>CM076989.1:0-1200000 GCA_039090855.1 Macrothele yani
CGAACCTGGACCCCTTTCAAACGAACGAGCTCGTTATATTCAATATATACATGCCCAACTTCAGTTATCTATTAAAATAAACAAAACTGGCCACTAGATTTCAACAGAGGTGAATAATTTTCACTAAGAAACGCTCCTCCCAGTTAAAAAAGCATCTAATGCATTTCAACGGACCTAGAGATTAATATTGAGCATGAAAATGGGTTCAGTTAATACCGCTTTTAGATGCATTTTAAACGAACGCTTAGAGTCTTTTTTTTTTTCCCATTGGAAGTTTTACGACCACCCAGAGCAACTCAATGGGCTATAAACAATCGCCCGTCCCTAATTTAGGCCCACTGGTTCCAGGAAATGGACAGAGCCAGGGCTGTAAGGTAAACACAACATCCGGGGAAAGCCGGGGTTCGAACCTGGACCCCTTTCGAACGAACGAGCTCGTTATATTCAATATATACATGCCCAACTTCAGTTATCTATTAAAATAAACAAAACTGGCCACTAGATTTCAACAGAGGTGAATAATTTTCACTAAGAAACGCTCCTCCCAGTTAAAAAAGCATCTAATGCATTTCAACGGACCTAGAGATTAATATTGAGCATGAAAATGGGTTCAGTTAATACCGCTTTTAGATGCATTTTAAACGAACGCTTAGAGTCTTTTTTTTCCCATTGGAAGTTTTACGACCACCCAGAGCAACTCAATGGGCTATAAACAATCGCCCGTCCCTAATTTAGGCCCACTGGTTCCAGGAAATGGACAGAGCCAGGGCTGTAAGGTAAACACAACATCCGGGGAAAGCCGGGGTTCGAACCTGGACCCCTTTCGAACGAACGAGCTCGTTATATTCAATATATACATGCCCAACTTCAGTTATCTATTAAAATAAACAAAACTGGCCACTAGATTTCAACAGAGGTGAATAATTTTCACTAAGAAACGCTCCTCCCAGTTAAAAAAGCATCTAATGCATTTCAACGGACCTAGAGATTAATATTGAGCATGAAAATGGGTTCAGTTAATACCGCTTTTAGATGCATTTTAAACGAACGCTTAGAGTCTTTTTTTCCCATTGGAAGTTTTACGACCACCCAGAGCAACTCAATGGGCTATAAACAATCGCCCGTCCCTAATTTAGGCCCACTGGTTCCAGGAAATGGACAGAGCCAGGGCTGTAAGGTAAACACAACATCCGGGGAAAGCCGGGGTTCGAACCTGGACCCCTTTCAAACGAACGAGCTCGTTATATTCAATATATACATGCCCAACTTCAGTTATCTATTAAAATAAACAAAACTGGCCACTAGATTTCAACAGAGGTGAATAATTTTCACTAAGAAACGCTCCTCCCAGTTAAAAAAGCATCTAATGCATTTCAACGGACCTAGAGATTAATATTGAGCATGAAAATGGGTTCAGTTAATACCGCTTTTAGATGCATTTTAAACGAACGCTTAGAGTCTTTTTTTTTCCCATTGGAAGTTTTACGACCACCCAGAGCAACTCAATGGGCTATAAACAATCGCCCGTCCCTAATTTAGGCCCACTGGTTCCAGGAAATGGACAGAGCCAGGGCTGTAAGGTAAACACAACATCCGGGGAAAGCCGGGGTTCGAACCTGGACCCCTTTCAAACGAACGAGCTCGTTATATTCAATATATACATGCCCAACTTCAGTTATCTATTAAAATAAACAAAACTGGCCACTAGATTTCAACAGAGGTGAATAATTTTCACTAAGAAACGCTCCTCCCAGTTAAAAAAGCATCTAATGCATTTCAACGGACCTAGAGATTAATATTGAGCATGAAAATGGGTTCAGTTAATACCGCTTTTAGATGCATTTTAAACGAACGCTTAGAGTCTTTTTTTTCCCATTGGAAGTTTTACGACCACCCAGAGCAACTCAATGGGCTATAAACAATCGCCCGTCCCTAATTTAGGCCCACTGGTTCCAGGAAATGGACAGAGCCAGGGCTGTAAGGTAAACACAACATCCGGGGAAAGCCGGGGTTCGAACCTGGACCCCTTTCAAACGAACGAGCTCGTTATATTCAATATATACATGCCCAACTTCAGTTATCTATTAAAATAAACAAAACTGGCCACTAGATTTCAACAGAGGTGAATAATTTTCACTAAGAAACGCTCCTCCCAGTTAAAAAAGCATCTAATGCATTTCAACGGACCTAGAGATTAATATTGAGCATGAAAATGGGTTCAGTTAATACCGCTTTTAGATGCATTTTAAACGAACGCTTAGAGTCTTTTTTTCCCATTGGAAGTTTTACGACCACCCAGAGCAACTCAATGGGCTATAAACAATCGCCCGTCCCTAATTTAGGCCCACTGGTTCCAGGAAATGGACAGAGCCAGGGCTGTAAGGTAAACACAACATCCGGGGAAAGCCGGGGTTCGAACCTGGACCCCTTTCAAACGAACGAGCTCGTTATATTCAATATATACATGCCCAACTTCAGTTATCTATTAAAATAAACAAAACTGGCCACTAGATTTCAACAGAGGTGAATAATTTTCACTAAGAAACGCTCCTCCCAGTTAAAAAAGCATCTAATGCATTTCAACGGACCTAGAGATTAATATTGAGCATGAAAATGGGTTCAGTTAATACCGCTTTTAGATGCATTTTAAACGAACGCTTAGAGTCTTTTTTTCCCATTGGAAGTTTTACGACCACCCAGAGCAACTCAATGGGCTATAAACAATCGCCCGTCCCTAATTTAGGCCCACTGGTTCCAGGAAATGGACAGAGCCAGGGCTGTAAGGTAAACACAACATCCGGGGAAAGCCGGGGTTCGAACCTGGACCCCTTTCAAACGAACGAGCTCGTTATATTCAATATATACATGCCCAACTTCAGTTATCTATTAAAATAAACAAAACTGGCCACTAGATTTCAACAGAGGTGAATAATTTTCACTAAGAAACGCTCCTCCCAGTTAAAAAAGCATCTAATGCATTTCAACGGACCTAGAGATTAATATTGAGCATGAAAATGGGTTCAGTTAATACCGCTTTTAGATGCATTTTAAACGAACGCTTAGAGTCTTTTTTTTTTCCCATTGGAAGTTTTACGACCACCCAGAGCAACTCAATGGGCTATAAACAATCGCCCGTCCCTAATTTAGGCCCACTGGTTCCAGGAAATGGACAGAGCCAGGGCTGTAAGGTAAACACAACATCCGGGGAAAGCCGGGGTTCGAACCTGGACCCCTTTCAAACGAACGAGCTCGTTATATTCAATATATACATGCCCAACTTCAGTTATCTATTAAAATAAACAAAACTGGCCACTAGATTTCAACAGAGGTGAATAATTTTCACTAAGAAACGCTCCTCCCAGTTAAAAAAGCATCTAATGCATTTCAACGGACCTAGAGATTAATATTGAGCATGAAAATGGGTTCAGTTAATACCGCTTTTAGATGCATTTTAAACGAACGCTTAGAGTCTTTTTTTTTCCCATTGGAAGTTTTACGACCACCCAGAGCAACTCAATGGGCTATAAACAATCGCCCGTCCCTAATTTAGGCCCACTGGTTCCAGGAAATGGACAGAGCCAGGGCTGTAAGGTAAACACAACATCCGGGGAAAGCCGGGGTTCGAACCTGGACCCCTTTCAAACGAACGAGCTCGTTATATTCAATATATACATGCCCAACTTCAGTTATCTATTAAAATAAACAAAACTGGCCACTAGATTTCAACAGAGGTGAATAATTTTCACTAAGAAACGCTCCTCCCAGTTAAAAAAGCATCTAATGCATTTCAACGGACCTAGAGATTAATATTGAGCATGAAAATGGGTTCAGTTAATACCGCTTTTAGATGCATTTTAAACGAACGCTTAGAGTCTTTTTTTCCCATTGGAAGTTTTACGACCACCCAGAGCAACTCAATGGGCTATAAACAATCGCCCGTCCCTAATTTAGGCCCACTGGTTCCAGGAAATGGACAGAGCCAGGGCTGTAAGGTAAACACAACATCCGGGGAAAGCCGGGGTTCGAACCTGGACCCCTTTCAAACGAACGAGCTCGTTATATTCAATATATACATGCCCAACTTCAGTTATCTATTAAAATAAACAAAACTGGCCACTAGATTTCAACAGAGGTGAATAATTTTCACTAAGAAACGCTCCTCCCAGTTAAAAAAGCATCTAATGCATTTCAACGGACCTAGAGATTAATATTGAGCATGAAAATGGGTTCAGTTAATACCGCTTTTAGATGCATTTTAAACGAACGCTTAGAGTCTTTTTTTCCCATTGGAAGTTTTACGACCACCCAGAGCAACTCAATGGGCTATAAACAATCGCCCGTCCCTAATTTAGGCCCACTGGTTCCAGGAAATGGACAGAGCCAGGGCTGTAAGGTAAACACAACATCCGGGGAAAGCCGGGGTTCGAACCTGGACCCCTTTCAAACGAACGAGCTCGTTATATTCAATATATACATGCCCAACTTCAGTTATCTATTAAAATAAACAAAACTGGCCACTAGATTTCAACAGAGGTGAATAATTTTCACTAAGAAACGCTCCTCCCAGTTAAAAAAGCATCTAATGCATTTCAACGGACCTAGAGATTAATATTGAGCATGAAAATGGGTTCAGTTAATACCGCTTTTAGATGCATTTTAAACGAACGCTTAGAGTCTTTTTTTCCCATTGGAAGTTTTACGACCACCCAGAGCAACTCAATGGGCTATAAACAATCGCCCGTCCCTAATTTAGGCCCACTGGTTCCAGGAAATGGACAGAGCCAGGGCTGTAAGGTAAACACAACATCCGGGGAAAGCCGGGGTTCGAACCTGGACCCCTTTCAAACGAACGAGCTCGTTATATTCAATATATACATGCCCAACTTCAGTTATCTATTAAAATAAACAAAACTGGCCACTAGATTTCAACAGAGGTGAATAATTTTCACTAAGAAACGCTCCTCCCAGTTAAAAAAGCATCTAATGCATTTCAACGGACCTAGAGATTAATATTGAGCATGAAAATGGGTTCAGTTAATACCGCTTTTAGATGCATTTTAAACGAACGCTTAGAGTCTTTTTTTCCCATTGGAAGTTTTACGACCACCCAGAGCAACTCAATGGGCTATAAACAATCGCCCGTCCCTAATTTAGGCCCACTGGTTCCAGGAAATGGACAGAGCCAGGGCTGTAAGGTAAACACAACATCCGGGGAAAGCCGGGGTTCGAACCTGGACCCCTTTCAAACGAACGAGCTCGTTATATTCAATATATACATGCCCAACTTCAGTTATCTATTAAAATAAACAAAACTGGCCACTAGATTTCAACAGAGGTGAATAATTTTCACTAAGAAACGCTCCTCCCAGTTAAAAAAGCATCTAATGCATTTCAACGGACCTAGAGATTAATATTGAGCATGAAAATGGGTTCAGTTAATACCGCTTTTAGATGCATTTTAAACGAACGCTTAGAGTCTTTTTTTCCCATTGGAAGTTTTACGACCACCCAGAGCAACTCAATGGGCTATAAACAATCGCCCGTCCCTAATTTAGGCCCACTGGTTCCAGGAAATGGACAGAGCCAGGGCTGTAAGGTAAACACAACATCCGGGGAAAGCCGGGGTTCGAACCTGGACCCCTTTCAAACGAACGAGCTCGTTATATTCAATATATACATGCCCAACTTCAGTTATCTATTAAAATAAACAAAACTGGCCACTAGATTTCAACAGAGGTGAATAATTTTCACTAAGAAACGCTCCTCCCAGTTAAAAAAGCATCTAATGCATTTCAACGGACCTAGAGATTAATATTGAGCATGAAAATGGGTTCAGTTAATACCGCTTTTAGATGCATTTTAAACGAACGCTTAGAGTCTTTTTTTCCCATTGGAAGTTTTACGACCACCCAGAGCAACTCAATGGGCTATAAACAATCGCCCGTCCCTAATTTAGGCCCACTGGTTCCAGGAAATGGACAGAGCCAGGGCTGTAAGGTAAACACAACATCCGGGGAAAGCCGGGGTTCGAACCTGGACCCCTTTCAAACGAACGAGCTCGTTATATTCAATATATACATGCCCAACTTCAGTTATCTATTAAAATAAACAAAACTGGCCACTAGATTTCAACAGAGGTGAATAATTTTCACTAAGAAACGCTCCTCCCAGTTAAAAAAGCATCTAATGCATTTCAACGGACCTAGAGATTAATATTGAGCATGAAAATGGGTTCAGTTAATACCGCTTTTAGATGCATTTTAAACGAACGCTTAGAGTCTTTTTTTCCCATTGGAAGTTTTACGACCACCCAGAGCAACTCAATGGGCTATAAACAATCGCCCGTCCCTAATTTAGGCCCACTGGTTCCAGGAAATGGACAGAGCCAGGGCTGTAAGGTAAACACAACATCCGGGGAAAGCCGGGGTTCGAACCTGGACCCCTTTCAAACGAACGAGCTCGTTATATTCAATATATACATGCCCAACTTCAGTTATCTATTAAAATAAACAAAACTGGCCACTAGATTTCAACAGAGGTGAATAATTTTCACTAAGAAACGCTCCTCCCAGTTAAAAAAGCATCTAATGCATTTCAACGGACCTAGAGATTAATATTGAGCATGAAAATGGGTTCAGTTAATACCGCTTTTAGATGCATTTTAAACGAACGCTTAGAGTCTTTTTTTCCCATTGGAAGTTTTACGACCACCCAGAGCAACTCAATGGGCTATAAACAATCGCCCGTCCCTAATTTAGGCCCACTGGTTCCAGGAAATGGACAGAGCCAGGGCTGTAAGGTAAACACAACATCCGGGGAAAGCCGGGGTTCGAACCTGGACCCCTTTCAAACGAACGAGCTCGTTATATTCAATATATACATGCCCAACTTCAGTTATCTATTAAAATAAACAAAACTGGCCACTAGATTTCAACAGAGGTGAATAATTTTCACTAAGAAACGCTCCTCCCAGTTAAAAAAGCATCTAATGCATTTCAACGGACCTAGAGATTAATATTGAGCATGAAAATGGGTTCAGTTAATACCGCTTTTAGATGCATTTTAAACGAACGCTTAGAGTCTTTTTTTCCCATTGGAAGTTTTACGACCACCCAGAGCAACTCAATGGGCTATAAACAATCGCCCGTCCCTAATTTAGGCCCACTGGTTCCAGGAAATGGACAGAGCCAGGGCTGTAAGGTAAACACAACATCCGGGGAAAGCCGGGGTTCGAACCTGGACCCCTTTCAAACGAACGAGCTCGTTATATTCAATATATACATGCCCAACTTCAGTTATCTATTAAAATAAACAAAACTGGCCACTAGATTTCAACAGAGGTGAATAATTTTCACTAAGAAACGCTCCTCCCAGTTAAAAAAGCATCTAATGCATTTCAACGGACCTAGAGATTAATATTGAGCATGAAAATGGGTTCAGTTAATACCGCTTTTAGATGCATTTTAAACGAACGCTTAGAGTCTTTTTTTCCCATTGGAAGTTTTACGACCACCCAGAGCAACTCAATGGGCTATAAACAATCGCCCGTCCCTAATTTAGGCCCACTGGTTCCAGGAAATGGACAGAGCCAGGGCTGTAAGGTAAACACAACATCCGGGGAAAGCCGGGGTTCGAACCTGGACCCCTTTCAAACGAACGAGCTCGTTATATTCAATATATACATGCCCAACTTCAGTTATCTATTAAAATAAACAAAACTGGCCACTAGATTTCAACAGAGGTGAATAATTTTCACTAAGAAACGCTCCTCCCAGTTAAAAAAGCATCTAATGCATTTCAACGGACCTAGAGATTAATATTGAGCATGAAAATGGGTTCAGTTAATACCGCTTTTAGATGCATTTTAAACGAACGCTTAGAGTCTTTTTTCCCATTGGAAGTTTTACGACCACCCAGAGCAACTCAATGGGCTATAAACAATCGCCCGTCCCTAATTTAGGCCCACTGGTTCCAGGAAATGGACAGAGCCAGGGCTGTAAGGTAAACACAACATCCGGGGAAAGCCGGGGTTCGAACCTGGACCCCTTTCAAACGAACGAGCTCGTTATATTCAATATATACATGCCCAACTTCAGTTATCTATTAAAATAAACAAAACTGGCCACTAGATTTCAACAGAGGTGAATAATTTTCACTAAGAAACGCTCCTCCCAGTTAAAAAAGCATCTAATGCATTTCAACGGACCTAGAGATTAATATTGAGCATGAAAATGGGTTCAGTTAATACCGCTTTTAGATGCATTTTAAACGAACGCTTAGAGTCTTTTTTTCCCATTGGAAGTTTTACGACCACCCAGAGCAACTCAATGGGCTATAAACAATCGCCCGTCCCTAATTTAGGCCCACTGGTTCCAGGAAATGGACAGAGCCAGGGCTGTAAGGTAAACACAACATCCGGGGAAAGCCGGGGTTCGAACCTGGACCCCTTTCAAACGAACGAGCTCGTTATATTCAATATATACATGCCCAACTTCAGTTATCTATTAAAATAAACAAAACTGGCCACTAGATTTCAACAGAGGTGAATAATTTTCACTAAGAAACGCTCCTCCCAGTTAAAAAAGCATCTAATGCATTTCAACGGACCTAGAGATTAATATTGAGCATGAAAATGGGTTCAGTTAATACCGCTTTTAGATGCATTTTAAACGAACGCTTAGAGTCTTTTTTTCCCATTGGAAGTTTTACGACCACCCAGAGCAACTCAATGGGCTATAAACAATCGCCCGTCCCTAATTTAGGCCCACTGGTTCCAGGAAATGGACAGAGCCAGGGCTGTAAGGTAAACACAACATCCGGGGAAAGCCGGGGTTCGAACCTGGACCCCTTTCAAACGAACGAGCTCGTTATATTCAATATATACATGCCCAACTTCAGTTATCTATTAAAATAAACAAAACTGGCCACTAGATTTCAACAGAGGTGAATAATTTTCACTAAGAAACGCTCCTCCCAGTTAAAAAAGCATCTAATGCATTTCAACGGACCTAGAGATTAATATTGAGCATGAAAATGGGTTCAGTTAATACCGCTTTTAGATGCATTTTAAACGAACGCTTAGAGTCTTTTTTTCCCATTGGAAGTTTTACGACCACCCAGAGCAACTCAATGGGCTATAAACAATCGCCCGTCCCTAATTTAGGCCCACTGGTTCCAGGAAATGGACAGAGCCAGGGCTGTAAGGTAAACACAACATCCGGGGAAAGCCGGGGTTCGAACCTGGACCCCTTTCAAACGAACGAGCTCGTTATATTCAATATATACATGCCCAACTTCAGTTATCTATTAAAATAAACAAAACTGGCCACTAGATTTCAACAGAGGTGAATAATTTTCACTAAGAAACGCTCCTCCCAGTTAAAAAAGCATCTAATGCATTTCAACGGACCTAGAGATTAATATTGAGCATGAAAATGGGTTCAGTTAATACCGCTTTTAGATGCATTTTAAACGAACGCTTAGAGTCTTTTTTTCCCATTGGAAGTTTTACGACCACCCAGAGCAACTCAATGGGCTATAAACAATCGCCCGTCCCTAATTTAGGCCCACTGGTTCCAGGAAATGGACAGAGCCAGGGCTGTAAGGTAAACACAACATCCGGGGAAAGCCGGGGTTCGAACCTGGACCCCTTTCAAACGAACGAGCTCGTTATATTCAATATATACATGCCCAACTTCAGTTATCTATTAAAATAAACAAAACTGGCCACTAGATTTCAACAGAGGTGAATAATTTTCACTAAGAAACGCTCCTCCCAGTTAAAAAAGCATCTAATGCATTTCAACGGACCTAGAGATTAATATTGAGCATGAAAATGGGTTCAGTTAATACCGCTTTTAGATGCATTTTAAACGAACGCTTAGAGTCTTTTTTTCCCATTGGAAGTTTTACGACCACCCAGAGCAACTCAATGGGCTATAAACAATCGCCCGTCCCTAATTTAGGCCCACTGGTTCCAGGAAATGGACAGAGCCAGGGCTGTAAGGTAAACACAACATCCGGGGAAAGCCGGGGTTCGAACCTGGACCCCTTTCAAACGAACGAGCTCGTTATATTCAATATATACATGCCCAACTTCAGTTATCTATTAAAATAAACAAAACTGGCCACTAGATTTCAACAGAGGTGAATAATTTTCACTAAGAAACGCTCCTCCCAGTTAAAAAAGCATCTAATGCATTTCAACGGACCTAGAGATTAATATTGAGCATGAAAATGGGTTCAGTTAATACCGCTTTTAGATGCATTTTAAACGAACGCTTAGAGTCTTTTTTTCCCATTGGAAGTTTTACGACCACCCAGAGCAACTCAATGGGCTATAAACAATCGCCCGTCCCTAATTTAGGCCCACTGGTTCCAGGAAATGGACAGAGCCAGGGCTGTAAGGTAAACACAACATCCGGGGAAAGCCGGGGTTCGAACCTGGACCCCTTTCAAACGAACGAGCTCGTTATATTCAATATATACATGCCCAACTTCAGTTATCTATTAAAATAAACAAAACTGGCCACTAGATTTCAACAGAGGTGAATAATTTTCACTAAGAAACGCTCCTCCCAGTTAAAAAAGCATCTAATGCATTTCAACGGACCTAGAGATTAATATTGAGCATGAAAATGGGTTCAGTTAATACCGCTTTTAGATGCATTTTAAACGAACGCTTAGAGTCTTTTTTTCCCATTGGAAGTTTTACGACCACCCAGAGCAACTCAATGGGCTATAAACAATCGCCCGTCCCTAATTTAGGCCCACTGGTTCCAGGAAATGGACAGAGCCAGGGCTGTAAGGTAAACACAACATCCGGGGAAAGCCGGGGTTCGAACCTGGACCCCTTTCAAACGAACGAGCTCGTTATATTCAATATATACATGCCCAACTTCAGTTATCTATTAAAATAAACAAAACTGGCCACTAGATTTCAACAGAGGTGAATAATTTTCACTAAGAAACGCTCCTCCCAGTTAAAAAAGCATCTAATGCATTTCAACGGACCTAGAGATTAATATTGAGCATGAAAATGGGTTCAGTTAATACCGCTTTTAGATGCATTTTAAACGAACGCTTAGAGTCTTTTTTTCCCATTGGAAGTTTTACGACCACCCAGAGCAACTCAATGGGCTATAAACAATCGCCCGTCCCTAATTTAGGCCCACTGGTTCCAGGAAATGGACAGAGCCAGGGCTGTAAGGTAAACACAACATCCGGGGAAAGCCGGGGTTCGAACCTGGACCCCTTTCAAACGAACGAGCTCGTTATATTCAATATATACATGCCCAACTTCAGTTATCTATTAAAATAAACAAAACTGGCCACTAGATTTCAACAGAGGTGAATAATTTTCACTAAGAAACGCTCCTCCCAGTTAAAAAAGCATCTAATGCATTTCAACGGACCTAGAGATTAATATTGAGCATGAAAATGGGTTCAGTTAATACCGCTTTTAGATGCATTTTAAACGAACGCTTAGAGTCTTTTTTTCCCATTGGAAGTTTTACGACCACCCAGAGCAACTCAATGGGCTATAAACAATCGCCCGTCCCTAATTTAGGCCCACTGGTTCCAGGAAATGGACAGAGCCAGGGCTGTAAGGTAAACACAACATCCGGGGAAAGCCGGGGTTCGAACCTGGACCCCTTTCAAACGAACGAGCTCGTTATATTCAATATATACATGCCCAACTTCAGTTATCTATTAAAATAAACAAAACTGGCCACTAGATTTCAACAGAGGTGAATAATTTTCACTAAGAAACGCTCCTCCCAGTTAAAAAAGCATCTAATGCATTTCAACGGACCTAGAGATTAATATTGAGCATGAAAATGGGTTCAGTTAATACCGCTTTTAGATGCATTTTAAACGAACGCTTAGAGTCTTTTTTTCCCATTGGAAGTTTTACGACCACCCAGAGCAACTCAATGGGCTATAAACAATCGCCCGTCCCTAATTTAGGCCCACTGGTTCCAGGAAATGGACAGAGCCAGGGCTGTAAGGTAAACACAACATCCGGGGAAAGCCGGGGTTCGAACCTGGACCCCTTTCAAACGAACGAGCTCGTTATATTCAATATATACATGCCCAACTTCAGTTATCTATTAAAATAAACAAAACTGGCCACTAGATTTCAACAGAGGTGAATAATTTTCACTAAGAAACGCTCCTCCCAGTTAAAAAAGCATCTAATGCATTTCAACGGACCTAGAGATTAATATTGAGCATGAAAATGGGTTCAGTTAATACCGCTTTTAGATGCATTTTAAACGAACGCTTAGAGTCTTTTTTTCCCATTGGAAGTTTTACGACCACCCAGAGCAACTCAATGGGCTATAAACAATCGCCCGTCCCTAATTTAGGCCCACTGGTTCCAGGAAATGGACAGAGCCAGGGCTGTAAGGTAAACACAACATCCGGGGAAAGCCGGGGTTCGAACCTGGACCCCTTTCAAACGAACGAGCTCGTTATATTCAATATATACATGCCCAACTTCAGTTATCTATTAAAATAAACAAAACTGGCCACTAGATTTCAACAGAGGTGAATAATTTTCACTAAGAAACGCTCCTCCCAGTTAAAAAAGCATCTAATGCATTTCAACGGACCTAGAGATTAATATTGAGCATGAAAATGGGTTCAGTTAATACCGCTTTTAGATGCATTTTAAACGAACGCTTAGAGTCTTTTTTTTCCCATTGGAAGTTTTACGACCACCCAGAGCAACTCAATGGGCTATAAACAATCGCCCGTCCCTAATTTAGGCCCACTGGTTCCAGGAAATGGACAGAGCCAGGGCTGTAAGGTAAACACAACATCCGGGGAAAGCCGGGGTTCGAACCTGGACCCCTTTCAAACGAACGAGCTCGTTATATTCAATATATACATGCCCAACTTCAGTTATCTATTAAAATAAACAAAACTGGCCACTAGATTTCAACAGAGGTGAATAATTTTCACTAAGAAACGCTCCTCCCAGTTAAAAAAGCATCTAATGCATTTCAACGGACCTAGAGATTAATATTGAGCATGAAAATGGGTTCAGTTAATACCGCTTTTAGATGCATTTTAAACGAACGCTTAGAGTCTTTTTTTTTTCCCATTGGAAGTTTTACGACCACCCAGAGCAACTCAATGGGCTATAAACAATCGCCCGTCCCTAATTTAGGCCCACTGGTTCCAGGAAATGGACAGAGCCAGGGCTGTAAGGTAAACACAACATCCGGGGAAAGCCGGGGTTCGAACCTGGACCCCTTTCAAACGAACGAGCTCGTTATATTCAATATATACATGCCCAACTTCAGTTATCTATTAAAATAAACAAAACTGGCCACTAGATTTCAACAGAGGTGAATAATTTTCACTAAGAAACGCTCCTCCCAGTTAAAAAAGCATCTAATGCATTTCAACGGACCTAGAGATTAATATTGAGCATGAAAATGGGTTCAGTTAATACCGCTTTTAGATGCATTTTAAACGAACGCTTAGAGTCTTTTTTTTTCCCATTGGAAGTTTTACGACCACCCAGAGCAACTCAATGGGCTATAAACAATCGCCCGTCCCTAATTTAGGCCCACTGGTTCCAGGAAATGGACAGAGCCAGGGCTGTAAGGTAAACACAACATCCGGGGAAAGCCGGGGTTCGAACCTGGACCCCTTTCAAACGAACGAGCTCGTTATATTCAATATATACATGCCCAACTTCAGTTATCTATTAAAATAAACAAAACTGGCCACTAGATTTCAACAGAGGTGAATAATTTTCACTAAGAAACGCTCCTCCCAGTTAAAAAAGCATCTAATGCATTTCAACGGACCTAGAGATTAATATTGAGCATGAAAATGGGTTCAGTTAATACCGCTTTTAGATGCATTTTAAACGAACGCTTAGAGTCTTTTTTTCCCATTGGAAGTTTTACGACCACCCAGAGCAACTCAATGGGCTATAAACAATCGCCCGTCCCTAATTTAGGCCCACTGGTTCCAGGAAATGGACAGAGCCAGGGCTGTAAGGTAAACACAACATCCGGGGAAAGCCGGGGTTCGAACCTGGACCCCTTTCAAACGAACGAGCTCGTTATATTCAATATATACATGCCCAACTTCAGTTATCTATTAAAATAAACAAAACTGGCCACTAGATTTCAACAGAGGTGAATAATTTTCACTAAGAAACGCTCCTCCCAGTTAAAAAAGCATCTAATGCATTTCAACGGACCTAGAGATTAATATTGAGCATGAAAATGGGTTCAGTTAATACCGCTTTTAGATGCATTTTAAACGAACGCTTAGAGTCTTTTTTTCCCATTGGAAGTTTTACGACCACCCAGAGCAACTCAATGGGCTATAAACAATCGCCCGTCCCTAATTTAGGCCCACTGGTTCCAGGAAATGGACAGAGCCAGGGCTGTAAGGTAAACACAACATCCGGGGAAAGCCGGGGTTCGAACCTGGACCCCTTTCAAACGAACGAGCTCGTTATATTCAATATATACATGCCCAACTTCAGTTATCTATTAAAATAAACAAAACTGGCCACTAGATTTCAACAGAGGTGAATAATTTTCACTAAGAAACGCTCCTCCCAGTTAAAAAAGCATCTAATGCATTTCAACGGACCTAGAGATTAATATTGAGCATGAAAATGGGTTCAGTTAATACCGCTTTTAGATGCATTTTAAACGAACGCTTAGAGTCTTTTTTTTCCCATTGGAAGTTTTACGACCACCCAGAGCAACTCAATGGGCTATAAACAATCGCCCGTCCCTAATTTAGGCCCACTGGTTCCAGGAAATGGACAGAGCCAGGGCTGTAAGGTAAACACAACATCCGGGGAAAGCCGGGGTTCGAACCTGGACCCCTTTCAAACGAACGAGCTCGTTATATTCAATATATACATGCCCAACTTCAGTTATCTATTAAAATAAACAAAACTGGCCACTAGATTTCAACAGAGGTGAATAATTTTCACTAAGAAACGCTCCTCCCAGTTAAAAAAGCATCTAATGCATTTCAACGGACCTAGAGATTAATATTGAGCATGAAAATGGGTTCAGTTAATACCGCTTTTAGATGCATTTTAAACGAACGCTTAGAGTCTTTTTTTTCCCATTGGAAGTTTTACGACCACCCAGAGCAACTCAATGGGCTATAAACAATCGCCCGTCCCTAATTTAGGCCCACTGGTTCCAGGAAATGGACAGAGCCAGGGCTGTAAGGTAAACACAACATCCGGGGAAAGCCGGGGTTCGAACCTGGACCCCTTTCAAACGAACGAGCTCGTTATATTCAATATATACATGCCCAACTTCAGTTATCTATTAAAATAAACAAAACTGGCCACTAGATTTCAACAGAGGTGAATAATTTTCACTAAGAAACGCTCCTCCCAGTTAAAAAAGCATCTAATGCATTTCAACGGACCTAGAGATTAATATTGAGCATGAAAATGGGTTCAGTTAATACCGCTTTTAGATGCATTTTAAACGAACGCTTAGAGTCTTTTTTTTCCCATTGGAAGTTTTACGACCACCCAGAGCAACTCAATGGGCTATAAACAATCGCCCGTCCCTAATTTAGGCCCACTGGTTCCAGGAAATGGACAGAGCCAGGGCTGTAAGGTAAACACAACATCCGGGGAAAGCCGGGGTTCGAACCTGGACCCCTTTCAAACGAACGAGCTCGTTATATTCAATATATACATGCCCAACTTCAGTTATCTATTAAAATAAACAAAACTGGCCACTAGATTTCAACAGAGGTGAATAATTTTCACTAAGAAACGCTCCTCCCAGTTAAAAAAGCATCTAATGCATTTCAACGGACCTAGAGATTAATATTGAGCATGAAAATGGGTTCAGTTAATACCGCTTTTAGATGCATTTTAAACGAACGCTTAGAGTCTTTTTTTCCCATTGGAAGTTTTACGACCACCCAGAGCAACTCAATGGGCTATAAACAATCGCCCGTCCCTAATTTAGGCCCACTGGTTCCAGGAAATGGACAGAGCCAGGGCTGTAAGGTAAACACAACATCCGGGGAAAGCCGGGGTTCGAACCTGGACCCCTTTCAAACGAACGAGCTCGTTATATTCAATATATACATGCCCAACTTCAGTTATCTATTAAAATAAACAAAACTGGCCACTAGATTTCAACAGAGGTGAATAATTTTCACTAAGAAACGCTCCTCCCAGTTAAAAAAGCATCTAATGCATTTCAACGGACCTAGAGATTAATATTGAGCATGAAAATGGGTTCAGTTAATACCGCTTTTAGATGCATTTTAAACGAACGCTTAGAGTCTTTTTTTCCCATTGGAAGTTTTACGACCACCCAGAGCAACTCAATGGGCTATAAACAATCGCCCGTCCCTAATTTAGGCCCACTGGTTCCAGGAAATGGACAGAGCCAGGGCTGTAAGGTAAACACAACATCCGGGGAAAGCCGGGGTTCGAACCTGGACCCCTTTCAAACGAACGAGCTCGTTATATTCAATATATACATGCCCAACTTCAGTTATCTATTAAAATAAACAAAACTGGCCACTAGATTTCAACAGAGGTGAATAATTTTCACTAAGAAACGCTCCTCCCAGTTAAAAAAGCATCTAATGCATTTCAACGGACCTAGAGATTAATATTGAGCATGAAAATGGGTTCAGTTAATACCGCTTTTAGATGCATTTTAAACGAACGCTTAGAGTCTTTTTTTCCCATTGGAAGTTTTACGACCACCCAGAGCAACTCAATGGGCTATAAACAATCGCCCGTCCCTAATTTAGGCCCACTGGTTCCAGGAAATGGACAGAGCCAGGGCTGTAAGGTAAACACAACATCCGGGGAAAGCCGGGGTTCGAACCTGGACCCCTTTCAAACGAACGAGCTCGTTATATTCAATATATACATGCCCAACTTCAGTTATCTATTAAAATAAACAAAACTGGCCACTAGATTTCAACAGAGGTGAATAATTTTCACTAAGAAACGCTCCTCCCAGTTAAAAAAGCATCTAATGCATTTCAACGGACCTAGAGATTAATATTGAGCATGAAAATGGGTTCAGTTAATACCGCTTTTAGATGCATTTTAAACGAACGCTTAGAGTCTTTTTTTCCCATTGGAAGTTTTACGACCACCCAGAGCAACTCAATGGGCTATAAACAATCGCCCGTCCCTAATTTAGGCCCACTGGTTCCAGGAAATGGACAGAGCCAGGGCTGTAAGGTAAACACAACATCCGGGGAAAGCCGGGGTTCGAACCTGGACCCCTTTCAAACGAACGAGCTCGTTATATTCAATATATACATGCCCAACTTCAGTTATCTATTAAAATAAACAAAACTGGCCACTAGATTTCAACAGAGGTGAATAATTTTCACTAAGAAACGCTCCTCCCAGTTAAAAAAGCATCTAATGCATTTCAACGGACCTAGAGATTAATATTGAGCATGAAAATGGGTTCAGTTAATACCGCTTTTAGATGCATTTTAAACGAACGCTTAGAGTCTTTTTTTCCCATTGGAAGTTTTACGACCACCCAGAGCAACTCAATGGGCTATAAACAATCGCCCGTCCCTAATTTAGGCCCACTGGTTCCAGGAAATGGACAGAGCCAGGGCTGTAAGGTAAACACAACATCCGGGGAAAGCCGGGGTTCGAACCTGGACCCCTTTCAAACGAACGAGCTCGTTATATTCAATATATACATGCCCAACTTCAGTTATCTATTAAAATAAACAAAACTGGCCACTAGATTTCAACAGAGGTGAATAATTTTCACTAAGAAACGCTCCTCCCAGTTAAAAAAGCATCTAATGCATTTCAACGGACCTAGAGATTAATATTGAGCATGAAAATGGGTTCAGTTAATACCGCTTTTAGATGCATTTTAAACGAACGCTTAGAGTCTTTTTTTCCCATTGGAAGTTTTACGACCACCCAGAGCAACTCAATGGGCTATAAACAATCGCCCGTCCCTAATTTAGGCCCACTGGTTCCAGGAAATGGACAGAGCCAGGGCTGTAAGGTAAACACAACATCCGGGGAAAGCCGGGGTTCGAACCTGGACCCCTTTCAAACGAACGAGCTCGTTATATTCAATATATACATGCCCAACTTCAGTTATCTATTAAAATAAACAAAACTGGCCACTAGATTTCAACAGAGGTGAATAATTTTCACTAAGAAACGCTCCTCCCAGTTAAAAAAGCATCTAATGCATTTCAACGGACCTAGAGATTAATATTGAGCATGAAAATGGGTTCAGTTAATACCGCTTTTAGATGCATTTTAAACGAACGCTTAGAGTCTTTTTTTCCCATTGGAAGTTTTACGACCACCCAGAGCAACTCAATGGGCTATAAACAATCGCCCGTCCCTAATTTAGGCCCACTGGTTCCAGGAAATGGACAGAGCCAGGGCTGTAAGGTAAACACAACATCCGGGGAAAGCCGGGGTTCGAACCTGGACCCCTTTCAAACGAACGAGCTCGTTATATTCAATATATACATGCCCAACTTCAGTTATCTATTAAAATAAACAAAACTGGCCACTAGATTTCAACAGAGGTGAATAATTTTCACTAAGAAACGCTCCTCCCAGTTAAAAAAGCATCTAATGCATTTCAACGGACCTAGAGATTAATATTGAGCATGAAAATGGGTTCAGTTAATACCGCTTTTAGATGCATTTTAAACGAACGCTTAGAGTCTTTTTTTCCCATTGGAAGTTTTACGACCACCCAGAGCAACTCAATGGGCTATAAACAATCGCCCGTCCCTAATTTAGGCCCACTGGTTCCAGGAAATGGACAGAGCCAGGGCTGTAAGGTAAACACAACATCCGGGGAAAGCCGGGGTTCGAACCTGGACCCCTTTCAAACGAACGAGCTCGTTATATTCAATATATACATGCCCAACTTCAGTTATCTATTAAAATAAACAAAACTGGCCACTAGATTTCAACAGAGGTGAATAATTTTCACTAAGAAACGCTCCTCCCAGTTAAAAAAGCATCTAATGCATTTCAACGGACCTAGAGATTAATATTGAGCATGAAAATGGGTTCAGTTAATACCGCTTTTAGATGCATTTTAAACGAACGCTTAGAGTCTTTTTTTCCCATTGGAAGTTTTACGACCACCCAGAGCAACTCAATGGGCTATAAACAATCGCCCGTCCCTAATTTAGGCCCACTGGTTCCAGGAAATGGACAGAGCCAGGGCTGTAAGGTAAACACAACATCCGGGGAAAGCCGGGGTTCGAACCTGGACCCCTTTCAAACGAACGAGCTCGTTATATTCAATATATACATGCCCAACTTCAGTTATCTATTAAAATAAACAAAACTGGCCACTAGATTTCAACAGAGGTGAATAATTTTCACTAAGAAACGCTCCTCCCAGTTAAAAAAGCATCTAATGCATTTCAACGGACCTAGAGATTAATATTGAGCATGAAAATGGGTTCAGTTAATACCGCTTTTAGATGCATTTTAAACGAACGCTTAGAGTCTTTTTTTTTCCCATTGGAAGTTTTACGACCACCCAGAGCAACTCAATGGGCTATAAACAATCGCCCGTCCCTAATTTAGGCCCACTGGTTCCAGGAAATGGACAGAGCCAGGGCTGTAAGGTAAACACAACATCCGGGGAAAGCCGGGGTTCGAACCTGGACCCCTTTCAAACGAACGAGCTCGTTATATTCAATATATACATGCCCAACTTCAGTTATCTATTAAAATAAACAAAACTGGCCACTAGATTTCAACAGAGGTGAATAATTTTCACTAAGAAACGCTCCTCCCAGTTAAAAAAGCATCTAATGCATTTCAACGGACCTAGAGATTAATATTGAGCATGAAAATGGGTTCAGTTAATACCGCTTTTAGATGCATTTTAAACGAACGCTTAGAGTCTTTTTTTCCCATTGGAAGTTTTACGACCACCCAGAGCAACTCAATGGGCTATAAACAATCGCCCGTCCCTAATTTAGGCCCACTGGTTCCAGGAAATGGACAGAGCCAGGGCTGTAAGGTAAACACAACATCCGGGGAAAGCCGGGGTTCGAACCTGGACCCCTTTCAAACGAACGAGCTCGTTATATTCAATATATACATGCCCAACTTCAGTTATCTATTAAAATAAACAAAACTGGCCACTAGATTTCAACAGAGGTGAATAATTTTCACTAAGAAACGCTCCTCCCAGTTAAAAAAGCATCTAATGCATTTCAACGGACCTAGAGATTAATATTGAGCATGAAAATGGGTTCAGTTAATACCGCTTTTAGATGCATTTTAAACGAACGCTTAGAGTCTTTTTTTTCCCATTGGAAGTTTTACGACCACCCAGAGCAACTCAATGGGCTATAAACAATCGCCCGTCCCTAATTTAGGCCCACTGGTTCCAGGAAATGGACAGAGCCAGGGCTGTAAGGTAAACACAACATCCGGGGAAAGCCGGGGTTCGAACCTGGACCCCTTTCAAACGAACGAGCTCGTTATATTCAATATATACATGCCCAACTTCAGTTATCTATTAAAATAAACAAAACTGGCCACTAGATTTCAACAGAGGTGAATAATTTTCACTAAGAAACGCTCCTCCCAGTTAAAAAAGCATCTAATGCATTTCAACGGACCTAGAGATTAATATTGAGCATGAAAATGGGTTCAGTTAATACCGCTTTTAGATGCATTTTAAACGAACGCTTAGAGTCTTTTTTTCCCATTGGAAGTTTTACGACCACCCAGAGCAACTCAATGGGCTATAAACAATCGCCCGTCCCTAATTTAGGCCCACTGGTTCCAGGAAATGGACAGAGCCAGGGCTGTAAGGTAAACACAACATCCGGGGAAAGCCGGGGTTCGAACCTGGACCCCTTTCAAACGAACGAGCTCGTTATATTCAATATATACATGCCCAACTTCAGTTATCTATTAAAATAAACAAAACTGGCCACTAGATTTCAACAGAGGTGAATAATTTTCACTAAGAAACGCTCCTCCCAGTTAAAAAAGCATCTAATGCATTTCAACGGACCTAGAGATTAATATTGAGCATGAAAATGGGTTCAGTTAATACCGCTTTTAGATGCATTTTAAACGAACGCTTAGAGTCTTTTTTTTCCCATTGGAAGTTTTACGACCACCCAGAGCAACTCAATGGGCTATAAACAATCGCCCGTCCCTAATTTAGGCCCACTGGTTCCAGGAAATGGACAGAGCCAGGGCTGTAAGGTAAACACAACATCCGGGGAAAGCCGGGGTTCGAACCTGGACCCCTTTCAAACGAACGAGCTCGTTATATTCAATATATACATGCCCAACTTCAGTTATCTATTAAAATAAACAAAACTGGCCACTAGATTTCAACAGAGGTGAATAATTTTCACTAAGAAACGCTCCTCCCAGTTAAAAAAGCATCTAATGCATTTCAACGGACCTAGAGATTAATATTGAGCATGAAAATGGGTTCAGTTAATACCGCTTTTAGATGCATTTTAAACGAACGCTTAGAGTCTTTTTTTCCCATTGGAAGTTTTACGACCACCCAGAGCAACTCAATGGGCTATAAACAATCGCCCGTCCCTAATTTAGGCCCACTGGTTCCAGGAAATGGACAGAGCCAGGGCTGTAAGGTAAACACAACATCCGGGGAAAGCCGGGGTTCGAACCTGGACCCCTTTCAAACGAACGAGCTCGTTATATTCAATATATACATGCCCAACTTCAGTTATCTATTAAAATAAACAAAACTGGCCACTAGATTTCAACAGAGGTGAATAATTTTCACTAAGAAACGCTCCTCCCAGTTAAAAAAGCATCTAATGCATTTCAACGGACCTAGAGATTAATATTGAGCATGAAAATGGGTTCAGTTAATACCGCTTTTAGATGCATTTTAAACGAACGCTTAGAGTCTTTTTTTCCCATTGGAAGTTTTACGACCACCCAGAGCAACTCAATGGGCTATAAACAATCGCCCGTCCCTAATTTAGGCCCACTGGTTCCAGGAAATGGACAGAGCCAGGGCTGTAAGGTAAACACAACATCCGGGGAAAGCCGGGGTTCGAACCTGGACCCCTTTCAAACGAACGAGCTCGTTATATTCAATATATACATGCCCAACTTCAGTTATCTATTAAAATAAACAAAACTGGCCACTAGATTTCAACAGAGGTGAATAATTTTCACTAAGAAACGCTCCTCCCAGTTAAAAAAGCATCTAATGCATTTCAACGGACCTAGAGATTAATATTGAGCATGAAAATGGGTTCAGTTAATACCGCTTTTAGATGCATTTTAAACGAACGCTTAGAGTCTTTTTTTTTCCCATTGGAAGTTTTACGACCACCCAGAGCAACTCAATGGGCTATAAACAATCGCCCGTCCCTAATTTAGGCCCACTGGTTCCAGGAAATGGACAGAGCCAGGGCTGTAAGGTAAACACAACATCCGGGGAAAGCCGGGGTTCGAACCTGGACCCCTTTCAAACGAACGAGCTCGTTATATTCAATATATACATGCCCAACTTCAGTTATCTATTAAAATAAACAAAACTGGCCACTAGATTTCAACAGAGGTGAATAATTTTCACTAAGAAACGCTCCTCCCAGTTAAAAAAGCATCTAATGCATTTCAACGGACCTAGAGATTAATATTGAGCATGAAAATGGGTTCAGTTAATACCGCTTTTAGATGCATTTTAAACGAACGCTTAGAGTCTTTTTTTCCCATTGGAAGTTTTACGACCACCCAGAGCAACTCAATGGGCTATAAACAATCGCCCGTCCCTAATTTAGGCCCACTGGTTCCAGGAAATGGACAGAGCCAGGGCTGTAAGGTAAACACAACATCCGGGGAAAGCCGGGGTTCGAACCTGGACCCCTTTCAAACGAACGAGCTCGTTATATTCAATATATACATGCCCAACTTCAGTTATCTATTAAAATAAACAAAACTGGCCACTAGATTTCAACAGAGGTGAATAATTTTCACTAAGAAACGCTCCTCCCAGTTAAAAAAGCATCTAATGCATTTCAACGGACCTAGAGATTAATATTGAGCATGAAAATGGGTTCAGTTAATACCGCTTTTAGATGCATTTTAAACGAACGCTTAGAGTCTTTTTTTTCCCATTGGAAGTTTTACGACCACCCAGAGCAACTCAATGGGCTATAAACAATCGCCCGTCCCTAATTTAGGCCCACTGGTTCCAGGAAATGGACAGAGCCAGGGCTGTAAGGTAAACACAACATCCGGGGAAAGCCGGGGTTCGAACCTGGACCCCTTTCAAACGAACGAGCTCGTTATATTCAATATATACATGCCCAACTTCAGTTATCTATTAAAATAAACAAAACTGGCCACTAGATTTCAACAGAGGTGAATAATTTTCACTAAGAAACGCTCCTCCCAGTTAAAAAAGCATCTAATGCATTTCAACGGACCTAGAGATTAATATTGAGCATGAAAATGGGTTCAGTTAATACCGCTTTTAGATGCATTTTAAACGAACGCTTAGAGTCTTTTTTTCCCATTGGAAGTTTTACGACCACCCAGAGCAACTCAATGGGCTATAAACAATCGCCCGTCCCTAATTTAGGCCCACTGGTTCCAGGAAATGGACAGAGCCAGGGCTGTAAGGTAAACACAACATCCGGGGAAAGCCGGGGTTCGAACCTGGACCCCTTTCAAACGAACGAGCTCGTTATATTCAATATATACATGCCCAACTTCAGTTATCTATTAAAATAAACAAAACTGGCCACTAGATTTCAACAGAGGTGAATAATTTTCACTAAGAAACGCTCCTCCCAGTTAAAAAAGCATCTAATGCATTTCAACGGACCTAGAGATTAATATTGAGCATGAAAATGGGTTCAGTTAATACCGCTTTTAGATGCATTTTAAACGAACGCTTAGAGTCTTTTTTTCCCATTGGAAGTTTTACGACCACCCAGAGCAACTCAATGGGCTATAAACAATCGCCCGTCCCTAATTTAGGCCCACTGGTTCCAGGAAATGGACAGAGCCAGGGCTGTAAGGTAAACACAACATCCGGGGAAAGCCGGGGTTCGAACCTGGACCCCTTTCAAACGAACGAGCTCGTTATATTCAATATATACATGCCCAACTTCAGTTATCTATTAAAATAAACAAAACTGGCCACTAGATTTCAACAGAGGTGAATAATTTTCACTAAGAAACGCTCCTCCCAGTTAAAAAAGCATCTAATGCATTTCAACGGACCTAGAGATTAATATTGAGCATGAAAATGGGTTCAGTTAATACCGCTTTTAGATGCATTTTAAACGAACGCTTAGAGTCTTTTTTTCCCATTGGAAGTTTTACGACCACCCAGAGCAACTCAATGGGCTATAAACAATCGCCCGTCCCTAATTTAGGCCCACTGGTTCCAGGAAATGGACAGAGCCAGGGCTGTAAGGTAAACACAACATCCGGGGAAAGCCGGGGTTCGAACCTGGACCCCTTTCAAACGAACGAGCTCGTTATATTCAATATATACATGCCCAACTTCAGTTATCTATTAAAATAAACAAAACTGGCCACTAGATTTCAACAGAGGTGAATAATTTTCACTAAGAAACGCTCCTCCCAGTTAAAAAAGCATCTAATGCATTTCAACGGACCTAGAGATTAATATTGAGCATGAAAATGGGTTCAGTTAATACCGCTTTTAGATGCATTTTAAACGAACGCTTAGAGTCTTTTTTTCCCATTGGAAGTTTTACGACCACCCAGAGCAACTCAATGGGCTATAAACAATCGCCCGTCCCTAATTTAGGCCCACTGGTTCCAGGAAATGGACAGAGCCAGGGCTGTAAGGTAAACACAACATCCGGGGAAAGCCGGGGTTCGAACCTGGACCCCTTTCAAACGAACGAGCTCGTTATATTCAATATATACATGCCCAACTTCAGTTATCTATTAAAATAAACAAAACTGGCCACTAGATTTCAACAGAGGTGAATAATTTTCACTAAGAAACGCTCCTCCCAGTTAAAAAAGCATCTAATGCATTTCAACGGACCTAGAGATTAATATTGAGCATGAAAATGGGTTCAGTTAATACCGCTTTTAGATGCATTTTAAACGAACGCTTAGAGTCTTTTTTTCCCATTGGAAGTTTTACGACCACCCAGAGCAACTCAATGGGCTATAAACAATCGCCCGTCCCTAATTTAGGCCCACTGGTTCCAGGAAATGGACAGAGCCAGGGCTGTAAGGTAAACACAACATCCGGGGAAAGCCGGGGTTCGAACCTGGACCCCTTTCAAACGAACGAGCTCGTTATATTCAATATATACATGCCCAACTTCAGTTATCTATTAAAATAAACAAAACTGGCCACTAGATTTCAACAGAGGTGAATAATTTTCACTAAGAAACGCTCCTCCCAGTTAAAAAAGCATCTAATGCATTTCAACGGACCTAGAGATTAATATTGAGCATGAAAATGGGTTCAGTTAATACCGCTTTTAGATGCATTTTAAACGAACGCTTAGAGTCTTTTTTTCCCATTGGAAGTTTTACGACCACCCAGAGCAACTCAATGGGCTATAAACAATCGCCCGTCCCTAATTTAGGCCCACTGGTTCCAGGAAATGGACAGAGCCAGGGCTGTAAGGTAAACACAACATCCGGGGAAAGCCGGGGTTCGAACCTGGACCCCTTTCAAACGAACGAGCTCGTTATATTCAATATATACATGCCCAACTTCAGTTATCTATTAAAATAAACAAAACTGGCCACTAGATTTCAACAGAGGTGAATAATTTTCACTAAGAAACGCTCCTCCCAGTTAAAAAAGCATCTAATGCATTTCAACGGACCTAGAGATTAATATTGAGCATGAAAATGGGTTCAGTTAATACCGCTTTTAGATGCATTTTAAACGAACGCTTAGAGTCTTTTTTTTTTCCCATTGGAAGTTTTACGACCACCCAGAGCAACTCAATGGGCTATAAACAATCGCCCGTCCCTAATTTAGGCCCACTGGTTCCAGGAAATGGACAGAGCCAGGGCTGTAAGGTAAACACAACATCCGGGGAAAGCCGGGGTTCGAACCTGGACCCCTTTCAAACGAACGAGCTCGTTATATTCAATATATACATGCCCAACTTCAGTTATCTATTAAAATAAACAAAACTGGCCACTAGATTTCAACAGAGGTGAATAATTTTCACTAAGAAACGCTCCTCCCAGTTAAAAAAGCATCTAATGCATTTCAACGGACCTAGAGATTAATATTGAGCATGAAAATGGGTTCAGTTAATACCGCTTTTAGATGCATTTTAAACGAACGCTTAGAGTCTTTTTTTCCCATTGGAAGTTTTACGACCACCCAGAGCAACTCAATGGGCTATAAACAATCGCCCGTCCCTAATTTAGGCCCACTGGTTCCAGGAAATGGACAGAGCCAGGGCTGTAAGGTAAACACAACATCCGGGGAAAGCCGGGGTTCGAACCTGGACCCCTTTCAAACGAACGAGCTCGTTATATTCAATATATACATGCCCAACTTCAGTTATCTATTAAAATAAACAAAACTGGCCACTAGATTTCAACAGAGGTGAATAATTTTCACTAAGAAACGCTCCTCCCAGTTAAAAAAGCATCTAATGCATTTCAACGGACCTAGAGATTAATATTGAGCATGAAAATGGGTTCAGTTAATACCGCTTTTAGATGCATTTTAAACGAACGCTTAGAGTCTTTTTTTCCCATTGGAAGTTTTACGACCACCCAGAGCAACTCAATGGGCTATAAACAATCGCCCGTCCCTAATTTAGGCCCACTGGTTCCAGGAAATGGACAGAGCCAGGGCTGTAAGGTAAACACAACATCCGGGGAAAGCCGGGGTTCGAACCTGGACCCCTTTCAAACGAACGAGCTCGTTATATTCAATATATACATGCCCAACTTCAGTTATCTATTAAAATAAACAAAACTGGCCACTAGATTTCAACAGAGGTGAATAATTTTCACTAAGAAACGCTCCTCCCAGTTAAAAAAGCATCTAATGCATTTCAACGGACCTAGAGATTAATATTGAGCATGAAAATGGGTTCAGTTAATACCGCTTTTAGATGCATTTTAAACGAACGCTTAGAGTCTTTTTTTCCCATTGGAAGTTTTACGACCACCCAGAGCAACTCAATGGGCTATAAACAATCGCCCGTCCCTAATTTAGGCCCACTGGTTCCAGGAAATGGACAGAGCCAGGGCTGTAAGGTAAACACAACATCCGGGGAAAGCCGGGGTTCGAACCTGGACCCCTTTCAAACGAACGAGCTCGTTATATTCAATATATACATGCCCAACTTCAGTTATCTATTAAAATAAACAAAACTGGCCACTAGATTTCAACAGAGGTGAATAATTTTCACTAAGAAACGCTCCTCCCAGTTAAAAAAGCATCTAATGCATTTCAACGGACCTAGAGATTAATATTGAGCATGAAAATGGGTTCAGTTAATACCGCTTTTAGATGCATTTTAAACGAACGCTTAGAGTCTTTTTTTCCCATTGGAAGTTTTACGACCACCCAGAGCAACTCAATGGGCTATAAACAATCGCCCGTCCCTAATTTAGGCCCACTGGTTCCAGGAAATGGACAGAGCCAGGGCTGTAAGGTAAACACAACATCCGGGGAAAGCCGGGGTTCGAACCTGGACCCCTTTCAAACGAACGAGCTCGTTATATTCAATATATACATGCCCAACTTCAGTTATCTATTAAAATAAACAAAACTGGCCACTAGATTTCAACAGAGGTGAATAATTTTCACTAAGAAACGCTCCTCCCAGTTAAAAAAGCATCTAATGCATTTCAACGGACCTAGAGATTAATATTGAGCATGAAAATGGGTTCAGTTAATACCGCTTTTAGATGCATTTTAAACGAACGCTTAGAGTCTTTTTTTCCCATTGGAAGTTTTACGACCACCCAGAGCAACTCAATGGGCTATAAACAATCGCCCGTCCCTAATTTAGGCCCACTGGTTCCAGGAAATGGACAGAGCCAGGGCTGTAAGGTAAACACAACATCCGGGGAAAGCCGGGGTTCGAACCTGGACCCCTTTCAAACGAACGAGCTCGTTATATTCAATATATACATGCCCAACTTCAGTTATCTATTAAAATAAACAAAACTGGCCACTAGATTTCAACAGAGGTGAATAATTTTCACTAAGAAACGCTCCTCCCAGTTAAAAAAGCATCTAATGCATTTCAACGGACCTAGAGATTAATATTGAGCATGAAAATGGGTTCAGTTAATACCGCTTTTAGATGCATTTTAAACGAACGCTTAGAGTCTTTTTTTTTCCCATTGGAAGTTTTACGACCACCCAGAGCAACTCAATGGGCTATAAACAATCGCCCGTCCCTAATTTAGGCCCACTGGTTCCAGGAAATGGACAGAGCCAGGGCTGTAAGGTAAACACAACATCCGGGGAAAGCCGGGGTTCGAACCTGGACCCCTTTCAAACGAACGAGCTCGTTATATTCAATATATACATGCCCAACTTCAGTTATCTATTAAAATAAACAAAACTGGCCACTAGATTTCAACAGAGGTGAATAATTTTCACTAAGAAACGCTCCTCCCAGTTAAAAAAGCATCTAATGCATTTCAACGGACCTAGAGATTAATATTGAGCATGAAAATGGGTTCAGTTAATACCGCTTTTAGATGCATTTTAAACGAACGCTTAGAGTCTTTTTTTCCCATTGGAAGTTTTACGACCACCCAGAGCAACTCAATGGGCTATAAACAATCGCCCGTCCCTAATTTAGGCCCACTGGTTCCAGGAAATGGACAGAGCCAGGGCTGTAAGGTAAACACAACATCCGGGGAAAGCCGGGGTTCGAACCTGGACCCCTTTCAAACGAACGAGCTCGTTATATTCAATATATACATGCCCAACTTCAGTTATCTATTAAAATAAACAAAACTGGCCACTAGATTTCAACAGAGGTGAATAATTTTCACTAAGAAACGCTCCTCCCAGTTAAAAAAGCATCTAATGCATTTCAACGGACCTAGAGATTAATATTGAGCATGAAAATGGGTTCAGTTAATACCGCTTTTAGATGCATTTTAAACGAACGCTTAGAGTCTTTTTTTCCCATTGGAAGTTTTACGACCACCCAGAGCAACTCAATGGGCTATAAACAATCGCCCGTCCCTAATTTAGGCCCACTGGTTCCAGGAAATGGACAGAGCCAGGGCTGTAAGGTAAACACAACATCCGGGGAAAGCCGGGGTTCGAACCTGGACCCCTTTCAAACGAACGAGCTCGTTATATTCAATATATACATGCCCAACTTCAGTTATCTATTAAAATAAACAAAACTGGCCACTAGATTTCAACAGAGGTGAATAATTTTCACTAAGAAACGCTCCTCCCAGTTAAAAAAGCATCTAATGCATTTCAACGGACCTAGAGATTAATATTGAGCATGAAAATGGGTTCAGTTAATACCGCTTTTAGATGCATTTTAAACGAACGCTTAGAGTCTTTTTTTCCCATTGGAAGTTTTACGACCACCCAGAGCAACTCAATGGGCTATAAACAATCGCCCGTCCCTAATTTAGGCCCACTGGTTCCAGGAAATGGACAGAGCCAGGGCTGTAAGGTAAACACAACATCCGGGGAAAGCCGGGGTTCGAACCTGGACCCCTTTCAAACGAACGAGCTCGTTATATTCAATATATACATGCCCAACTTCAGTTATCTATTAAAATAAACAAAACTGGCCACTAGATTTCAACAGAGGTGAATAATTTTCACTAAGAAACGCTCCTCCCAGTTAAAAAAGCATCTAATGCATTTCAACGGACCTAGAGATTAATATTGAGCATGAAAATGGGTTCAGTTAATACCGCTTTTAGATGCATTTTAAACGAACGCTTAGAGTCTTTTTTTCCCATTGGAAGTTTTACGACCACCCAGAGCAACTCAATGGGCTATAAACAATCGCCCGTCCCTAATTTAGGCCCACTGGTTCCAGGAAATGGACAGAGCCAGGGCTGTAAGGTAAACACAACATCCGGGGAAAGCCGGGGTTCGAACCTGGACCCCTTTCAAACGAACGAGCTCGTTATATTCAATATATACATGCCCAACTTCAGTTATCTATTAAAATAAACAAAACTGGCCACTAGATTTCAACAGAGGTGAATAATTTTCACTAAGAAACGCTCCTCCCAGTTAAAAAAGCATCTAATGCATTTCAACGGACCTAGAGATTAATATTGAGCATGAAAATGGGTTCAGTTAATACCGCTTTTAGATGCATTTTAAACGAACGCTTAGAGTCTTTTTTTTTCCCATTGGAAGTTTTACGACCACCCAGAGCAACTCAATGGGCTATAAACAATCGCCCGTCCCTAATTTAGGCCCACTGGTTCCAGGAAATGGACAGAGCCAGGGCTGTAAGGTAAACACAACATCCGGGGAAAGCCGGGGTTCGAACCTGGACCCCTTTCAAACGAACGAGCTCGTTATATTCAATATATACATGCCCAACTTCAGTTATCTATTAAAATAAACAAAACTGGCCACTAGATTTCAACAGAGGTGAATAATTTTCACTAAGAAACGCTCCTCCCAGTTAAAAAAGCATCTAATGCATTTCAACGGACCTAGAGATTAATATTGAGCATGAAAATGGGTTCAGTTAATACCGCTTTTAGATGCATTTTAAACGAACGCTTAGAGTCTTTTTTTCCCATTGGAAGTTTTACGACCACCCAGAGCAACTCAATGGGCTATAAACAATCGCCCGTCCCTAATTTAGGCCCACTGGTTCCAGGAAATGGACAGAGCCAGGGCTGTAAGGTAAACACAACATCCGGGGAAAGCCGGGGTTCGAACCTGGACCCCTTTCAAACGAACGAGCTCGTTATATTCAATATATACATGCCCAACTTCAGTTATCTATTAAAATAAACAAAACTGGCCACTAGATTTCAACAGAGGTGAATAATTTTCACTAAGAAACGCTCCTCCCAGTTAAAAAAGCATCTAATGCATTTCAACGGACCTAGAGATTAATATTGAGCATGAAAATGGGTTCAGTTAATACCGCTTTTAGATGCATTTTAAACGAACGCTTAGAGTCTTTTTTTTTCCCATTGGAAGTTTTACGACCACCCAGAGCAACTCAATGGGCTATAAACAATCGCCCGTCCCTAATTTAGGCCCACTGGTTCCAGGAAATGGACAGAGCCAGGGCTGTAAGGTAAACACAACATCCGGGGAAAGCCGGGGTTCGAACCTGGACCCCTTTCAAACGAACGAGCTCGTTATATTCAATATATACATGCCCAACTTCAGTTATCTATTAAAATAAACAAAACTGGCCACTAGATTTCAACAGAGGTGAATAATTTTCACTAAGAAACGCTCCTCCCAGTTAAAAAAGCATCTAATGCATTTCAACGGACCTAGAGATTAATATTGAGCATGAAAATGGGTTCAGTTAATACCGCTTTTAGATGCATTTTAAACGAACGCTTAGAGTCTTTTTTTCCCATTGGAAGTTTTACGACCACCCAGAGCAACTCAATGGGCTATAAACAATCGCCCGTCCCTAATTTAGGCCCACTGGTTCCAGGAAATGGACAGAGCCAGGGCTGTAAGGTAAACACAACATCCGGGGAAAGCCGGGGTTCGAACCTGGACCCCTTTCAAACGAACGAGCTCGTTATATTCAATATATACATGCCCAACTTCAGTTATCTATTAAAATAAACAAAACTGGCCACTAGATTTCAACAGAGGTGAATAATTTTCACTAAGAAACGCTCCTCCCAGTTAAAAAAGCATCTAATGCATTTCAACGGACCTAGAGATTAATATTGAGCATGAAAATGGGTTCAGTTAATACCGCTTTTAGATGCATTTTAAACGAACGCTTAGAGTCTTTTTTTCCCATTGGAAGTTTTACGACCACCCAGAGCAACTCAATGGGCTATAAACAATCGCCCGTCCCTAATTTAGGCCCACTGGTTCCAGGAAATGGACAGAGCCAGGGCTGTAAGGTAAACACAACATCCGGGGAAAGCCGGGGTTCGAACCTGGACCCCTTTCAAACGAACGAGCTCGTTATATTCAATATATACATGCCCAACTTCAGTTATCTATTAAAATAAACAAAACTGGCCACTAGATTTCAACAGAGGTGAATAATTTTCACTAAGAAACGCTCCTCCCAGTTAAAAAAGCATCTAATGCATTTCAACGGACCTAGAGATTAATATTGAGCATGAAAATGGGTTCAGTTAATACCGCTTTTAGATGCATTTTAAACGAACGCTTAGAGTCTTTTTTTTCCCATTGGAAGTTTTACGACCACCCAGAGCAACTCAATGGGCTATAAACAATCGCCCGTCCCTAATTTAGGCCCACTGGTTCCAGGAAATGGACAGAGCCAGGGCTGTAAGGTAAACACAACATCCGGGGAAAGCCGGGGTTCGAACCTGGACCCCTTTCAAACGAACGAGCTCGTTATATTCAATATATACATGCCCAACTTCAGTTATCTATTAAAATAAACAAAACTGGCCACTAGATTTCAACAGAGGTGAATAATTTTCACTAAGAAACGCTCCTCCCAGTTAAAAAAGCATCTAATGCATTTCAACGGACCTAGAGATTAATATTGAGCATGAAAATGGGTTCAGTTAATACCGCTTTTAGATGCATTTTAAACGAACGCTTAGAGTCTTTTTTTCCCATTGGAAGTTTTACGACCACCCAGAGCAACTCAATGGGCTATAAACAATCGCCCGTCCCTAATTTAGGCCCACTGGTTCCAGGAAATGGACAGAGCCAGGGCTGTAAGGTAAACACAACATCCGGGGAAAGCCGGGGTTCGAACCTGGACCCCTTTCAAACGAACGAGCTCGTTATATTCAATATATACATGCCCAACTTCAGTTATCTATTAAAATAAACAAAACTGGCCACTAGATTTCAACAGAGGTGAATAATTTTCACTAAGAAACGCTCCTCCCAGTTAAAAAAGCATCTAATGCATTTCAACGGACCTAGAGATTAATATTGAGCATGAAAATGGGTTCAGTTAATACCGCTTTTAGATGCATTTTAAACGAACGCTTAGAGTCTTTTTTTCCCATTGGAAGTTTTACGACCACCCAGAGCAACTCAATGGGCTATAAACAATCGCCCGTCCCTAATTTAGGCCCACTGGTTCCAGGAAATGGACAGAGCCAGGGCTGTAAGGTAAACACAACATCCGGGGAAAGCCGGGGTTCGAACCTGGACCCCTTTCAAACGAACGAGCTCGTTATATTCAATATATACATGCCCAACTTCAGTTATCTATTAAAATAAACAAAACTGGCCACTAGATTTCAACAGAGGTGAATAATTTTCACTAAGAAACGCTCCTCCCAGTTAAAAAAGCATCTAATGCATTTCAACGGACCTAGAGATTAATATTGAGCATGAAAATGGGTTCAGTTAATACCGCTTTTAGATGCATTTTAAACGAACGCTTAGAGTCTTTTTTTCCCATTGGAAGTTTTACGACCACCCAGAGCAACTCAATGGGCTATAAACAATCGCCCGTCCCTAATTTAGGCCCACTGGTTCCAGGAAATGGACAGAGCCAGGGCTGTAAGGTAAACACAACATCCGGGGAAAGCCGGGGTTCGAACCTGGACCCCTTTCAAACGAACGAGCTCGTTATATTCAATATATACATGCCCAACTTCAGTTATCTATTAAAATAAACAAAACTGGCCACTAGATTTCAACAGAGGTGAATAATTTTCACTAAGAAACGCTCCTCCCAGTTAAAAAAGCATCTAATGCATTTCAACGGACCTAGAGATTAATATTGAGCATGAAAATGGGTTCAGTTAATACCGCTTTTAGATGCATTTTAAACGAACGCTTAGAGTCTTTTTTTCCCATTGGAAGTTTTACGACCACCCAGAGCAACTCAATGGGCTATAAACAATCGCCCGTCCCTAATTTAGGCCCACTGGTTCCAGGAAATGGACAGAGCCAGGGCTGTAAGGTAAACACAACATCCGGGGAAAGCCGGGGTTCGAACCTGGACCCCTTTCAAACGAACGAGCTCGTTATATTCAATATATACATGCCCAACTTCAGTTATCTATTAAAATAAACAAAACTGGCCACTAGATTTCAACAGAGGTGAATAATTTTCACTAAGAAACGCTCCTCCCAGTTAAAAAAGCATCTAATGCATTTCAACGGACCTAGAGATTAATATTGAGCATGAAAATGGGTTCAGTTAATACCGCTTTTAGATGCATTTTAAACGAACGCTTAGAGTCTTTTTTTCCCATTGGAAGTTTTACGACCACCCAGAGCAACTCAATGGGCTATAAACAATCGCCCGTCCCTAATTTAGGCCCACTGGTTCCAGGAAATGGACAGAGCCAGGGCTGTAAGGTAAACACAACATCCGGGGAAAGCCGGGGTTCGAACCTGGACCCCTTTCAAACGAACGAGCTCGTTATATTCAATATATACATGCCCAACTTCAGTTATCTATTAAAATAAACAAAACTGGCCACTAGATTTCAACAGAGGTGAATAATTTTCACTAAGAAACGCTCCTCCCAGTTAAAAAAGCATCTAATGCATTTCAACGGACCTAGAGATTAATATTGAGCATGAAAATGGGTTCAGTTAATACCGCTTTTAGATGCATTTTAAACGAACGCTTAGAGTCTTTTTTTCCCATTGGAAGTTTTACGACCACCCAGAGCAACTCAATGGGCTATAAACAATCGCCCGTCCCTAATTTAGGCCCACTGGTTCCAGGAAATGGACAGAGCCAGGGCTGTAAGGTAAACACAACATCCGGGGAAAGCCGGGGTTCGAACCTGGACCCCTTTCAAACGAACGAGCTCGTTATATTCAATATATACATGCCCAACTTCAGTTATCTATTAAAATAAACAAAACTGGCCACTAGATTTCAACAGAGGTGAATAATTTTCACTAAGAAACGCTCCTCCCAGTTAAAAAAGCATCTAATGCATTTCAACGGACCTAGAGATTAATATTGAGCATGAAAATGGGTTCAGTTAATACCGCTTTTAGATGCATTTTAAACGAACGCTTAGAGTCTTTTTTTCCCATTGGAAGTTTTACGACCACCCAGAGCAACTCAATGGGCTATAAACAATCGCCCGTCCCTAATTTAGGCCCACTGGTTCCAGGAAATGGACAGAGCCAGGGCTGTAAGGTAAACACAACATCCGGGGAAAGCCGGGGTTCGAACCTGGACCCCTTTCAAACGAACGAGCTCGTTATATTCAATATATACATGCCCAACTTCAGTTATCTATTAAAATAAACAAAACTGGCCACTAGATTTCAACAGAGGTGAATAATTTTCACTAAGAAACGCTCCTCCCAGTTAAAAAAGCATCTAATGCATTTCAACGGACCTAGAGATTAATATTGAGCATGAAAATGGGTTCAGTTAATACCGCTTTTAGATGCATTTTAAACGAACGCTTAGAGTCTTTTTTTTTTCCCATTGGAAGTTTTACGACCACCCAGAGCAACTCAATGGGCTATAAACAATCGCCCGTCCCTAATTTAGGCCCACTGGTTCCAGGAAATGGACAGAGCCAGGGCTGTAAGGTAAACACAACATCCGGGGAAAGCCGGGGTTCGAACCTGGACCCCTTTCAAACGAACGAGCTCGTTATATTCAATATATACATGCCCAACTTCAGTTATCTATTAAAATAAACAAAACTGGCCACTAGATTTCAACAGAGGTGAATAATTTTCACTAAGAAACGCTCCTCCCAGTTAAAAAAGCATCTAATGCATTTCAACGGACCTAGAGATTAATATTGAGCATGAAAATGGGTTCAGTTAATACCGCTTTTAGATGCATTTTAAACGAACGCTTAGAGTCTTTTTTTTTCCCATTGGAAGTTTTACGACCACCCAGAGCAACTCAATGGGCTATAAACAATCGCCCGTCCCTAATTTAGGCCCACTGGTTCCAGGAAATGGACAGAGCCAGGGCTGTAAGGTAAACACAACATCCGGGGAAAGCCGGGGTTCGAACCTGGACCCCTTTCAAACGAACGAGCTCGTTATATTCAATATATACATGCCCAACTTCAGTTATCTATTAAAATAAACAAAACTGGCCACTAGATTTCAACAGAGGTGAATAATTTTCACTAAGAAACGCTCCTCCCAGTTAAAAAAGCATCTAATGCATTTCAACGGACCTAGAGATTAATATTGAGCATGAAAATGGGTTCAGTTAATACCGCTTTTAGATGCATTTTAAACGAACGCTTAGAGTCTTTTTTTTTCCCATTGGAAGTTTTACGACCACCCAGAGCAACTCAATGGGCTATAAACAATCGCCCGTCCCTAATTTAGGCCCACTGGTTCCAGGAAATGGACAGAGCCAGGGCTGTAAGGTAAACACAACATCCGGGGAAAGCCGGGGTTCGAACCTGGACCCCTTTCAAACGAACGAGCTCGTTATATTCAATATATACATGCCCAACTTCAGTTATCTATTAAAATAAACAAAACTGGCCACTAGATTTCAACAGAGGTGAATAATTTTCACTAAGAAACGCTCCTCCCAGTTAAAAAAGCATCTAATGCATTTCAACGGACCTAGAGATTAATATTGAGCATGAAAATGGGTTCAGTTAATACCGCTTTTAGATGCATTTTAAACGAACGCTTAGAGTCTTTTTTTCCCATTGGAAGTTTTACGACCACCCAGAGCAACTCAATGGGCTATAAACAATCGCCCGTCCCTAATTTAGGCCCACTGGTTCCAGGAAATGGACAGAGCCAGGGCTGTAAGGTAAACACAACATCCGGGGAAAGCCGGGGTTCGAACCTGGACCCCTTTCAAACGAACGAGCTCGTTATATTCAATATATACATGCCCAACTTCAGTTATCTATTAAAATAAACAAAACTGGCCACTAGATTTCAACAGAGGTGAATAATTTTCACTAAGAAACGCTCCTCCCAGTTAAAAAAGCATCTAATGCATTTCAACGGACCTAGAGATTAATATTGAGCATGAAAATGGGTTCAGTTAATACCGCTTTTAGATGCATTTTAAACGAACGCTTAGAGTCTTTTTTTCCCATTGGAAGTTTTACGACCACCCAGAGCAACTCAATGGGCTATAAACAATCGCCCGTCCCTAATTTAGGCCCACTGGTTCCAGGAAATGGACAGAGCCAGGGCTGTAAGGTAAACACAACATCCGGGGAAAGCCGGGGTTCGAACCTGGACCCCTTTCAAACGAACGAGCTCGTTATATTCAATATATACATGCCCAACTTCAGTTATCTATTAAAATAAACAAAACTGGCCACTAGATTTCAACAGAGGTGAATAATTTTCACTAAGAAACGCTCCTCCCAGTTAAAAAAGCATCTAATGCATTTCAACGGACCTAGAGATTAATATTGAGCATGAAAATGGGTTCAGTTAATACCGCTTTTAGATGCATTTTAAACGAACGCTTAGAGTCTTTTTTTTTCCCATTGGAAGTTTTACGACCACCCAGAGCAACTCAATGGGCTATAAACAATCGCCCGTCCCTAATTTAGGCCCACTGGTTCCAGGAAATGGACAGAGCCAGGGCTGTAAGGTAAACACAACATCCGGGGAAAGCCGGGGTTCGAACCTGGACCCCTTTCAAACGAACGAGCTCGTTATATTCAATATATACATGCCCAACTTCAGTTATCTATTAAAATAAACAAAACTGGCCACTAGATTTCAACAGAGGTGAATAATTTTCACTAAGAAACGCTCCTCCCAGTTAAAAAAGCATCTAATGCATTTCAACGGACCTAGAGATTAATATTGAGCATGAAAATGGGTTCAGTTAATACCGCTTTTAGATGCATTTTAAACGAACGCTTAGAGTCTTTTTTTCCCATTGGAAGTTTTACGACCACCCAGAGCAACTCAATGGGCTATAAACAATCGCCCGTCCCTAATTTAGGCCCACTGGTTCCAGGAAATGGACAGAGCCAGGGCTGTAAGGTAAACACAACATCCGGGGAAAGCCGGGGTTCGAACCTGGACCCCTTTCAAACGAACGAGCTCGTTATATTCAATATATACATGCCCAACTTCAGTTATCTATTAAAATAAACAAAACTGGCCACTAGATTTCAACAGAGGTGAATAATTTTCACTAAGAAACGCTCCTCCCAGTTAAAAAAGCATCTAATGCATTTCAACGGACCTAGAGATTAATATTGAGCATGAAAATGGGTTCAGTTAATACCGCTTTTAGATGCATTTTAAACGAACGCTTAGAGTCTTTTTTTTTCCCATTGGAAGTTTTACGACCACCCAGAGCAACTCAATGGGCTATAAACAATCGCCCGTCCCTAATTTAGGCCCACTGGTTCCAGGAAATGGACAGAGCCAGGGCTGTAAGGTAAACACAACATCCGGGGAAAGCCGGGGTTCGAACCTGGACCCCTTTCAAACGAACGAGCTCGTTATATTCAATATATACATGCCCAACTTCAGTTATCTATTAAAATAAACAAAACTGGCCACTAGATTTCAACAGAGGTGAATAATTTTCACTAAGAAACGCTCCTCCCAGTTAAAAAAGCATCTAATGCATTTCAACGGACCTAGAGATTAATATTGAGCATGAAAATGGGTTCAGTTAATACCGCTTTTAGATGCATTTTAAACGAACGCTTAGAGTCTTTTTTTCCCATTGGAAGTTTTACGACCACCCAGAGCAACTCAATGGGCTATAAACAATCGCCCGTCCCTAATTTAGGCCCACTGGTTCCAGGAAATGGACAGAGCCAGGGCTGTAAGGTAAACACAACATCCGGGGAAAGCCGGGGTTCGAACCTGGACCCCTTTCAAACGAACGAGCTCGTTATATTCAATATATACATGCCCAACTTCAGTTATCTATTAAAATAAACAAAACTGGCCACTAGATTTCAACAGAGGTGAATAATTTTCACTAAGAAACGCTCCTCCCAGTTAAAAAAGCATCTAATGCATTTCAACGGACCTAGAGATTAATATTGAGCATGAAAATGGGTTCAGTTAATACCGCTTTTAGATGCATTTTAAACGAACGCTTAGAGTCTTTTTTTCCCATTGGAAGTTTTACGACCACCCAGAGCAACTCAATGGGCTATAAACAATCGCCCGTCCCTAATTTAGGCCCACTGGTTCCAGGAAATGGACAGAGCCAGGGCTGTAAGGTAAACACAACATCCGGGGAAAGCCGGGGTTCGAACCTGGACCCCTTTCAAACGAACGAGCTCGTTATATTCAATATATACATGCCCAACTTCAGTTATCTATTAAAATAAACAAAACTGGCCACTAGATTTCAACAGAGGTGAATAATTTTCACTAAGAAACGCTCCTCCCAGTTAAAAAAGCATCTAATGCATTTCAACGGACCTAGAGATTAATATTGAGCATGAAAATGGGTTCAGTTAATACCGCTTTTAGATGCATTTTAAACGAACGCTTAGAGTCTTTTTTTTTCCCATTGGAAGTTTTACGACCACCCAGAGCAACTCAATGGGCTATAAACAATCGCCCGTCCCTAATTTAGGCCCACTGGTTCCAGGAAATGGACAGAGCCAGGGCTGTAAGGTAAACACAACATCCGGGGAAAGCCGGGGTTCGAACCTGGACCCCTTTCAAACGAACGAGCTCGTTATATTCAATATATACATGCCCAACTTCAGTTATCTATTAAAATAAACAAAACTGGCCACTAGATTTCAACAGAGGTGAATAATTTTCACTAAGAAACGCTCCTCCCAGTTAAAAAAGCATCTAATGCATTTCAACGGACCTAGAGATTAATATTGAGCATGAAAATGGGTTCAGTTAATACCGCTTTTAGATGCATTTTAAACGAACGCTTAGAGTCTTTTTTTCCCATTGGAAGTTTTACGACCACCCAGAGCAACTCAATGGGCTATAAACAATCGCCCGTCCCTAATTTAGGCCCACTGGTTCCAGGAAATGGACAGAGCCAGGGCTGTAAGGTAAACACAACATCCGGGGAAAGCCGGGGTTCGAACCTGGACCCCTTTCAAACGAACGAGCTCGTTATATTCAATATATACATGCCCAACTTCAGTTATCTATTAAAATAAACAAAACTGGCCACTAGATTTCAACAGAGGTGAATAATTTTCACTAAGAAACGCTCCTCCCAGTTAAAAAAGCATCTAATGCATTTCAACGGACCTAGAGATTAATATTGAGCATGAAAATGGGTTCAGTTAATACCGCTTTTAGATGCATTTTAAACGAACGCTTAGAGTCTTTTTTTCCCATTGGAAGTTTTACGACCACCCAGAGCAACTCAATGGGCTATAAACAATCGCCCGTCCCTAATTTAGGCCCACTGGTTCCAGGAAATGGACAGAGCCAGGGCTGTAAGGTAAACACAACATCCGGGGAAAGCCGGGGTTCGAACCTGGACCCCTTTCAAACGAACGAGCTCGTTATATTCAATATATACATGCCCAACTTCAGTTATCTATTAAAATAAACAAAACTGGCCACTAGATTTCAACAGAGGTGAATAATTTTCACTAAGAAACGCTCCTCCCAGTTAAAAAAGCATCTAATGCATTTCAACGGACCTAGAGATTAATATTGAGCATGAAAATGGGTTCAGTTAATACCGCTTTTAGATGCATTTTAAACGAACGCTTAGAGTCTTTTTTTCCCATTGGAAGTTTTACGACCACCCAGAGCAACTCAATGGGCTATAAACAATCGCCCGTCCCTAATTTAGGCCCACTGGTTCCAGGAAATGGACAGAGCCAGGGCTGTAAGGTAAACACAACATCCGGGGAAAGCCGGGGTTCGAACCTGGACCCCTTTCAAACGAACGAGCTCGTTATATTCAATATATACATGCCCAACTTCAGTTATCTATTAAAATAAACAAAACTGGCCACTAGATTTCAACAGAGGTGAATAATTTTCACTAAGAAACGCTCCTCCCAGTTAAAAAAGCATCTAATGCATTTCAACGGACCTAGAGATTAATATTGAGCATGAAAATGGGTTCAGTTAATACCGCTTTTAGATGCATTTTAAACGAACGCTTAGAGTCTTTTTTTCCCATTGGAAGTTTTACGACCACCCAGAGCAACTCAATGGGCTATAAACAATCGCCCGTCCCTAATTTAGGCCCACTGGTTCCAGGAAATGGACAGAGCCAGGGCTGTAAGGTAAACACAACATCCGGGGAAAGCCGGGGTTCGAACCTGGACCCCTTTCAAACGAACGAGCTCGTTATATTCAATATATACATGCCCAACTTCAGTTATCTATTAAAATAAACAAAACTGGCCACTAGATTTCAACAGAGGTGAATAATTTTCACTAAGAAACGCTCCTCCCAGTTAAAAAAGCATCTAATGCATTTCAACGGACCTAGAGATTAATATTGAGCATGAAAATGGGTTCAGTTAATACCGCTTTTAGATGCATTTTAAACGAACGCTTAGAGTCTTTTTTTCCCATTGGAAGTTTTACGACCACCCAGAGCAACTCAATGGGCTATAAACAATCGCCCGTCCCTAATTTAGGCCCACTGGTTCCAGGAAATGGACAGAGCCAGGGCTGTAAGGTAAACACAACATCCGGGGAAAGCCGGGGTTCGAACCTGGACCCCTTTCAAACGAACGAGCTCGTTATATTCAATATATACATGCCCAACTTCAGTTATCTATTAAAATAAACAAAACTGGCCACTAGATTTCAACAGAGGTGAATAATTTTCACTAAGAAACGCTCCTCCCAGTTAAAAAAGCATCTAATGCATTTCAACGGACCTAGAGATTAATATTGAGCATGAAAATGGGTTCAGTTAATACCGCTTTTAGATGCATTTTAAACGAACGCTTAGAGTCTTTTTTTCCCATTGGAAGTTTTACGACCACCCAGAGCAACTCAATGGGCTATAAACAATCGCCCGTCCCTAATTTAGGCCCACTGGTTCCAGGAAATGGACAGAGCCAGGGCTGTAAGGTAAACACAACATCCGGGGAAAGCCGGGGTTCGAACCTGGACCCCTTTCAAACGAACGAGCTCGTTATATTCAATATATACATGCCCAACTTCAGTTATCTATTAAAATAAACAAAACTGGCCACTAGATTTCAACAGAGGTGAATAATTTTCACTAAGAAACGCTCCTCCCAGTTAAAAAAGCATCTAATGCATTTCAACGGACCTAGAGATTAATATTGAGCATGAAAATGGGTTCAGTTAATACCGCTTTTAGATGCATTTTAAACGAACGCTTAGAGTCTTTTTTTCCCATTGGAAGTTTTACGACCACCCAGAGCAACTCAATGGGCTATAAACAATCGCCCGTCCCTAATTTAGGCCCACTGGTTCCAGGAAATGGACAGAGCCAGGGCTGTAAGGTAAACACAACATCCGGGGAAAGCCGGGGTTCGAACCTGGACCCCTTTCAAACGAACGAGCTCGTTATATTCAATATATACATGCCCAACTTCAGTTATCTATTAAAATAAACAAAACTGGCCACTAGATTTCAACAGAGGTGAATAATTTTCACTAAGAAACGCTCCTCCCAGTTAAAAAAGCATCTAATGCATTTCAACGGACCTAGAGATTAATATTGAGCATGAAAATGGGTTCAGTTAATACCGCTTTTAGATGCATTTTAAACGAACGCTTAGAGTCTTTTTTTCCCATTGGAAGTTTTACGACCACCCAGAGCAACTCAATGGGCTATAAACAATCGCCCGTCCCTAATTTAGGCCCACTGGTTCCAGGAAATGGACAGAGCCAGGGCTGTAAGGTAAACACAACATCCGGGGAAAGCCGGGGTTCGAACCTGGACCCCTTTCAAACGAACGAGCTCGTTATATTCAATATATACATGCCCAACTTCAGTTATCTATTAAAATAAACAAAACTGGCCACTAGATTTCAACAGAGGTGAATAATTTTCACTAAGAAACGCTCCTCCCAGTTAAAAAAGCATCTAATGCATTTCAACGGACCTAGAGATTAATATTGAGCATGAAAATGGGTTCAGTTAATACCGCTTTTAGATGCATTTTAAACGAACGCTTAGAGTCTTTTTTTCCCATTGGAAGTTTTACGACCACCCAGAGCAACTCAATGGGCTATAAACAATCGCCCGTCCCTAATTTAGGCCCACTGGTTCCAGGAAATGGACAGAGCCAGGGCTGTAAGGTAAACACAACATCCGGGGAAAGCCGGGGTTCGAACCTGGACCCCTTTCAAACGAACGAGCTCGTTATATTCAATATATACATGCCCAACTTCAGTTATCTATTAAAATAAACAAAACTGGCCACTAGATTTCAACAGAGGTGAATAATTTTCACTAAGAAACGCTCCTCCCAGTTAAAAAAGCATCTAATGCATTTCAACGGACCTAGAGATTAATATTGAGCATGAAAATGGGTTCAGTTAATACCGCTTTTAGATGCATTTTAAACGAACGCTTAGAGTCTTTTTTTCCCATTGGAAGTTTTACGACCACCCAGAGCAACTCAATGGGCTATAAACAATCGCCCGTCCCTAATTTAGGCCCACTGGTTCCAGGAAATGGACAGAGCCAGGGCTGTAAGGTAAACACAACATCCGGGGAAAGCCGGGGTTCGAACCTGGACCCCTTTCAAACGAACGAGCTCGTTATATTCAATATATACATGCCCAACTTCAGTTATCTATTAAAATAAACAAAACTGGCCACTAGATTTCAACAGAGGTGAATAATTTTCACTAAGAAACGCTCCTCCCAGTTAAAAAAGCATCTAATGCATTTCAACGGACCTAGAGATTAATATTGAGCATGAAAATGGGTTCAGTTAATACCGCTTTTAGATGCATTTTAAACGAACGCTTAGAGTCTTTTTTTTTCCCATTGGAAGTTTTACGACCACCCAGAGCAACTCAATGGGCTATAAACAATCGCCCGTCCCTAATTTAGGCCCACTGGTTCCAGGAAATGGACAGAGCCAGGGCTGTAAGGTAAACACAACATCCGGGGAAAGCCGGGGTTCGAACCTGGACCCCTTTCAAACGAACGAGCTCGTTATATTCAATATATACATGCCCAACTTCAGTTATCTATTAAAATAAACAAAACTGGCCACTAGATTTCAACAGAGGTGAATAATTTTCACTAAGAAACGCTCCTCCCAGTTAAAAAAGCATCTAATGCATTTCAACGGACCTAGAGATTAATATTGAGCATGAAAATGGGTTCAGTTAATACCGCTTTTAGATGCATTTTAAACGAACGCTTAGAGTCTTTTTTTCCCATTGGAAGTTTTACGACCACCCAGAGCAACTCAATGGGCTATAAACAATCGCCCGTCCCTAATTTAGGCCCACTGGTTCCAGGAAATGGACAGAGCCAGGGCTGTAAGGTAAACACAACATCCGGGGAAAGCCGGGGTTCGAACCTGGACCCCTTTCAAACGAACGAGCTCGTTATATTCAATATATACATGCCCAACTTCAGTTATCTATTAAAATAAACAAAACTGGCCACTAGATTTCAACAGAGGTGAATAATTTTCACTAAGAAACGCTCCTCCCAGTTAAAAAAGCATCTAATGCATTTCAACGGACCTAGAGATTAATATTGAGCATGAAAATGGGTTCAGTTAATACCGCTTTTAGATGCATTTTAAACGAACGCTTAGAGTCTTTTTTTCCCATTGGAAGTTTTACGACCACCCAGAGCAACTCAATGGGCTATAAACAATCGCCCGTCCCTAATTTAGGCCCACTGGTTCCAGGAAATGGACAGAGCCAGGGCTGTAAGGTAAACACAACATCCGGGGAAAGCCGGGGTTCGAACCTGGACCCCTTTCAAACGAACGAGCTCGTTATATTCAATATATACATGCCCAACTTCAGTTATCTATTAAAATAAACAAAACTGGCCACTAGATTTCAACAGAGGTGAATAATTTTCACTAAGAAACGCTCCTCCCAGTTAAAAAAGCATCTAATGCATTTCAACGGACCTAGAGATTAATATTGAGCATGAAAATGGGTTCAGTTAATACCGCTTTTAGATGCATTTTAAACGAACGCTTAGAGTCTTTTTTTCCCATTGGAAGTTTTACGACCACCCAGAGCAACTCAATGGGCTATAAACAATCGCCCGTCCCTAATTTAGGCCCACTGGTTCCAGGAAATGGACAGAGCCAGGGCTGTAAGGTAAACACAACATCCGGGGAAAGCCGGGGTTCGAACCTGGACCCCTTTCAAACGAACGAGCTCGTTATATTCAATATATACATGCCCAACTTCAGTTATCTATTAAAATAAACAAAACTGGCCACTAGATTTCAACAGAGGTGAATAATTTTCACTAAGAAACGCTCCTCCCAGTTAAAAAAGCATCTAATGCATTTCAACGGACCTAGAGATTAATATTGAGCATGAAAATGGGTTCAGTTAATACCGCTTTTAGATGCATTTTAAACGAACGCTTAGAGTCTTTTTTTCCCATTGGAAGTTTTACGACCACCCAGAGCAACTCAATGGGCTATAAACAATCGCCCGTCCCTAATTTAGGCCCACTGGTTCCAGGAAATGGACAGAGCCAGGGCTGTAAGGTAAACACAACATCCGGGGAAAGCCGGGGTTCGAACCTGGACCCCTTTCAAACGAACGAGCTCGTTATATTCAATATATACATGCCCAACTTCAGTTATCTATTAAAATAAACAAAACTGGCCACTAGATTTCAACAGAGGTGAATAATTTTCACTAAGAAACGCTCCTCCCAGTTAAAAAAGCATCTAATGCATTTCAACGGACCTAGAGATTAATATTGAGCATGAAAATGGGTTCAGTTAATACCGCTTTTAGATGCATTTTAAACGAACGCTTAGAGTCTTTTTTTTCCCATTGGAAGTTTTACGACCACCCAGAGCAACTCAATGGGCTATAAACAATCGCCCGTCCCTAATTTAGGCCCACTGGTTCCAGGAAATGGACAGAGCCAGGGCTGTAAGGTAAACACAACATCCGGGGAAAGCCGGGGTTCGAACCTGGACCCCTTTCAAACGAACGAGCTCGTTATATTCAATATATACATGCCCAACTTCAGTTATCTATTAAAATAAACAAAACTGGCCACTAGATTTCAACAGAGGTGAATAATTTTCACTAAGAAACGCTCCTCCCAGTTAAAAAAGCATCTAATGCATTTCAACGGACCTAGAGATTAATATTGAGCATGAAAATGGGTTCAGTTAATACCGCTTTTAGATGCATTTTAAACGAACGCTTAGAGTCTTTTTTTCCCATTGGAAGTTTTACGACCACCCAGAGCAACTCAATGGGCTATAAACAATCGCCCGTCCCTAATTTAGGCCCACTGGTTCCAGGAAATGGACAGAGCCAGGGCTGTAAGGTAAACACAACATCCGGGGAAAGCCGGGGTTCGAACCTGGACCCCTTTCAAACGAACGAGCTCGTTATATTCAATATATACATGCCCAACTTCAGTTATCTATTAAAATAAACAAAACTGGCCACTAGATTTCAACAGAGGTGAATAATTTTCACTAAGAAACGCTCCTCCCAGTTAAAAAAGCATCTAATGCATTTCAACGGACCTAGAGATTAATATTGAGCATGAAAATGGGTTCAGTTAATACCGCTTTTAGATGCATTTTAAACGAACGCTTAGAGTCTTTTTTTCCCATTGGAAGTTTTACGACCACCCAGAGCAACTCAATGGGCTATAAACAATCGCCCGTCCCTAATTTAGGCCCACTGGTTCCAGGAAATGGACAGAGCCAGGGCTGTAAGGTAAACACAACATCCGGGGAAAGCCGGGGTTCGAACCTGGACCCCTTTCAAACGAACGAGCTCGTTATATTCAATATATACATGCCCAACTTCAGTTATCTATTAAAATAAACAAAACTGGCCACTAGATTTCAACAGAGGTGAATAATTTTCACTAAGAAACGCTCCTCCCAGTTAAAAAAGCATCTAATGCATTTCAACGGACCTAGAGATTAATATTGAGCATGAAAATGGGTTCAGTTAATACCGCTTTTAGATGCATTTTAAACGAACGCTTAGAGTCTTTTTTTCCCATTGGAAGTTTTACGACCACCCAGAGCAACTCAATGGGCTATAAACAATCGCCCGTCCCTAATTTAGGCCCACTGGTTCCAGGAAATGGACAGAGCCAGGGCTGTAAGGTAAACACAACATCCGGGGAAAGCCGGGGTTCGAACCTGGACCCCTTTCAAACGAACGAGCTCGTTATATTCAATATATACATGCCCAACTTCAGTTATCTATTAAAATAAACAAAACTGGCCACTAGATTTCAACAGAGGTGAATAATTTTCACTAAGAAACGCTCCTCCCAGTTAAAAAAGCATCTAATGCATTTCAACGGACCTAGAGATTAATATTGAGCATGAAAATGGGTTCAGTTAATACCGCTTTTAGATGCATTTTAAACGAACGCTTAGAGTCTTTTTTTCCCATTGGAAGTTTTACGACCACCCAGAGCAACTCAATGGGCTATAAACAATCGCCCGTCCCTAATTTAGGCCCACTGGTTCCAGGAAATGGACAGAGCCAGGGCTGTAAGGTAAACACAACATCCGGGGAAAGCCGGGGTTCGAACCTGGACCCCTTTCAAACGAACGAGCTCGTTATATTCAATATATACATGCCCAACTTCAGTTATCTATTAAAATAAACAAAACTGGCCACTAGATTTCAACAGAGGTGAATAATTTTCACTAAGAAACGCTCCTCCCAGTTAAAAAAGCATCTAATGCATTTCAACGGACCTAGAGATTAATATTGAGCATGAAAATGGGTTCAGTTAATACCGCTTTTAGATGCATTTTAAACGAACGCTTAGAGTCTTTTTTTCCCATTGGAAGTTTTACGACCACCCAGAGCAACTCAATGGGCTATAAACAATCGCCCGTCCCTAATTTAGGCCCACTGGTTCCAGGAAATGGACAGAGCCAGGGCTGTAAGGTAAACACAACATCCGGGGAAAGCCGGGGTTCGAACCTGGACCCCTTTCAAACGAACGAGCTCGTTATATTCAATATATACATGCCCAACTTCAGTTATCTATTAAAATAAACAAAACTGGCCACTAGATTTCAACAGAGGTGAATAATTTTCACTAAGAAACGCTCCTCCCAGTTAAAAAAGCATCTAATGCATTTCAACGGACCTAGAGATTAATATTGAGCATGAAAATGGGTTCAGTTAATACCGCTTTTAGATGCATTTTAAACGAACGCTTAGAGTCTTTTTTTCCCATTGGAAGTTTTACGACCACCCAGAGCAACTCAATGGGCTATAAACAATCGCCCGTCCCTAATTTAGGCCCACTGGTTCCAGGAAATGGACAGAGCCAGGGCTGTAAGGTAAACACAACATCCGGGGAAAGCCGGGGTTCGAACCTGGACCCCTTTCAAACGAACGAGCTCGTTATATTCAATATATACATGCCCAACTTCAGTTATCTATTAAAATAAACAAAACTGGCCACTAGATTTCAACAGAGGTGAATAATTTTCACTAAGAAACGCTCCTCCCAGTTAAAAAAGCATCTAATGCATTTCAACGGACCTAGAGATTAATATTGAGCATGAAAATGGGTTCAGTTAATACCGCTTTTAGATGCATTTTAAACGAACGCTTAGAGTCTTTTTTTTTCCCATTGGAAGTTTTACGACCACCCAGAGCAACTCAATGGGCTATAAACAATCGCCCGTCCCTAATTTAGGCCCACTGGTTCCAGGAAATGGACAGAGCCAGGGCTGTAAGGTAAACACAACATCCGGGGAAAGCCGGGGTTCGAACCTGGACCCCTTTCAAACGAACGAGCTCGTTATATTCAATATATACATGCCCAACTTCAGTTATCTATTAAAATAAACAAAACTGGCCACTAGATTTCAACAGAGGTGAATAATTTTCACTAAGAAACGCTCCTCCCAGTTAAAAAAGCATCTAATGCATTTCAACGGACCTAGAGATTAATATTGAGCATGAAAATGGGTTCAGTTAATACCGCTTTTAGATGCATTTTAAACGAACGCTTAGAGTCTTTTTTTCCCATTGGAAGTTTTACGACCACCCAGAGCAACTCAATGGGCTATAAACAATCGCCCGTCCCTAATTTAGGCCCACTGGTTCCAGGAAATGGACAGAGCCAGGGCTGTAAGGTAAACACAACATCCGGGGAAAGCCGGGGTTCGAACCTGGACCCCTTTCAAACGAACGAGCTCGTTATATTCAATATATACATGCCCAACTTCAGTTATCTATTAAAATAAACAAAACTGGCCACTAGATTTCAACAGAGGTGAATAATTTTCACTAAGAAACGCTCCTCCCAGTTAAAAAAGCATCTAATGCATTTCAACGGACCTAGAGATTAATATTGAGCATGAAAATGGGTTCAGTTAATACCGCTTTTAGATGCATTTTAAACGAACGCTTAGAGTCTTTTTTTTCCCATTGGAAGTTTTACGACCACCCAGAGCAACTCAATGGGCTATAAACAATCGCCCGTCCCTAATTTAGGCCCACTGGTTCCAGGAAATGGACAGAGCCAGGGCTGTAAGGTAAACACAACATCCGGGGAAAGCCGGGGTTCGAACCTGGACCCCTTTCAAACGAACGAGCTCGTTATATTCAATATATACATGCCCAACTTCAGTTATCTATTAAAATAAACAAAACTGGCCACTAGATTTCAACAGAGGTGAATAATTTTCACTAAGAAACGCTCCTCCCAGTTAAAAAAGCATCTAATGCATTTCAACGGACCTAGAGATTAATATTGAGCATGAAAATGGGTTCAGTTAATACCGCTTTTAGATGCATTTTAAACGAACGCTTAGAGTCTTTTTTTCCCATTGGAAGTTTTACGACCACCCAGAGCAACTCAATGGGCTATAAACAATCGCCCGTCCCTAATTTAGGCCCACTGGTTCCAGGAAATGGACAGAGCCAGGGCTGTAAGGTAAACACAACATCCGGGGAAAGCCGGGGTTCGAACCTGGACCCCTTTCAAACGAACGAGCTCGTTATATTCAATATATACATGCCCAACTTCAGTTATCTATTAAAATAAACAAAACTGGCCACTAGATTTCAACAGAGGTGAATAATTTTCACTAAGAAACGCTCCTCCCAGTTAAAAAAGCATCTAATGCATTTCAACGGACCTAGAGATTAATATTGAGCATGAAAATGGGTTCAGTTAATACCGCTTTTAGATGCATTTTAAACGAACGCTTAGAGTCTTTTTTTCCCATTGGAAGTTTTACGACCACCCAGAGCAACTCAATGGGCTATAAACAATCGCCCGTCCCTAATTTAGGCCCACTGGTTCCAGGAAATGGACAGAGCCAGGGCTGTAAGGTAAACACAACATCCGGGGAAAGCCGGGGTTCGAACCTGGACCCCTTTCAAACGAACGAGCTCGTTATATTCAATATATACATGCCCAACTTCAGTTATCTATTAAAATAAACAAAACTGGCCACTAGATTTCAACAGAGGTGAATAATTTTCACTAAGAAACGCTCCTCCCAGTTAAAAAAGCATCTAATGCATTTCAACGGACCTAGAGATTAATATTGAGCATGAAAATGGGTTCAGTTAATACCGCTTTTAGATGCATTTTAAACGAACGCTTAGAGTCTTTTTTTCCCATTGGAAGTTTTACGACCACCCAGAGCAACTCAATGGGCTATAAACAATCGCCCGTCCCTAATTTAGGCCCACTGGTTCCAGGAAATGGACAGAGCCAGGGCTGTAAGGTAAACACAACATCCGGGGAAAGCCGGGGTTCGAACCTGGACCCCTTTCAAACGAACGAGCTCGTTATATTCAATATATACATGCCCAACTTCAGTTATCTATTAAAATAAACAAAACTGGCCACTAGATTTCAACAGAGGTGAATAATTTTCACTAAGAAACGCTCCTCCCAGTTAAAAAAGCATCTAATGCATTTCAACGGACCTAGAGATTAATATTGAGCATGAAAATGGGTTCAGTTAATACCGCTTTTAGATGCATTTTAAACGAACGCTTAGAGTCTTTTTTTCCCATTGGAAGTTTTACGACCACCCAGAGCAACTCAATGGGCTATAAACAATCGCCCGTCCCTAATTTAGGCCCACTGGTTCCAGGAAATGGACAGAGCCAGGGCTGTAAGGTAAACACAACATCCGGGGAAAGCCGGGGTTCGAACCTGGACCCCTTTCAAACGAACGAGCTCGTTATATTCAATATATACATGCCCAACTTCAGTTATCTATTAAAATAAACAAAACTGGCCACTAGATTTCAACAGAGGTGAATAATTTTCACTAAGAAACGCTCCTCCCAGTTAAAAAAGCATCTAATGCATTTCAACGGACCTAGAGATTAATATTGAGCATGAAAATGGGTTCAGTTAATACCGCTTTTAGATGCATTTTAAACGAACGCTTAGAGTCTTTTTTTCCCATTGGAAGTTTTACGACCACCCAGAGCAACTCAATGGGCTATAAACAATCGCCCGTCCCTAATTTAGGCCCACTGGTTCCAGGAAATGGACAGAGCCAGGGCTGTAAGGTAAACACAACATCCGGGGAAAGCCGGGGTTCGAACCTGGACCCCTTTCAAACGAACGAGCTCGTTATATTCAATATATACATGCCCAACTTCAGTTATCTATTAAAATAAACAAAACTGGCCACTAGATTTCAACAGAGGTGAATAATTTTCACTAAGAAACGCTCCTCCCAGTTAAAAAAGCATCTAATGCATTTCAACGGACCTAGAGATTAATATTGAGCATGAAAATGGGTTCAGTTAATACCGCTTTTAGATGCATTTTAAACGAACGCTTAGAGTCTTTTTTTCCCATTGGAAGTTTTACGACCACCCAGAGCAACTCAATGGGCTATAAACAATCGCCCGTCCCTAATTTAGGCCCACTGGTTCCAGGAAATGGACAGAGCCAGGGCTGTAAGGTAAACACAACATCCGGGGAAAGCCGGGGTTCGAACCTGGACCCCTTTCAAACGAACGAGCTCGTTATATTCAATATATACATGCCCAACTTCAGTTATCTATTAAAATAAACAAAACTGGCCACTAGATTTCAACAGAGGTGAATAATTTTCACTAAGAAACGCTCCTCCCAGTTAAAAAAGCATCTAATGCATTTCAACGGACCTAGAGATTAATATTGAGCATGAAAATGGGTTCAGTTAATACCGCTTTTAGATGCATTTTAAACGAACGCTTAGAGTCTTTTTTTTTCCCATTGGAAGTTTTACGACCACCCAGAGCAACTCAATGGGCTATAAACAATCGCCCGTCCCTAATTTAGGCCCACTGGTTCCAGGAAATGGACAGAGCCAGGGCTGTAAGGTAAACACAACATCCGGGGAAAGCCGGGGTTCGAACCTGGACCCCTTTCAAACGAACGAGCTCGTTATATTCAATATATACATGCCCAACTTCAGTTATCTATTAAAATAAACAAAACTGGCCACTAGATTTCAACAGAGGTGAATAATTTTCACTAAGAAACGCTCCTCCCAGTTAAAAAAGCATCTAATGCATTTCAACGGACCTAGAGATTAATATTGAGCATGAAAATGGGTTCAGTTAATACCGCTTTTAGATGCATTTTAAACGAACGCTTAGAGTCTTTTTTTCCCATTGGAAGTTTTACGACCACCCAGAGCAACTCAATGGGCTATAAACAATCGCCCGTCCCTAATTTAGGCCCACTGGTTCCAGGAAATGGACAGAGCCAGGGCTGTAAGGTAAACACAACATCCGGGGAAAGCCGGGGTTCGAACCTGGACCCCTTTCAAACGAACGAGCTCGTTATATTCAATATATACATGCCCAACTTCAGTTATCTATTAAAATAAACAAAACTGGCCACTAGATTTCAACAGAGGTGAATAATTTTCACTAAGAAACGCTCCTCCCAGTTAAAAAAGCATCTAATGCATTTCAACGGACCTAGAGATTAATATTGAGCATGAAAATGGGTTCAGTTAATACCGCTTTTAGATGCATTTTAAACGAACGCTTAGAGTCTTTTTTTCCCATTGGAAGTTTTACGACCACCCAGAGCAACTCAATGGGCTATAAACAATCGCCCGTCCCTAATTTAGGCCCACTGGTTCCAGGAAATGGACAGAGCCAGGGCTGTAAGGTAAACACAACATCCGGGGAAAGCCGGGGTTCGAACCTGGACCCCTTTCAAACGAACGAGCTCGTTATATTCAATATATACATGCCCAACTTCAGTTATCTATTAAAATAAACAAAACTGGCCACTAGATTTCAACAGAGGTGAATAATTTTCACTAAGAAACGCTCCTCCCAGTTAAAAAAGCATCTAATGCATTTCAACGGACCTAGAGATTAATATTGAGCATGAAAATGGGTTCAGTTAATACCGCTTTTAGATGCATTTTAAACGAACGCTTAGAGTCTTTTTTTCCCATTGGAAGTTTTACGACCACCCAGAGCAACTCAATGGGCTATAAACAATCGCCCGTCCCTAATTTAGGCCCACTGGTTCCAGGAAATGGACAGAGCCAGGGCTGTAAGGTAAACACAACATCCGGGGAAAGCCGGGGTTCGAACCTGGACCCCTTTCAAACGAACGAGCTCGTTATATTCAATATATACATGCCCAACTTCAGTTATCTATTAAAATAAACAAAACTGGCCACTAGATTTCAACAGAGGTGAATAATTTTCACTAAGAAACGCTCCTCCCAGTTAAAAAAGCATCTAATGCATTTCAACGGACCTAGAGATTAATATTGAGCATGAAAATGGGTTCAGTTAATACCGCTTTTAGATGCATTTTAAACGAACGCTTAGAGTCTTTTTTTCCCATTGGAAGTTTTACGACCACCCAGAGCAACTCAATGGGCTATAAACAATCGCCCGTCCCTAATTTAGGCCCACTGGTTCCAGGAAATGGACAGAGCCAGGGCTGTAAGGTAAACACAACATCCGGGGAAAGCCGGGGTTCGAACCTGGACCCCTTTCAAACGAACGAGCTCGTTATATTCAATATATACATGCCCAACTTCAGTTATCTATTAAAATAAACAAAACTGGCCACTAGATTTCAACAGAGGTGAATAATTTTCACTAAGAAACGCTCCTCCCAGTTAAAAAAGCATCTAATGCATTTCAACGGACCTAGAGATTAATATTGAGCATGAAAATGGGTTCAGTTAATACCGCTTTTAGATGCATTTTAAACGAACGCTTAGAGTCTTTTTTTTTCCCATTGGAAGTTTTACGACCACCCAGAGCAACTCAATGGGCTATAAACAATCGCCCGTCCCTAATTTAGGCCCACTGGTTCCAGGAAATGGACAGAGCCAGGGCTGTAAGGTAAACACAACATCCGGGGAAAGCCGGGGTTCGAACCTGGACCCCTTTCAAACGAACGAGCTCGTTATATTCAATATATACATGCCCAACTTCAGTTATCTATTAAAATAAACAAAACTGGCCACTAGATTTCAACAGAGGTGAATAATTTTCACTAAGAAACGCTCCTCCCAGTTAAAAAAGCATCTAATGCATTTCAACGGACCTAGAGATTAATATTGAGCATGAAAATGGGTTCAGTTAATACCGCTTTTAGATGCATTTTAAACGAACGCTTAGAGTCTTTTTTTCCCATTGGAAGTTTTACGACCACCCAGAGCAACTCAATGGGCTATAAACAATCGCCCGTCCCTAATTTAGGCCCACTGGTTCCAGGAAATGGACAGAGCCAGGGCTGTAAGGTAAACACAACATCCGGGGAAAGCCGGGGTTCGAACCTGGACCCCTTTCAAACGAACGAGCTCGTTATATTCAATATATACATGCCCAACTTCAGTTATCTATTAAAATAAACAAAACTGGCCACTAGATTTCAACAGAGGTGAATAATTTTCACTAAGAAACGCTCCTCCCAGTTAAAAAAGCATCTAATGCATTTCAACGGACCTAGAGATTAATATTGAGCATGAAAATGGGTTCAGTTAATACCGCTTTTAGATGCATTTTAAACGAACGCTTAGAGTCTTTTTTTCCCATTGGAAGTTTTACGACCACCCAGAGCAACTCAATGGGCTATAAACAATCGCCCGTCCCTAATTTAGGCCCACTGGTTCCAGGAAATGGACAGAGCCAGGGCTGTAAGGTAAACACAACATCCGGGGAAAGCCGGGGTTCGAACCTGGACCCCTTTCAAACGAACGAGCTCGTTATATTCAATATATACATGCCCAACTTCAGTTATCTATTAAAATAAACAAAACTGGCCACTAGATTTCAACAGAGGTGAATAATTTTCACTAAGAAACGCTCCTCCCAGTTAAAAAAGCATCTAATGCATTTCAACGGACCTAGAGATTAATATTGAGCATGAAAATGGGTTCAGTTAATACCGCTTTTAGATGCATTTTAAACGAACGCTTAGAGTCTTTTTTTCCCATTGGAAGTTTTACGACCACCCAGAGCAACTCAATGGGCTATAAACAATCGCCCGTCCCTAATTTAGGCCCACTGGTTCCAGGAAATGGACAGAGCCAGGGCTGTAAGGTAAACACAACATCCGGGGAAAGCCGGGGTTCGAACCTGGACCCCTTTCAAACGAACGAGCTCGTTATATTCAATATATACATGCCCAACTTCAGTTATCTATTAAAATAAACAAAACTGGCCACTAGATTTCAACAGAGGTGAATAATTTTCACTAAGAAACGCTCCTCCCAGTTAAAAAAGCATCTAATGCATTTCAACGGACCTAGAGATTAATATTGAGCATGAAAATGGGTTCAGTTAATACCGCTTTTAGATGCATTTTAAACGAACGCTTAGAGTCTTTTTTTCCCATTGGAAGTTTTACGACCACCCAGAGCAACTCAATGGGCTATAAACAATCGCCCGTCCCTAATTTAGGCCCACTGGTTCCAGGAAATGGACAGAGCCAGGGCTGTAAGGTAAACACAACATCCGGGGAAAGCCGGGGTTCGAACCTGGACCCCTTTCAAACGAACGAGCTCGTTATATTCAATATATACATGCCCAACTTCAGTTATCTATTAAAATAAACAAAACTGGCCACTAGATTTCAACAGAGGTGAATAATTTTCACTAAGAAACGCTCCTCCCAGTTAAAAAAGCATCTAATGCATTTCAACGGACCTAGAGATTAATATTGAGCATGAAAATGGGTTCAGTTAATACCGCTTTTAGATGCATTTTAAACGAACGCTTAGAGTCTTTTTTTCCCATTGGAAGTTTTACGACCACCCAGAGCAACTCAATGGGCTATAAACAATCGCCCGTCCCTAATTTAGGCCCACTGGTTCCAGGAAATGGACAGAGCCAGGGCTGTAAGGTAAACACAACATCCGGGGAAAGCCGGGGTTCGAACCTGGACCCCTTTCAAACGAACGAGCTCGTTATATTCAATATATACATGCCCAACTTCAGTTATCTATTAAAATAAACAAAACTGGCCACTAGATTTCAACAGAGGTGAATAATTTTCACTAAGAAACGCTCCTCCCAGTTAAAAAAGCATCTAATGCATTTCAACGGACCTAGAGATTAATATTGAGCATGAAAATGGGTTCAGTTAATACCGCTTTTAGATGCATTTTAAACGAACGCTTAGAGTCTTTTTTTCCCATTGGAAGTTTTACGACCACCCAGAGCAACTCAATGGGCTATAAACAATCGCCCGTCCCTAATTTAGGCCCACTGGTTCCAGGAAATGGACAGAGCCAGGGCTGTAAGGTAAACACAACATCCGGGGAAAGCCGGGGTTCGAACCTGGACCCCTTTCAAACGAACGAGCTCGTTATATTCAATATATACATGCCCAACTTCAGTTATCTATTAAAATAAACAAAACTGGCCACTAGATTTCAACAGAGGTGAATAATTTTCACTAAGAAACGCTCCTCCCAGTTAAAAAAGCATCTAATGCATTTCAACGGACCTAGAGATTAATATTGAGCATGAAAATGGGTTCAGTTAATACCGCTTTTAGATGCATTTTAAACGAACGCTTAGAGTCTTTTTTTTTCCCATTGGAAGTTTTACGACCACCCAGAGCAACTCAATGGGCTATAAACAATCGCCCGTCCCTAATTTAGGCCCACTGGTTCCAGGAAATGGACAGAGCCAGGGCTGTAAGGTAAACACAACATCCGGGGAAAGCCGGGGTTCGAACCTGGACCCCTTTCAAACGAACGAGCTCGTTATATTCAATATATACATGCCCAACTTCAGTTATCTATTAAAATAAACAAAACTGGCCACTAGATTTCAACAGAGGTGAATAATTTTCACTAAGAAACGCTCCTCCCAGTTAAAAAAGCATCTAATGCATTTCAACGGACCTAGAGATTAATATTGAGCATGAAAATGGGTTCAGTTAATACCGCTTTTAGATGCATTTTAAACGAACGCTTAGAGTCTTTTTTTTTCCCATTGGAAGTTTTACGACCACCCAGAGCAACTCAATGGGCTATAAACAATCGCCCGTCCCTAATTTAGGCCCACTGGTTCCAGGAAATGGACAGAGCCAGGGCTGTAAGGTAAACACAACATCCGGGGAAAGCCGGGGTTCGAACCTGGACCCCTTTCAAACGAACGAGCTCGTTATATTCAATATATACATGCCCAACTTCAGTTATCTATTAAAATAAACAAAACTGGCCACTAGATTTCAACAGAGGTGAATAATTTTCACTAAGAAACGCTCCTCCCAGTTAAAAAAGCATCTAATGCATTTCAACGGACCTAGAGATTAATATTGAGCATGAAAATGGGTTCAGTTAATACCGCTTTTAGATGCATTTTAAACGAACGCTTAGAGTCTTTTTTTTTCCCATTGGAAGTTTTACGACCACCCAGAGCAACTCAATGGGCTATAAACAATCGCCCGTCCCTAATTTAGGCCCACTGGTTCCAGGAAATGGACAGAGCCAGGGCTGTAAGGTAAACACAACATCCGGGGAAAGCCGGGGTTCGAACCTGGACCCCTTTCAAACGAACGAGCTCGTTATATTCAATATATACATGCCCAACTTCAGTTATCTATTAAAATAAACAAAACTGGCCACTAGATTTCAACAGAGGTGAATAATTTTCACTAAGAAACGCTCCTCCCAGTTAAAAAAGCATCTAATGCATTTCAACGGACCTAGAGATTAATATTGAGCATGAAAATGGGTTCAGTTAATACCGCTTTTAGATGCATTTTAAACGAACGCTTAGAGTCTTTTTTTCCCATTGGAAGTTTTACGACCACCCAGAGCAACTCAATGGGCTATAAACAATCGCCCGTCCCTAATTTAGGCCCACTGGTTCCAGGAAATGGACAGAGCCAGGGCTGTAAGGTAAACACAACATCCGGGGAAAGCCGGGGTTCGAACCTGGACCCCTTTCAAACGAACGAGCTCGTTATATTCAATATATACATGCCCAACTTCAGTTATCTATTAAAATAAACAAAACTGGCCACTAGATTTCAACAGAGGTGAATAATTTTCACTAAGAAACGCTCCTCCCAGTTAAAAAAGCATCTAATGCATTTCAACGGACCTAGAGATTAATATTGAGCATGAAAATGGGTTCAGTTAATACCGCTTTTAGATGCATTTTAAACGAACGCTTAGAGTCTTTTTTTCCCATTGGAAGTTTTACGACCACCCAGAGCAACTCAATGGGCTATAAACAATCGCCCGTCCCTAATTTAGGCCCACTGGTTCCAGGAAATGGACAGAGCCAGGGCTGTAAGGTAAACACAACATCCGGGGAAAGCCGGGGTTCGAACCTGGACCCCTTTCAAACGAACGAGCTCGTTATATTCAATATATACATGCCCAACTTCAGTTATCTATTAAAATAAACAAAACTGGCCACTAGATTTCAACAGAGGTGAATAATTTTCACTAAGAAACGCTCCTCCCAGTTAAAAAAGCATCTAATGCATTTCAACGGACCTAGAGATTAATATTGAGCATGAAAATGGGTTCAGTTAATACCGCTTTTAGATGCATTTTAAACGAACGCTTAGAGTCTTTTTTTCCCATTGGAAGTTTTACGACCACCCAGAGCAACTCAATGGGCTATAAACAATCGCCCGTCCCTAATTTAGGCCCACTGGTTCCAGGAAATGGACAGAGCCAGGGCTGTAAGGTAAACACAACATCCGGGGAAAGCCGGGGTTCGAACCTGGACCCCTTTCAAACGAACGAGCTCGTTATATTCAATATATACATGCCCAACTTCAGTTATCTATTAAAATAAACAAAACTGGCCACTAGATTTCAACAGAGGTGAATAATTTTCACTAAGAAACGCTCCTCCCAGTTAAAAAAGCATCTAATGCATTTCAACGGACCTAGAGATTAATATTGAGCATGAAAATGGGTTCAGTTAATACCGCTTTTAGATGCATTTTAAACGAACGCTTAGAGTCTTTTTTTCCCATTGGAAGTTTTACGACCACCCAGAGCAACTCAATGGGCTATAAACAATCGCCCGTCCCTAATTTAGGCCCACTGGTTCCAGGAAATGGACAGAGCCAGGGCTGTAAGGTAAACACAACATCCGGGGAAAGCCGGGGTTCGAACCTGGACCCCTTTCAAACGAACGAGCTCGTTATATTCAATATATACATGCCCAACTTCAGTTATCTATTAAAATAAACAAAACTGGCCACTAGATTTCAACAGAGGTGAATAATTTTCACTAAGAAACGCTCCTCCCAGTTAAAAAAGCATCTAATGCATTTCAACGGACCTAGAGATTAATATTGAGCATGAAAATGGGTTCAGTTAATACCGCTTTTAGATGCATTTTAAACGAACGCTTAGAGTCTTTTTTTCCCATTGGAAGTTTTACGACCACCCAGAGCAACTCAATGGGCTATAAACAATCGCCCGTCCCTAATTTAGGCCCACTGGTTCCAGGAAATGGACAGAGCCAGGGCTGTAAGGTAAACACAACATCCGGGGAAAGCCGGGGTTCGAACCTGGACCCCTTTCAAACGAACGAGCTCGTTATATTCAATATATACATGCCCAACTTCAGTTATCTATTAAAATAAACAAAACTGGCCACTAGATTTCAACAGAGGTGAATAATTTTCACTAAGAAACGCTCCTCCCAGTTAAAAAAGCATCTAATGCATTTCAACGGACCTAGAGATTAATATTGAGCATGAAAATGGGTTCAGTTAATACCGCTTTTAGATGCATTTTAAACGAACGCTTAGAGTCTTTTTTTCCCATTGGAAGTTTTACGACCACCCAGAGCAACTCAATGGGCTATAAACAATCGCCCGTCCCTAATTTAGGCCCACTGGTTCCAGGAAATGGACAGAGCCAGGGCTGTAAGGTAAACACAACATCCGGGGAAAGCCGGGGTTCGAACCTGGACCCCTTTCAAACGAACGAGCTCGTTATATTCAATATATACATGCCCAACTTCAGTTATCTATTAAAATAAACAAAACTGGCCACTAGATTTCAACAGAGGTGAATAATTTTCACTAAGAAACGCTCCTCCCAGTTAAAAAAGCATCTAATGCATTTCAACGGACCTAGAGATTAATATTGAGCATGAAAATGGGTTCAGTTAATACCGCTTTTAGATGCATTTTAAACGAACGCTTAGAGTCTTTTTTTTTCCCATTGGAAGTTTTACGACCACCCAGAGCAACTCAATGGGCTATAAACAATCGCCCGTCCCTAATTTAGGCCCACTGGTTCCAGGAAATGGACAGAGCCAGGGCTGTAAGGTAAACACAACATCCGGGGAAAGCCGGGGTTCGAACCTGGACCCCTTTCAAACGAACGAGCTCGTTATATTCAATATATACATGCCCAACTTCAGTTATCTATTAAAATAAACAAAACTGGCCACTAGATTTCAACAGAGGTGAATAATTTTCACTAAGAAACGCTCCTCCCAGTTAAAAAAGCATCTAATGCATTTCAACGGACCTAGAGATTAATATTGAGCATGAAAATGGGTTCAGTTAATACCGCTTTTAGATGCATTTTAAACGAACGCTTAGAGTCTTTTTTTCCCATTGGAAGTTTTACGACCACCCAGAGCAACTCAATGGGCTATAAACAATCGCCCGTCCCTAATTTAGGCCCACTGGTTCCAGGAAATGGACAGAGCCAGGGCTGTAAGGTAAACACAACATCCGGGGAAAGCCGGGGTTCGAACCTGGACCCCTTTCAAACGAACGAGCTCGTTATATTCAATATATACATGCCCAACTTCAGTTATCTATTAAAATAAACAAAACTGGCCACTAGATTTCAACAGAGGTGAATAATTTTCACTAAGAAACGCTCCTCCCAGTTAAAAAAGCATCTAATGCATTTCAACGGACCTAGAGATTAATATTGAGCATGAAAATGGGTTCAGTTAATACCGCTTTTAGATGCATTTTAAACGAACGCTTAGAGTCTTTTTTTCCCATTGGAAGTTTTACGACCACCCAGAGCAACTCAATGGGCTATAAACAATCGCCCGTCCCTAATTTAGGCCCACTGGTTCCAGGAAATGGACAGAGCCAGGGCTGTAAGGTAAACACAACATCCGGGGAAAGCCGGGGTTCGAACCTGGACCCCTTTCAAACGAACGAGCTCGTTATATTCAATATATACATGCCCAACTTCAGTTATCTATTAAAATAAACAAAACTGGCCACTAGATTTCAACAGAGGTGAATAATTTTCACTAAGAAACGCTCCTCCCAGTTAAAAAAGCATCTAATGCATTTCAACGGACCTAGAGATTAATATTGAGCATGAAAATGGGTTCAGTTAATACCGCTTTTAGATGCATTTTAAACGAACGCTTAGAGTCTTTTTTTCCCATTGGAAGTTTTACGACCACCCAGAGCAACTCAATGGGCTATAAACAATCGCCCGTCCCTAATTTAGGCCCACTGGTTCCAGGAAATGGACAGAGCCAGGGCTGTAAGGTAAACACAACATCCGGGGAAAGCCGGGGTTCGAACCTGGACCCCTTTCAAACGAACGAGCTCGTTATATTCAATATATACATGCCCAACTTCAGTTATCTATTAAAATAAACAAAACTGGCCACTAGATTTCAACAGAGGTGAATAATTTTCACTAAGAAACGCTCCTCCCAGTTAAAAAAGCATCTAATGCATTTCAACGGACCTAGAGATTAATATTGAGCATGAAAATGGGTTCAGTTAATACCGCTTTTAGATGCATTTTAAACGAACGCTTAGAGTCTTTTTTTTTCCCATTGGAAGTTTTACGACCACCCAGAGCAACTCAATGGGCTATAAACAATCGCCCGTCCCTAATTTAGGCCCACTGGTTCCAGGAAATGGACAGAGCCAGGGCTGTAAGGTAAACACAACATCCGGGGAAAGCCGGGGTTCGAACCTGGACCCCTTTCAAACGAACGAGCTCGTTATATTCAATATATACATGCCCAACTTCAGTTATCTATTAAAATAAACAAAACTGGCCACTAGATTTCAACAGAGGTGAATAATTTTCACTAAGAAACGCTCCTCCCAGTTAAAAAAGCATCTAATGCATTTCAACGGACCTAGAGATTAATATTGAGCATGAAAATGGGTTCAGTTAATACCGCTTTTAGATGCATTTTAAACGAACGCTTAGAGTCTTTTTTTCCCATTGGAAGTTTTACGACCACCCAGAGCAACTCAATGGGCTATAAACAATCGCCCGTCCCTAATTTAGGCCCACTGGTTCCAGGAAATGGACAGAGCCAGGGCTGTAAGGTAAACACAACATCCGGGGAAAGCCGGGGTTCGAACCTGGACCCCTTTCAAACGAACGAGCTCGTTATATTCAATATATACATGCCCAACTTCAGTTATCTATTAAAATAAACAAAACTGGCCACTAGATTTCAACAGAGGTGAATAATTTTCACTAAGAAACGCTCCTCCCAGTTAAAAAAGCATCTAATGCATTTCAACGGACCTAGAGATTAATATTGAGCATGAAAATGGGTTCAGTTAATACCGCTTTTAGATGCATTTTAAACGAACGCTTAGAGTCTTTTTTTCCCATTGGAAGTTTTACGACCACCCAGAGCAACTCAATGGGCTATAAACAATCGCCCGTCCCTAATTTAGGCCCACTGGTTCCAGGAAATGGACAGAGCCAGGGCTGTAAGGTAAACACAACATCCGGGGAAAGCCGGGGTTCGAACCTGGACCCCTTTCAAACGAACGAGCTCGTTATATTCAATATATACATGCCCAACTTCAGTTATCTATTAAAATAAACAAAACTGGCCACTAGATTTCAACAGAGGTGAATAATTTTCACTAAGAAACGCTCCTCCCAGTTAAAAAAGCATCTAATGCATTTCAACGGACCTAGAGATTAATATTGAGCATGAAAATGGGTTCAGTTAATACCGCTTTTAGATGCATTTTAAACGAACGCTTAGAGTCTTTTTTTTCCCATTGGAAGTTTTACGACCACCCAGAGCAACTCAATGGGCTATAAACAATCGCCCGTCCCTAATTTAGGCCCACTGGTTCCAGGAAATGGACAGAGCCAGGGCTGTAAGGTAAACACAACATCCGGGGAAAGCCGGGGTTCGAACCTGGACCCCTTTCAAACGAACGAGCTCGTTATATTCAATATATACATGCCCAACTTCAGTTATCTATTAAAATAAACAAAACTGGCCACTAGATTTCAACAGAGGTGAATAATTTTCACTAAGAAACGCTCCTCCCAGTTAAAAAAGCATCTAATGCATTTCAACGGACCTAGAGATTAATATTGAGCATGAAAATGGGTTCAGTTAATACCGCTTTTAGATGCATTTTAAACGAACGCTTAGAGTCTTTTTTTCCCATTGGAAGTTTTACGACCACCCAGAGCAACTCAATGGGCTATAAACAATCGCCCGTCCCTAATTTAGGCCCACTGGTTCCAGGAAATGGACAGAGCCAGGGCTGTAAGGTAAACACAACATCCGGGGAAAGCCGGGGTTCGAACCTGGACCCCTTTCAAACGAACGAGCTCGTTATATTCAATATATACATGCCCAACTTCAGTTATCTATTAAAATAAACAAAACTGGCCACTAGATTTCAACAGAGGTGAATAATTTTCACTAAGAAACGCTCCTCCCAGTTAAAAAAGCATCTAATGCATTTCAACGGACCTAGAGATTAATATTGAGCATGAAAATGGGTTCAGTTAATACCGCTTTTAGATGCATTTTAAACGAACGCTTAGAGTCTTTTTTTCCCATTGGAAGTTTTACGACCACCCAGAGCAACTCAATGGGCTATAAACAATCGCCCGTCCCTAATTTAGGCCCACTGGTTCCAGGAAATGGACAGAGCCAGGGCTGTAAGGTAAACACAACATCCGGGGAAAGCCGGGGTTCGAACCTGGACCCCTTTCAAACGAACGAGCTCGTTATATTCAATATATACATGCCCAACTTCAGTTATCTATTAAAATAAACAAAACTGGCCACTAGATTTCAACAGAGGTGAATAATTTTCACTAAGAAACGCTCCTCCCAGTTAAAAAAGCATCTAATGCATTTCAACGGACCTAGAGATTAATATTGAGCATGAAAATGGGTTCAGTTAATACCGCTTTTAGATGCATTTTAAACGAACGCTTAGAGTCTTTTTTTCCCATTGGAAGTTTTACGACCACCCAGAGCAACTCAATGGGCTATAAACAATCGCCCGTCCCTAATTTAGGCCCACTGGTTCCAGGAAATGGACAGAGCCAGGGCTGTAAGGTAAACACAACATCCGGGGAAAGCCGGGGTTCGAACCTGGACCCCTTTCAAACGAACGAGCTCGTTATATTCAATATATACATGCCCAACTTCAGTTATCTATTAAAATAAACAAAACTGGCCACTAGATTTCAACAGAGGTGAATAATTTTCACTAAGAAACGCTCCTCCCAGTTAAAAAAGCATCTAATGCATTTCAACGGACCTAGAGATTAATATTGAGCATGAAAATGGGTTCAGTTAATACCGCTTTTAGATGCATTTTAAACGAACGCTTAGAGTCTTTTTTTTTCCCATTGGAAGTTTTACGACCACCCAGAGCAACTCAATGGGCTATAAACAATCGCCCGTCCCTAATTTAGGCCCACTGGTTCCAGGAAATGGACAGAGCCAGGGCTGTAAGGTAAACACAACATCCGGGGAAAGCCGGGGTTCGAACCTGGACCCCTTTCAAACGAACGAGCTCGTTATATTCAATATATACATGCCCAACTTCAGTTATCTATTAAAATAAACAAAACTGGCCACTAGATTTCAACAGAGGTGAATAATTTTCACTAAGAAACGCTCCTCCCAGTTAAAAAAGCATCTAATGCATTTCAACGGACCTAGAGATTAATATTGAGCATGAAAATGGGTTCAGTTAATACCGCTTTTAGATGCATTTTAAACGAACGCTTAGAGTCTTTTTTTCCCATTGGAAGTTTTACGACCACCCAGAGCAACTCAATGGGCTATAAACAATCGCCCGTCCCTAATTTAGGCCCACTGGTTCCAGGAAATGGACAGAGCCAGGGCTGTAAGGTAAACACAACATCCGGGGAAAGCCGGGGTTCGAACCTGGACCCCTTTCAAACGAACGAGCTCGTTATATTCAATATATACATGCCCAACTTCAGTTATCTATTAAAATAAACAAAACTGGCCACTAGATTTCAACAGAGGTGAATAATTTTCACTAAGAAACGCTCCTCCCAGTTAAAAAAGCATCTAATGCATTTCAACGGACCTAGAGATTAATATTGAGCATGAAAATGGGTTCAGTTAATACCGCTTTTAGATGCATTTTAAACGAACGCTTAGAGTCTTTTTTTCCCATTGGAAGTTTTACGACCACCCAGAGCAACTCAATGGGCTATAAACAATCGCCCGTCCCTAATTTAGGCCCACTGGTTCCAGGAAATGGACAGAGCCAGGGCTGTAAGGTAAACACAACATCCGGGGAAAGCCGGGGTTCGAACCTGGACCCCTTTCAAACGAACGAGCTCGTTATATTCAATATATACATGCCCAACTTCAGTTATCTATTAAAATAAACAAAACTGGCCACTAGATTTCAACAGAGGTGAATAATTTTCACTAAGAAACGCTCCTCCCAGTTAAAAAAGCATCTAATGCATTTCAACGGACCTAGAGATTAATATTGAGCATGAAAATGGGTTCAGTTAATACCGCTTTTAGATGCATTTTAAACGAACGCTTAGAGTCTTTTTTTCCCATTGGAAGTTTTACGACCACCCAGAGCAACTCAATGGGCTATAAACAATCGCCCGTCCCTAATTTAGGCCCACTGGTTCCAGGAAATGGACAGAGCCAGGGCTGTAAGGTAAACACAACATCCGGGGAAAGCCGGGGTTCGAACCTGGACCCCTTTCAAACGAACGAGCTCGTTATATTCAATATATACATGCCCAACTTCAGTTATCTATTAAAATAAACAAAACTGGCCACTAGATTTCAACAGAGGTGAATAATTTTCACTAAGAAACGCTCCTCCCAGTTAAAAAAGCATCTAATGCATTTCAACGGACCTAGAGATTAATATTGAGCATGAAAATGGGTTCAGTTAATACCGCTTTTAGATGCATTTTAAACGAACGCTTAGAGTCTTTTTTTCCCATTGGAAGTTTTACGACCACCCAGAGCAACTCAATGGGCTATAAACAATCGCCCGTCCCTAATTTAGGCCCACTGGTTCCAGGAAATGGACAGAGCCAGGGCTGTAAGGTAAACACAACATCCGGGGAAAGCCGGGGTTCGAACCTGGACCCCTTTCAAACGAACGAGCTCGTTATATTCAATATATACATGCCCAACTTCAGTTATCTATTAAAATAAACAAAACTGGCCACTAGATTTCAACAGAGGTGAATAATTTTCACTAAGAAACGCTCCTCCCAGTTAAAAAAGCATCTAATGCATTTCAACGGACCTAGAGATTAATATTGAGCATGAAAATGGGTTCAGTTAATACCGCTTTTAGATGCATTTTAAACGAACGCTTAGAGTCTTTTTTTCCCATTGGAAGTTTTACGACCACCCAGAGCAACTCAATGGGCTATAAACAATCGCCCGTCCCTAATTTAGGCCCACTGGTTCCAGGAAATGGACAGAGCCAGGGCTGTAAGGTAAACACAACATCCGGGGAAAGCCGGGGTTCGAACCTGGACCCCTTTCAAACGAACGAGCTCGTTATATTCAATATATACATGCCCAACTTCAGTTATCTATTAAAATAAACAAAACTGGCCACTAGATTTCAACAGAGGTGAATAATTTTCACTAAGAAACGCTCCTCCCAGTTAAAAAAGCATCTAATGCATTTCAACGGACCTAGAGATTAATATTGAGCATGAAAATGGGTTCAGTTAATACCGCTTTTAGATGCATTTTAAACGAACGCTTAGAGTCTTTTTTTCCCATTGGAAGTTTTACGACCACCCAGAGCAACTCAATGGGCTATAAACAATCGCCCGTCCCTAATTTAGGCCCACTGGTTCCAGGAAATGGACAGAGCCAGGGCTGTAAGGTAAACACAACATCCGGGGAAAGCCGGGGTTCGAACCTGGACCCCTTTCAAACGAACGAGCTCGTTATATTCAATATATACATGCCCAACTTCAGTTATCTATTAAAATAAACAAAACTGGCCACTAGATTTCAACAGAGGTGAATAATTTTCACTAAGAAACGCTCCTCCCAGTTAAAAAAGCATCTAATGCATTTCAACGGACCTAGAGATTAATATTGAGCATGAAAATGGGTTCAGTTAATACCGCTTTTAGATGCATTTTAAACGAACGCTTAGAGTCTTTTTTTCCCATTGGAAGTTTTACGACCACCCAGAGCAACTCAATGGGCTATAAACAATCGCCCGTCCCTAATTTAGGCCCACTGGTTCCAGGAAATGGACAGAGCCAGGGCTGTAAGGTAAACACAACATCCGGGGAAAGCCGGGGTTCGAACCTGGACCCCTTTCAAACGAACGAGCTCGTTATATTCAATATATACATGCCCAACTTCAGTTATCTATTAAAATAAACAAAACTGGCCACTAGATTTCAACAGAGGTGAATAATTTTCACTAAGAAACGCTCCTCCCAGTTAAAAAAGCATCTAATGCATTTCAACGGACCTAGAGATTAATATTGAGCATGAAAATGGGTTCAGTTAATACCGCTTTTAGATGCATTTTAAACGAACGCTTAGAGTCTTTTTTTCCCATTGGAAGTTTTACGACCACCCAGAGCAACTCAATGGGCTATAAACAATCGCCCGTCCCTAATTTAGGCCCACTGGTTCCAGGAAATGGACAGAGCCAGGGCTGTAAGGTAAACACAACATCCGGGGAAAGCCGGGGTTCGAACCTGGACCCCTTTCAAACGAACGAGCTCGTTATATTCAATATATACATGCCCAACTTCAGTTATCTATTAAAATAAACAAAACTGGCCACTAGATTTCAACAGAGGTGAATAATTTTCACTAAGAAACGCTCCTCCCAGTTAAAAAAGCATCTAATGCATTTCAACGGACCTAGAGATTAATATTGAGCATGAAAATGGGTTCAGTTAATACCGCTTTTAGATGCATTTTAAACGAACGCTTAGAGTCTTTTTTTCCCATTGGAAGTTTTACGACCACCCAGAGCAACTCAATGGGCTATAAACAATCGCCCGTCCCTAATTTAGGCCCACTGGTTCCAGGAAATGGACAGAGCCAGGGCTGTAAGGTAAACACAACATCCGGGGAAAGCCGGGGTTCGAACCTGGACCCCTTTCAAACGAACGAGCTCGTTATATTCAATATATACATGCCCAACTTCAGTTATCTATTAAAATAAACAAAACTGGCCACTAGATTTCAACAGAGGTGAATAATTTTCACTAAGAAACGCTCCTCCCAGTTAAAAAAGCATCTAATGCATTTCAACGGACCTAGAGATTAATATTGAGCATGAAAATGGGTTCAGTTAATACCGCTTTTAGATGCATTTTAAACGAACGCTTAGAGTCTTTTTTTTTCCCATTGGAAGTTTTACGACCACCCAGAGCAACTCAATGGGCTATAAACAATCGCCCGTCCCTAATTTAGGCCCACTGGTTCCAGGAAATGGACAGAGCCAGGGCTGTAAGGTAAACACAACATCCGGGGAAAGCCGGGGTTCGAACCTGGACCCCTTTCAAACGAACGAGCTCGTTATATTCAATATATACATGCCCAACTTCAGTTATCTATTAAAATAAACAAAACTGGCCACTAGATTTCAACAGAGGTGAATAATTTTCACTAAGAAACGCTCCTCCCAGTTAAAAAAGCATCTAATGCATTTCAACGGACCTAGAGATTAATATTGAGCATGAAAATGGGTTCAGTTAATACCGCTTTTAGATGCATTTTAAACGAACGCTTAGAGTCTTTTTTTTTCCCATTGGAAGTTTTACGACCACCCAGAGCAACTCAATGGGCTATAAACAATCGCCCGTCCCTAATTTAGGCCCACTGGTTCCAGGAAATGGACAGAGCCAGGGCTGTAAGGTAAACACAACATCCGGGGAAAGCCGGGGTTCGAACCTGGACCCCTTTCAAACGAACGAGCTCGTTATATTCAATATATACATGCCCAACTTCAGTTATCTATTAAAATAAACAAAACTGGCCACTAGATTTCAACAGAGGTGAATAATTTTCACTAAGAAACGCTCCTCCCAGTTAAAAAAGCATCTAATGCATTTCAACGGACCTAGAGATTAATATTGAGCATGAAAATGGGTTCAGTTAATACCGCTTTTAGATGCATTTTAAACGAACGCTTAGAGTCTTTTTTTCCCATTGGAAGTTTTACGACCACCCAGAGCAACTCAATGGGCTATAAACAATCGCCCGTCCCTAATTTAGGCCCACTGGTTCCAGGAAATGGACAGAGCCAGGGCTGTAAGGTAAACACAACATCCGGGGAAAGCCGGGGTTCGAACCTGGACCCCTTTCAAACGAACGAGCTCGTTATATTCAATATATACATGCCCAACTTCAGTTATCTATTAAAATAAACAAAACTGGCCACTAGATTTCAACAGAGGTGAATAATTTTCACTAAGAAACGCTCCTCCCAGTTAAAAAAGCATCTAATGCATTTCAACGGACCTAGAGATTAATATTGAGCATGAAAATGGGTTCAGTTAATACCGCTTTTAGATGCATTTTAAACGAACGCTTAGAGTCTTTTTTTCCCATTGGAAGTTTTACGACCACCCAGAGCAACTCAATGGGCTATAAACAATCGCCCGTCCCTAATTTAGGCCCACTGGTTCCAGGAAATGGACAGAGCCAGGGCTGTAAGGTAAACACAACATCCGGGGAAAGCCGGGGTTCGAACCTGGACCCCTTTCAAACGAACGAGCTCGTTATATTCAATATATACATGCCCAACTTCAGTTATCTATTAAAATAAACAAAACTGGCCACTAGATTTCAACAGAGGTGAATAATTTTCACTAAGAAACGCTCCTCCCAGTTAAAAAAGCATCTAATGCATTTCAACGGACCTAGAGATTAATATTGAGCATGAAAATGGGTTCAGTTAATACCGCTTTTAGATGCATTTTAAACGAACGCTTAGAGTCTTTTTTTCCCATTGGAAGTTTTACGACCACCCAGAGCAACTCAATGGGCTATAAACAATCGCCCGTCCCTAATTTAGGCCCACTGGTTCCAGGAAATGGACAGAGCCAGGGCTGTAAGGTAAACACAACATCCGGGGAAAGCCGGGGTTCGAACCTGGACCCCTTTCAAACGAACGAGCTCGTTATATTCAATATATACATGCCCAACTTCAGTTATCTATTAAAATAAACAAAACTGGCCACTAGATTTCAACAGAGGTGAATAATTTTCACTAAGAAACGCTCCTCCCAGTTAAAAAAGCATCTAATGCATTTCAACGGACCTAGAGATTAATATTGAGCATGAAAATGGGTTCAGTTAATACCGCTTTTAGATGCATTTTAAACGAACGCTTAGAGTCTTTTTTTCCCATTGGAAGTTTTACGACCACCCAGAGCAACTCAATGGGCTATAAACAATCGCCCGTCCCTAATTTAGGCCCACTGGTTCCAGGAAATGGACAGAGCCAGGGCTGTAAGGTAAACACAACATCCGGGGAAAGCCGGGGTTCGAACCTGGACCCCTTTCAAACGAACGAGCTCGTTATATTCAATATATACATGCCCAACTTCAGTTATCTATTAAAATAAACAAAACTGGCCACTAGATTTCAACAGAGGTGAATAATTTTCACTAAGAAACGCTCCTCCCAGTTAAAAAAGCATCTAATGCATTTCAACGGACCTAGAGATTAATATTGAGCATGAAAATGGGTTCAGTTAATACCGCTTTTAGATGCATTTTAAACGAACGCTTAGAGTCTTTTTTTCCCATTGGAAGTTTTACGACCACCCAGAGCAACTCAATGGGCTATAAACAATCGCCCGTCCCTAATTTAGGCCCACTGGTTCCAGGAAATGGACAGAGCCAGGGCTGTAAGGTAAACACAACATCCGGGGAAAGCCGGGGTTCGAACCTGGACCCCTTTCAAACGAACGAGCTCGTTATATTCAATATATACATGCCCAACTTCAGTTATCTATTAAAATAAACAAAACTGGCCACTAGATTTCAACAGAGGTGAATAATTTTCACTAAGAAACGCTCCTCCCAGTTAAAAAAGCATCTAATGCATTTCAACGGACCTAGAGATTAATATTGAGCATGAAAATGGGTTCAGTTAATACCGCTTTTAGATGCATTTTAAACGAACGCTTAGAGTCTTTTTTTCCCATTGGAAGTTTTACGACCACCCAGAGCAACTCAATGGGCTATAAACAATCGCCCGTCCCTAATTTAGGCCCACTGGTTCCAGGAAATGGACAGAGCCAGGGCTGTAAGGTAAACACAACATCCGGGGAAAGCCGGGGTTCGAACCTGGACCCCTTTCAAACGAACGAGCTCGTTATATTCAATATATACATGCCCAACTTCAGTTATCTATTAAAATAAACAAAACTGGCCACTAGATTTCAACAGAGGTGAATAATTTTCACTAAGAAACGCTCCTCCCAGTTAAAAAAGCATCTAATGCATTTCAACGGACCTAGAGATTAATATTGAGCATGAAAATGGGTTCAGTTAATACCGCTTTTAGATGCATTTTAAACGAACGCTTAGAGTCTTTTTTTTTCCCATTGGAAGTTTTACGACCACCCAGAGCAACTCAATGGGCTATAAACAATCGCCCGTCCCTAATTTAGGCCCACTGGTTCCAGGAAATGGACAGAGCCAGGGCTGTAAGGTAAACACAACATCCGGGGAAAGCCGGGGTTCGAACCTGGACCCCTTTCAAACGAACGAGCTCGTTATATTCAATATATACATGCCCAACTTCAGTTATCTATTAAAATAAACAAAACTGGCCACTAGATTTCAACAGAGGTGAATAATTTTCACTAAGAAACGCTCCTCCCAGTTAAAAAAGCATCTAATGCATTTCAACGGACCTAGAGATTAATATTGAGCATGAAAATGGGTTCAGTTAATACCGCTTTTAGATGCATTTTAAACGAACGCTTAGAGTCTTTTTTTCCCATTGGAAGTTTTACGACCACCCAGAGCAACTCAATGGGCTATAAACAATCGCCCGTCCCTAATTTAGGCCCACTGGTTCCAGGAAATGGACAGAGCCAGGGCTGTAAGGTAAACACAACATCCGGGGAAAGCCGGGGTTCGAACCTGGACCCCTTTCAAACGAACGAGCTCGTTATATTCAATATATACATGCCCAACTTCAGTTATCTATTAAAATAAACAAAACTGGCCACTAGATTTCAACAGAGGTGAATAATTTTCACTAAGAAACGCTCCTCCCAGTTAAAAAAGCATCTAATGCATTTCAACGGACCTAGAGATTAATATTGAGCATGAAAATGGGTTCAGTTAATACCGCTTTTAGATGCATTTTAAACGAACGCTTAGAGTCTTTTTTTCCCATTGGAAGTTTTACGACCACCCAGAGCAACTCAATGGGCTATAAACAATCGCCCGTCCCTAATTTAGGCCCACTGGTTCCAGGAAATGGACAGAGCCAGGGCTGTAAGGTAAACACAACATCCGGGGAAAGCCGGGGTTCGAACCTGGACCCCTTTCAAACGAACGAGCTCGTTATATTCAATATATACATGCCCAACTTCAGTTATCTATTAAAATAAACAAAACTGGCCACTAGATTTCAACAGAGGTGAATAATTTTCACTAAGAAACGCTCCTCCCAGTTAAAAAAGCATCTAATGCATTTCAACGGACCTAGAGATTAATATTGAGCATGAAAATGGGTTCAGTTAATACCGCTTTTAGATGCATTTTAAACGAACGCTTAGAGTCTTTTTTTTTCCCATTGGAAGTTTTACGACCACCCAGAGCAACTCAATGGGCTATAAACAATCGCCCGTCCCTAATTTAGGCCCACTGGTTCCAGGAAATGGACAGAGCCAGGGCTGTAAGGTAAACACAACATCCGGGGAAAGCCGGGGTTCGAACCTGGACCCCTTTCAAACGAACGAGCTCGTTATATTCAATATATACATGCCCAACTTCAGTTATCTATTAAAATAAACAAAACTGGCCACTAGATTTCAACAGAGGTGAATAATTTTCACTAAGAAACGCTCCTCCCAGTTAAAAAAGCATCTAATGCATTTCAACGGACCTAGAGATTAATATTGAGCATGAAAATGGGTTCAGTTAATACCGCTTTTAGATGCATTTTAAACGAACGCTTAGAGTCTTTTTTTTTTCCCATTGGAAGTTTTACGACCACCCAGAGCAACTCAATGGGCTATAAACAATCGCCCGTCCCTAATTTAGGCCCACTGGTTCCAGGAAATGGACAGAGCCAGGGCTGTAAGGTAAACACAACATCCGGGGAAAGCCGGGGTTCGAACCTGGACCCCTTTCAAACGAACGAGCTCGTTATATTCAATATATACATGCCCAACTTCAGTTATCTATTAAAATAAACAAAACTGGCCACTAGATTTCAACAGAGGTGAATAATTTTCACTAAGAAACGCTCCTCCCAGTTAAAAAAGCATCTAATGCATTTCAACGGACCTAGAGATTAATATTGAGCATGAAAATGGGTTCAGTTAATACCGCTTTTAGATGCATTTTAAACGAACGCTTAGAGTCTTTTTTTCCCATTGGAAGTTTTACGACCACCCAGAGCAACTCAATGGGCTATAAACAATCGCCCGTCCCTAATTTAGGCCCACTGGTTCCAGGAAATGGACAGAGCCAGGGCTGTAAGGTAAACACAACATCCGGGGAAAGCCGGGGTTCGAACCTGGACCCCTTTCAAACGAACGAGCTCGTTATATTCAATATATACATGCCCAACTTCAGTTATCTATTAAAATAAACAAAACTGGCCACTAGATTTCAACAGAGGTGAATAATTTTCACTAAGAAACGCTCCTCCCAGTTAAAAAAGCATCTAATGCATTTCAACGGACCTAGAGATTAATATTGAGCATGAAAATGGGTTCAGTTAATACCGCTTTTAGATGCATTTTAAACGAACGCTTAGAGTCTTTTTTTCCCATTGGAAGTTTTACGACCACCCAGAGCAACTCAATGGGCTATAAACAATCGCCCGTCCCTAATTTAGGCCCACTGGTTCCAGGAAATGGACAGAGCCAGGGCTGTAAGGTAAACACAACATCCGGGGAAAGCCGGGGTTCGAACCTGGACCCCTTTCAAACGAACGAGCTCGTTATATTCAATATATACATGCCCAACTTCAGTTATCTATTAAAATAAACAAAACTGGCCACTAGATTTCAACAGAGGTGAATAATTTTCACTAAGAAACGCTCCTCCCAGTTAAAAAAGCATCTAATGCATTTCAACGGACCTAGAGATTAATATTGAGCATGAAAATGGGTTCAGTTAATACCGCTTTTAGATGCATTTTAAACGAACGCTTAGAGTCTTTTTTTCCCATTGGAAGTTTTACGACCACCCAGAGCAACTCAATGGGCTATAAACAATCGCCCGTCCCTAATTTAGGCCCACTGGTTCCAGGAAATGGACAGAGCCAGGGCTGTAAGGTAAACACAACATCCGGGGAAAGCCGGGGTTCGAACCTGGACCCCTTTCAAACGAACGAGCTCGTTATATTCAATATATACATGCCCAACTTCAGTTATCTATTAAAATAAACAAAACTGGCCACTAGATTTCAACAGAGGTGAATAATTTTCACTAAGAAACGCTCCTCCCAGTTAAAAAAGCATCTAATGCATTTCAACGGACCTAGAGATTAATATTGAGCATGAAAATGGGTTCAGTTAATACCGCTTTTAGATGCATTTTAAACGAACGCTTAGAGTCTTTTTTTTTTCCCATTGGAAGTTTTACGACCACCCAGAGCAACTCAATGGGCTATAAACAATCGCCCGTCCCTAATTTAGGCCCACTGGTTCCAGGAAATGGACAGAGCCAGGGCTGTAAGGTAAACACAACATCCGGGGAAAGCCGGGGTTCGAACCTGGACCCCTTTCAAACGAACGAGCTCGTTATATTCAATATATACATGCCCAACTTCAGTTATCTATTAAAATAAACAAAACTGGCCACTAGATTTCAACAGAGGTGAATAATTTTCACTAAGAAACGCTCCTCCCAGTTAAAAAAGCATCTAATGCATTTCAACGGACCTAGAGATTAATATTGAGCATGAAAATGGGTTCAGTTAATACCGCTTTTAGATGCATTTTAAACGAACGCTTAGAGTCTTTTTTTTTCCCATTGGAAGTTTTACGACCACCCAGAGCAACTCAATGGGCTATAAACAATCGCCCGTCCCTAATTTAGGCCCACTGGTTCCAGGAAATGGACAGAGCCAGGGCTGTAAGGTAAACACAACATCCGGGGAAAGCCGGGGTTCGAACCTGGACCCCTTTCAAACGAACGAGCTCGTTATATTCAATATATACATGCCCAACTTCAGTTATCTATTAAAATAAACAAAACTGGCCACTAGATTTCAACAGAGGTGAATAATTTTCACTAAGAAACGCTCCTCCCAGTTAAAAAAGCATCTAATGCATTTCAACGGACCTAGAGATTAATATTGAGCATGAAAATGGGTTCAGTTAATACCGCTTTTAGATGCATTTTAAACGAACGCTTAGAGTCTTTTTTTCCCATTGGAAGTTTTACGACCACCCAGAGCAACTCAATGGGCTATAAACAATCGCCCGTCCCTAATTTAGGCCCACTGGTTCCAGGAAATGGACAGAGCCAGGGCTGTAAGGTAAACACAACATCCGGGGAAAGCCGGGGTTCGAACCTGGACCCCTTTCAAACGAACGAGCTCGTTATATTCAATATATACATGCCCAACTTCAGTTATCTATTAAAATAAACAAAACTGGCCACTAGATTTCAACAGAGGTGAATAATTTTCACTAAGAAACGCTCCTCCCAGTTAAAAAAGCATCTAATGCATTTCAACGGACCTAGAGATTAATATTGAGCATGAAAATGGGTTCAGTTAATACCGCTTTTAGATGCATTTTAAACGAACGCTTAGAGTCTTTTTTTTTCCCATTGGAAGTTTTACGACCACCCAGAGCAACTCAATGGGCTATAAACAATCGCCCGTCCCTAATTTAGGCCCACTGGTTCCAGGAAATGGACAGAGCCAGGGCTGTAAGGTAAACACAACATCCGGGGAAAGCCGGGGTTCGAACCTGGACCCCTTTCAAACGAACGAGCTCGTTATATTCAATATATACATGCCCAACTTCAGTTATCTATTAAAATAAACAAAACTGGCCACTAGATTTCAACAGAGGTGAATAATTTTCACTAAGAAACGCTCCTCCCAGTTAAAAAAGCATCTAATGCATTTCAACGGACCTAGAGATTAATATTGAGCATGAAAATGGGTTCAGTTAATACCGCTTTTAGATGCATTTTAAACGAACGCTTAGAGTCTTTTTTTCCCATTGGAAGTTTTACGACCACCCAGAGCAACTCAATGGGCTATAAACAATCGCCCGTCCCTAATTTAGGCCCACTGGTTCCAGGAAATGGACAGAGCCAGGGCTGTAAGGTAAACACAACATCCGGGGAAAGCCGGGGTTCGAACCTGGACCCCTTTCAAACGAACGAGCTCGTTATATTCAATATATACATGCCCAACTTCAGTTATCTATTAAAATAAACAAAACTGGCCACTAGATTTCAACAGAGGTGAATAATTTTCACTAAGAAACGCTCCTCCCAGTTAAAAAAGCATCTAATGCATTTCAACGGACCTAGAGATTAATATTGAGCATGAAAATGGGTTCAGTTAATACCGCTTTTAGATGCATTTTAAACGAACGCTTAGAGTCTTTTTTTTCCCATTGGAAGTTTTACGACCACCCAGAGCAACTCAATGGGCTATAAACAATCGCCCGTCCCTAATTTAGGCCCACTGGTTCCAGGAAATGGACAGAGCCAGGGCTGTAAGGTAAACACAACATCCGGGGAAAGCCGGGGTTCGAACCTGGACCCCTTTCAAACGAACGAGCTCGTTATATTCAATATATACATGCCCAACTTCAGTTATCTATTAAAATAAACAAAACTGGCCACTAGATTTCAACAGAGGTGAATAATTTTCACTAAGAAACGCTCCTCCCAGTTAAAAAAGCATCTAATGCATTTCAACGGACCTAGAGATTAATATTGAGCATGAAAATGGGTTCAGTTAATACCGCTTTTAGATGCATTTTAAACGAACGCTTAGAGTCTTTTTTTCCCATTGGAAGTTTTACGACCACCCAGAGCAACTCAATGGGCTATAAACAATCGCCCGTCCCTAATTTAGGCCCACTGGTTCCAGGAAATGGACAGAGCCAGGGCTGTAAGGTAAACACAACATCCGGGGAAAGCCGGGGTTCGAACCTGGACCCCTTTCAAACGAACGAGCTCGTTATATTCAATATATACATGCCCAACTTCAGTTATCTATTAAAATAAACAAAACTGGCCACTAGATTTCAACAGAGGTGAATAATTTTCACTAAGAAACGCTCCTCCCAGTTAAAAAAGCATCTAATGCATTTCAACGGACCTAGAGATTAATATTGAGCATGAAAATGGGTTCAGTTAATACCGCTTTTAGATGCATTTTAAACGAACGCTTAGAGTCTTTTTTTCCCATTGGAAGTTTTACGACCACCCAGAGCAACTCAATGGGCTATAAACAATCGCCCGTCCCTAATTTAGGCCCACTGGTTCCAGGAAATGGACAGAGCCAGGGCTGTAAGGTAAACACAACATCCGGGGAAAGCCGGGGTTCGAACCTGGACCCCTTTCAAACGAACGAGCTCGTTATATTCAATATATACATGCCCAACTTCAGTTATCTATTAAAATAAACAAAACTGGCCACTAGATTTCAACAGAGGTGAATAATTTTCACTAAGAAACGCTCCTCCCAGTTAAAAAAGCATCTAATGCATTTCAACGGACCTAGAGATTAATATTGAGCATGAAAATGGGTTCAGTTAATACCGCTTTTAGATGCATTTTAAACGAACGCTTAGAGTCTTTTTTTTTTTCCCATTGGAAGTTTTACGACCACCCAGAGCAACTCAATGGGCTATAAACAATCGCCCGTCCCTAATTTAGGCCCACTGGTTCCAGGAAATGGACAGAGCCAGGGCTGTAAGGTAAACACAACATCCGGGGAAAGCCGGGGTTCGAACCTGGACCCCTTTCAAACGAACGAGCTCGTTATATTCAATATATACATGCCCAACTTCAGTTATCTATTAAAATAAACAAAACTGGCCACTAGATTTCAACAGAGGTGAATAATTTTCACTAAGAAACGCTCCTCCCAGTTAAAAAAGCATCTAATGCATTTCAACGGACCTAGAGATTAATATTGAGCATGAAAATGGGTTCAGTTAATACCGCTTTTAGATGCATTTTAAACGAACGCTTAGAGTCTTTTTTTCCCATTGGAAGTTTTACGACCACCCAGAGCAACTCAATGGGCTATAAACAATCGCCCGTCCCTAATTTAGGCCCACTGGTTCCAGGAAATGGACAGAGCCAGGGCTGTAAGGTAAACACAACATCCGGGGAAAGCCGGGGTTCGAACCTGGACCCCTTTCAAACGAACGAGCTCGTTATATTCAATATATACATGCCCAACTTCAGTTATCTATTAAAATAAACAAAACTGGCCACTAGATTTCAACAGAGGTGAATAATTTTCACTAAGAAACGCTCCTCCCAGTTAAAAAAGCATCTAATGCATTTCAACGGACCTAGAGATTAATATTGAGCATGAAAATGGGTTCAGTTAATACCGCTTTTAGATGCATTTTAAACGAACGCTTAGAGTCTTTTTTTCCCATTGGAAGTTTTACGACCACCCAGAGCAACTCAATGGGCTATAAACAATCGCCCGTCCCTAATTTAGGCCCACTGGTTCCAGGAAATGGACAGAGCCAGGGCTGTAAGGTAAACACAACATCCGGGGAAAGCCGGGGTTCGAACCTGGACCCCTTTCAAACGAACGAGCTCGTTATATTCAATATATACATGCCCAACTTCAGTTATCTATTAAAATAAACAAAACTGGCCACTAGATTTCAACAGAGGTGAATAATTTTCACTAAGAAACGCTCCTCCCAGTTAAAAAAGCATCTAATGCATTTCAACGGACCTAGAGATTAATATTGAGCATGAAAATGGGTTCAGTTAATACCGCTTTTAGATGCATTTTAAACGAACGCTTAGAGTCTTTTTTTCCCATTGGAAGTTTTACGACCACCCAGAGCAACTCAATGGGCTATAAACAATCGCCCGTCCCTAATTTAGGCCCACTGGTTCCAGGAAATGGACAGAGCCAGGGCTGTAAGGTAAACACAACATCCGGGGAAAGCCGGGGTTCGAACCTGGACCCCTTTCAAACGAACGAGCTCGTTATATTCAATATATACATGCCCAACTTCAGTTATCTATTAAAATAAACAAAACTGGCCACTAGATTTCAACAGAGGTGAATAATTTTCACTAAGAAACGCTCCTCCCAGTTAAAAAAGCATCTAATGCATTTCAACGGACCTAGAGATTAATATTGAGCATGAAAATGGGTTCAGTTAATACCGCTTTTAGATGCATTTTAAACGAACGCTTAGAGTCTTTTTTTTTCCCATTGGAAGTTTTACGACCACCCAGAGCAACTCAATGGGCTATAAACAATCGCCCGTCCCTAATTTAGGCCCACTGGTTCCAGGAAATGGACAGAGCCAGGGCTGTAAGGTAAACACAACATCCGGGGAAAGCCGGGGTTCGAACCTGGACCCCTTTCAAACGAACGAGCTCGTTATATTCAATATATACATGCCCAACTTCAGTTATCTATTAAAATAAACAAAACTGGCCACTAGATTTCAACAGAGGTGAATAATTTTCACTAAGAAACGCTCCTCCCAGTTAAAAAAGCATCTAATGCATTTCAACGGACCTAGAGATTAATATTGAGCATGAAAATGGGTTCAGTTAATACCGCTTTTAGATGCATTTTAAACGAACGCTTAGAGTCTTTTTTTTTCCCATTGGAAGTTTTACGACCACCCAGAGCAACTCAATGGGCTATAAACAATCGCCCGTCCCTAATTTAGGCCCACTGGTTCCAGGAAATGGACAGAGCCAGGGCTGTAAGGTAAACACAACATCCGGGGAAAGCCGGGGTTCGAACCTGGACCCCTTTCAAACGAACGAGCTCGTTATATTCAATATATACATGCCCAACTTCAGTTATCTATTAAAATAAACAAAACTGGCCACTAGATTTCAACAGAGGTGAATAATTTTCACTAAGAAACGCTCCTCCCAGTTAAAAAAGCATCTAATGCATTTCAACGGACCTAGAGATTAATATTGAGCATGAAAATGGGTTCAGTTAATACCGCTTTTAGATGCATTTTAAACGAACGCTTAGAGTCTTTTTTTCCCATTGGAAGTTTTACGACCACCCAGAGCAACTCAATGGGCTATAAACAATCGCCCGTCCCTAATTTAGGCCCACTGGTTCCAGGAAATGGACAGAGCCAGGGCTGTAAGGTAAACACAACATCCGGGGAAAGCCGGGGTTCGAACCTGGACCCCTTTCAAACGAACGAGCTCGTTATATTCAATATATACATGCCCAACTTCAGTTATCTATTAAAATAAACAAAACTGGCCACTAGATTTCAACAGAGGTGAATAATTTTCACTAAGAAACGCTCCTCCCAGTTAAAAAAGCATCTAATGCATTTCAACGGACCTAGAGATTAATATTGAGCATGAAAATGGGTTCAGTTAATACCGCTTTTAGATGCATTTTAAACGAACGCTTAGAGTCTTTTTTTTCCCATTGGAAGTTTTACGACCACCCAGAGCAACTCAATGGGCTATAAACAATCGCCCGTCCCTAATTTAGGCCCACTGGTTCCAGGAAATGGACAGAGCCAGGGCTGTAAGGTAAACACAACATCCGGGGAAAGCCGGGGTTCGAACCTGGACCCCTTTCGAACGAACGAGCTCGTTATATTCAATATATACATGCCCAACTTCAGTTATCTATTAAAATAAACAAAACTGGCCACTAGATTTCAACAGAGGTGAATAATTTTCACTAAGAAACGCTCCTCCCAGTTAAAAAAGCATCTAATGCATTTCAACGGACCTAGAGATTAATATTGAGCATGAAAATGGGTTCAGTTAATACCGCTTTTAGATGCATTTTAAACGAACGCTTAGAGTCTTTTTTTTTCCCATTGGAAGTTTTACGACCACCCAGAGCAACTCAATGGGCTATAAACAATCGCCCGTCCCTAATTTAGGCCCACTGGTTCCAGGAAATGGACAGAGCCAGGGCTGTAAGGTAAACACAACATCCGGGGAAAGCCGGGGTTCGAACCTGGACCCCTTTCGAACGAACGAGCTCGTTATATTCAATATATACATGCCCAACTTCAGTTATCTATTAAAATAAACAAAACTGGCCACTAGATTTCAACAGAGGTGAATAATTTTCACTAAGAAACGCTCCTCCCAGTTAAAAAAGCATCTAATGCATTTCAACGGACCTAGAGATTAATATTGAGCATGAAAATGGGTTCAGTTAATACCGCTTTTAGATGCATTTTAAACGAACGCTTAGAGTCTTTTTTTTCCCATTGGAAGTTTTACGACCACCCAGAGCAACTCAATGGGCTATAAACAATCGCCCGTCCCTAATTTAGGCCCACTGGTTCCAGGAAATGGACAGAGCCAGGGCTGTAAGGTAAACACAACATCCGGGGAAAGCCGGGGTTCGAACCTGGACCCCTTTCGAACGAACGAGCTCGTTATATTCAATATATACATGCCCAACTTCAGTTATCTATTAAAATAAACAAAACTGGCCACTAGATTTCAACAGAGGTGAATAATTTTCACTAAGAAACGCTCCTCCCAGTTAAAAAAGCATCTAATGCATTTCAACGGACCTAGAGATTAATATTGAGCATGAAAATGGGTTCAGTTAATACCGCTTTTAGATGCATTTTAAACGAACGCTTAGAGTCTTTTTTTTCCCATTGGAAGTTTTACGACCACCCAGAGCAACTCAATGGGCTATAAACAATCGCCCGTCCCTAATTTAGGCCCACTGGTTCCAGGAAATGGACAGAGCCAGGGCTGTAAGGTAAACACAACATCCGGGGAAAGCCGGGGTTCGAACCTGGACCCCTTTCGAACGAACGAGCTCGTTATATTCAATATATACATGCCCAACTTCAGTTATCTATTAAAATAAACAAAACTGGCCACTAGATTTCAACAGAGGTGAATAATTTTCACTAAGAAACGCTCCTCCCAGTTAAAAAAGCATCTAATGCATTTCAACGGACCTAGAGATTAATATTGAGCATGAAAATGGGTTCAGTTAATACCGCTTTTAGATGCATTTTAAACGAACGCTTAGAGTCTTTTTTTTTCCCATTGGAAGTTTTACGACCACCCAGAGCAACTCAATGGGCTATAAACAATCGCCCGTCCCTAATTTAGGCCCACTGGTTCCAGGAAATGGACAGAGCCAGGGCTGTAAGGTAAACACAACATCCGGGGAAAGCCGGGGTTCGAACCTGGACCCCTTTCGAACGAACGAGCTCGTTATATTCAATATATACATGCCCAACTTCAGTTATCTATTAAAATAAACAAAACTGGCCACTAGATTTCAACAGAGGTGAATAATTTTCACTAAGAAACGCTCCTCCCAGTTAAAAAAGCATCTAATGCATTTCAACGGACCTAGAGATTAATATTGAGCATGAAAATGGGTTCAGTTAATACCGCTTTTAGATGCATTTTAAACGAACGCTTAGAGTCTTTTTTTTTTCCCATTGGAAGTTTTACGACCACCCAGAGCAACTCAATGGGCTATAAACAATCGCCCGTCCCTAATTTAGGCCCACTGGTTCCAGGAAATGGACAGAGCCAGGGCTGTAAGGTAAACACAACATCCGGGGAAAGCCGGGGTTCGAACCTGGACCCCTTTCGAACGAACGAGCTCGTTATATTCAATATATACATGCCCAACTTCAGTTATCTATTAAAATAAACAAAACTGGCCACTAGATTTCAACAGAGGTGAATAATTTTCACTAAGAAACGCTCCTCCCAGTTAAAAAAGCATCTAATGCATTTCAACGGACCTAGAGATTAATATTGAGCATGAAAATGGGTTCAGTTAATACCGCTTTTAGATGCATTTTAAACGAACTCTTAGCGTGTTGTTTATTATTATTTTGATTGGAAGCGAAAACAGGAGCAGCTGATGAAAAAAGAGAAACCCAAAAACTTGGGACAATCTGTCTGTGTTTCTAATAGAGTAGAGCCTCGGGGAGAGGCAAAAGGTTGTGCTGGTACTTAATGGAACGGGCGTTTGCTTCGACCTGGACAGCAGCCAACATTGGTACGAATGCGCGAAGTTCCCTTTTGGAGGAGCGTGTAGGAGTCTGTCAACACTGGGATGTGCAAGCTGTTCGGAAGGTGAAGAAAGCCCGAAGTCTCATGCCTTGTAGTGTAGAGGGGCGCTCACAAAACGTGTGTGGGTACTGGTGTGGTGCTGAGGGGAGCGATCCAGAGGCCGTTTCGGCGGTTTTTCGCCGGGTGGGTCCGTCCGTCCGCCGATTCCCTCCCCGCGGTCGCCGTTTTCTCTCTCGGGGTCGGGGCGAGGCCCCCTCTAGGGGCGGGCGCGTGCGTAGCACGCGCCCGCCATAGTCTCCTGCCCTGGGCCCTCGCCCCGACCCCGAGAGAGAAAACGGCGACCGCGGGGAGGGAATCGGCGGACGGACGGACCCACCCGGCGAAAAACCGCCGAAACGGCCTCTGGATCGCTCCCCTCAGCACCACACCAATATCCTACTGAAACCGTTCTACCAAATTTGAACGATTTTTCCCCGTAGAGGGGGGAAATAAACAGCCGGGGGGGAGAAAAATTGAGCGCGAGGGAAGGGGAGAAAAATTGGGCGCGGGGAAGGGGAGAAAATGGGGCGCGGGGGAGGGAAATGGGGCGCGGGGGAGATGGAGGAAAAGTGGGCGCGGGGGAAGGGGAGAAAATGGGGCGCTGGGAAAGGGAGGAAAAGTGGGGCGCTGGGGAAGGGGAGAAAAGTGGGCGCGGGGGAGAGGGAGGAAAAGTGGGCGCGGGGGAAGGGGAGAAAATGGGGCGCTGGGAAAGGGAGGAAAAGTGGGGCGCTGGGAAGGGGAGAAAAGTGGGCGTGGGGGAAGGGGAGAAAAAGTGGGCGCGGGGGAAGGGGGAAAAAGTGGGCGCATTAGGAAGGGGAGAAAAATTGGGCGCAGGGGAAGGGAGGAAAAATGGGGCGCGGGGGAAAGGGAGGAAAAAGTGGGCGCGGGGGAAGGGGAGAAAAAAGTGGGCGCGGGGAAGGGGAGAAAAAAGTGGGCGCGGGGGAAGGGGAGAAAAATTGGGCGCGGGGTAAGGGAAAATTCGTGCGGGGGGGAATGGAGGGGCGAAAAATTTGCAAAACTACGCGCAAGGGCCAAAACATTAGCGGGGAAGCAGTTAAAAAAAAAGGGGTCAATTCGCGCGCGGACATAATAAAAAAAAACGGGGAGGGGGGGGTGATTCCACAAGTTTGGGCGCAGTGGAAGGAGAAACCTAATGGGCGGACATTTCGCACTCTGGCATGGGAAGAATTGTGGTGGGCCAGGAAGTTGAAGAAAAAAAAAGTATGGACATTTTCAAAAGAACTCAGCAAGGAAATTTCCGGCCAGCAGGGTAACGTAATTATTCCAAAGGGCAAGTCGTAGTGCACTGCTGGACATTTCCAAATTCCAGTGATGTCATTTTTCCCTTGGAAGGAGCACTAAGTAGGCCCCAACTTTGGAACGATGCCTCTGAACCGAGTATGTGGTAAGGCGAGCTTGAAAAGCACAGTATATGGAAACAAGAGGGGAAATCGTCTACAAATCTCCAGGGAGAGAAGTCCCTAGCGGTGGTCGGGGAACCCTATTGACTCTTAGGTGCTCTGTATTATCTTCGTGATTATCGAAACCAGGAAGCTTATAAACTTACGTGTTTTTGAAAAAAAAAAAAGATCACTTACCTTTTCACATTTCAAAAAACATTTTACAAACAGTTATAAAAATTCAAAACAGTAATTTCATCAATTTGATTTTTTCAGTTGGCCTTTCCAAATCAGTGAAACAGACAGATTGTCACTTTTTTTCGCAGTGTTCTAAACTTTGGTACGTGAGAGTATGGAAAACATTGTACAGCTAAACAAGACATAGGTTGTCAGCCAAGTCCGTTTCAATTCGGGCATTTTTTTCAAAAAGTGCGTTGGATAACTCTCAGGAGTTTTCGTGGGAAAAAGATGTTGCTTGGAAGTTGCAGTCATACAAGAACGGGGGGGGGGACCTTATAGGAATTGATAACTCTTGAAATTTTAAACCTACAGCTGAGATTTTAACTTGTTAGGAAGCACAGTGTGGTGGCTTTAATGTACAGAATTACTTTTCATGTTACTGAGGGGGGGGGTCTCATGTTTATGTAAAGAAAAAAGCAATGTGTGAAAATATACAAAAAATGCAATGCTTCATCTCTTTAAAGGAAAACAGAAAATTGTTGCACCTTGAAAATTCAAGTACATGTGGCTCCTCTCTGCTCATGTTTGTTATAAAAATGCTTTGTCTGCATTCTACTTTTACAATGATAAATATCCAAATATTGAAAGAAATGAAAGATATCACATTTTAAAAATTGATAATTAAAAGAGTGCAATTTTTTTAAATCTGAAAATTTGGCAGTTCATAGTCATTATATGTATGCCATTACACGATGAAGCAAAATAATAATTATTATATAAAAAAGGTAGTTTTACAGTTGTAAAATTTTTATACTTAGCCTAACAATGTACATTTCAGATGGTAAATTTTGAGCAATAGCTCAAGAAAAGTGTAATATAAAAAAAAATATAGAATATTTGGAGAAATACAGGCTTGGTGCAACCACGATACAGAAGGCACGTGCATTAGGAAAATGACAAGAGTTGTCATGGTTAAAGTGCAAATCACTCAAGAGTGCGAATGGGCTGGACACATTTGCACAAAGAACAGGCAAATATTTGGACAACTGAAATACCCTTTCGATAACAACGGAAAGGAGATTATTCAGAAATGAGTGGATGAAATTTGAATGTATGAAGGTAGAAAGTTGTGGGGGAGACCTTCACGCAGCAGTGAATTGATTATGGTCGGCGATGATGCGTAATAGAAGCATCAGGAATAATATATGTAACCTACGAATTTAGGGAATTACATATCACTTTATTAAAACGTCCACGATTTCCCCAAAAGGGAGTTGATACGGGATTATTCTGAAGCCATCAGTGGCCTACAATCTTTCACAGCCAACAACCAGACGTGGCAAAGGTTTCCATCACTGACAACATTTGGTACATCATGGATATGTCATCATTGAGGGTCATATCTATCTATTTGATAGGCCACGAGGATTAATAAATTTAACTGTTTTAATGAGACTTACTGTTTGCTCAATCCACCAAATTTCTTCAACAACACATGTAACTAACAATAAAAAAAAAAAAAACTCTTTGTAAATTGCTACTCCATTTTTTGTTTCAGTGCAAGTTCAGTCAACATCTATAACAGTTTATTGCTTACTGCCCTTACTATGAAAAGTGAGGAACCACATGTATGCACATGAATTTCCAAGTTGAGACAACTGTATAATTTTCTAAAAACAATTAAAAATTGCACCCCAATTGATTTCCTTGTGAATAAATTGAACAGCACAATACCAGTCTGTAAACAGACCTACATACCAAACAGATGTTCATTCAAACCATGATTTTAGTTAATTTTTGCAGTTTTCTGTAAAAGTGTGCCGAAGCTCGGCAAAGATATCTAGGCATGCTACATACAAACTATAATAATGGTGGGTTTGGGTGAGTAATGTCATACAGACCAAATTAGTCAAGAAAAAAACTTCCAACACCGACAGACGAAATACCTCAAATGAACAAAAACTCGGTGAAAAGACAAAAACTTGTAAAAAGGAAAGCATAGGAATTATTTGCTAGCAAATAAGTTGAATACCACAATACCAGTCTGTAAACAGACGTACACATGCAAAAGATTTGCATTCAAACCATGATTTCACTTAATTTTTTCAGTTTTCTGTAAAAGTGTGTGCCGCAGCTCCATAGAGATATATAGACTTGCTAGAAACTAAATTAATGGTGGTTTGGGTGAGTTATGTCATACAGAACAAACTAGTCCAGTAAAAACTCCAAACACTGATCTGGGTAATGCTCTAAAAGAGCAGTAACCAAGTGAGAAGCCAAAAACTTGTTAACAGAGGACTTTAAGCAGAGCTGTGCTCCAGCCCTCCCAAAGAACCTAAGTGATCCAAGGAAACGCGCAGGGGAGAAAAAAATGTCAGCTGTAGCTTTACAATTTCAAGAGTTAATTCATTTCTAAAAAGGAGAAATTTCCTTTCGCCGTCAAAGCTTCACTGCAGCGCACCATTTTAAAAGTGCCATAATTTGCACACAAATTTCTTATATACATTTTTTTCCCAGAAAGAAAAAATATTTACTGTTATCGTATGACTACGGCTTTCAAATACATACACACACACATATACATATATAAAATTTCCTTTAAGATTTCTGAGGGACACCCAACAGGTCTCTGCCCAATTTGAAATGGAGCAGGCCTGTTCCACTGCATAAGGAAAAAGGTGATCAGACTCGATGGAAGAACTGTCAGGGGTGGATTTCCGACTAGGAGCACAAGGCGCGCGCGCGACTAGGGCCCCACAGCTTGAGGGGTCCCGAAAACGTATAATTGGATTTCCAGTTTTGTTTTGGTTTTCACGGACCGAAACAAATCAATTCTTAAAGCGACTGCTTTGTATTGTCAATTGACATTTTACTTTCTCATATTAGTAACCTATATTTTTTCTTGCTGTCGCTAATACTCCGAATCTTCGATTTCTTATCGATGCACTTATTTTGAAAGGGGCGGTTAAAATAATATTGCTTTCCTTTCAGTGATAGGTAAAGGAAGCATTCACGCATTCCACACTTTTCATTGTTTAAAGCGAATTCTTAACTAGCCTGCTGTGCTATAAATTGCTTTCATACTACTTCCAGCCAAGGGAACACATCTGTGCAGGAACCCCTCAGTTGCGATGAAGAGTGCTTGTAAAATCTCTCCTGATGCCTAATCCCTCTAAAACAAGCATAAACCAAAAGAGTTAATATTTAGGCTGAAAAAGTAAAAAAAAAAAAATCGAGAATATCACACTATCTTTTTCTTATTTAATACTGTTAAAATAATTTATATTGTATTGCAACAACATTTTCATATTACTTTATCCTCCCCTGGTTTAATACTGAAAATTATCAGGTACTCTCACGTTTTCTATTCCTTAAATTGACAAAAAACTAACTTTCGAAAAAGCAATAAAGAGTTTCAATGATACTCTTACCCAAAAACCTGTGGTTCCTACTTTTCCATTTTCAAACCGGATCTTTTGCATTTAATTCTTATGCTTCTGTTTCTGATAACTGCAGTACAGGTATAAAAAAATCTGACGCATTTTTTATCAGAATAAAAAAAATGCAGACCTTCTCAATTTTTCCGATGAAAATAATAAGAAGAAATGCTTCCAAGAAACACTTCACATTCTTGTTTCCTGCACTGACTGATGAAATTCTTATTGTCCAGCTTTCTTGGTCCATAGCATTCGTCACTACCATGGATGACTGAATCGCTTCGATTTAGGGAATTATTCGTCACAGGAAAACTCCTCCACGAAGAGTCATCCACCGTTTCCAAGTGAAGTACTGAGCACAAATTGCATTTTACACGAATTTTCTAATGTGGAGGACTTTTTCAGTTGCCTGTGTCTTCAAGTATTTCATTTTTGTTTGTTATCATGCTCGTTGCCTACTAATTTGCTCATAACGTAAAAACAAGATAATTTTCCAAAGCTGAAGCAATAGAAAAAGCACGTTTTGTAAATTAAACGCATTCGAATTTTATGACAAATACGCAACGTACCGATAAATTTAGAGAAATTCCATTTTGAGCGCTCTTAGCGTTAAATTTGTCAAGTAACTTGCAAATGAAAAGCTGCAAAAGTAACCTGTTTTGCCTAAAGTACCAAATTCAAAAAGAACTTTTGCTGTAACTGAAATGGTCTTTTCGATGCGTAAAGCGAAAATTTACCAAATTTCCGCTTTCAGAACTCCTGGCGGGAAATTTATAAACTAGTAGTGAAATTTTGAATGGGCAAAATTTAATGAATGTTAATGTCCTACCATTCGCAAAAATAATGTTTCAAAAATCTGTGAAAACCAAATTCTTTGGACTTAGCGCCTCTAGCAGGAAATTAACAAACTAATTGGAAAATTTAAATATTTGAGAAGGAATAAGTAGGCCTAATCTGAGAGGCACATAATTGTTTTGTTTTTTTCCTCTAAGTTGAATAATTCTTCATAATAGAAGTTTAACTTTTTTAATATTCGACTTAAACAGCCCTTAGCCGTAAATTCATGAAGTACGTATATGGATATTTAAAGTGCCAAAATTAATGCCCTATGATTTCCTATTAGCCACAAAAATAATTTTTGAAATATCTTTAAAAACAAAACGTTCGATGTGCACGGACAGACAAACCGCTTACACTAGCACCGTTTCTTACAGAATGTTCTAATAATAGCGAAATAGAATGGCATTTTAAAAGCGTAAAAACATTTTTTGACTCCCCTCCCCTTTTTATTAATCTGACGGAAGAAAGTTTCTGAGGCAATAAGACGGGGAGGGGGCCCCTGAACTTTTTAGCGCCTAGGGCTCCAAATGATCTAAAGTTGCCTCTGAGAACTGTCGTGCTTTCTGCCTGCTGAGTGTGCCAGGGAAAGGTCATTGTCTACAAGGTCTTACTTCAGAGCACCTGTGGGATGTACCAAGTGGTCTTGTGCCTCACAAGGGCTGCAGTACCTAGATTTTGTATTATGCATGATGATGAAAAGGTATCTATCTATCTGTTTGTTGGTCAAAAAGTTTGGGCTGTCCTAGATTTAGAGAACGCATGTGAACGAGTAAACAGGACACTTCTCTGGAAGGTCTTGAGTAGCTGAGGTATAAAAACTGGGAATATGCTTCATAGTGCAAAATTTAAAGTCAGTCACAAAAGTCAATATGTGTGCACACACCCTTCTCTTCAATATGTAACTGTATAACAAGATAATGAGCATCTGGGAGACCTCACATGTTACGGACCTTCTATTTTACGAGTGCAACAACACTGGAAAATACTAAATGATTAAAACAAAATAAATTCACAAGTCTCGATGCCTGTCAAAATTTCAATTTTCTTTAATTATGGTCTCATTTGCTTGGTTTTCAATTGAGACACGTGGTTTTGGGTGCCCTGACACAAATTTTGAAGCTAAAGTTAACATTTTGCAGTTTGAAGCCCTCTTAAAAATTGAATCCCTTCCTAGACAAATTTAAGCGCTATTATTGGTGAAAGGAGGCTCATCTACTAATCAGGTTTTTTAAAAAAATTAGGCACTCAGTGTATGTAAAAAAAAATGATTATATGTGCATTAAGATGTATAAAACTTGGCGAGAGTGCTTTTGGAAGAAACACTACAATTTTCAAGAGCAATTCATCATTTATGTCCTAAAAGAAAAGTGTTTAATCATTGCATGCTTCCACTTGTTACTTGTGGATTAGAGACATGGACTTTAATTAAGGAAGATATTCAGAGGCTACAGACAATTCAAAAAAGCATGGAGAAGATGCATGCTTGGCATGCCCGGGAAAGACAGCAGGAGGAATACATGGAATGGGAAAATGACACCAGTTGATGGCATCGGCCAGGACATACTGCTTGAACTGACCGCAAACCAAAACAGCTGAAGTACCAGATTGGATACCAAGGGCAGGCCTAGACAAATATGTTCTAGATCTAGGAGCCAGCTCCAAAATTTAGGCGTCAGGCGAAACGAAGTCAATAACGCATGAAAAAAATGTGTTTGGTTATGATGCTGGAACGAAATGTGGTAAACCATATTTGTTGTCAATTTTTTTTTCTTTTTACCCAAACCCACTTATTGCAAAAAAAGTTTCAATTTGCTTCACAATTTTCTTTTTCTATTCTTTCAGTAGATGATCCCAAAATAAATAAAATTTCAGATTTCGATTTTATTAAAATACTACTTGTAGATTCATATTTTGTACATATTAATTCAAAGTACCATATTTTTTCCTTCGTGAGATCCACAAGGGCTGTAATCCAAAGGCTGTGAAAAAATAATCCCACACATAATCCGCAGCAGCATATCATTTGTAGATCGGGAAATTCTGAGAAAAACAATTTCTTCCTTTGTATAATCCGCGGCATGTCTCAGGCCATGATATTAAAAAAAAAAAAAGGCAGTCTCTACCTGCCAACATTGGCAATATAACTAGTATTGCATGGCATACATACTCTATTTTACAAAATGATCAATCTCTTTGTAAAAAACAAATATGTGCCCCAACAAAACGTTACAACAAACAAGGACTCAATGAAACAAACTTAGCACGTGAGAAACACAAAATTGATTCCCCAGCGAGGGCATGATCGCAAGATTTAGGTTCGAAACTTCCACCAGTAAAAATCAGTAAGATGTGTTCAGAATTCCACAATGCCTGACAGACAGGAAAACCAAGCAAGTGAATGCGCAGTGCACGAACCTCCCCTTACCATATGGTCATACTGCCTCGAAAATTGCAGTTTAAGACAAGATGAGACCAAAGACCGGGGGGGGGGGAGCTGAACATTTTAACTGGTGAAAAATCAAAACAGACAGCAAGAATGCAGATTACTGAAAGTCTGTCTTTTGCTGACTCTGCAACTGCACAGCATCGACTGCTTAATTTTTCTTTCTGCTGCTATCATTCTCTCCCTATTTCTTCATTGTTGCATTTCTTCCTTTTCTTGATTTTTGTACCCTCTGATAACAACCATCAGCCTGAGGACCATGAGCGCATGATATCAAAGCTTCAATTGTTTCAGATAAATGGTGTAACTTTGGGAATATTAATACTTTTGAACACCATGCAGCAATTTTCACAAATTTTTCAACTTCGTCACTTCCGTTTTCGGGAATTTCCTTCTTCCTTATCAAGATTAAATGCAAAAACTTATGGGGCGGGGGGATATTTAACAACGCCGGACAGTGAGAACATCACGGGAGGGGAGGGGGGGGCAATAGCGATTACGGAAATTCCGTCCGACTTCCGGTTTTGGAAATTTTTATCCTATTTTCAAGGTGAAATGCAAAAATTTATTCAGCAAAATATTACTTAAAAAAACTAGACACAAGCAACATCGCGAGAAAAAAAGAAATTACGATTACGGAGAAAATCTGAACTCCGTCGACTTTCCATTTTCGAAAGTTTCCGTCCTCTGACGAACATTTATCTCGCCCCACCCCCTCCTCCACACAATTCTGTTTACTTGCGCATCGATCTCCTGAGTGGCCAACATAACGAAAAAGGCGGAATTTCTCGAATTCGCGGAAGAACTTCAAGCCTAAAGATTAGGAGGCAATTTTCGCGGCGTCTAACTTCCGTTTCCACAAATTCTTGCCTACAATTCCAAGCTGAAATACGAACATATATGCCATAAAATGATATTTAACAAGAATACTAGACACAAACGCAACATCCGGAGAAAAAAATTACGATTAGGGCAAATTCTTTTTACTCCATTTAACTACTGTTTTCGAAAGCTTTGAAACACGAAATACCGTCCCCAGACGGAAAATGACCCAACCCCCAAATTCTCTTCAGTTTTGCATCAATCATGATAGCGATCTAAATGATGACTAAAAAAACCAAAAAAAAAAAAAAAACCCGGAGAGTTCCATGAATCCGCTTAAGAATCTTATGTATATCAAAAAATCATAGCAAAACAATTTTTTTCAACAAAATGAAAATTCGTAGAATCCGTAGTTAGACAACTAAATCGGTAGAAAATACGAACATTCCGTGGTAATTGGCATGAATAACAGTCGTATAATCGGCACCACGTGATTCGCACCTATCATGTTAATCGTGAATCGTAATTTCCGACAGATAACTGCAATTCACAGGACCGACTCAGAAATCCAAAGATGCAAGAAAAAAATGATCGTCTTATTGAAAAAGTAACTGTCATTTTGAAGTACTTTTGTGTTACTTTTAAGTAAAAAAAGAACTAAAATCGTTAGTTGTTGCCGCATTATCGCAGTTCATTAGTTAGACTAAAAAATCCGTTGAAATTGCGGACAGTCCAAAGCATTGTCTTATTTTTGAATACGTTTCAACTGAATACCGAAAAAACTAAGTATTTTAATAAAATCAGCGCACCAAAACTAGGCGATGCGTTTCGCAGAATGGCTAACGCTACGGAATAGCTCTGCGCGATTCCCGAGAGTCACGGATTTTTTTTTTTTTTTATTGAAGGTTTAACGACCACCGTGAGCAACTCAATGGGCTATAAGCAGTCGCCCGTCCCTAATTTAGGGTCACTGGTTTCAGGGAAGGGAGAGAGCCAGTGCCGTAAGACAAACACAACATCCATGCCTGACCGGGATTCGAACCCGGACCCCTTACGGACGAATGATCAGAGGCCAGCGCCTTAGACCCCTGCGTCACCAGGGCGGCAGAGTCACGGATTCTCACACCGCGTAGGCTTCCGCATGCGCAAATAGTAACGCCTTCCTTGCGTCATATTTTCTGTCAAAATACTTTTTTTTTTTTTGATTGGAGGTTTAACGACCACCGTGAGCAACTCAATGGGCTATAAAGCAGTCGCCCGTCCCTAATTTAGGGTCACTGGTTCCAGGGAAGGGAAAGAGCCAGTGCCGTAAGACAAACACAACATCCATGCCTCACCGGGATTCGAACCCGGACCCCTTCCGGACGAATGATCAGAGGCCATCGCTTAGACCACTGCGCCACCGGGGCGGCGTCAAAATACTTCTAAGTAAAAGAAAAAATATATATTCTTACAATTCTTTGCAGTCTTCTATCTCACTGCTACGTCACATTTATTTATTTATTTATTTTTTTGTTTTTTGTTACCGCATTTTCGGAACTTACCCAATAACACCACTTCTGACAATTACCTCGCGGACTTTTTAAAACGACACACCATTTTTTTTTTCATACCCGTGTCCGCAGCACCTAAATTTATAACATTTTAATAGATAATCTATGGATTACACAACAGAAACTACGGCATTAACTGCAATATATTACAAAATCTCAACTAAGAAAATTAGGCGCCACGGCCCGAATTTTAGGCGCCTGGGATTTGTAGAGCCCTGACCAAGGGACATGAAAAGAAACACAAGAGCCTTGGGACATGGGTGGATGACATTGGAAAGCGTGTAGGGGCAACTTCAACAGACTCAGTCCAAATAGACAGCTATGCAAAAGACTTGGTGAGACCTTCCTCCAGCAGTAGAATGAAAATGGTTAATGATACATTACATGACAGTAACACAGCATTTTGTGGTGTAAGAACCAAAACAACTGAAATAAAATATTTGGTACCAAGGGACCTGAAAAGACCTAGCAGAACACTGCATAGGAGATGGGTGGATGCAATTGTAACACATGCAGGAGCAATTTGCAAGAGATTGCATCAAGATCTATGGGAAAGACTTGGGGAGATCTTCCTCCAGCAGTGGACTGAAAATAGTTAATGATATATTACATGATAGGAACACAGCATTTTGTAGTGAAGAAACTAAAACAACTGAAACACGAAATTGGGTACCAAGGGACAGGAAAAAACTCAGGAGATGACTGCATGGGAGATAGATGGATCAAATTGGAAAGCTTGCACGAGCAACTTGGAAGGGACTGGGGTCAAGACTGAAGATTCAGGGAAAGTCCTGTGGAAGACCTTCCTCCAACAGTGGATTTAAAATGATTTGTGATATACATAACAGGAACACAATATTTTGTGGTGCAAAAACCAAAACTGAAATTCAATATTGGATGCCAAGGGACATGAAAAGACACAGAAGAAAACTGCATGGGAGATGGGTGGATGAAATTGGAAGGCATGCGGAGTAATTTCCAAGAGACTGGGTCAAGAGCTGTGGAAAAGACTTAGGGAGACCTTCCTCCAGCATTGGATTGTAAAGGGATAATGATGTACACTGTTAAAAATTTCAGTTCAACGTTTCCCCATAATATGGTTTAATTGAATGAGTTTCACCAAAAATTGGTTATTTCAAAATTAAGGAAGCAGACACTTAAACCAATATTTGGTGCAACCCGCTGCAACAGTGTTTTTTTTAGCGATTTGGTTCAACCTCTCAACCAATAGCACGGCTGGAAATCATTTGCAATGGCGGAGATAGCCGGAGAATAGCAATTAGCAACTAACAGTGGTGTAACCAGAGGGGGGGGTCGGGGTTAGAACCCTCCCTTGAGGAGAGGCTGAGCACGAATTTAAAGCGATATATACGTGTGCGTAACATCACAGATTCTCCTTGACAAATGTCAACTCCGCCTTCTCGTGGTACATCCTGTTCCCACTAAAGGGGCTCTGACGACCGCCAATAGCGGTATAACTATACCATCGGGATTAGAGGAAATGCTATCCCACACTCACCAACCCGCTTGGCCAGCGTGGTGAGTTATGGCCAAACCTCTCCAAAATGACTCCACAACTTAAATCTTGGCCCTCAGTCTCCGGCAGCTGGAATGTACCTGGCCAAGGCAGCGGCCAGTGCGACATGAAGGCAGAGGGTGCTAAGAATCCCCGGAGGACCGGACTAGGCTGCCATCTGATGCTGACCTTGGCTACGTATAACGGACGCTCCCTATCTTCTGATTCAAGGCTTCTTGAATTGGAAGAGGAACTACAAAGGATAAAGTGGGACATCGTCGGGCTAAGTGAGGTAAGGAAAAAGGAGAAGATCTCATTGAACTGAAAAGTGGACATCTCTTCTACTATCGTGGGACAGATACTGGCAGAACTAGTGGTGTTGGATTTATAATAAACAAGAAACTGAAGGATAAAGTTGTAGAAATTGAAAGTTCCTCTGACAGAGCTGCACGACTCGTTATCCAACTCTCGAGAAGATACCAGGGCTCAGATTATTCAAACTTATGCACCTTCCACAAGTCATGCTGAAGAAGAAATTGAAGAATTTTATGAGGAAATTCGTGATCTAAATAATAAAGGTAAGCAGCACTTGAAGATAATTATGGGAGATTTCAATGCAAAAATAGGGCAACGGCAAAACAGAATGAACTTCAGTAGGTAAATTCGGTCACGGCAACAGAAACCAGCGTGGAAATACTCTCGTAGAGTTTGCAGAGGCAGAAGGGTTTTTCTTCTTGAACTCCTTTTTCAAGAAAAAGCCACACAGGAAATGGACATGGATGGAGACATCCAAATGGGACGACAAGTGAAATTGATTTTATTATGTGTAACAAAAAATTCGTCATAGAAGACTGCAGTGTGCTAAACAAGTTCAACACAGGCAGTGACCATAGATTGGTGAGATGTAAGATGCACCTCAACACTAAACTCGAACGTAGCAAGCTCATAAGACAAACAAAATGTATTGACATAACCAACCTTAAAAAACACCATAATACCTTCAAATTGGAACTGAAGAACAGATTCTCTGCTTTAGAAGGCCTAACATCGGAAGAAGTGGATATTTCTGAAGTTAACAGAAAAGTAACCAAAGCTCTTATGGAAACAGCAACAAAATTAGCTGGGTCTAAGAACAAATTGCATGTGAACAAATTATCAGGAAAAACCAAAATGTTGATGCAAAAAAGAAGAGTGATGAGGACAACTAAAGAAGATGTGACTTCCAAAGTGTAATATATAGAGCTATGCAAGACAGTACGAAAAAGTATCACTGAAGACGTAAGGAAATTCAACTGTGAACTAGTAAGGAAAGCAATAGAAAACAACCAAAGCCTAAAGATAGCAAAGGGACATCTCAGTAAGGGGAAAAAACAGATTATGGCACTGAGAAAAGAAGATGGTTCTGTAACAAGAAATAGAGGCGAAATTTTGACAAGAGTGAAAGATTTCTACTCCAAATTATATGAAAGGGATGACACATGTACTCCAGACATCATGAAAGGTACCAGTACCAGAGTTCTTCCAATCCTTCCAGCAGAAGTTGCACATGCAATCAAGAACATGAAGCGGGGAAAAGCTCCAGGAGAAGATGGAATTACTGTAGACATCATACAAGAAGCAAGTGGAGAAATCGAAACAGTACTCGCCCAAATTTTCACTCGATGCCTTAATGAAGGGAAAATTCCTGAGGATTGGAACAACGCTACAATGATCTTGCTACCAAAAAAAAGGTGACATTGAGGATCTCAGGAACTACAGACCTATCAGCCTCCTATCAGTGGTTTATAAAATCTTCACTAAAGTTCTTTCACACCGCTTGAAGGTGACACTGGACATGGCTCAACCGAGAGAACAAGCTGGATTCAGGAGTGGCTACAGCACAATAGATCATATCCACGTACTGAGAGAACTAATTGAAAGAGCGAGGGAATATGAACTTCCATTGTGCATGGCTTTTATCGATTATGAAAAAGCCTTTGATTCGGTGAAACCATCAGCAGTTGCAATGGCTCTGAAATCTTGCGGTATTGAAGATGCATACATTAATATTATTAATAACATCTATGAAAATGCAAGTGCAAAGATTCGGCTGTTTGAAAATACAACACACATAAAAATTGGAAAGCGAGTGAGACAAGGTGACACCATATCTCCGAAGCTCTTTAATGCTACATTAGAAAATGTCTTTCAATCACTGAACTGGGAAAACAAAGGGATAAAGATTAATGGAGATTATCTAACCCACCTTCGTTTTGCTGATGACATAGTCATTTTTGCAACTACCTCATCAGAGCTACAGAGTATGATCCAGGAACTTGCTGACAAGAGTAAAGAAGTGGGATTAAAAATGAACTTTCAGAAGACAAAAGTGATGTTCAATGCTTTTACAAGAAATGAAGATTTATCGATTGATGGAGAAAAGCTGGAGATAACAGACACGTACGTTTATCTTGGACAGCAGATATCAAGTGAGTGTCACATTGGTGAAGAAATTAATCGGCGTACAAAACTTGCCTGGAGAGCTTTTGGAAGAAACAGCATAATTTTCAAGAGCAATATGCCATTATGTCTTAAAAGAAAAGTGTTTGATCAATGCATCCTTCCAGTGCTTACGTATGGTGCAGAGACGTGGACCTTAGCTGAAAGAGACATACAAAGGCTGCAGACAACTCAAAGAAGCATGGAGAAGTGCATGCTTGGTGTAACCAGGAGAGATAAGAAGAGGAACACGTGGATCCGAAAAATGACAAGAGTGGAAGACATCATGATCAGAGTTAAATCCCTGAAATGGCAATGGGCTGGACATACTGCCAGAAGAACAGACCATCGATGGACAGCCGAAATTTTAGATTGGATTCCAAGGGACAGGAAAAGACCCAGAAGAAGACCACATGGAAGATGGGTGGATGAAATTCGAAAGTATGCGGGAGTGACATGGAGGAGACTGGCACAAAACAGACCGTTGTGGAGGAAACTTGGGGAGACCTTCGTCCAGCAGTGGATTGATAATGGTTGACAATGATGATGATGATGATACGTGTATACGAGGCTTTCACCAATGGAACCTCCTCCCCCTTAAGAAATTTCTAGCTACACACTGGCAATGACCGCCACCGTGACCGTTCTAAATGAGCCAGCCATTTGTCTGTGAATAATGGCGGATCCTACACCACACACTTTGCTGTGTGTGAAGAAAACGTGGGTAGATACTTTTTAAAATTACGTTTATTATAATAATAAAAATAACGACATCGGTTACTCATGTTTGTTATTAGGCTCACAAACTGTGTACATGTATGTTAGAGCAAACCAAAATGGAGGTTCATTTCGCCAGCCCCCCCCCCCCTTCCCCACCCCGGCAAATTCAAAATTCAACAGGGCCATTCGTTTGTGCAACGTTTGTGCTAGCATAGTTTTTGAGATATTCAAAACATAAATTGGGGGGAGGGCTTGGGAAATGGTCAGCCCCCCCACCTCGGCAAATTCAAAATTCAACAATGCCATTCGTTTGTGCTGGTTTGTGCCGCAAACCGTGTCGTTTGTACTAGCACAGTTTTTGATTCAGATATTCAAAATATAAATTGGGGGGGCTGGGGAAATTGTCAGCCCCCACCCCGGAAAATTCAAAAATGCCATTCGTTTTTGCTACGTTTGAGCTGGTTTGTGCCGCAAACCGTGTCGTTTGTGCTAGCTTAGTTTTTGAGATATTAAAAATATAAATTGGGGTGGAATGCTCAGCACCCCACGCCGGTAAATTCAAAATTCAACAGTGCCATTCGTTTGTGCTGATTTGTGCCGCAAACCGTGTCGTTTGTGCTAGCTTAGTTTTTGAGATATTCAAAATATAAATTGGTCGGGCTGGGGAAATGGTCAGTCCCCCACCCCAACAAATTCAAAATTCAAAAATGCCATTCGTTTGTGCTACGTTTGTGTTGGTTTGTGCCGCAAACCGTGTCGTTTTTGCTAGCATAGTTTTTGAGATATTCAAAATATAAATTAGGGGGGGACTGGGGAAATGGTCAGCCCCCACACCGGAAAATTCAAAATTCAACAATGCCATTCGTTTGTGCTACGTTTGAGCTGGTTTGTGCCGCAAACCGTGTCGTTTGTGCTAGCTTAGTTTTTGAGATATTAAAAATATAAATTGGGGGGGGGTGGAATGCTCAGCACCCCACGCCGGTAAATTCAAAATTCAACAGTGCCATTCGTTTGTGCTGATTTGTGCCGCAAACCGTGTCGTTTGTGCTAGCTTAGTTTTTGAGATATTCAAAATATAAATTGGTCGGGCTGGGGAAATGGTCAGTCCCCCACCCCAACAAATTCAAAATTCAAAAATGCCATTCGTTTGTGCTACGTTTGTGTTGGTTTGTGCCGCAAACCGTGTCGTTTTTGCTAGCATAGTTTTTGAGATATTCAAAATATAAATTAGGGGGGACTGGGGAAATGGTCAGCCCCCACACCGGAAAATTCAAAATTCAACAATGCCATTCGTTTGTGCTACGTTTGAGCTGGTTTGTGCCGCAAACCGTGTCGTTTGTGCTAGCTTAGTTTTTGAGATATTCAAAATATAAATTGGGGGGGGCTGGGGAAATGGTCAGCCCACCACTCTGGCAAATTCAAAATTCTAAAATGCCATTCGTTTGTGCTACGTTTGTGTTGGTTTGTGCCGCAAACCGTGTCGTTTTTGCTAGCATAGTTTTTGAGATATTCAAAATATAAATTGGGGGGAGGGATGGAGAAATGGTCAGCCCCCTACCCCGGAAAATTCAAAATTCAACAGTGGCATTCGTTTGTCTTACGTTTGTGCTGATTTGTGCCGCAAACCGTGTCGTTTGTGCTAGTATAGTTTTTGAGATATTCAAAACATAAATTCGGGGTGGGGGGGATGGTCAGGCTCCACCCCGGCAAATTCAAAATTCAACAATGCCATTCGTTTGTGCTACGTTTGTGCTGGTTTGTGCAAGCTTAGTTTTTGAGATATTAAAAATTTAAATTTGGGGGGGGGGTGCTCAGCCCCCACGCCGGCAAATTCAAAATTCAACAGTGCCATTCGTTTGTGCTGGTTTGTGCCGCAAACCGTGTCGTTTGTACTAGCTTAGTTTTTGAGATATTCAAAATATAAATTGGTCGGGCTGGGGAAATGGTCAGCCCACCACGCTGGCAAATTCAAAATTCTAAAATGCCATTCGTTTGTGTTCGTTTGTGCCGCAAACCGTGTCGTTTTTGCTAGCATAGTTTTTGAGATATTCAAAATATAAATTGGTCGGGCTGGGGAAATGGTCAGCCCCCCACCCCAACAAATTCAAAATTCAAAAATGCCATTCGTTTATGCTACGTTTGTGTTGGTTTGTGCCGCAAACCGTGTTGTTTTTGCTAGCATAGTTTTTGAGATATTCAAAATATAAATTGGGGGGGCTGGAGAAATGGTCAGCCCCCTACCCCGGAAAATTCAAAATTCAACAATGCCATTCGTTTGTGCTACGTTTGAGCTGGTTTGTGCCGCAAACCGTGTCGTTTGTGCTAGCTTAGTTTTTGAGTTATTAAAAATATAAATTTGGGGGGAATGCTCAGCACCCCACGCCGGTAAATTCAAAATTCAACAGTGCCATTCGTTTGTCTTACGTTTGTGCTGATTTGTGCCGCAAACCGTGTCGTTTGTGCTAGCTTAGTTTTTGAGATATTCAAAATATAAATTAGTCGGGCTGGGGAAATGGTCAGCCCCCCACCCCAACAAATACAAAATCCAACAGTGCCATTCGTTTGTGCTGGTTTGTGCCGCAAACCGTGTCGTTTGTGCTAGTATAGTTTTTGAGATATTCAAAACATAAATTGGGGGTGGGGGGATGGTCAGGCTCCACCCCGGCAAATTCAAAATTCAACAATGCCATTCGTTTGTGCTACGTTTGTGCTGGTTTGTGCAAGCTTAGTTTTTGAGATATTAAAAATATACATTTGGGGGATGCTCAGCCCCCCCCCGGCAAATTCAAAATTCAACAGTGCCATTCGTTTGTGCTGGTTTGTGCCGCAAACCGTGTCGTTTGTGCTAGCTTAGTTTTTGAGATATTCAAAATATAAATTGGGGGGGCTGGGGAAATGGTCAGCCCACCACGCTGGCAAATTCAAAATTCAACAGTGCCATTCGTTTGTGCCACAAACCGTGTCGTTTGTGCTAGCTTAGTTTTTGAGATATTAAAAATATAAATTGGTGGAGCTGGGGAAATGGTCAGCCCCCCACGCCGGCAAATTCAAAATTCAACATTGCCATTCGTTTGCGCTTCGTTTATGCTGGTTTGTGTCTCAAACCGTGTGGTTTGTGCTAGCTTATTTTTCGAGACATTAAATATCCAAATTTCGGGGTGGACCATTTGCCTAGCCTACAACCCCTGCACACTCAAAATTCAACAGTGCCATTCGCTTGTGCCAGGTTTGTGCTAGCATAGCTTTGGAGATACTTAAAATTTAATTTTGTAGGGATGGGGAAATTCTCAGCCCCCACTCCCGCCAATTCAAAAATTCAACAGTGTCATTCGTTTGCGCTACGTTTGTGCCACAAACCGTGACGTTTATGCTTGCTTAGTTTGCGAGATAATAAACACCCAAATTGGGGGTGAACCATTTGCCTAGCCCCCCCCCCCCAATTCAAAATTCAACAGTGCCGTTCGTTTGTGCTACGTGTGTGCTGTTTTGTGCCGCAAACCGTGTCGTTTGTGCTAGCATAGTTTTTGAGATATTCAAAATATAAATTTTGGGAAGTTGGGGAAACGCCCAGCCCCCACCCCCGCAAATTTAAAATCAACAGTGCCATCGTTTTTGCTACGTTTGTGTTGTTTTGTGAGGCAAATCGTGTCGTTTGTGATGGCTTAGTTTTTGAGATATTCAAAATATAATTTGAAGGGCTAGGGATTATTTTGCGAATTGGGTAAAATGGAACACAAAATTGTATAGATGTTCATGGAGAATTTTTTGAAAAGTTGTAAGTATGTTTTCGTAAATATGTAAATGTACAGATACTTCTTTAAGCAGCTAAAACTTTCGTCCTGCCCCAGGAAAAACCTTCAACTACTGCTGAATGGCCGTTTTAAATCTTTTAATTTCGGTAAGCTCAGAAATGTTAATTTAATCCTTTTTCAGTGGTGTGAAAAGTATTGCATTACCTGCAAAGGCAGTGAATTTTTAAGTTTGACTTTTTTTAACTATCTAATTTTTATTGCAATTTCATCATTTATATGTCATTAGGTGGAAAATTTAGCGGAGATTTCCAAAAAAATGTTTTTGCTTTTCCTGTAGCTACTTCTGTTTTTAAGATACATTTCAAAAAACATGACCGAGTCGAAATTATTTAAAAAATTGAATCGTTTATCCAATACTTAGGTATACAGCAAAATATTGTTTTTGTAATTCATAAGGAAGGAAATGACATTTAAATACAGAAATACATATAATGCAGCAAAATGATAAAGTGTACCTAATATTTTGTTGCCCAAACTTTAGCTTTAAATCACAGGTTTGCATCTTGATAGCATACTGTGAACAAGGTTTTGTAAAAGATTGGGTTGAACAATACGATTCCATATTTGAATTACATATTCAATGAATTTTGGTTGTTGACTTCTTTTTTGATAGTTCATACGGCACTTTGAACCAAACATTTTCGATCGGGTTTAAGTCCGGTTAGTGTGGTGGCCAATCAAGATGCTGAACATTTTTTTCCTGAAACCAGTTCACTAGTTTTGCACGATGACAGGGTGCATTGTCCTCCTGAAAAATAAAATTACTATCATAAAGTCTTCTAGGTGATGACAGCATCTTCTTTTCTAATATCCAGATGTATTTCTGGGCATTTGGTGTACCATCGACAATATGGAGGTTCGCATCGCAATGTTCTCACATGCAGCTCCAAACCATGACCTTCACCGGATGCTTAACACTGGCCTCACTAAGCAACTTGGATAGAATTCTTCCTGCTTGAATCTCCTTACACAGGCACTACTCTGATTCCCATTAAGGCAAAATTCTGATTCATCATTGAAAAGGACATTTTCATATGGCTTAGTTGTTCATGATACATGCTATTTTGCACACTGAAGTCTATGTTGTCTTTGATTTGCAGTTAACAGTGGTTTACGCCTGCCTTCACAGCCATGTAAGGGGTAATGAAGCAGACTCCACCTACCAGTAGATGTACTAACAGTAACATCAGTCCCTTCATACCATCTTTTTTTCTTTTGATTGGAGGTTTAACGACCACCGTGAGCAACTCAATCGGCTATAAGCAGTCGCCCGTCCCTAATTTAGGGTCACTGGTTCCAGGGAAGGGAGAGATCCAGTGCCGTAAGACAAACACAACATCCATGCCTCACCGGGATTCCAACCCGGACGACTGATCAGAGGCCATCGCTTAGACCACTACGCCACCGGGGCGGCTCGGACCATCTTTAAAGTAATTCAGGTGAATTGAGCTTCCTGTCTGGCAAACTTAGCTTTCTGAGCACACTGTCCTGCCTGGTTATAGTAGTGAATCTGGGACGTCCACTGCGACGCATATTTTTAATATCAGCAGTGTATTTTACTTTCTTCAGTAGCCTAATAACTGTAGATTAATTACAGCCCACTCTTTAAGCGATTTGTCTCGAAGAATACTCCTCTACATGCAGAACAACTACTTTTACTCTGTCCGCTGATGACAATTTCGCAGTTTTAACCGTTATTGAGAATGTACACAAATTCTACCCTAATAACAAGAAGCGACTATTATAAAACTCGCGTAGATCATCATCATGTGTCGAGAATTTTCGGAAGGGGAAATCTGACTCCAGGTCTAAAACAACCCTTAGAAATAGGAAGCTAGGAGATTTGGGCTGGAGTGCCCGATGGGAAAATGACATAAAAGCGGGTTAGAAAGGGGGAGAGAGATGCTCTTATTTATTGCCGGGGGACCAGTATCCCTCGGGTCCGACGACTTAACATGCCCATCATACGCACGGCGGATATTTAGTAGTTCGAGCGTTCGTACCTGCCCAGGATCGAACCTGAGGTTCCTCCGTGGCAGACACGAAAGTTGACCACCAGGCCATCCGCGGCCCTGAAAATGATGTAGTACGCTACGATACGATATTTCAAGAAGTTTTAGGAAGGGAGTGTCTCACCCCAGGTCTAAAACTACCCTTAGAAATAGGAAGCCAGGAGATCTGAGTAAGTGAACTCAATAGGAAAAATAAACAGAAAATTGAGTAAAAAGTACAGGGTGACACATCTTTCAAATAGTGAACCGTGACAGCAGTCCGGGGGGGAAGGGGGCAAGGGGAAGTGGAAGGAGAACCAAGCTCCGTACAACATCACAGAGAACCACAACTCCAACCGGTCGCCGGCGCACCAGGGAGTGAGTGAAACTTACCGAGACCAAATCCAAGTGCCGGGCAGCAATGAATTCTCATCATCTCCATGCCAATCTGAAAAAGGGTGGGGAAGTTGTCTAACACTCACCATTGATCACATACTTACTCTCTCTGTCAAGGGGGTCAAAAATCATCGCCTTAGTTCTGGGATACCTAAGGAATTCGCTGGGATTGTAATCAACCGCGTCCCTAATAAGTTCATTAGGGTGGGTTTCCGCTTTCTTGAAGAACTTCTTGGAGAGCCTGGTGGAAAACTCATGTATCTTCTCAATTCCAAGTGTGTTCCTCAGGTTCCGAAGTGAGGTCCAAAGGGGAGCCCCAGTGATCATACGAAGTGCTCGGCTCTTCACCCTCTCGATTCTCTCTCGCTGATTAATACTAATACCTAACCAGATGGGGGGGGGGGGGGCAAAGGTAAGCACCGACCTGACGACCGTCTTGTAGAGCAGTGCTTTGTGCCGTGATATAAGGAAGCTTCTCCGGTGGAGTAGTGGAGCTAGCTGCTTAAGGCAATGTCTAGCTTCATTCGTGTGGTAGCTGGAAATGATCTAGTAGTTCTGCGTCAATCCTTTTCGTGTGGAAGCTGTCAATGATCTAGTAGATCAGATCAGATCATATGTTGAGTATTTTAGGAAGGGAGTGTCTGATCCCAGGTCTTATACAACCCTTAGAAACAGGAAGCTTGGAGATTTGGGCTAGAGTGCCCGGTAGGAAAGTGACACGGAAGTGAGGAAGAAAGGGGGAGAAAGACGCTCTTATTTATTACCGGGGAGCCAGTACCCGGGAAATGATCTAGTAACTCTGGGTCAACCCTTATAAAGGCTGGAGTGGGATTAGGAGAGCATTAGGAAGCAGTCAAACAGGTAAAATAATGTCTATGATTGGCAGTAACAACTGATACGCAGCTAACATGAATTTCAATGTATTTTGCAGACCCCATATTTTATGCCATATCTTAAGAACAGAAGTAGCTACAGGAAAAACTAGGACATTTTTTGAAATTTCCATTGAATTTTGCATCTAATGACATATAACTGATGAAAAATTACTGTTTGGTCTAACATTTCTTTAGAAGCCCCTGAGATGCGTTATTGAAAAAATTCATGCTCAATTTTACTTGAGATTAAAACAAAAAAGATGACACAATTTTTGGTTTTAATGAGCGCGTCTTTTGAAACCGTTCCGACACGAATTAAATTTATCAAAGCTATTCAATGGAGCCGGTATTTAAGTCAATAGCACCGGTATGAAAAACAGTAGTATCTGACCGAAGAAAGAAGTTTTTCAATGGGGTATTTAATCCCGCAGATATTGCTGTAAACGGAAACGTGAAATTACGCCCTCTGGTGGCTAACTGGTGCGTTAGGAAAAATTATATGAGAAACAGTTAGCAGCAGAAGCGCTCTCCAACAAAGAAAGAATATTTAAAATCGGACTTTTAGAAGCAGAGACATTGACCAATATAAGATACGAAATTACGCCCCCCCCCCTTCCCGGGAAAACCATGCATTATTTTAAGAAGAAAGTATTCTCAAAAAGTGTTTTGATGTGAGAGGTATCGGTTCACGAAATAATTTTTTCAGTCAGGTTTTCAGGAGCTCAGATTTTGCTGCAAATACATCAGAAGCAGAAATTAGCCCTTACGCCCCCTAGTGGCCAGAACATTCTTTGCCAAATATTAGATATTATTTTTTAAAAAATCCCCATGAGGAGCTGTATGCGATACAGGAAGAATTTTTGAAATCGGAGTTTTTGAAGCAGAGATGTAGGGGTAAAACGTAGTTTACCTGAACGACCCCTAACGGAAAGTCTATGAATTTCGTGAAAATTTCGAAATGTATGAAAAACATTTTGACCTAGAAACGATATGAAACAAAGAAAACTTTTTAAATGGGACTCCTAAAAGCAGGTATGTTGACAAAAATAAGATATATATCTACACCCCCTGACGGAGAAATAATGCATTATTCTATGAAGAAAATATCCCTAAAATGTTTATCTACGTGAGTAGTATCGGTTCAAGAACGACTTTTTTCAATCGAGATATTAGAAGCTCAGATTTGCTGTAAATTCGTCAGAAGTAGAAATTAGCGCTACCGCCCCCTGGTGGCCAAACTATTCTTACCAAAAATCAGAAATGACATACAAAAGATTTCTCATCAGGAGCTATATCCTTGTAGAAAGAATTTTTCGAATGTGAGTTTTAGAAGCAAAGATATCGGCAAAAACGAAGTTTAGTTTTACGCCCGTAGCGTAAAATCTATACGTAACGTGTAAAAAGTGGCTATACTTAAAATAGTTTTTAACATAAATGGAATCGAAAGGTAAAACCTTATTTTCAATCGAAAGTTTAGAAGCAAATATATGAAGTAAAAGATATTTAGAATTCGATATCATCTGCATTTACGTAAAAATCTCACACTGCGAAATTGTGCATAGTAAAGAAAAAAATGAAGGATCATCATTCACACATTTCAAGCTTTCCAATGCAAAAAAAAAAAAAATTAAAATCGGACTAATAGTTGCAGAGATAGGGTGTCAACAGACGGATGGGCAAACCGGAAACATAAGCAGGATCTTTTTTACAAAAGACGAGCTGAAAACATACCTGTTGATTTATTACGCTTACATGCTATGGCGATATTATCGTGTTTGCAAATAAAAGTAATTTGTAGCTGATCATATCATACATGCTGAGCAATATATACTATCAGAGACAATGAAATTTGCACACCTAGAAGAAAACATGATACAACCGTGAAACTTTACAAATAGCTAGAGTACATGCTGGTATGCAAACGGTCCACGTTTTGTGCGATTGAGCATGACCACACACCCTGTGGTGGCGCTGCAAATACGAATCGGCAACCGGCGTGTAGTCAATGCCCCATGTAAACGAAAAACACCGACCAACGCAAGCAAGAGTGCAGAGTGACAAGAATGCCGGGTAGACTCCAGATACGTCGATTTACGCAACGTACGGACTTGGAGAGAGGCCTGATCATCTGGCTGAAAACCGCAGAGTGGTTGGCGTGCCGTGTAGCTCGCCACGTTGATCGTTCTGACCTTACCATCCCACTTATTTTAGGAGCAGCGGACACGTGACGGCACTGCCACACGGCGGAGTGGCTCTTGGCGGACCAGCAGGACGACCGATAGAGAGAATCGACGGGTCGTGCGCCAGGCACGAACGTATCCCACGGGGACCAGGTCCACTATACAGGCACATGTAGCGGCTCCTGTGTGCCCACGAACCATTTCCCAACGCCGCGCAGAAGTGAATCTGCGATCCCAGCGTGCCTTGCGTGTGCTGCCATTAACACCGGAACATCGCCGGCTCCGTTTGCAGTGGTGCCAGACCAGAGCGACGTGGAACGCCACAGATTGGCAACGTGTGGTGTTTAGCGATGAGTGCCGCTCCGTTTTGGGGACACATGATCATCGTGTCTGAGTGTAGAGGTCCTCTGGTCAACGGCCCAATCCCAACCTCGCTATCGAGCGCCACACCTCCCCCACTGCAGGTATTATTGTCTGGGGAGCCATAGCCTACGATAGCCGATCAGCTCTAGTAGTAGTACGTGGATCATTGACGGGCCAGCGGTATGTGGATGAGATCCTACAGCTCCATGTGTTCCCGTTCCTGGCCGGGATTCCAAGTGCGCTATACCAGCAGGATAATGCCCGCCCTCACACGGCTCGGGTTGCCTAGGACTGCCTACGTCATGTCAAGACAATTCCATGGCCTTCCCGCTCCCCCGACATACCCCTTTCGAGCATGAGTGGGCCAGTCTGTTTGTGACAACTGTAAAACAGCCGTAGCGCAGTGCTCTAAGCGCTGGCTTATAATCATTCGTCCCTGATTGGTCCGGGTTCAAATCCCGTGAGGCATGGATGTTGTGTTTGCCTAACGACGCTGGCTGTCTCCCTTCCCCGGAACTAGTGGCCCTAAATTAGGGAAGGGCGACTGATTATAACCAAATTAACTATTCACGGTGATCGCTAAACCATCAATAAAAAAAAAAACATCTAAAATATATGTGGTCAATTTTTTTTTGATTGAAGATTTAACGACCACTGTTAGCAACTCGATAGGCTGTAAGTAGTCACCCCCCCGACTTTACGACTACTCGTTCGAGAAAGGGAGAGAGCCGCCCAACACGTGTGGGCCAGTCTGCCGCAGGACAAAATCAGCCGTATGTTCACCTCCAAGCGGGACCGTATTGCAGCATGTATCGTAAAAATCTCACACTGATAGTTCTGTGTCTGGCGCCATAAAAATCAACCAACCAGCCAGCATGTATCGCCGCACGAGGCAGTGCGGCGCGCTATTGAAGATCACCGGACTGCGTGCCAAAGATCTCTGTAACTATCCTGCAGTCTGTTTTTGCTATCATGTGTATCATTCATATGTATCATTACGTCTGTAAAATTTTAGTTTAATCCGATGCTTCCTTCTTGGTGCGCAAATTTCATTGTCCGTAATGTGCATACGTATATATACACACACACAGTCGAGTCGCATAATTGTGACCACCTCCTACTTTTGAGGTCAACAGCGCGTAGCCAATGAAAGAAGTGTGACGTGTCCTGAGGTGGCTTGAAGGGTATTGAAGGTGTGGGTAGGCATTCTGAAAACATATCACTCGTTGCTGTCATGGATAAAAGGAGCGATTTCTCAGATTTGCAAAAAAGGATGATTATCGGCTTTTGGGCCAATGGTGGCAGTATTTCTGAAACAGCGCAGTTTGTGAACTGTTCGCGTGCTGCAGTGGTTAAAGTGTATCGTGTTTGGAGAAATGGCACCATTAAGAATAAACGACGGGAAAACTACGGAGCACCACGTGCCATTGATGTGAGAGGTGAACGTCGGCTTCGAAGGTGAGTGAGGGCCGATCGACACCCTAGAATGGAGCAACTCACTAGGTGAATGAACCAGGGGGCTACCGGAAGTGCGCCTAAAACTACAGTTCAGTGAACCCTGATGCGTTTGGGGCTCCGATGTAGACGTATGGTCACTGCACCTATGCTAACGAAGGTTCCTCGGTAGAAAAGGCTTATATTTGCACGGCAGTATCGGAATTGGACCTCTGCTGATTGGCAAAGGATTGCCTTCTCCGATGAGTCACGTTTTCTGCTTCATTGAGCAGATGGACGTTGGCGTATAAGACGAGAAACATCGGAGAGCAAACACTCTGCACCCACTGCTGGAAGAACTCAAGCTGGTGGGGCAGTGTTATGGTCTGGGGAATGTTTTCGTGGAATTCCCTGGGTTCACTCATGCCTGTGGTAGGCACTGTGCACCGAAATCTTTATGAATCCATCCTTGCAGACCACGTACACCAATACATGCTAATTGTCTTCCCTGGGGCGGATTGAGAGAACACAACAAATACTTCAAATTACTTCCCTGGTCCCCTAATTCACCAGACTTAAACCCAATTGAGCATCTGTGGGACCACCTCGATCGTGTTCTTCACTCTATGGATCCTCCACCACGCACCCTCCAGCAGCTGTCAGATGCACTGCAGTCAGCAAGGCTCAACATATCCTGTGAACACTTTCCAACACCTTATTGAGTCACTCCCAGCCCGGCTAGCTGTTGTCCGCGCTGCACACGGCGGTAACTTTTTATATTAGCTGGTGGTCACAATTATGTGACTCGACCGTATATCTATATAGTAATTATTAATTTCTTTAGTACGTTACTGAGAGGTCAGTCATGTTGTTTTCAGTTATGTGGAATAAATTAATTGATTTGCGGTTGCTGCTTATGACCATCTGTCCGAGAAGAGTCTCGATTCGAATTCCGGTGAGGCATGGAAGTTGTGTTTATCTCTTACGGGACAAACTCTCTCGTTTCCCTGGAACAAGTGGTGTTAAATTAGAGGTGGGCGACGAACTGTTTATTGCCATCGAGTTGCTGAAGGTGGTCCTTAACCCCCATCACCCGCAAAAAACGAATAGGATAGTAACGGTGGTTTATAATGATCAAATATTCGAAGAACAACGGCTGGTGAATTAGTGAAGCAGCATATCGTTTGATGAATGAGAGCCAAATGTACAGGTAAAGTTCAGGATTATCGATCATTGATAGTAGTAATCATAGTCAGTTGTAGAGGTGGGCTTAACAGTGATTTTCCTTTCATAGTGTCAACGGTGACAGTTGCACGAAAGTAAGTCACTTCAGACGGTGTCAAAATCACCGATTAACAGCTGTAACGGAATTGGAAAGAAGCATGGAACTGCGGATCACAGTCTAATTTATAATACTGACAAAATCGCTGTTACAATCCGATTGCTTCGAATTCTTTGTTTAGGAGCAAACGCACAACGAAATCCAAAACAAATACCTTAAGCGGGGGCAAGGGAAGGCTGAAAGAAAACGGGCATCACTAGCGACCTCTATCATATTTCAACAGAAAATATGGCAAATTCTTTAGATAACGTGACATGGTATCCGAAACTATGACGTAACAGTGAGTTTCGACTCCAAGCATTGCTGGGTCACGTCTAACGGGGACATTCTTATCAGTGAATTTGGAAGTATTACTTTTTTGTCACTGTTCGTCGTAATGGTGACAGTATGTTTTCAGTAACGGTGACAAAGTAACAGTCACGTCATTTCCGACCGATCTCTAGGCAATGGATACCTATGCCCGCTCCAGTGGATTATTGATCTATGCGATGCGCTCGCTTCTAACCATTACTTCCACATGGGGCTGGGTTCGAATCCCGGCTGAGCCATGGATTGGGTGTGCTTGTCTCACTGCAATGGCTCTCTCCCTTTCTCGAACGAGTAGCCGTAAAGTCAGGGGGGTGACTACTTACAGCCTATCGAGTTGCTAACAGTGGTCGTTAAACCTTCAATCAAAAAAAAAATTGACCACAGATATTTTAGATGTTTTTTTTTATTGATGGTTTAGCGATCACCGTGAGTAGTTAATTTGGTTATAATCAGTCGCCCTTCCCTAATTTAGGGCCACTGGTTCCAGGGAAGGGAGACAGCCAGCGCCGTAAGACAAACACAACATCCATGCCTCACGGGATTTGAACCCGTACCCATCAGGGACGAATAATTATAAGCCAGCGCTTAGACCACTGCGCTACCGTGGCGGCTGTTTTACAGTTGTCACAAACAGTATATTTTTTTTTTCGTCGACCACCGTGAGCAACCCAATGGAGCAGTTGTGTGTTCCTAATTTAGGGCAACTTTTTCCAGGTAAGAGAGAGAACCACTGTTGTAAGACAAACATAGCTTCCATGCTTCACCATGATTCGAACCCCCGCATGTCTTAGGCAAAAGATCGCAAGCCAATGCATAGACCACTGCACCACTGGGGCGGTGAAGTTGTTTCTACTTATGCTAATGTTTTTTTGTTACTATGCGCAGAATAGTAGGGCTTCTAGCAACTGGATTCCGTACTGATAGTTTGTTCAGTAAATTAAAAAAAATTGCCATAACCGTCTTCATGCGAATTTTTCTGTTTGATCAATGACAGCAAAGTAATGTATCATGGCAATCAGGGCCGCGCAAAGGGTATTTGCCATCCGAGTGCAAGCCCAGATTTGCCGCCCTTTGTACGAGATATTTTTTTAATTTTTAGCGAGTCTTTTGTCAAACAGATCGTGCTTACGTTATCGGTTTGTCCGTCCGTCTGTTGACACCATATCTCTTCAACTACTAATCAGATTTCAAAAATTATTTTTGCATTGGGAAGCCTGAAATGTGCGAATGATGATTCTTCATTTCGTTTTCTCATATGATACACAATTTAGCCGCTAGAAGGCGTAAACGCAGATGATGCCGAATTCGAAATACATTTTATTCAATATATTTGCTTTTTTAGGTATAGTCATTTTTTCAAGTTGTTTATAGATTTACAAAGGAAGGCGTAACGGTAAATTGCATTTTTTCCGATATCTTTGCTCCTGAAATTCGGATTTGAAAAATTCTTTCTGCAGCGGGTATGATAGAACATCGTTTGCATATATTTCTTTTTTTTTTTTTTTTTGGATTGAAGATTTAACGACCACCGTGAGCAACTCAATGGGCTATAAGTAGTCGCCCGTCCCTAATTTAAGGCCACTGTTTCCAGGGAAGGGAGAGAACCAGTGCCGTAAGACAAACACAACATCCATTCCTGACGGGATTCAAACCCTGACCCCTTTCGGACGAATGATCAGAAGCCATCGCTTAGACCACTGCGCCACCGACGGCTGTACATCATTTTAAAAATAATTTCGTAAGGAATTCAAAACGTTTTACAGATCTAACATATCTGCATTGTTGTACATGAAGTGGATGAGAAGACAGAAAGAAATTGTAAAGCTAACATAAACTTCTTTTTTTTTCTGGTTAAGTACAAACTGTTTAAGTTACGAGAAATAAAAAAAATAGAACTCGTTAAACTTGTTCATTTAGTCAATGAATGTCAAATATGTTTCAAGACATACTTCTCTGTATGTACACATACATAATGTATCCATAATTTTTATGCATAATTATTATAAGTCAATTTTTTGTATGTACACATACATAAAATTGTCTAATAATTATTGGGGTTGCCTTTGTTTTTAATTGCTAAGACACATCTCCTGGGCATACTACTCAAAAGGTGTTCAAGTTCATCCTTTGATGTTAGATGATACCAACATGAAATCATAGCTTCCAGTAACTTTACTTAATTTGTAGGATTTCTCGCACTCACTTGTTTCAGTTTCATCCAAAGTATTCGATCGGATTAAGATTCGGCTATTGTGTAGGACATTGCAACCTCCCGACAGTTTTAGAAACCAACCACCTGTCCACTACTTGTGCCCGATGGCAGGGCACGTTGTCGTCCTGAAAGATGATATCACTATTTGGAAACGTGTTAACAGATGAAGGAAGCATTGTCCCTCTCCAGTACTTGTATATAATGGGCAGCATTCATGTTACCTTCAATGTCATTATAACATTATATTCATACATTGCATCAGTTGCTGCTTGGATTCCAAACGGGACGGTCGCCCGTCGTGTGGTCTCTCGCCAGTTATCTGCCTCTGCATCTTTTTGCCTCTTCGGAAGGTTTCTTTCGTCGCATCTTACGATAGTTTCTGGGTTACCAGTCTATTGAAATCAGTCCGGTTAGGAGATCTTTTAGTAGCTAAGCTTTTTTCAAAGCTCTACTAAAATTTTTCCGAATCCACTTCTCTTCGTATTGCTGTTAGCACACCGTTGAAAATTTCGTTGCGCAAAAGGTTTGCCGACGCTGAAGATGCAGGAATAGAATCTGATGCTGAACAAGAAGTTAGCCGTTTCATCCCCCCTATAACTGGAATCTGTAGTACAACTGTGGAAGAAAATGGTCTTAGAAGATCCAGGAGGATAAGGTGTTTACCTCCTGAATTGAACAACAGTGTTCAAAAAAAGACCAGAAAAAGTAAGAAGGTAAGTATGAGGTCTTTGAAACCTCAGTTGTCGGGTGCAGATACCGACGGATTCCCCTCTGGGGATGGTTTTTTTATGAAAAATAAAAATAGATCAGATAATTCTGCGGGACCTGACTATTTCAGTTTGTCGGGTGGAGATACCGACGGATTTCCCTCTGGGGATGATTTTATTTTAGAAAAAAAATAGATCAGATAATCCTGCGGGACCTGACTATTTTAGTTTGTCGGGTGGAGATACCGACGGATTCCCCTATGGGGATGGGGTTTTTTTAGAGAGAAAAAAAAAAAAAAAAAAAAAAAAAAAAGATCAGATAATCCTGCGGGACCTGATTATTTTAGTTTGTCGGGTGGAGATACCGACGGATTCCCCTCTGGGGATGGTTTTGCTGAAAAAAATAGATCAGATAATCTTGCGGGACCTGACTATTTGAAAAGACCTGACAGTGCTGCGGCATCAGGCTATTCCTGTGAGATTTTTCGCAAAAAGAGTGCGAATCTGCGTCAGTCTATGGGAAAAAAACGGCCCTTTTTGGGGCCAACTGAAAAATTTTCCAAAAAGGAATTGGCCATTTGTACACTGCAGGAAAAGGAAACGCTGTTAGAAAAGACTTGAACACAAATTCACACGAGTAAAGCTCAGCTTTACGACAAAAAAATTGAAACACCAAAAAGTTTTAATAAAAGTGAGGAAAAAAGTAAAAAAAAAAAAAAAGAAATGTTCGTAAGGAACAACCTCACGCACTGCAAGAAAGCAGTGACAGCTTCAAAATACAGGAAGCAAAAAAAGACACAGAATTATTAAAAACAGACTCAAATAAATATCTCCGTAATATTAATTTATTACACACAGAGAAAAAAAAGGTTGCAATTAAATGCAACTTACCGAATTCTGTGTTAGAGCAAAGGATACAAAAGCATCTCTCGAATTATCAAAACACCAATTTCGTTGATAAAATGAATGCAGATGTGGAAAAATATTTAGGTAAAAAAAACTGCAAGAGAGAGAAAACTATAGAGAAAAGGAAAGTAAATTACTCCACTGGAAGCCTTAGCAAAGAATTAAAGAAAGCGGAAAAAAAAGTTTCTCCGAGTGGTACCTTTCCCTTTTTCTCTGAGGAACAAAAAAACAAAAAACAAAAAAAAAACCAGCCCTTTTAAGGGCATTTCTGTTTCTGAGAATGAAAATAACTGCAAAAAAGAGGAAACCAATAAAACTATAAAGAAAAGAAAAATAAATTACTTCGCTGGAAGACTTAGCAAAGAATTAAAGGAAGCGGGAAAAAATGTCTCTCCGAGTTACACGTACAACACTGCAGTTAAAAAAGTTGTAAGTAACAACAAGGAAGAAATGCTTCGGTTAAATGCTATTACTAATGCCCAAGATAGTATTACTGTTAGCAACGTAGCCGTAGAGAAATATGTCTTAAAAACAGACAAGGAAGAGAACAGGGGAAAGATGCCTCTCAAGTGCACCTTCACCTGCACCACCTTATCCTTTCCCATTTTCTCTGAGGAAGGGGAAAAAAAAACGGCCCATTTAGGAGCCTTTCTTTTTCTGAGGATGAAGGTTTAATAACGGAAACAAATGGCCTTAACATTCTAATTTGGAATGCGCAGAGTATCAAAAGACAACACAGAGAATTTTTAGCCTACTTAAAGTATAAAAAAATTGACGTTGCGTTAATTAATGAATCATGGCTAAGCAACAAAATTAAATTCAAAATACCCAATTACAAGGTTTATAGGAAAGACAAAACCACCAAAAGCGGCGGAATTTTGATTGCGGTTATTGATAGATTAGAGCAAAGTGAAACACCTTGCAACACTGAAGATGGTCAAGAAGCCCACTCAGTCATAATTAAAACCAAAAATAACCCGATCAAGCTTACGGCCTTTTATAATCATCCGTCACATACGGTTACCAGTGAAGCTATGGACAAGCTTTTTGAAGAAGACATCCCCACCATAGTAGTGGGGGATTTTAATAGCAAACACCGCTATTGGCACTGTCCTAGAGCTAATAAAAGTGGGAACAATATTTTCAGATATCTCTTAAATAAAAATATTGATCTGGGGGCACCTTCCGAGCCCACCAGAACAGCGTTAAGAGGAACTAGTAATGTGCTAGATTTTGCGCTATTCAAAAATAATAGATATTATTATGAAATCTATACTGCAGCAGCGCTCTCATCTGATCATAACCCCGTTCATCTACAGCTTTTTACTGACAAAACTGTAATGGTAACACCCAAAATGGTCACGAACCTAAAGCAATTCAAAGAAAAAATTAAATTAGTATCACCTCCAGAAATCGGAGATTGCAATAGCAAAGAAGAAATTGGCAATGCCATTGAAACCTTTAACCTTGCCATTAAAAAGGTTATGGAGGCTTGCCAAACTCCTGCCAAAGAAAAAGAAACCCGTATTTCTTACCCAAAGAAATATTGGATCTTATTAAGGAGAAAAATAGGTACTGCAGTAAATGGCAAAGAACCAGAAATAAAATATTTTATGACCTTTATTGCAGCCTTAACAGACAAATCAAAAGAGATATCAGAAAGTTTGAAAACGGTTCATGGGGTCAATTATTAGAGGAAGCACATATTGACTACTCTGAAAATTCGAATAAAAAAAATAAAATGACCCTGTGGAACCTTACTTCAAGTTTGCAAAATAAAAATATCACTCCCACCTCTCCAGAAAGCAGATGGGACGGTAGTTAGAACCGATGAAGAAAAAGCGAAAATCTTTGCAAACTCACTCGAAAAGCAATTTAAAATAAATGATATCCCTGACACTGATGTAGCCATTAAAATGCAAAAGACCCTGGATACTTATTTTAAACATGCGGAGGATGTAGAAAATTCTAGTCATCGCCCAAAGTGCACAACTGTATGAAGAATTTACTAGTAAAAAAAAACCTGTATTAACATCCCCAATTAAAAGTAAACAGAAAGGCTCCTTTAAAAAAAATAGAAGCACAAGGCCGAGAGAGAGATTTCCTATCTGAGGTTGAGAGACCCGAACCCTCAGCGCTCTGCGCCTTTTGTCAGGTGAAAAAGAAGAAGATAACATATTTGGGAACAGATTTCCCTGATAGAACAGCATGAAAGAAAAGTACAGAAATATTGGAGCAAAAGGAGTATACGGTTTCCCGTTAAGTATTGAAGTTGTAAGCTACCCTACATACTTACCTGCAACAAATCAGTCAAAGCAAGCCATCCCCGCAGACAACGCCAGGCCTCAGGGAAAGGCCAGGGAAAAGGGGTGCCTAAAAAAAAAGAATAGAGCCACAAGAAAAATCCTACAAATAAACACCCAGTTTTCTTACAAAACCCTGTGTTGCAAGGCACCTTAAAGCACACAGTTGTCGTTTGCTCAGTTCCCGTGTAGGAGTCGGCTTTTCACCTCGCTTCTCAGGAATTTTTTGTTGTTTTTTTTTTTTCATTGGCTGAAGGGGAGTTTGGTACTTTATTTTTTAAATCATAGTACCATGTTTCTGGGCCAGTCTCATATATTTAGACTGCAGTATTTCTCTTTGCAAAACAAGTTCAGCTCCTAAAAGAGCCCTTTTTTTTAACAAGATTTCTTCACATGTGTGAAGTATATTTGCAAAACAGAAGACGGCCCTTAAAAGAGCCCCCTTTTTTTTTTTTTATTTAACACGATTTCTTCACAAGTGTGAAGTATATTTGCAAAACAGGGTACGGCCCTTAAAAGAGCCTTTTTTTTTTTTTTTTTTTTTTTTTTTATTTAACAAGATTTCTTCACGTGTGAAGTATATTTGCAAATCAGAGTACGGCTCTTAAAAGAGCCCCCCCCCCCCCCTTTTTTTTTTTAACTAAAATTCTTCTTAGGTGAAGAATACCCTCCAAACACTAGTCCCAATTATTGTTATTTTTTTTTCTAGGGTAGCTGTGAATTGGGATCATTTCTGGAACTTTATTCAAGATAGCTTTTGGCCTTTCATAACTGTCAGTTTCATTGACAGTATAGTTAATGGCCTCTCTGACTAGAGGATTAGGATGAATCTTAGCTTTTTCATAGTATCTATTAGCTAAGTCATACATCTTGTAATGGATAGAATTAATATTTAGCATGCTTCGGATAGCATGGTTTGAAGTTCTTCCATCAAGTCCAACCATATAACGTAGGGTTTTATTTTGAAATGAGATAATCTTATTTTTCTGCTGTTTGTTGCAGTTACCCCAGATAGGACAGGCATAAGTAATAACAGGGCTGATACAGGCTTTCCATATCAAAGTTTTGTTTTTCCTGCTAAGCCTTTTATTTTTTATTATTGGCTGGAGACTTCCTCTGATCTTAAGAGATTTAGACAGAGTTTCTTTAATATGCTTGTTACAGTTTAGGTTGTGGTCCATAAAAAGTCCTAAATATTTAACATCATTTACCCAAGGTATTTTTTTTTTATATACATTTCTATTTCAAAGTCTGGATTGTGATTGCATTTAATCCTAGAAAATAGAATTGCTTGAGTTTTTTCAGTATTGATTTTGATTTTCCAATCTAAGAAATATTTCTCAAGTTGTTCAACATAATGTTGCAACATGAAAGTTGCTTGATTTTTATTTTTGGAAGTATAAAAGCACAAGGCATAGAAAACAGCAGCCAAAAGTAGTAAAAGCTACGGCCTCTCACGGGTCCGGAACGCCAGAAACTGGAAAGATAAGAAATAAAAAAAGCCCTTTTAGGGGCCAAAAAAAAATTTTTGTTCCTCCTGACTTTGAAAAACCACTACCCATCAGTGAAAGAGAAGTTAGGTTTCACATTAATAATCTTAAAAATAAAAAGGCACCGGGCAAAGATGGCATAAATAATAAAATTCTGAAAACATTACCGGAAGGGTATGTGCAAACCCTTACTAAAATATACAATTGTGCCATTAAATTAAATTATTTCCCGGATGATTGGAAGACAGCAGAGGTAATATTATTACCGAAGCCAGGTAAAAACCCGGCAATTCCTGAAAATCACAAACCGATTTCGTTGCTCCCAACCATGGGAAAAATCTTTGAAAGAATTATACTTGTTAGGATGCAACAGTTCTGTGAAGAATACCCAGTTATTCCATTTATTCAAGGAGGTTTTTGTGACAAACACTCCACAGTGCACCAGCTCTCAAGAGTTACTGAAAAATGTGCAGAAGGAATAATGAATAAAAAGCACACAGCGGCTATTTTCCTGGATGTAGCTAAGGCTTTTGATAAATGTCCACACGAGGCAATTATCTACAAACTAATAAATAGCACATGACTTCCCACCGTGAATTACTCATATAATCAAATCCTATCTTGAAAACAGAACATTTTGTGCAAAAATTAATGGGAAGAAATCTTCAAAAAAAATAATTGAAGCCGGTGTTCCACAAGGCAGTGTACTTGCTCCTACACTATACTCTATTTTTACTTCAGATTTTCCGAATTTTAATAACAGGAATCTGACTACAGCACTGGCCTATACTTCCATGAATAAAAATCAAGCAACATTTATGTTGCAATACTATGTGGAAAAACTGGAGAATTACTTCCTAGACTGGAAAATTAAAATTAATACTGACAAGACACAAGCAATTCTGTTCTCCCGTAAAACAGACAATTACAATCCTGACTTTGAAATTGAATTGTATGGTAAAAAAATACCTTGGGTAAAGGATGTCAAATATTTAGGCCTCATTATGGATCATAATTTGAATTGGAACAAGCATATTGAGGAAACCCTGGCTAAAGCTCTTAAATTAAGAGGATGTCTCCAACCCATAATTAAAAATAAAAGGCTTAGCAAAAAAATAAAACCTTGTTATGGAAAGCATGCTTCAGCCCGGTGATTACCTATGACTGTCCTATCTGGGGTAACTGCAGGAAGCAGCAAAAAAATAATATTACCTCGTTTCAAAATAAAACTCTTCGTATGATGGTAGGACTCGATGGAAAAACATCCAATAATGCTATCCGTAGTATGCTAAATATCAGCTCTATACATTATACTATGTATGATCTAGCGCAAAGGTATTACGAGAAAGCCAAGAAACATCCCAATCCTCTTGTCAGAGAGGCTCTTAATTATGTTGTTAATGATACTGACAAATTTAAAAGACCGAAGGCTATTTTAAATAAAATTCCTGAAAAGAATCCAGTTCACAGTTATACTTCCAATAAAATAAAAAATAACTGGGACTAAATTGAAGTTATTCCTCACACGTGGGAGGAAAGCAAAAAATTGAATATTAGTTGTTTTTTTTTGGGGGGGGGGCTTTTTAAGGGCCGAGCAAAATGTTGCATAAAAGATTCTAACTAATAAGGTGTTGTTGGTCTTGTCTTTTAAATTAATTTTTTTTTCTTACGCATTAGTTCTGACAAAAAATAAATAATAATAATAAATAAACAAAACAGGACTAAATTTTTTCCGCTGTTGCACATAATTGTGCAACAAGCAGACAAGTAGCGAAGAAAAAAAAATGATTGGTCCTTATACTACTGGCTCCCTAAATAAGGAATGAAAACCCTGATTGTGGCTTTTTTAGTTTTTCGGTTGTTTACTCAAAATGAGTATCTTAAACCTCGATCGGTGTAATATTGTGATCACACCACCTCAGCTATGGTTACTCTGACATGCCTGGCAAGAATTAACAAAAGTAAACCTGAGAAAAAATCCTTTAAACCAATGGGGAAAAATCTTTTCTCTCATTGGCTGGCGAGTAACGAAATAGCAGACCCGTGAGACACACTGAGCAAATGGCCAGTTTTGTCTTATCCGGTGTTGAACGTCGATTTTTCTCTGGGAAACTTATTCTGTGTGTGATGTTTTCTGTTTTTTTTTTCAGGTTCCCCTTTCCCGTGTCCTTTCCTTCTTTTCCCCCTGTACTCATCTGTGGCACAGGTGTACCGGGCATTATTCTGCGGAGAGAGATATTGCTTGGAATGGCTTGTTGTTACAGGTAAGTATGTAGGGCAGCTTACAACTTCACTTCTTAAAGGGTAACCGTCTACTCCTTCTCCTCTAATATTTCCATACTTTTCTTACGTACTATTCTATCAGGGAAATCTGTTCCCAAATATCTTATCTTCTTCTTTTTCACCTGACAAAAGGCGCAGAGCCCTGAGGGTTCGGGTCTCTCAACCTCAGATAGGAAATCTCTCTCTCTCTCTCTCTCTCTCTCTCTCTTACCTTCAATGTTGCACAGTCTACCCACTCTATGAGCTGAGATGCAACCCCACATCATAACGGCAGTAGCATGCTTTACTGTTTGAATGTAGGTACAGTAGCGTTCGGATCATGTTGTCAGCGTCATACGTACAAATGTCCTCCTTTTGTTATGAATCAAATTCTTTCGTCACTCCAGATGATCTAATGCCATTGATCCACAGTGCATCATTTATGACCTCATGCTCACTGGAGAATCATGATATGTTTATTATTAAAGAAAGGCTTGTTCGCAGAAATATCTCTAAGACTAAGCTACCACAAACGACACGTTTTGTGGCACAAACCAGCACAAACGAATGGCTGTGTTGAATTTTGAACTTGTGGGATGAGGGGGGGCATTCCCCCAACCCGCCAAATTTAGGTTATATTCAAAACAGGCTGGGGATATGGTCCACACCGAAATTTGGGTATTTAATAACTCGGAAGCTAAGCTAGCACAAACCAGCACAAACGAATGGCTATGCTAAATTTTGAATTTGCGAGTGGGATGGGGGAGGGCGGGGCTGAAGAAATGGTTGGCAATAAAATTTTGGTACTTAATATCTCGAAAACTAAGCTAGCACAAACGACACGGTTTGTGGCACAAACCAGCACAAACATAAGACAAACGAATGGCACTGTTGAATTTTGAATTTGCTGGCGTGTGGGGCTGAGCACCCCCCCCCCCCCAACTTACATTTTGAATATCTCAAAAACTAAGCTAGCACAAACGACACGGTTTGCGGCACAAACATAAGACAAACGAATGGCACTGTTGAATTTTGAATTTGCCGGCATGTGGGGCTGAGCACCCCCCCCCCAACTTACATTTTGAATATCTCAAAAACTAAGCTAGCACAAACGACACGGTTTGCGGCACAAACCAGCACAAACGAGTGACATTGTTGGATTTTGAATTTGCCGGGGTGGGGGGCTGACCATTTCCCCACCCCCACACCCAAACTTATATTTTGAATATCTCAAAAACTATGCTAGCACAAATGTAGCACAAATGAATGGCGCTGTTGGATTTTGAATTTGCCGAGGTGGGGGCCTCACAAATTTTCCCAGCCCCCCCCCCCCCAATTTATATTTTGAATATCTTAAAAACTATGGTAGTACAAACGACACGGTTTGCGGCACAAACCAGCACAAACGAATGACATTGTTAAATTTTGAATTTGCCGGGGTGGGGGCTGACCCCCCCCCATTGATATTTTGAATATCTCAAAAACTAAGCTAGCACAAACGTATGACATTGTTGGATTTTGAATTTGCCGGGGTGGAGGGCTGACCATTTCCCCAGCCCCCCCAATTTATATTTTGAATATCTCAAAAACTATGCTAGTACAAACGACACGGTTTGCGGCACAAACCAGCACAAACGAATGACATTGTTAAATTTTGAATTTGCCGGGGTGGGGAGCTGACCATTCCTCCCCCCCCATTTATATTTTGAATATCTCAAAAACTATGCTAGCACAAACGACACGGTTTGCGGCACAAACCAGCACAAACGTAGCACAAACCAGCACAAACGTAGAACAAACGAATGGCACTGTTGAATTTTGAAATTGCCGGGGTGGGATGGGGGGCTGGCGAAATGTACCTCCAAAATGGCACAAGCAAAAGCATGCGATTTGAAATAAAGCCTAGTTTTAATCGTTATGTTTGGGAACAGCATTAGTTCGCTGAATTTTGATATGGTTATCTCATAACAAACCACTTAATGCTGGTTGAATAGCTTTGCCACGGGAAAATCAATGTAGTGAGTTGTATTGTTAAAGATTCCTTTGACTCTGGGGTGGGTATATTATTCTAAAATATGCATATGTTTTACTATCAAATGTGATACAGTGCTTTACTTTTATGTGCAAGCCAGGTATATACTTGCTTTACTTTTCTTGGTTGTGGCGTATGTCGCTCTTAATCTCTTTGGGGCCTTGGGAAGAAGACACTATGTAATTTTTTGAACATGTAAAATAAAGCTCATGTTGAGAAATGGCTTCCTAGTTTAATTGAATTAATAATCTAAAGCAACTTATGGGATTTTACTAGGAAATTTTTTCATTAATAGCAAATTTTCGGAGAAAACTCTTCTCCTTCTTCAGGCTTTTAATGGTGAGAAGAACCCACAAAAGCAACAAGTAAAATTCACTAGAAAAATTTCTTATCACAAAGGTTTATTTGAGGCTTTAAAGAGAATTAGTAAAAAATACAATATCAGGCTAGCTCCAAGTTTAGAGAACAAAGTTAAAAAAATTTTCCCTAAAATAGTTCAAAGAGAAGAAGATATTTTAAAAATGCAAGGAGTAGTTTATGAAGTAAATTGTAGTTGTGGACTATCTTACATAGGTGAAACAGGTCGCAGACTAGAAACTAGAAACTCGTGTAGCTGAGCATAAAGCAGCTATAAAAAATTGCTCCAACAAGACTGGATTAGATAGGCATGTTAGAGAAACTGGGCACAGCATGGATTGGAATTCCCTTAAAGTAATCAGTTTCCAAAGCAATTTCCAAAAAGAAAACTGAAAGAAGGAATAGAGATTGAGAAAAATCAAAATTCCATCATCAATGACTGTAAAGGATTTTCCCTGCCTAACATCTGGCAGGATTTGTTGAAAAATAACCTAAACCGTCAAGGTTAACCGTAACCGTCAAGGTAAACCGTAACCGTGATAGTGACAAGTAAAAAGTGACAACAACAAGACAGCCTGAAGAAGGAAAAGAGTTTTCTCCGAAAATTTGCTATTAATGAAAAAATTTCCTAGTAAAATCCCATAAGTTGCTTTAGATTATTAATGTAAAATAATATTTTTGAATGTTTCTTAATTAGAAAAAGTGCTTTAAATTTTTTCATTAACTTTTATTTTGTCCTGGTGGATTACAAAAACTTCTATTTTTCGTCAAAGAAACTCCTCTTCCCCGAAAAAACATTCAATATACGCCCCTGTATTCAGCCCTGACTGAATCCTACAGGCACTTATCAACTTGTTATCCTGAGATTGGGGAGGCATTCACTTCTGCTTTATAGAACAGCAGCTAGATTTGACAGATTTCTTTTTTTTTTCTTTTTGTTTTTTTTGCATTCTGAATTTGTCTACGTAAAACAACTGCGCGAAGGCACCACAATTTGTGATGTATGTCGCTCTTAATCTCTTTGGGAAAAAGACACTATGTAATTTTTTGAACATGTAAAATACAGGGTGTTTCAGAAAATTTGATATCATTTGAGATGTAAATATCTGAGTAACTAAATCGTCTAGGCAAATGAAACTAAACAGGCTTAGTGTTGAGCAAAATTAAATTTATTTGTCAAAATTTGAATGAAAAATTCAAAGTTATGTGGTTTCATGAACGATTTCACAAGTTTTCAATATGCGCACCGCCTGTGACACAGTACATGTAAGTCCGTAGTCCAGCTTCTGCCAAACACAATGCAGCTTGTCCCTGATGTGCTCAGTAGCGGAAGAGATGGTCGTGCAGGTTCGGGAAACATTTCTGCGAAGCCCCAGGAAATCCATAAGAAGAGCAAGTCTGGAAACCCAGATTCCTCCAACAACAGTTTGGCGTGTCGCAAGGGAATGCTTTCGAATGACACCCTACAAGCAAAAGCGTAAGCAATTCTGTGTCAGAGAAACTTGAAACAGACGAGTTTGAAAATCATCATTTTCAGTGAGGAAACCACATTTTATACGGATGGCAAAATCAACAAGCATATTGTTCTCATTTGGGCCAAAGAAAATCCCCATGCCACATTTGAGCAAATGAGGGACATGCTGCATTGTGCTTGGCAGGAGTGTTACATATTCTGCAGTACACTTTAGTGTTAAATACATTTGATAACTCAGATACAAATGTTGATAGGTATTCCAAAGGATGGTTCCAGAGTACTAAAATATCATCTACATATTTGAGATATAATATAGGTCTGTAACTAGTTGACTGAAGAACTTTGTTTTCTGATTCTTGAAAGCAGATTTCTGCAATGGTTGGGGAAAGGGGAGATCCCATTGGTGCCCTTCACATTGCTGATATATTATCACATCAAACTTAAAGTAAGATCTCTTGTAAACTAGAGATACTGCTTGTAATACAGCTTCCACCCCAGGAAATGGGGTGCCCAATGTCAAAAGAGATTATTTTATGATGTCATGTACCTGATGTACTGGAACACTCGGGAATAGAGATACAACATCTAAGGAAAGTATGGTAAAGGGTTGTGTAATTGGAGAAATTGATTTAATTTGATTCAGTACTTGAGTGGAATTGGTAACAGAAAAAGTTGAGTTATTAATGAGAGGTCGAAAATATTGAGCTAAGGCTTTTTCCAGTGAGCGGGTGGGATGCTATGTTGAGCAGCAACTAATAATCTAAGGGGGTATCCAGTCTTATGTAACTTTAGTTTTCCAAATAATTCTGAGACTCTAGGTCCTGATGGGTTAAACAATTTTGAAGTAATGGAAGTTGGAAGTAGTGAATGATTTTTTAATCTGTTAACAGCTGTAATTGTAGCAGGATAGCGTACCTAAAGTTTGCGTACCCACAGGATAAATACAAAGACTTCAATATTGTGCTTCAACTAGAGAAAATTGTTGGAACCTTTCCACCTGCAAATCAACAACAGACCAGGTATGAACTTTTAAAAACTTTGAATTCTAAGAACTATGGTATTCATAATGAAGAAACTTTAAACAATAGAGAAGAAATCAAACAGTTACAAACATTACGCAACCCGGTAGAACTTTCGATATTTTCTGCGGACCAGTCCCCACAGATAGTTATTATGAATAGAGGTTAATTTGTTGGCCATCAAATTAAATGCTTACTATAAAGATGGGTTGGTTTTGAAGAGACTGTTAGAAACATGCATTTCGTTAGGAAAAATTCTTATAAAGTATCGAGTCTCCCTTTTTCACTAATCACAAGATATTAAGAACAAAAAATAAGAATATAATGAAAGTGAAATGAGGGGAAAATAAACAACAACAACAAAAGAATATGTAGCTTGGCAAGTCAATTTTAAAATTCTGAAAATCACGAAGCATTATCATCCGTGCTTAAAACAATCATTTTTGGACTGCAATCAAATTGAATGGTGAAGTTTGTTTTTGTGAAGCAGCAAAATACTGGATGGTACAAAAGAAAAGATTAATTTAGTGGTTTTATCTCGGTTACCAGTGAATTCAACTCCAGTTAGAAATCAAAGGGTAATTAATATGTTGACAAAATGAAACTTTCTATTGAATCCATACCATACTGTGTTATCCCTAAAGACCCAGTCCCTGCAACAATTATAGTTGTTAACAGATTAAAAAAATCATTCACTACTTCCCACTTCCATTACTTCAAAATTGTTTAACCCATCAGGACCTAGAGTCTCAGAATTATTTGGAAAACTAAAGTTACATAAGACTGGATACCCCTTAGATTATTAGTTGCTGCTCAACATAGCATCCCACCTGCCCACTGGAAAAAGCCTTAGCTCAATATTTTCGACCTCTCATTAATAACTCAACTTTTTCTGTTACCAATTTCACTCAAGAACTGGATCGAATTAAATCAATTTCTCCAATTGCACAACCCTTTACCATGCCTTTTTTAGATGTTGTATCTGTTCTCGAGTGTTCCAGTACAACAGGTACACGAATCCTCTCTTTTGGTACCCACTTTGGGTACCGAAAGATCTCATGTGTACATATTTTATTATATCATCTTTTTAAATGTATATATTAAATATTTTAACATTGGAGTTAAAATAGTTATTGCGTCATTTCGGTAGTTTTTCATGTATGTACTTGTGAAATCGTTCATGAAATCCACATACCTTTGAATTTCTCATTAAAATTTTGACGAATAAATCTTATTTTGCTCAATATCAAGCCTGTTTAGTTTTATTTGCGTAGACTATTTAGTTAGATATTTACATCTCAAATGATACAAAATTTTCTGAAACACCCTGTAATATTTTTTAATGTTTAATTTGTGACGTACGTTGCTTTTAATCTCTTTGAAGCTTTGGGAAGAAGACACCATGTCAGACACTATGTAATTTTTTGAACATGTAAATTAATAATTTTGAAGGTTTAATTTGTAACATACATCGTTCTTAAGCTCCTTGGAGTAGGCTTAAGCCCCCTCCGTGGGTGCGCCAATGATTTGCACGGTTGAATACAAAGGTTAGCTATGGAGTACAGATATGTACAGACATATTCTTTTATTTATGTTATATTAATGAAGAGGAAATAGTCAAACAGCTCATGAACTTGCATCTGAGTACATTGTGTGTATAACAGTGGTTCTCAAACTTTTTTCTTAAAGTACCCCTTGGGAATATTTTAGCTGAAAAAACTGCTTCAGCTTGTGTATTAGAGAGATACCTTTTTACTAAATGAAAAGTTTATTCCACTGGATTTATGTGTGTATGTATGTGGGTATAAAAATAAAAATACACACATGTATATTTGCAAAAAATGCATACATTGATGTTACAGAAATTGCATGAATGGCTAGAAAAATCAAATAAAACTGATAAAGTCTCATTTAGTATCAATGAGATGTATGAGCTTTGCAAAGCTCATCAATATTTGGAGTTATCTATAGAAACATGCGACTCAAAACATTTTCTATATTAGGTTTGTAGCCCTTTCAGCAGGCAATCAGTCAAAGAGAACTGTTGTCTATTTTATCTTCCTAATGAGCACTTTGAATAACAAGGCTTAAAACAAATGCCTCCTAATCATCCCCTAAATGATTGCTTAAGATAAACTCTTTCTGATATGCAGGTCCAATCGTTTCAGCATTATTTGGCCCACTTTTGAGACGGTGAACCAGGGTTGGGGTTTTAGTGATTTTAACACGAGCATTTAAAACTGGTTTAAACCATGAAAAACTGTCAGAAATATATAACATGCTTTTAAACAATTTGTAAGCATTAATAGATATATAAAATAGTAAGAAACTTGACTTCAAGAAAACTGCAATATTAGTCTTTATTTTTATAATTATTTTATTACAATTATTAAGAGTGAAAAAGTGTCAAAAAATTTTATTCGTTAAGATTTTTGTTTTGTACAGAATTGACTTCATTGATCTAAAATTATGCAACTGCCAATGAATTGCAGAACCAGTAGTCTGGTTCATTTTCCCCTCGTAGCATCCGATAGCACATTTGTTGACACCTAAATGATTCCTGAGCTTAGAGTGTATAAATCCATAGAAAAAGCTTTCAACTGAAGCTGAGCTGGCAGGACTTGGCAGCAAAAGTATTGCTAGTTCAGAGGCAGGCTCAGTTGTAAAGCCATTAAATTTAGAAATTTCTTTTCACCAAATCATGGGATTCGTATGGATGAATAAAGTTTGGGTAAATGTGTACCTTAGCGTCCTAAATTATTTCAACAGAAAAATTTAACTGTGTGGGAAAAGTGTGACGTACAATTTTTTAAGCATGCAAAATAATGGGGAAAGGCGCAAAAATATAGTATTTGTAGAGAACAGGAAATAATTTCATTGAAGTATTTACCTGGGAGTGCGATGGTTTGGAAGAGTATGTGCAATAGGCCTAGGACAACAGAGCGCAACAGCGTCAAGGTGTAAGCCAGTGAATGGAAGCTTCGTTGAGAAGGGCAAGTTACAGGCGGAAGAATACAACAGGAAGTGGTTGAGCAGTACGTAGTCATACAAGCGTCTTGTAGGAATACATTGAAGGAAAGAGGTCCGCTTTATGCAGCATTGTTAGTGGTGTTAGTAGCTTTTTCAATAGCGTTAGTGGCTCTTTCCAAAGTCATGAGTCTCCATACTTCATTTTGGATTTCGTTAGGGCTTAAAATTTCATTTTCTGGCACAATATGACAACAAGCTCTTGGGCTCCCTGCCATACTACGATTTTTGAATTAAAGAAACTCTTTCATTTTCAAAAAGACCCGTTTCAGGAGGGAAAAATGTGAGCTACGATGTACGGAATAAAAGCACAAATACAAATGAATTGGTTGAACAAATCTACTACCCTGTACATCTTCAAAACCATAATCAAAACTTGCCATTCAACTGGAACCTAAAAGTTCATACTGGGCACTTCTGTGGTACATGAAAACATCTACATTTCTTTGCATTCGGAAACATTGTGAAACTAATAATGACATTTTGCACATTTCTTTCTCAAAAATTAATAAAACATCTGAACTACTACTTTCTACTTGCACACAATTACATGATGCATCACACTCCTCCGAAAAAAATATCTGCCACTCTTGTATTCTTCCGCGCATTCACTACCAACTGTTACTCCCTTCAGATGCACGGAACCTTCATGTCGTGTCCGTTAGCATCGCTTCACCCTCCCGCACAAACTGCTGCAAATTATTGTACTGACAGGTAAATACTTCGGAAAAATTCTTTCCTTTTATCTAAAAGTTCTATTTTTTTCGCACCTTTCCCCATTATTTTGCATGCTTAAAAAATTGTACGTCGCACTTTTCCCACACAGTTAAATTTTTCCGACGAAATAATTTAGGACGCTAGAGTACACGTTAACCAAAGTCGGTATCCCTTCTTGGGATGGTAGAATTTCTGTTTTATTTTCAGATTGACAATGTTTCCACACTAGGTGTTGCAGTTACAGTGGCAAGCCATTTTGCGGATTGTTGTGGAGACAGACTTAAAATGCTATTTTGCTTGGTTAACAAAATATGTGAAGGAGATCATACTCCTTAGGTCCCCCCCCCAAAAAAAAATGCCCCCGACCCCCAATAAACTTCTGGAGGGAAAAGCCTTGAGATTGAGATCAAGTGATTCAAGGTCCTTGTATGCTCTAACTCCTGAAAATAAAACAAAAGGACTAAAGAGACCTAAATACTACCAAAAGGTGAAAGAGATCATACACTACATTTTTTGTGCAAGAAAAGCCTCAACACCCCCTAAATAAACTCCTTGAGGGGGACCTTGGAGGTGAAAAGCCTTGAAAATGAGATCAAGTGATCCAAGGTGTTGGTGTGGTTCTCAATCTCCTGGAAAAAACGGATACCTAAATACTGCTAAAAGGTGATCATACACTACATTTTTGGTCCAAAAAAGTATCACCCCCCCCAACATCCCTGGAGGTAGGTAGCATGGAGCAAGAAAAACTTAAAATAAATAATGCCAGCGGTAAATAACACGATCGCTTTACTTAAAAATAGAAATGATCCTGAAATACAAGAAACAGAGATGATTTGGGTGTTAAATAGCATGTAGAAAAGGCTGCAAAAGTAAAAAAACCCAACGCCGAAATATAACTAGACGCTATAGAGCAAATACTAAGTGAAAAACTACAAAACTATGTAAGAACAATTAATAATGTAATTGCTTTAGTTAAAATAGAAATGATGCTGACGTATAAGAAATGGTGATTTAGGTGATAAATACAGTGTTGAAAAGGCTGCAAAAATAAAAATAAAAAACCAACACTGAAATCTCCACATGAATTCAGGGAGATATGAATCCGTTCCTCTTTGTTTTTTATTTCGCCATTTGCATGAACTCCACCATCTCGATGATGATGACCCATGCATTGGGCACCCCACTATGAACCCTCTTTTTCATGATGTTTATCCTTAGTGATATCATATTACCATCAATATGAGTGCACTGATGCCCTACCAAGCGGTGGTTTGTTTACTAGCAAGAGGGGTGACAGCATCGTGTTTCGTCAATATGTATACACACACTGGTAGCCATAAAATAACTATATATCACTCTTCTTAAAATAACTATATAACCAAAAGTGGAAGATTAGTATATAGATTCTCAAAGTTGTAGCTATTTATATGTATGGGAGTGAGGCTAAGCACTGCAAAAATCGCTTAGGAATTGTTAATAATCAGGGCTTGAAAAATACCGTGCCTGAGATGCCCGGGGTATATAAATTATTAGGTAAAGCTGGTTGTATGTGTGTGCCATGGAAAATTTATCTTTTAAGATAACAAATCAGAACCCTCACTTTTTTTTACATATTTTGCATTTTCGTTTTAAGGGTCTATACTCAAAATGCTCAGTGCATAAATGCGTGATGATGATGCTGAGATTAGTATTTTAGAAATGTAGTAATCTGCCATGTTCCTTTTGTGGAAGTTTTCACCCTTTGTCAATAAACACCGGCTGCTAGTTCCATCAGAGGCATGCATTCAGTCACTGGCTTTAAACAACATTTAGAGCAAAATTATATATGCTTCCAATTTCTGGACCTAGAGCATAATATAATTAAAGAAGGGATATTCTTCTGTGCTTGGCACTCCGTAACAATACTAAAACTTCCAGTGATTGGCAGTGAAAAGTAGCATGACATGAGAAGACTGTCCTTTTTTCTTGTAGTAGAAAATTTTATTCTGAACTTTATTTTAAAATTTAATTTCCCAGTCTGGGCAACTAGATTTTTTGTTTACCAGCCTAGGCCAATGATTCACATGTCCCGGGCATCTCGAACATGATACCCTGATACATATAAGTAAAAATATGTTCAGTACAGGATTTCATACATATAGATTAATTAAAACATTTATTTCTTTATTATTACTTTAGCAAAAACTTCCCATTACAAAAAAAAAAATTACCTTTGCTTATCTCTATGGGCACTATTTCACAATTATAGCATTGCAATCTTATGCGTAACGAAAATTTCTGTAGTACATACTAGCTTTTCAATGAAAATTTCGTAATGTTTTAAGGAAATTATATTGCTGCAGAATTTTTTCTGTCCGCCTTGAATTTTGTTATAACGAGCTTCTACTGTTACTTTTTTTTTTACTGAATCTGGTAAAAGCTGGCCATGAAAATGACAAGAAACTATATCATGTACAGTTTCTTTTCTTTGTAACGTAATTAATGTTAAATGAAAAAAAAAATCGATTACGTTCTAAATTTCGGTGAGTGAAATCTTTACCTGTGTCACTTTAAACAGGACTTCAAAAATATCTGAAATATCACATGCCCAGCTGGGTATGTACACAAATTATTTATGTACCCAGATAGTAAAACTGGAATGCCCAGGAAAATTTATATTTTAAGATAAATCAGAAGCCAATTCTTTTTTAAGTTAAAAGATAGGAATTTTTTTACATGTTTTGCATTTCTGTTTTAAGATGATAGTGCACAAATTGGTACAAAATGATACAATGAAATTGTTTTTTGAGAAATTTAGGGATTCTGCCGTGTTCCTTTCATCGAAGTTTTTTTTTTTTTTTTGCCCATGTCACTAAACACCTGATTTGTACATCAATGAAAAATTGTTTCACTATCTTCAGGTATTCCCAAGATATTATAAATATAACTATTTAATAGCATTTCAAAAGGTTTTTGTGTTCCAAAATGGTTTCCTTATGGCAACACACCAAGGGAAGGACCACATTAATCACTGAAGTCATTTCTAAAACATCCCATACAGAAAAATTTAATATTTTAGAAATATTTATGATATTCGTTAATGTTCTAGAATGATTCATTCAGAATCAGGGTCTAAGCAAGCGTTTCTTCTCTGGGTGGGGGGGTCTGAGATTTGAAATGATGCCCCATCAAGTTCAAGCTTCCACTTCTATTCAAATTTTTTTTCTGATACCTTAATTATGAGGAAGCAGTATCATCTTTCAAAAGCAGCACTTCCAGTTTTTGACATAATTTTACTAAAAATGTGAAAAGTAGGTAAATATCCAAAAATTAGAAATAAGAAACGACTGCAAAAGTTGAGGAAACACTGACAACACAGTGCTCAGTAGAATGTAAAATGAAATAGCACACAAGGTAGTGAATGTGAAAACAAGAAAAGCCTCACTCAACCCTATGTGAAATGTAGTACTAATTCTTTGAATAAAGCTCATGTTGAGAAATGGCTTCCTAGTTTCTTAATTCAATTACTAATCTAAAACAACTATTATGGGAATTTTACTAGGAACCCGCAAAAGCAACAAGTAAAATTCACTAAAAAAATTTCTTATCACAAAGGTTTATTTGAGTCTTTAAAGAGAATTAGTAAGAAGTACAATATTAGGCTAGCTCCAAGTTTAGAGAACAAAGTTAAAAAAAATTTCCCTAAAATAGTTCAAAGAGAAGAAGATATTTTAAAAATGCAAGGAGTAGTCTATGAAGTAAAATGTAGTTGTGGACTATCTTACATAGGTGAAACAGGTCGCAGACTAGAAACTCGTATAGCAGAGCATAAAGCAGCTATAAAATATTGCTCCAACAAGACTGGATTAGATAGGCATGTTAGAGAAACTGGGCACAGCATGGATTGGAATTCCCTTAAAGTAATCAGTTTCCAAAGCAATTTCCAAAAAAGAAAACTGAAAGAAGGAATAGAGATTGAGAAAAATCAAAATTCCATCATCAATGACTGCAAAGGATTTTCCCTGCCTAACATCTGGCAGGATTTGTTGAAAACTAACCTAAACCGTCAAGGTTAATCGTAACCGTCATGGTTAACCGTAACCGCGATAGTGACAGGAATAAGTGACAACAACAAGACAGCCTGAAGAAGGAGAACAGTTTTCTCCGAAAATTTGCAATTTAAATGAAAAAAATTCCTAGTAAAATTCCCATAATAGTTGTTTTAGATTAGTAAATGTAGTACTAGTCAAAACCTTAATGAAAAACCAACTTAAACACCATTGTGGATTGATAACCCTATAGATGCAATGTACTTGGATACCAGTTTGTAGATCTGTTTGTCATGAATATAACGTGTAAATATAAGAATATGCCTGTATGTGTCTTTACTACATACCTGTCCTTTGTATTCATTTATGCAAATACTGTATTAGTACATGTGCAAATTAAAATGTCTAAAAGGAACAATGTATTGTTCAACCAACTGTGTACAGACTTCATAAAGCCTAATGTCAAACAAATCTGTGTGTAACTGACAGCATTATTTATCAAATTGTAATAAACCTAATTTTAAGATATGAAAATATCATTACTCACATTTAAAACTGAATTGATTGGTAATAAACCAAGCATCAAACACTTTCACACTCACACACTTCCACAAAAAACATGCATTTACCTGCACACTCTTCCACAAAAAATGTGCACTTACTGTAAAAGTCATGTGACTACTTGCCATGAGGCTGAATATGGTCAAACTATAAATACAGGGATTGCTCTGAAATTCAAATGAGCAAGGTCAAACTTTTTAATTTCAGATTACAACTTAACTGAAAACTATTCAGTTAATTAAGCCTGTGAAATTCAGCCTTAGCTGAATTCAGTCAAACTGTATTTTTTTTTTTTTTTGCTCTTCAAATTACGGCTTAACTGAAAACGGTCAAATTTTATTTTTACGTGCATTACTACGGTTTAACTGAAAATGGTCAAATTTCATCTTTACGAGCATTGCCCTTCAAATTACGGGCTAAGTATTTATGGTTGAGACCTTAATTTTACTGACTTTCGCACATACGGTCCAGCCCGTAATTTTACGGGAAATGGTCAGACCCTAGCCACCGGGCGCTGCTCGTAATTTAAAGGCGAAATTTTTAACAGTGCGTAAGGGTAAGTTTACTTGTTAAACTATTTGTTATTTTTAAGTGACCCCTGCATGTTTTAAAATGTGATGTTTTAAGTTATTTCAAGCACTTATACAGAACGGTAGATCACAAACCCTAAGCCTTATTTGTTATTATAAAAGGTATGCCCACAGTTTAGTCTTTTTGTTTATTTTTTCAAATCTTATGATTGCAATACTTATTTTATAGCCTAAACTTATTACATAATTTTTTTAAACAATTTCTCAAATACCTGTATTCTATAATTTTTCGACTGCCATCTGGCAAACTCCCCCATCCCCTCAAAAATTGCAAGAAATGACCTATTTGCAGTGTTAAAATTAAAAATAAATCTGTTACAGGCCCAGCGAACCACTCAAATTTCCAAAACACTGGTCCTCCAAATAAAAAAAAAAAAAACAGTACACATTTACAGTAAATGTAGAAAATAAGGTATCATTTTCATTGGAGTAGTATATCGCAAATTTAGAACAATATGTGCGTGTACACATCAAGATATTTCTAATGACTAAAACAAAACATGGTACGCAGTGGGAGAAATTTGAAAAAAAAAATGTGACCAGTGACTAAAAGTTGGTAGTTCTCTTATTTTTATTGGTCCAGAAATTGCATAAAATATACTTTATGGATTTTTTAATATTTCGATTGCTCAATCAAAATGATTACAATGAAATTATCAATGAAAACTCAATCAAAATTATGTGCAATGATTGCTCAATTGCTAATCATTGCACATATTGCAATAAGAAAGGTCACACTAAAAATGAATGCTGGCATATTTACACCTAAATATACCTATTTATTTTAAATGTAATAGTATTTTATTTTATATTTGACAGTAGCTTACTTGCACATAACAAATCATTTGATATGATCTTTATTTACAGCCCATTTTATATAAATAAGGATCAGTACATGTTGTGAGGTTGAACTGAACATGTACTGATCCTTACTTATATAAAATGTGCTGTAAATGAAGAGCATATCAAATGAACCATAATTTGGTGTTAGGTTGAACCATAATTTGGTTCAACTAGAAGGCAAATATTGCAAAGGTTGAACCATAATTTTGTGCAAAGGTTGAACCATAATTTTGTGCAAAGGTTGAACCATAATTTTGTGCAAAGGTTGAACCATAATTTGACATAAAGGTTGCCCCAAGTTATGGTTGCAGCAAATTTTTTCCTTACTCCATATTTTGGTACAACCTTTCACCAAATTTTTAACAGTGTACATAACAGAAGCACAGCATTTTGTGCATTAAAAATGCCTAGTTACACCTGTGCCATCACATGTGTATGAGAAAGACGGGTGCATTCAAAACTTTCCTTATCCACATATGACTCTGTTCATCGATGGGTTAAACTGCAGACAGTTAAATCTCGTAACATGCCAAAGCAGGTAGACGAGTCTAACGTAATTTATTCATATCACTTTACTGTCCCAAATTTATTAAAAAAGAAATAAAAAATAAATTAACTCCAAAACACATGCACCAGTGCTGTACTGTAATCATTTAAAAAGAAATCCATGTTTCCCTTGGGAAGGCATGGAAGAAATGATTTCTGTAACTTTCTGCCTGTTCAAAATATCAGAATAAAAAAGTAAAAATACACAGGAGTTCCTGGAAGATTTTTAAAGAGACCAGATTTGGGTACACTCCTGGTCAACGGATGTTCTCTCTCTGGAAATTACTGTTTCGAACACAGATTTTGCCCAAGGTAATTGGAAGGGTTCTTTCCCATCCAAAATCCTTACAGAATTTTCAGATCCATAGGGCTTAAGTTTGAAATCACTGAGAATGGAATATGGTTCTTCCTAATGGTGGAAGATATTTTTGACTTGCAAATTTACTGGTTGCTTTTTTTTTTTTTTTATTTTTTTGTACCAGACAACATTGCATGATGAATTTTAGGCTGACGGTCTTAAAAAATATCTAAACTAGTCCATAAGCAAACCAACCCTGCCCTCAAATGCAGTGTGCTTTCCACAGACGGAGCTGTCGAATCCGAATCTTTACATCACAGTTTCCTAGAAATATGCCCATTCCTTGATTCTGTAGTAACTGCACCACGTTCGATGGGTCTGCTGAAACCGGAATCTCTGTCCTTACCTTATATTCTTAATATCTCTCTCCACAGTCCCATTTTTTACTTGCTGGCTAGACTACTTACCTTGGTTACATGTGGTGTCGCTGTCCTTTATTTACCTTTTTCCTGCCTAAAATGTACGCTTTATTCACCTTACCTCTTTCGTATCTATTGACTGCTCACCACTTACTGTGGAAATTCCTTGAATTCAGAAGAGGCACTACAAACTATGATAACATTGCCTATGACACCTGATTCTATGGAAAGCGCACTGCACCTGATATAAGAACCATCCTAACATTTTTCATTTCAGCTGTGTCTTTGGAGTAGATGCCTTGAAATATATCATGCAATGTGCCCATCTTATTTGCACCGAAAAGTTTGTCAGAAATTATCAAAAGAGTAGCTATTCCATTCCCAATACTAAGTGCAAAAATGGGTTACATCAGGGAAAATATTTGCCCTCATTTTGGGGGATGTGTTTGTCCTTTTTAACTACCAAGGAACATTCTGTTTTCTTTTATTTTAAAATTTTTCAGCTTCTGGCAGATCCGTTTCATCTGTCGGTGCTGCTGCTTCAGTGACACGAAACAAAGGTCTGCAGTGTCAAAGCCAAATAATTAACAGTTTTTTCTCTCTTTCTGGGAGGTGGGGAGTGGACAGCATCTTCAAATATTCTCATTAAGAGAACAGCATTCATGCTGATCGACTTTACCAGCATTACTGGGGACAAAAAACAATCAACTAGAGAGGTGACCTGAATGAACGCTTAGCAAGCAGTATGTCTTAAAAGAGAAGGGTCTAATCAACGCATCCCTTCAGTCCTGATGTATGCAGCAGAGACATGGACCTTAACCAGACCTCAGCACAGACTTCATTGTAAAAAGTAGTGAGAAAAGTGACTTTTTTGGAGAAAAAAGTGAGAAAAGTGACCAATTTTTTTTTTAGTGACTAAATAGTGACTGCTCAAATAATTGAAAACCAGACTAAACCGTTTAAAATGATAGAACACACACACACACACACACACACACACAGTATATGGATAGAACATATAATTTGCACTTTGAACGGATTTACTTTATTCTTTGCTCAACAGTGAACAATTCACTTTATATTTTGTGATAGAGAACATATGTTAATCAATGTGATTATCTGTTGTAAAAAAAACCAATATATTGGATGGGCAGGTGATTCCTTTCAATATTTTTTTATACACTAGTGTTTGTGAAAATTGCAACACCAAGAAGGAGGAACCATGCAATTCAAATGAACTTTACACCAAACATTACTGATATGACTGTACATAAGTGATTTCATTTTTGGAACAATACAACAATTTTTACCTGCAAAAATCAGTATCTTGTGAAGCCTCTGCGGGCTGCTATAATAAGAGCTTCGAGACGGGTTGGCATTGAATCGAAAAGGCGTTGGATGGAGTCCTGGGTAATTGCTTGCCAGGCAGCATGTATATGCTGCCACAGATCACTGGTACTGACTGCTGGAGGACTTTGATGGGTCAGTTGCCAAGTGACCATATCCCAGACATGTTCAATAGGCGACATGTCTGGTGAACGTGCGGGCCAGGGAAGAAGCGGTATCTGCTGTACTACAAAGAGGGCTTGAACATTCCTGGCAACATGTGGTCAGGCATTGTCCTGCTGGAATATAGCGCCTGGAGTGCCACGAAGGAAGGGTATGACTTATGCCTGTACAACTTCCCTGATGCAGTGGTTGCTGGTGATATTGCCCTCAAGTCATAGCAGCCAAAATAGTGAATGTTACCCAATGGCACCCCATACCATCACACTTGACGTTCGGCCTGTATGATGCTCAACAATGCATGCTGGAAGAAGGCGCTCACCACAATACCATCTAATGCGTATGAGGCCCATTGCAGCCTGAGGCGTCTATGGTTCAGGGTCAAAGGAATCTGTTGCAAAGGGATGCGTGCAACCAGTCCTCTGTGCAACTGATGCATCGAACTGTGGAGGCAGACAATGCCACACCTGTTTCAGTGCTCCACTGTTGTGCTAACACTTGTGAATAAGGACGAGGTGTCAGCCATCCGTGGTGTCGTCAGATTTCTCGGTCCATTGTCAGATTGTCGATGCACCTGGTTCTCCTCGGTCCACTGCCGCTACACGCACATCACTACCATGGTGTTATGTCTTGTCCGAGCCGCAATGCCACGGTACGAAAATGCACCTTAACACAGACCAATCATTTGTCCCTGTTCAAACTCTGTCATATGGTGATAGTGCGCCCTTCATCATTGCCAAAGCATTATTGAATCCTGGAGACACTTTCACAACTCGCTGTCCGCGATGCAATACTGGTGTGTAACCTAAACAGCCCTCTCTTTATATCCCTCACTCGACTGTTCAGGCAGCGCTGCTGGGTCAAGACATGCGCAATGGCTTTGCATTTCTAATCATTTCCCTTTCATACCATGCTCTTCATATCCTGTAAGTTTCGTGTGATTACCATCATTCCTTCATGGTGTTGCAATTTTCACAAACAGTAGTTTATTTTATCAGCATGATGGCATTTGACAATTTATATACTGCACTAGCAAAATAAGTATGCTCTAGAAATGATTACATATACAAACTACAATAGGTTTATATATAATGGAAGACTAATAATGAAGAATGAATGTAATGTTTAAAAAAAGTACAGTAACCCTTTGCATTTTTATTTCTCCACTGCTTGCATTTTCCTACAATCATATTAACAAATTCAATTTCCAACGATGTTTCGACAAATTTGCCTGTTTTAGTTAGATTTAAATGAATTTTTACTTGTAAACTACTCATACAAACACATTTAACCAAACCTTTAATTTGTTAGCAGATGTGTTTTACAGTCTAACACTGGTTAGATACCTATTTCAAACATCAATGCAATTGAAAATGGAAGCACAGAGCAACATAGCAATAAAAAATGCAATTCTGCAGATTTTAGATAAAAACAAAAAAGAAAAATAGTGAGCTCTTCACGATTTAGTCCCCCCCCCCCCCAGGGAATCTCGAATCAGAAAAGAAAATTAAAACAAAAACAAACAAACAAACAAAAAATGCTGAAAAAAAGACCATCAGATTTGCCCACTATTTCCTCCTGCATTTTTCAACATAAATTTTGTTTTTTGAGCTTATATTAAAAATGATGCTGATTCACATGAAGACAGCAATTCCACAACTTTGCTGACCACCCAGGTCACATGGTAAGCAACGTTTTGGTGGTTTATTTTTGAAGGACCAGTTTGGATTAGGAGATGATGTGTTTGATTCCCGTTGCTGACTACCCTTGTCCACTGGTTTTCCTTCGACATCCTTGCACATGAATGGGGGGGGGGTATTTCCCATTGAAGTCAGCCCTGGACACACCCAGACCCTCCTCACCCAACACACTACCATGTGCAATAACCGTGCACGGTTGGGTTTCAACACAAACATCAGAACTTTCACTAAATATTTTATATAAGATTGTGTCCGCCAAATTTTTATGGGGGGGGTCAATTCAAATTTCTGCACTTCTGCCAAAAATAAAACAGATAGTGAAAAAAAAATTCCACTAGTTCGCCTAAATGTTAAAATAATATGAGGGTTGTGCTGAAAGTAATGCAAAAGTGGACATAACTTTTTTTATTAACTGAGTGGACATAACTTTTTTATTAACGTTCAAATTGCACATGTTGGTAAAGTAACTCAACATAGTCTTCATCACAAGCGATGCATTTGCATCATCGTTGATCCCAACTCTCGAATCCTCTTTGAAAAAATTCAGGTGTGGACTGTTGTACCCACTTCTTCACAGCCACTTTCATCTCATCTGTGCCATCAAATCGTTGTCCCGGGAGACTGTTCTTCATTGGACCGAACAGGTGGAAGTTGGACGATGCCACAGCCTGGCTGTACAGTGGATGGGGGACCACTGACCAGCCTAACTTGCTGATCACCTGATTTGTTCCCAAAGATATATGTGGTCTCGCATTGTCATGGTGAATGTGGATCCTTTTCAGATTCTTGTTTGTTCTCTTCCTTCTTATGGCTTCCCTAAGCTTCTTGAGTGTCTCAATGTACCGCTTGCTGGTCATGATACAGCAACGTTCCAGAAAATAAAGAATGACACCCCTGTCATCCCAAAAAACAGTCACCATGACTTTTCTGAGCTGATCGCTGGCTCTTGAACTACTTAGGCCTAGGTGAAGAGGTGTGACACCATTCCATGTATTGATTCTTTATTCCAATATTCCGGATCATGAAGACACACCCAAGTTTCATTCCCTGTCACCAGATCGGAAAAAACATGTCTTCATTGGCTTCAAACGCTTCCAGCAAATCAGAGCAGACTTCCACCCTTCTCTCCTTCAAATCGGGTGTCAACTGCCGAGGTACCCACTTTGCACACACTTTCTAATACCCTAAGTCTTCCACCATCTTCTGTGTGACATTGTGACCACAGTCCAGTTGTGCAACAAGCTCACGGACTGTGATTAATTTCTCTGCATGAATCAATTCATCCACTCACTGACTATTCATGTCACTCTTCATAGATGATGGTCTCCCACTGCGTGGCTTGTCGTCAATGCTGGTTTCCTCTTTTTTTGAACTTCTTTATCCATCTGTGCACATTGCTCTTGTCAGTGGTGTCATCTCTGTAAACATTCTGTAGCCTTCTGTGGATATAGGACAAAGTGCACCCTTCCTTCCTTCCTTCCTTTGTCAAGAACTCAATGAAAGCATGTTGCTTCTGCTTGGAATGCATTACTTCCTGCAATGAAGAAAAAGGGTTACTATAGAGGAACAGTTACTCTACCAACATGTGCAATTGAACGTCCTCTGTCAGTTAATAAAAAAGTTATGCCCACTTTTGCATTACTTTTGGTACAACCCTCGTAATTAAAAATGTTAACTGCAAGTAAAAATATGGATGGCACTGAGAAAAATTAAGACTTCTTCAAGATCTTAATTTTTTGGCAGCATCGTTATATGCTTTTGACTGTCCATCTTTCCGCTATTATTCAAGCTGTTGCTGAACCTCACAAAAAACACCGCGCACTCACACACATCATCCACGATCTTCAAAAAAAAAATGGCTACTGACGATTTGGAATTTCGGAATGATTTTCTAAACGAAAGTCATACCAATGCAGAATGACACAGGAAACAAACTACCGTTTGCAACCGCTCTATACCTGCCAACTTCCAAAGATCAAAATACAGAAGATTTTAGAAAATTTTCCCTAAAATTCAGAATTTAAAGTTTAAGATTAAAAAAAATATATATAAAAAGGTTCTTTCTTGATGTGTACTACTGTATACTGAAGTGAACCATAGTACAGTGTTAAAATTTACTATGCTATTAGCTTTAAAAATAAATGCATTTTTTTTTATTTTTTTGTAATATAGAGATCATTTATTTTAAACAGAAATCTAAGAAGAATAACAAAACAAGGCGATATAAAATAAAGGGTGTATCTGAAATAATTTCACTCTTCAAATATCATTTATTTTTTTAATAAATTTTAGCAATTTACTTTGAAAATCAAATGTGTAGAGGGTAAATTACTTTTATGCTTCTTAATGAATAACAAGAAAGATGACACCGAATTTTGGGATGTAATAAGCATGTCTTTTGAATGCATTCTGATGCAAATTAAATTTATCACAACTATTCAAAATCTATGGAACCGGTTTGGAAAACAATGAATCGGTCTCAACAATCGATAAAACATCCAGAAATAGAAACATCTACTTAGTTCTACCAGTGGCTAAAAAATATGTTACGAAAATTAACAAATGGTGAACAAAAAGTTTCCCATAACACAAGGAAGGTACCAGAGATGAAGAGAATTTCAAATCAAACAGTTAAAAGGAGAAATATAGAAGGAAACATTATATAAGTCTATGTCTGCTAGCGGAAAAATTTTGCATAACGGAAAAGTTTAAAATTATTCTTCATGGAAAAGGTTATGCTAAGGGAAAAGAACTTTTCAAATATGTCTCCCAGGAGCAGACATAGTAAAAAAAAAAAAAAAAAAAAAAAAAAAAGGTTTCAACCTTTACGCAGCTAGCGGGAAATCTTTGAGTTATTTAAAGAGGAAAATGCTCCACATCTCTGTCGTACTGAATGGTATTACAGTAAAGAAGAAATTTCTCAACAGCATTTTTAGAAGCGACGATACAGCTGCAAACTGAAGTACATAAACACCACATACAGACAGAAATGTGAACTACAAAATTACACATATACTAGTCTTAAGTGTTCTACAAGGTAATAGCATCCGGTGTTGAAAGAATTTTTTTAATCAGACATGTAAAAAGCAGTGATATTGAGAAAAACAGATTAAGCATTTGCACCCCTAGTGGCAAAATTGTGCATTAGTTTGGAATGAAAACACACACACACACACATAGATAGTTAGTAGTATCTGACCGAAGAAAGAATTTTTTAATAGGGTTTTTAAGTCCTGCAGATATTGCTGTAAACGGAAATGTGAGCTTATGCTTTATAGTGGCAGCCTTTTGCACTAAGAAAATTTTTAAATTGTATGAGAAACATTTTGGCGTGGAAAAGCCCTCCAACAAAGAAATATTTTTTCTAATCGGAGTCTTAGAAGCAGAAATATCGAAAAAAATAACATATGCGTTTACTCATACTGGCGGAAAAACCATGCATTATTTTAAGAAGTATTCTTAAAAGGTTGTTCAATGCGAGCGGTATTAGTCCATGAAAGAATTTTTTCAATCGAGTTTTCAGGAGCTCAGATTTTGCTGCAAGTACATCAGGTGCAGAACTTAACACTTACGTCCCCTGGTGGCCAAACCATTCTTTATCAAATATTAGAAATTATATGCAAAGGATTTCCCACCAGGAGCTGTATTCAGTGTGAAAAACAATTTTTCAAATCGGAGTTTTAGGAGCAGAGATATCGGGGGAAATACAATTTACCTTTACACCCCTTAGAGGAAAGTCTATGCATTACTTGAAAATTTTGAATTTATATGAGAAACATTTTACACCAGAAACGTTTTCTAACAAAGAAGGATTTTTCAAATCCGACTCTTAGAAGAAGAGATAGACAAAAATCAGATACACATCTACGCCCCTGGTGGAGAAACCCTGCATTATTTTATGAATATTCTCAAATGTTTATCAACATGAGCGGTATGGGTCCAAGAAATATTTTTTTCAATCGAGCTTTTAGAAGCTCAGATTTTTCTGCAAATACCTACGAAGCAGAAATTAACTCTTACGCCCCCTGGTGGACATATTTTATAAAAAAAATTAGAAATTACAACAAAAACATTTCCCACCAGGAGCTCTATCTGGTGCAGGAAGAATTTTTCAAATCAAAGTTTTAGAAGCAGAGATATCAGGGAAAGCACGATTTACCTTTACTCCCCTAGCAGACAGTCAATGAATTTCTTGAAAATTTTGAAATTATATGGAAATCATGTCGCGCAGGAAACTATCCAACAAAGGAGAAATTTTTCAAATCAGACTATTAGAAGTAGACAATTGACAAAAATAAGATATGCGTTTACGCCCCCTGGCGAAGAGACCATGTATTATTTTAAGAAGAAAATATTCTGAAAAGGGATTTATCGACGCGAGTAGTATCGGTCCATGGAATAATTTTTTCAATCGAGATTTTAGAAGCCCTGATTAGGCTACAAACATATCAGAAGCAGAAATTAACACTTATGTCCCCCTGGTGGCCAAACCATTTCATACCAAAAATTAGAAATTACATGCATCCGCTGCAGAAAGAATTTTTAAAATCGGAGTTTTAGAAGCAGAGATATCGGGAGAAACGCAATTTACTTTTACACCCCCAAGCAGAGAATCTATGCATAACTTAAAGAAGTGACCATACCTAAAATAGCTTTCGACATAAATAGAATCAAAAGGTAAAATAATTTTTTCAATCGGCTGTTTGGAAACAAATATATGGAATAGAATGTATTTTGAATTTGGCATTTTTGCATTTACACCCCCTGGAGACAAAATTGTGATTGGTGAAAAAAACAACAACGAAATAAAGGATCATCATTCGCACATTTCAAGCTTCCCAATGCAAAATGAATTTTTGAAATCAGGCAATTGGTTGCAGATATATGGTGTCCACAGATGGACGGACAAACCGATAACATAAGCACGATATTTTTTACAAAAGATGTGCTAATAAAGGCACACACAAAATGCCTAGCTACCACTCAAAACTAGAGCATGAAAAGACTGCCGGCTTTCTTCCTTCCTTGGCTCCCAGCAACTCTTCGCTTTAGTTTTCCTCATGGCAGGACTATATAAAACAAGAAAGATGACACCGAATTTTCGGGTGTAATTAGCAGGTCTTTTTAATCCATTGTGACGCAAATTAAATTTATCAAAACTATTCAAAGTCAATTTAAACCGATATGGAAAACAATAAAAAATGCAATGTTGCTCTATGTTGCTCTGTGCTTCCATTTTCAATTGCATTGATGTTTGAAATAGGTATCTAACCAGTGTTAGACTGTAAAACACATCTGCTAACAAATTAAAGGTTTGGTTAAATGTGTTTGTATGAGTAGTTTACAAGTAAAAATTCATTTAAATCTAACTAAAACAGGCAAATTTGTCAAAACATTGTTGGAAATTGAATTTGTTAATATGATTGTAGGAAAATGCAGGCAGTGGAGAGGTAAAAATGCAAAGGGTTACTGTACTTTTTTTAAACATTACATTCATTCTTCATTATTAGTCTTCCATTATATATAAACCTATTGTAGTTTGTATATGTAATCATTTCTAGAGCATACTTATTTTGCTAGTGCAGTATATAAATTGTCAAATGCCATCATGCTGATAAAATAAACTACTGTTTGTGAAAATTGCAACACCATGAAGGAATGATGGTAATCACATGAAACTTACAGGATATGAAGAGCATGCATGGTATGAAAGGCAAATTATTAGAAATGCAATCAGGGTTTTAAAATCCCTCAGATATTGCTGTTAACGGAATCGTGAGCTTACGCCTTCTGGTTGCAGACATGTATGTTAAGAAAAATATGAATTTATATGAGAAACATTTCGCACCGGAAACGCTCTCTAACACAGAAATAATTTTTCAAATCGGACGTTTAGAAAAAGAGATATAGTTAAAAATAAGATGTGACTTTACACCCCCTGGTGGGAAAACCATGCATTATTTCAGGAAGAAAGAATTCACAAAAGTTTTTTTTTCATATGAGCAGTATAGGTCCAAGAAAAAAAAATCCTTTTAGTCGAGTTTCCAGGAGCCCAGATTTTGCTGCAAATACAACAGCAGAACTTAACACTTATGCCACCTGGTGGCCAAACCATTCCTTACCAAACATTAGAAATTATATGAAAAATATTTTCCATCAGGTGTTGTATGCGATACAGTAAGAATTTTTCAAATTGGAGTTTTAGAAGCAGAAATAACGCAAAAACACAATTTACCTTTGTGCCCCCTGGTGGAAAGTCTATGATTTACTTGAAAATTTGAATTTATATGAAAAACATTTCGCATCGGAAGCACGATCCAACAAAGAAAAAAATTTTCAAATCGGACTTTTAGAAGTAGAGATATTGACAAAAATAAGACATACATCTACACTAACCAGGCGTTGAAACACCATGCATTATTTTAAGAAAAAAATGTTCCTACAAGGTTTGTCAACATGAGTATTATCGGTCCACAAACAACTTTTTTTTGAAAGAAATACGGGATTACGCCATATAATACAAATTTTTGAAGATGACAATCCGATTTTTGGCGTAAATGTGACAAGGATGGTAAGTCAGATAATATCCGAAAACTTGAAAATTTTCATCGTCCTGGAGCGGGACTCGAACCCGCGTCTCCCAGAAAACGCCCGGGTATGCTAACCACTACACCACCCAGAACGACCAAGTCTCAAGTTTCCGATTAATTTGAATATAACCATCACAGGATTCGCTAGTCGAAGCAACCGGCATTCATGTTTAGCGAATCTGGAGGTTAAGAATCTTATCCCGTGTTTGCCCGGAGAAGCAGATAAATCATGAAAGAAATACGGGATTACGCCATATAATACAAATTTTTGAAGATGACAATCCGATTTTTGGCGTAAATGTGACAAGGATGGTAAGTCAGATAATATCCGAAAACTTGAAAATTTTCATCGTCCTGGAGCGGGACTCGCACCCGCGTCTCCCAGAAAACGCCCGGGTATGCTAACCACTACACCACCCAGAACGACCAAGTCTCAAGTTTCCGATTAATTTGAATATAACCATCACAGGATTCGCTAGTCGAAGCAACCGGCATTCATGTTTAGCGAATCTGGAGGTTAAGAATCTTATCCCGTGTTTGCCCGGAGAAGCAGATAAATCATGAAAGAAATACGGGATTACGCCATATAATACAAATTTTTGAAGATGACAATCCGATTTAACCTCTAGCATACCCGGGCGTTTTCTGGGAGACGCGGGTTCGAGTCCCGCTCCAGGACGATGAAAATTTTCAAGTTTTCGGATATTATCTGACTTACCATCCTTGTCACATTTACGCCAAAAATCGGATTGTCATCTTCAAAAATTTGTATTATATGGCGTAATCCCGTATTTCTTTCATGATTTATCTGCTTCTCCGGGCAAACACGGGATAAGATTCTTAACCTCCAGATTCGCTAAACATGAATGCCGGTTGCTTCGACTAGCGAATCCTGTGATGGTTATATTCAAATTAATCGGAAACTTGAGACTTGGTCGTTCTGGGTGGTGTAGTGGTTAGCATACCCGGGCGTTTTCTGGGAGACGCGGGTTCGAGTCCCGCTCCAGGACGATGAAAATTTTCAAGTTTTCGGATATTATCTGACTTACCATCCTTGTCACATTTACGCCAAAAATCGGATTGTCATCTTCAAAAATTTGTATTATATGGCGTAATCCCGTATTTCTTTCATGATTTATCTGCTTCTCCGGGCAAACACGGGATAAGATTCTTAACCTCCAGATTCGCTAAACATGAATGCCGGTTGCTTCGACTAGCGAATCCTGTGATGGTTATATTCAAATTAATCGGAAACTTGAGACTTGGTCGTTCTGGGTGGTGTAGTGGTTAGCATACCCGGGCGTTTTCTGGGAGACGCGGGTTCGAGTCCCGCTCCAGGACGATGAAAATTTTCAAGTTTTCGGATATTATCTGACTTACCATCCTTGTCACATTTACGCCAAAATCGGATTGTCATCTTCAAAAAAAAACTTTTTTTTTTTCAATCGAGATTTTAGAAGCTCATATTTTGCTGGAAACACATCATAAGCGGAAATTAATACTTTCGCCCCCTGGTGGCCAAACCATTTTTACAAAAATTAGAAATTATGTACAAAGGATTTCCCATCAGGAGCTGTATCCGCTGCAGAAAGAAATTTTCCAAAACTGAGATTTAGAAGCAGAGATATAGGGGAAACACAATTTACATTTACGCCCCTAGCGAAAAGTCTGTGAATAACTTGAAAGTTTTGAAATTATATGAAAAACATGTCACACTGGAAACTATCTAATAAAGAAAGAATTTTTCAAATCGGACTATTAGAAGCTGAAATATTGACAAAAATAAGATATACGTCACGCTCCCTGGTGGAGAAACCATGGAATATTTTAAGAAGAAAATACTCTGAAAAGGTTTATTGACGTAACTTTTTTCATCAGGAGTTGTATCCGCTAAAGATTTTTCATCAGGAGCTGTATCAGCTAAAGAAAACGTTTTTCAAATCAGAGTTGTAGGAGAAGAGATATCGTGGAAAACGTAATTTACTTTTACGCCCCCTAGCGGAAAATCTATTCGTAATTTGAAAAAGCAACTATTCCTAAAATACTCTTTGACATATATGGAATCGAAAGATAAAATAATTTTTTCAATCGGATTGTTAGAAGCAAATATATGAAATGAAATGTATTTTTGAATTCGACATCATCTGCATTTACGCCCTCTAGCGGTGAAATTGTACATCGTAAAAAAAAAAAAAGAAAGAAAACGAAATGAAGGATCATCATTCGTATATTTCAAGCTTACCAATGCAAAAAGAATTTTCCAAATCGGACTAATAGTTGCAGAGATATCGTGTCTACAGACGGACGGACAAACCGATAATATAAGCATGATCTTTTTTTACAAAAGATATGATAAAATAATTTAGAAAACTATTTTTCCGAATTCTTCGCGTAACTGGCTGAAATTTGTACATACAGTTAAAGCTCCTTATTCACGGTTTCCTTATTCGCGTTTTCACTATTTGCGGGTTAAAAAATTGTGACCAAGTTCCTGTATTCGCGACTAAAAATTTCTTTATTCGCGGATCCAGTCGGTATATTAAAAGGATTCGGTGTCCTTTATTAACGCATCGACATCTTTTGAGTACTGCTGGCACGTGCCGAGGCGGCTTTTACAAAGAGTGTAACCGAATGGACTAATATCAAAGTAAAACAAACCTTCTTGCCACTATGCCTAACGTATGTTGTCAAATGCCACCACAGCCGCCGTATTACATGTTCCGCTATGTCCTCTGATAAGAGCCGCCTTCACCACGGTTGGTGTTTTATTGCTTCAACTGGTCAGTCGTTGCAATAATTTTGATTGAATAACACGTGTCTTTTCTGCTTTGTTCCCAATTTATAATGTCGAGTAAAAGGAAAGAAAAATTAGTTCCGACGCAGAAAAAAATAGTGTTGCCGCTTAAAGTAAAAATAGAAATGCTTGACCGTTTACGCCTTGGTGAGTCGTTTGCATCCATATCATGCTGTTTCAATGTTAATTAATCAACTGTACGATCCTTTAAGAAATAAGAAGACAAAATAAGGAATTCTATAGCTTCAACCTCACTATCAGCAAAAATTGTTCGTGATCCAGCAATTGAAAAAATGGAAGCTGTGTTATCATTATGGATTGAAGATCGTAACCAGAAAAGAGTGCCCCTAAATGGTCTTATGATCCGCGAGAAGGCAAAGCGTCTTTACGCACATTTTAAAGAACCTGGTGATGAACGTACAGATGGAGGATTTCAAGCATCAGAAGGTTGGTTCAATAAATTCAAGGTGCGACAATCATTGCATAGCATTTTTTTTTTTTTTGATTGGAGGTTTAACGACCACCGTGAGCAACTCAATGGGCTATAAGCAGTCGCCTGTCCCTAATTTAGGGTCACTGGTTCTAGGGAAGGGAGAGAGCCAGTGCCGTAAGACAAACACAACATCCATGCCTGACCGGGATTCGAACCCGTACCCCTTACGGACGAATGATCAGGACCAGCGCCTTAGACCACTGCGCCACCGAGGCGGCTTGCATAGCATTAAAATTGTTGGAGAAGCTGCATCTGCAGACACCACCGCAGCAGAAAGATATCCAGAAGAATTTTCAAACTTAATTGCTCATGGTGGATACAAACCGGAACAAGTGTTTAAGGCAGATGAAACTGCCTTGTTTTGGAAAAGAATGCCAAACAAAACTTTCATATCCAAAAGTGAGAATTCTGCCCCTGGTTTCAAGGCAGCAAAAGATATAGTTACACTGCTGCTGTGTTCTAACGCATCTGGAGATTTTGTTATAAAGCCACTACTGCTTTACAGATCGTTAAATCCTCGTGCTTTAAAAAAATCAAAACAAGGACAACCTGCCAGTGTTTTGGCGTGCAAATAAAAAAGCGTGGGTTACAAGTGCTATTTTTTGTGACTGGTTCCGGAATTGTTTTGTTCCTGAAGTTGAGACTTATTTGAAAAAAATAATTTAGACTTTTAGGCCGTTCTACTTTTGGTCAATGCTCCAGGTCACCCTCCTGAGCTTGAAACTATGCATCCAAATATAAAGGTGATATTTTTACCTCCTAACACGACGGCTTTACTCCAACCCATGGACCAAGGAATAATCCAGGTGTTCAAGCTCCATTACATTAGACGAACCTTCAAAATCATACTGGACACCATGGAATGTGATCCTGATATGAATGTGATGCAATGCTGGAAAAATTTTGACATAGCAAAATACATTGTTAACATAAAAGAATCCTAGTTGTAAATGAATTTATGGCACCTCTATTCATAGTGATTGTGGAAGAACTTTTTTATGGGTCTTATAGAGGTTATTTTTCAGGAAAGTTGGTTGTCAAATTTTCGAACTAAAGCCTATGATGAACTAGGCTTTAGTTCGAAAATTTGACAACCAACTTTCCTGAAAAATAACTTCTATAAGACCCGTAAAAAAGTTATTCCACAATAAAAGAATCGTTGGAAGAACTGAAACCATACACATTGAAATCATGTTGGAAAAAACTGTGGCCTGTTCTGACTGTCGGAAATGATGAAGAATCCGTGCAAATTCAAACTTTAACTGCAAACATTGCTCAAGTTGCGAATGGAATAGGACGAGATGGCTTTGAACAGATAGAATCAAGTGACATTCAAGCGTTGCTTGAATCGCAAGATGAAGATTTGACCGAAACCGACTTGGAGGGAATGTTAAATCCGCATTCCATTGAAGAAAAGGCTTCAACAAACACTGAAAAGGTGACCTTTAACTTGAAAAACCTAAGTGAAGGTTTACGGATGGCAAATGAGCTTTGTGATTTCTTCATGAAAATTGATCCATCTATGGAAAGAAGTCTTATTTTTAAAAGGCAAATTGTTAATGCCACAGCTGAATATCAATCTGAATTGAAAGACCTTTTAAAAGCAGCAAAACAAGAAAAAATTACTAAGTTATTTAAACCCTTGCCTAAGCCTGACAATAATAATTAATAGATATTGTTAAAAACTCTCATTAAATTGATTATACTTTGGAACCTTGGAACGTATCCCTTATAATCCCATGCAAATTGCCATTCCATATTCACGGTTTCTGTATTTGCGGCATATTTACGGAACATATACCCTGCGAATAAGGAGCTTTTACTGTATACTATAATTGGCTAGGAGATGGTGACCTTAAAAATTTCAAGTGAATTGGCAAAAATGTTTTTGAATTAGCTGTAAAATGCCGATTACGAATTCTGGGCATGCTAGCCACATGATAAAGAGCAAATAAAAAAAATTATGGCCCGTTTTAAAAGTTTTTAATTTATTTAAGCAAAATTTGGAAGGCTCATTCCTATTAGCAATTTATGGTGTTGATCACAATTTCAGAGATTTTCATGAAAAATCCACGGAGATACAACTCGTGACCCCAATTACCTGTTCGACAGGGATGGGTGTTTACAAAACAATTTATTTTTGTTTCAGCATTTTTTTTTTCATCTGACAAAAAATCCCCTATATATAAAATACAACAATGCAAAACTATAGCTAAATTGAAAAAAAAAATACTGGCACACTTAAGAAATAGGTGAGAATAGTGACAAAATTTTAAAAAAGGTAACAAAAAGTGACAAATTTAAAAAAAGGTGACAAATAGTGAGAAAAGTGACTTGCGCCGAGGTCTGCTTAACTGAAAAAGACACACAAAGGCAGCAGACATCTGAAGAAAGCACGGAGAGATGCAAGCTTGGTGGGACCAGGAGAGATGAGAAAAAGAAAAAAAGGAAACTCGTGGATCCAGAAAACAGCAAGACTGGAATCCCTGAAATTGCAAGGCGTTGGACATGTTGCTAGAAGAACGGACCACCGAAATTTTAGACTGGATACCAAGGGACAGGAAAAGACCATGTGGGAGATGGGTGGACGAAATACGAAAGCAGGCTGTAGGGACACAGAGTAGACTGGCTCAGTACAGATTATTGTGGAACAAACTTGGGGAGACCTTCATCCAGCAGTGGACAGTAATGGTTGACAATGACGACATAAAAATATATGTAATACACACACATACAATGCTTGAAAAATGCCATCTCCTAGATGCCCAGGGCAAGTAAAATATTGACCTGGGTAGGTAAATAAAAAATTTGGTTACCCAGTTCATGCAAGTAAATTAAAAAATAAAGTTTGGAATATAATTTCTCATTACAAGACAGTCGTCTCATTTTGCTGCTAGTCACCGCAAGTTGTATCGTTATTTCTGAGTGTCAAGGACAGAAGAATATCACTTCTTTAATTGTATTATGCTGTAGGTCCAGAAATTGGAACCACGTGTAGTTTCGCCCCAAATGTTTATGGTCAGCTGCGGGATGTGTGCTTCTGATAGCCTCCAGTGTTGAGTGACAAAAGGGAAAAAACTTGAATAAAACAAACATGGCAGAATCACTAAATTTCTCAAATACCAATTTCATCATCATACCAATTTTCGGCATCATCATCTTAAAACTTGAGATATATGCTTTTGTGCATTGGAAATTTTGAATACAGTTTCAGGGAAATGCAAAACATGTACAAAAGTTCAAATTTTTTTGACTTAAAAAAAAAAACCCAACAGAATAATGCAGGGTTATGATTTGTTGTCTTGTAAAAAAAACTTTTCTCTGTGGGCATCTAGCTTTTACTACCTGGGCAGGTAAAAAATTTCTGCATGTGTAACTTAAGAGATTATTGAAGCTCTGACAGACACACATATACATTAACATGTAATAAATCTGAGCTGCTCATCTTTATTGGGCCTGCCGGTACAGTAATTCTAGAAATATAATAACAAAAATCCCTAAAAAAACATTTCTACGTTCCTGATCCTCAAATTAACTTGTCCATTTTACGGCTCTATGGAACACGGGCTCTGTTGCAATTTCACGTGAACTCGCCACCCTGCCAGTATCTCATGATCAGTCAAAGCATTGTTGTATTTTTTTGGGGGGGGGGGGTTTTTTTACATTTACACATTTTCAAATTCAGTTTTAAAACTTTCCAACAGGTTCAAAAACAGTCTGCAGTAGCAAACTAGATCAAAGTGAGCCTAAAATCAACACTAAAGTACTTGAGAATGAAAGAGCAACACCTGTAGCTCTTCTACGTACAATATTGACAAAACTTCCCTCGTAATCCTGATACTTGAAATTTTTTTTTAACTGTGTACTTCTCCCTATTTTTCTTATTTCATTAATTTCTCTTAGTTGAGGCAAAAACCATATACTCCTTGAAATTCTGTTGTGACAAATAGCCACTGTGGTGACCAAAGGAATAAAAATAATACACAGAAGCTTCGTGTACTCGGGGAAGAAAAAAGAAATTATGACAATTATATAAAACAAGTAACATTGCATAATATCACACATTATAAACAACAAGAGAGCTCACTTTGTCTTTTTCTGTAAAGAACCGTGCAGACATCACTGGATTTACACCAATAAAGTATTTCTGGTAAATGTGTAAAAAAAAGGCCAGCCTTCCAATTATTGGTCCTTCAAGTAGTAGAACACTAAACGGATATTAATGGAGTCTTTTTTTTTTTTTTGCTCCTGTGATGATAGGGGTCCACAGATGTCATGTAAACAAAGTTGATGGACACATGGGATATAACTATTTGAAGTGCTGATAATCAAAAGGCCAAAAAAAAAAAAAGTGTGTTTACTTAATTTGATGATTGCAGAGATCATAATTGTTTCAATAAAAACAACTTCTCAGTCATTTCAGTGCCTGCAACTCAACATGTACCACAGATTCTTAAAAGATAACATAATTTTTTCACTTCCTTAAATTTGATCACTTAAGGTTCTGGGATGGATCTGTATGACTCAAAGATTTCATTAAACAATACACCTGCATACATTTAAGACACTGTTTTCTTGTGCTTACACAGTCCGTGCGCATTTGCTTTACGTTGAAAAACAGCTTAATACACATTGTTTCTTTTCTCTCTATAAATACACACACACACATACAATCTTTCTTTTAACACGTAGGAACTAAGATTGTTATGACCTGCTTGTTAAATGCTACAACAAAACCTCTTTGCCAGGGAAAACTGTTTCACTCATATTCACATTCATACAGTGAACTCTGAATCTCATTTACAAACAAACATTTTCAGTGCACCCCCCATCCCATGTAATCATTGTGCTTAAGACTACAGAAACATTTTCGGTTCCTACACAGACTTAGCATGGTAAGAAGAACATAACATTTGAAATTGGGGTCCTTTTGCAAGAGTGGGGAAAGAGTTCCCTGAAATGCACTGTTTTTGCAATCGATGTAATTACCCCAAGGGTGTAGCTGCAGTCTTGTATAGGGCGAAAAGACCAAATCAATCAAAAAAATTCACAGCTATGAGCACCCCACAGTACTTGAACAGCTGAATGAAACTTGAGTTGCAAAAAGAAATTGCCTTCACTTCCCCAGCATTCTGATCCTGTTTTGGTGTCTAATAGCACTTCTTTTAAAGACAAATGTCACAATTTCATAATAGGAAGTGAGGACAAAGAAAAAAATCCCTGAAAGGCATCATCGTTCATTCATTGGGTGGCTACTTCACAAACGTGCACGAGCAAAGGGCACAAGTTTTGAAACATAAAATAATTCCTTCCACATGACAACATACAGTACAAGCAACACTGTGTTTCTAAAGCACGAGAATAATGGGATCTTGGACACCTTGAAGTAAAGTGGTAATAACACCCTGCCCGGGCTACTTCTAAGCAAGACCTTTTAGAACCTACAATTATCTTTGCCAGCAGAAACAATTTACATAAAAAAAATAGTGTATTCCACAAAAGCAAAACACGCTTAGCACAGTTTTATAACATGAAATCATTTTAACAAGCAATTATTTTAAAATACTCTACTCTGCCCACCATTTTTTTTAAATTCATTTCAATAGACAAATTCAGATTTGCACCTGCCCCCCCCCCCAGTGCAGTTGTCTAATTGTCTAAGCTCTGGTTTACGACAATTCGTCTGTGAGGGGTCTGGGTTCGAATCCCAGTGAGGCATGGATGTTGTGTTTGTCTAACGGCCCTGGCTCTCTCGCTTCCCTGGAACCAGCGGTCCTAAATTAGGGAATTAGGGACGGGTTACTGCCTATAGCCCATCGCATTGCTCGTTAAACCTTTAATAATAAAAAAAAATAGACCTGCAAACCTTTTATGGAATCTAGCAAGAATTGTAACACCCTGTCCACTGCTAAAATACCATTCACTAGAAAACTAAATGTAATGTGAACTTAGAAGTAAATAAATATATATATATATATTTAACTTTCATTAGAAATATGCATTCTAAAAAGCAAAACAAGGCAGATAACATTTTAAAACCATCAAAAGTCAGGTGTTTCCAAAAGGAATGTTTCATATTATCCACACATTGAGAAGGGGGCAGCATTTTCAGAAATTAGCAGACAAACTAATGTAAAAAGCATTCAAAGTCACAGAAAGCATTTAATGCCTCTGAAGGAAATTTTAATTTAATCAGTCAATAAACTCACAAATCTCATAGCACAGGACAAGATCAAGATTTGCTTTTTAACTGGTACTGACCCAATCTGTGCACAGAAAATTTCCTTTTATTACACAGTTTTCAATAGAACAAGAGTGCATTGTCCTTGGACAGTTATTGCTCCATAAATATTTTGCATTCATGTTTTGATACAACCAAATAAGACTAAATCTTTCTGTGCGCTTTCAATCTAAAAAAATCAAATATTTCTTGAAAAGCTCGTCTGAAGGCATCTCAAAATGCACAGACCATTCCTAATGATAACAAAAAAAGAATTTTGTTTAATTTCAGTAGCACTGGAATTTTGCCTGGGGGGGGGGGGGTACAAGTACAGGCGGGTAACCTTCAGTTGACAAAGCGATTGATGCTAAATAAAATTATTTTCGATTCTTATTTTTAGATTTATGTACCTATGAAATACAAAAATTAATCGTACTTACGTTATACTTCAACGCCGTGTAATCCATAGATTCGATGATTCACTCACTGTAACGCCAGTTATCACTACCTTCTAAGTATTTTGGACAGAAACCCCATGGCACTGAAATAATTCTTCAAAATAATCGCTTGCCATGAAAAGAGGGAATCATTGTCGTTTAGATTGTCTCTGGATCAGACAAAATGAGAAAATTTTACAGAAAACGAGCCGTTTATTATTCGACATCTGAGACATCTGAAATACGTCCTTACTTTCGATCAGCATCCGAAGATTTGATTCAGAATAAAGGACCCCGTAGCCCGTAGAAAGGCGCGCTGGAAACACAACCGAAACTAAAATTAGCCAATGAGCTTCCAGAAAATTTCAAATCAGAAAGCTTGTAACAGAACTGGACTTGACTTCGACCTCTTCGCAAAGAGCGCTGGCTTGCGTTTCGTTTCTGTACTTCTTTCGGCAGCACGAAATTCTATTAGTTGCAGAAGAATGCCACTTTAACGACGTGTGTCAGTCTTACTTTCCCGAAGCCACAGAGCAAGAATTTTTCTTGTTTGATTTTGGGTGATGAACGCGCACAACAAGAAGCTAGTTACCGCCTTCCCCACTGTAGGGACGCTGGTTCCAGGGAAGAGAGCGAGTTGTACAAACGAACCACCCATGCCTCATTCTGGAATCAAACACGGGCCTATCTCAGAAATATGGACACAAGATCGGTGCCTCAAACCGCTCGTTTGAAAACTAAAGAAATAGAGACACTGAGAGTAGCCGAAAGCAGCTTTCCTGACAAAACGTGACAGTTCCGTCTGGAAACAACCACTACCCCGGTGGCTAATGACCATTAGTGCGAGAAGGGTCCGAGTTCGAATCCCGGTGAGGTATGGATGTAGTTTTTGACTTACGGCACTTGCTGTCTCCCTTCCCTGGAGTCAGTGGCCCTAAATTACTGACGGGCGACTGCTTATAGCTCATTGAGTTGCTCACGGTGGTCGTTAAACCTCTAATAAAAAAAAAAACCCTTTTACACAATACGTGATAGTTATTGACCTCCAAATCTATGAAGGAAGGATTTTTTTGTGTTTTATATGGGTAACTAACGACCACCGAGAGCAACTCGTATTGGTAGAAAATAGGCACCAATCCCTAATGTAGGGACACATTTTCTAGTTAAGGCGAGAGTTGGACAACACGTACGAAAGGCATATGTCGAAGCCAATATATAACACATGTTTCTGACACCAAAAAAAAAAAAAAAAGTGCTCAAAGTGAATTATTCTACTGCACAGCATCACAATGAACAACACCCCAGTCTTTCCGAAGATCGTTGACGTAACACAACTTTCACGGAACACGGCGATTCCATTGCTTCGGAACAAGTTCAGCAATCACAAGAGAAGATTCCTATAGCGACACTGCTTCCTTTGAAAATTTAACAGGGAGTCCGGATCAAATCCTTTTACAAAAAATTATTGCGAATGAAAGACCTTCCATGCACGTCAGGAATCTACTGAACGACACCAGCTTATTGTCAATCTCAGCGGTCCGCTCTCCCTTTAGCGGCAAAAGGAAGAATTACTGTAGTACGGTTAACGTTTTTGGCTCAATGCTTGGCTGTTGGTAGATCGCTCATTACGTTCAGTTGTCATAGTTTGATGTCTTTTTGCATTCATTCTGTAATTAGAGAGTTGTATAATGGAGAATTCCGTGAAGAAGAACAAATCATGTTGTTGTGTCCCGCAATGTCGTTCCCAAGGTTTCGGCTATGTTTTTCACAAGTTAGTATAAACGTTTGTGCCTTGCGTTTGAAATCCTTCCAGTGAAATGCTGCTAACCTAGTAACGTCTTTGAATGAATAATAAACAAGGCAGCATGTTTTTATTGCATAGTTGTAATTAAAAAATCCGCATTTCTACATAATCTTGAAAACAAATAATTGCTGTTATCCATATAAATTTAAACTTCATTATGGAACAGGATTTGCAATGTTCTGTCAACAGTCATGGTTCAAAAACGCAGAACCCAATGATGATCAACAATTACCAATTCATAAACACTTTTAGGAACAGAATGTTCAAAAATTACAAATGAATTATTTTTGACAGTATTGAAAATGGGTCCTGGGAAACGTCAAGTGAAACTAAATGTCAGCTTTTAATAGTAATCCAGATTAGAAGTACTGTTGATTTATGTTATATTCTACTCTTGGCATTTAGCAGTTTCATGTTATCCAAATTTTACATAGGTATTTAAACAGCAAAGGCAGTGCAAGTCTTTTGTGAACTAATGCATGTTAAAATAATTTGTATTCTGATAATTCTAAACATGATCAAATTTTTTCCAGTGATGATGTACTAAAAATGGCAATGACTATACTGTTTGCTTTCAACCAGTCATATGTATCGCATGAGTTGGTATTTTACCACTAGGTGTAAGGTCATCCTGAAAAAATTGTATGTATGCTGTACGTAATCTCACATATACTCCAACTGCACCCATTACTACTAATTGTGTGTGCTAAGGGCAGAAGTGTACACAGCAGAAAATTTCATGATCATCTGTTTTCGTTAAAACTTAAAACTGAAACAGCCATTGCTTGTTGCAGTGAGGTGAATGTTGTCCCTCCCTACCATATCATTTTTCATGTCTTCATAAAGGCAGTTAATAAATGCTTAGGGATCCCATTTGTCTAATTTTTCGGGGACAGCCCCAGTTTTAAGGGTTGTACCGAGATGTGGCTGGCACCATATTAAATTTTGTATTTATGTCCATTAATTTGCTTGCTGTTAGCAGGAGCTCTCAAGAAACATATTCCTGTGTCATGTTTGCCACATATGTATTCAATCATGACATAATTAGAAGTCTAGATTCTTTCAAACATATGCATACTCACTGTACAGTATTAAAAAATGGTCAGTATGGGAGGTTAGTCATTTACTTTTTCCATGTTTCCCCACACTATGATCATGTGGTACTGTGTTAGATAAAATAATATAATTCATATCCTCAGCATGTGATGGAACATATTTCCTCAGAAAACATAAGTAGTATTGTACAATGCAATACAGCAGTATTTTCTGTGTAAAATATGATATTTGCACCTGATGAATGAAGATTAACTACATAGAAGGATGCTTAAAAGTTTTACATGTTTTGCTCAGCACATGAGAATGTTTGTGGCAAATGTGCTGTTTCTTATATTGGTACAAAAATTTGGACAACGCAGTGTACTTTAAGAAATAAGATTGATTTTTTTTTTTATATAAAATTAAATTTCCTTCTTATTTTTGGCAATTTTTAGCTTGTTTCAGTATTTTGAGTTATGCTTAAATTATTTTTAAGGCTTTTACTTTCAAAAATGCAAGTTGTGTCTCACCTTCTTTCCCTCTTTTTTATGTAAAACTGGTGAAATATTGCACACTTCAGGCCATTGTTGTTTTTTTATGTTTCTTGGTGTTTTAAATGCTCATTTTACATTGTTGAAGGACACACAAGAAAGCAAACTATTTTATGGACTGGTGAAAAGTACCATTACAGATTTGTCTCTATCAGAAGTATGATATTGAGGTGTGATTATATAAATATTCCACCCATTTTCATACTTCCGATGGACTGAATGCATCATGTTTACTAAAACTGTCAAAGAATGAAAGCTTAAACAAAGTGCTGCTTGGGAACTTCTTTTTTAAACTCTGAAATGTTAGATTTCTGTATTTAATAATTTAATGGGAAGGGTTTTTTTTTTTGGTGTCCTCAACGATTGTAAAGGATTTGTATTTCGGCATTGTTGTAGTATTACGACGTATCAAAAATTATTTCCACTCAGGTAGGAAAAATCTCAAAGAAATGTGAGCAGAAGCTCGTTTTGGTATGCAAATTTATGTTGGGGGTGTGTGTGTGTGTGTGTTAGGATCCTGATGTTAGTGGTTCCACCACGTGTAGTTCATTTGTTTTGTGGGTGGGGTGCCACCTTAAAGTACTAAACAGTTGCTTAATTACAGAAACAAGATGTGGAAAAATTATGGACATTGTTCATATAATTAATTTTTGCAAATTGTGGAATCACAAAATGCAGTAGTGGTAACAAAATGGTGATGCCTGCTGAGTTTTCTTGTGAGAGGCAGAAAGAGTATTGACAGTGAAGTAAGTGCATGATGTTGCATTAGAAAAAATGAAGTAATGCTAAATGTGATGAACATCGGAAAATAAATTGATAAATGTTATATTGCTCATAAAAATCACTGGCATGCTGTTGAACTTATATTTAACAATTTTTGTCTTGCAGATTTCCCTCTGAGAAAAGCAAAATTACTGTTAACAGAGTGGGTCAGACACAAGCCATCAGCAGAAGAAATAAGTGGATCAGAGTCCTGAAAATAGGAAAGGAGGTTTCAAACAGGATGTCTGTGTGTTTCCTGCACTTTCAGAGATCAAATTACTTACATCCTGGTAAATATCTTGGATTACATGTGGCATAGAAATGTATTGATAGTATCATTGTTACACATGTTGCGTCATAGTCCAGTTGTTCAGTGTAATTTGGAAAAGAAGAAAAAAAAATCTTGATTGTCAAACTTGGTAAAAATGACCTAAATTTAGCAAGTTAGCTTATAACATTTACATGTGCTGTGAATTAAAACACATACTCAAGCACCCTTTAAATCTGAATAGATTCATTCAATGCTAGTGCTCCTTTCAGGTTACAAGCCCCCCTCCTCCAACCCGGCGGCTATAACAGGGGTTAGCATAGTACCCTATAAAAAAGAAAATACATACATGGTTGAAGAACTTTAGAGATTTCACCTGAAATATCAATTGCCATAGTAGTGGACAGGTGCACCAGTGTTTCAGAAAATGACCTAGAAAGAATATCACAAATTTAAATTCGTCACGTTGGCCTTGAAGGGGACTTTTTTTTTTTTTTTGCTTACTGGTCGCATCTCATTTTGAAGATCTTTTCATGAATATTGTTTTATGGATCCTCTAGGGTAAGGGCTTTTTCTTTTTAAGATTACATTATTACATTTTGGCACAGACACCTATCAAGAATGACATGGTCAAATGGTCAAAGGAACAGCTGAAGGAGCTGAAGAAGAGGCAGTGGACGGAGTTGCAGAAGAGGTGTGTGACATTAAGAACTTCACAGCCGCTCCGAAATATAGTGAAGAACTTCATACATTTTTATTAGCAAAAGGGACTAGCACTTTTGATGAATTTGAAAATTCATAGTGAAAAAGAGGCTGTAAACGGGGGGGGGGGAGAAAGAAAGAAAAACCTTTTGTCAGATTTTTTTTTGCAAGCAAGCATTTAGCTGTAAGTACCTTTACAAAGTTTTAGAACATTTGTTAATCAGAAACATGCATTGAGTTACGTATATACATTTGTACGTAAATTGCATTTTCCCTCATATTCGAAAAGCTCAAAGTATTTAAATTACTATAAATGCGTACATATATTCAATTTCGTGTACAGTATTACTAATGCGGTTTCGGAATTTATTACTGCATAAATATGTACATATAAAGTAGGAATATTTATGCATGTAACGTTATTTTTAAAAGCAAAAAGAACAAAAAAAAAAACCCTGACCACGAAGTTTGTATTGCGCGATGGCTTGGGCAGACAGGCGTGTACCTCCCAATAGCGGACAGATCATCTGGTCCGGAGGTGTCCGCTATTCATAGGTTTTACTGTATTATCATAGCTGTACTCACTTTTTTCAAAGGAAAAATTCAGTCCCTAGTTTAGGCTCTTTACTGTTTATGACATGAAAATACATATTGATAGTACTTTCACCTATACTGTCTAAGAAATCATCAATTGCAACACAGTTTTATAGTTGAGGATGACTTAGACAGCAAAGGTGAAAGTACAGTTGAAAATGTATTTTTTATGTGTTTTTTTCTGCAATAAATAGTAAGCCTGAAAGCAGACTGACTTTTTCCTTTGTAAGAAGTACAGTTTTGATAGTATTTCAAAATTAGCATCATTTATATTTAGTACTTGTAACACACTTACATGAATGTTCTGTAGTACAAGAAATTTTTAGTGTTTGTAGCCATTTTTATATTTTAGTGTAACATTTTCATTATGTCAGAATATTTGGATTCACTATATATTTTTTGTGTGTTTATCAGTGGATAAAACATCCTGTAATCAAAATATATTTTTGTACTATAAATTTTAAATCAAAATTAACTACATATTATGCTTCAGTGTACTGTCCTTTGATACTAATACCACGTGCATACTAAATGTAGTATAGTATTTGTGCCATTTTTGGACCAGTAAAAATGAGTGACCACCTCATTTTGGTATACACTGGCCTTGCCAACTATTTGACTGCTTACCATATTTTGAGTTTTATTTATTAGCATATTTTCATGCATACATGTACAAATTCTGTTGTTATTAATTTCTGATATACATCCCAATGAAACGATGTGTTAATTTTTTACATATATTGTAAATGCGTAAGTTTTTCATTCACAGACCAGTGGCTATTTTTGCGGACCAGTGTTTTGCAAATTTCAAGTGGTCTGCCGGGCCTGTAGAATTTTTTTTTCTAATTCCAACACTGCTATATCTCTAGAAGCCTATAGTGCTACTGTGGGCACTGCCAGCATTTTCCCGGGGCAGATCTTTTTCAGAATCATGTCCATCATTTGCTTCTTATGGGGGAGGGAAGTAAAACAATATGAAATATTACATTTGTAATTTTTAATGCATTTAAAATTATTAAACCATATGCATAAACCTCAAGCTTTTTTTTTTTTCGCCCATGTACTATGTGCCATTTGCAACATAGCAATGTTGTATTAGTTGTTACAATTTTTTTAATGAGTGATCTCTCTCTTTTGGTTATTAAACTCCCTCAGGAGCTGTTGCCACCATAATCAGTTTCCTACAACTTGCATTGTTTCTTTTTTTGTGTGTGCTACATCAGTAATGGTTATGCCCAAAATGTCAGTAATCCCATCATTCTGATAGCCTTCCTCCCATCATTATTTTTTTGTTGTTCCTTTACAGTTTTTGACAGAATGATATCCCTTATATACACTGAAGTGCCATTGAATTCAACATACTAGTAACACAGCTCACCTCTTCTCCCACCATAGCATGGGAAAACTCAAATGTCTTAATGACTTGTGAGATGGAGTGACCCAGTCTCTGGACACCAATGATCTGCCCTCAATCAAAAACATCCAAATCATGCATCTCACCCATTACACCTGTAATCGATCACTGTTAAGGAAATTGTACCCAATGGCTATATTTAAACCTAGTTTTGGCTGGGCATGTGTGATACTGTGCAGGTAGCTGGCATGCATTTGCATAATTGCTGCCAACTCTAATTCAATGGCACTTCAGTGTACAATGAGGAGGCTCTATTCTTGGACTATGAGGCCCCTAGGTAAAGTCAGACACAAATTCACTGGTAGTACTGTTTATTGGTTTGATTCTGATACAACACTTATATTAAAATAAATCTTAAGCTGGATTTGAGGCAAATATTGGTACATGTTTTAAATGTCAGTACAGTGTCTTCAGGCAAACTCTTCTAATCATAATCGCCATGGTACGGGGATGGTATTTGTGGTGGATTGATGCTACAATTGCTCGATTTCGTTTTCTAGATCCATCTTGCTTCTGAATATTGTAATGACGTCACACTGTATTAATACCAACAAAATGGAAACTACTGATAGAAAAATCTGTATTAGTAGCAGTAATTTGGCTTAAGCAAAATATCTTGCAAAAATTTCTCTACCACATCCTTCAAGCTTAATTGTGTCACTTCCTGAAAGCTTAAATCATATGAAATTTTGGACATTTATTGAAATTTATGTCCTTTAAAAATGTTTTTCGAATTGCTATTAAAATTTTGTGTAAAGGATACTAGTCCATTATAGAATTCTTATCTTCTGTTTTGTTTGTGAGATTGGTAGTATTCCATTAATATAATCCACATGCACTGCCACATTGGTTTTATTTGTTTGAAGCATTGTATGTGATATTGCTGTATATCATTGTTGGTTGCAAATAAGGTATCCTTAGTTATAATGTTTTTCATTGCTGAGTCATTTCACTCTTTCTACAGGTTAACTGTGAAGGTGGAACAATCTTCAGGAGACCACACTGTTGTGCTTGGAGATGAGCTGCCTGAGAAAGATGGTGAGGAAGATCGTCATCTTCCAGCAACTGGTTCACTTGAGCTGATGACAGATAATGTAGCTCACCTTGGTGAGAATCCAGGCAGAGATGAAGGGGAAGACCATAGTATTGCAGTGATGAGCCTGCTTCAGCTGATGGATAGTAGGCCTATACCAGCTCAGCAGCACAAGGCAGTGCAAGTCTGTTCAGGGTCAATAAAACAGCAAACTGTGAATTTTGAACAGTTGTGTTCTTCAGGCACACAATTCAAATCTTTTACTGGACTACAATCCAAGGAACTGTTAGAAACCATTGTTACTATGATACAAGAAATCTTTCCCGAGCAACCAATTAGACTTAATTCATTACAGCACATGGTTCTCTTAACATTAGTGAAGATGAAAACTAATGTGCAATGGACCATATTAGGGGCTCTGTTTGATTGTAGCCCAAACACCTGCAAGACTATCTTTTGCTAATCAATTAAACTGATGTCACAAGTGTTGGACTGTGCAATTTATTGGCCAACAAAAGAAGAAATTATGTGCAATTTGCCCAAGTATTTCAAAAAGATGAGAGTAGTACTGGACTGCATGATGTGTTTAAAGTTGCTGCAGCATTGGCAAACCTTGGAAACCCAATTCTGTCTGAAGACAAATTTTAATTTTATAGTGGTGGATTATTTTAAAATGACAAATAAAATCTGATTTGAACCCACTTCTCAGTAGATTTAGTATGTCAACTTGTAGGGACTTTTTAATAATGTTTTAGGTAATGTACACTTAATATTATATAAATTGTATTTGGTAAGTAAAGTATTTGAATTTCATGAGGATAGTGTGAAGTTTAAGTCTATTTGTAAGCATTGCAATTTAAGGTTAACTTTTGAGATAAGTGAGTAAGGTATATAATGCAGTAGGTGTAGTGTGGTACCTAGAATTGATTTTGTATCAAGTAATGCTAAAGTGTTGTGCTATTTTATTTTAGGCCAAATTTTCCTGGGAGTGTAGAACCATTTATTAATGCCATTTTTTTATTATTGGTAAATTTGTGCTCAGTTGTTGTAATATCTAAGATTAACGTGGGTCATGTAAATCTGGTTGAGGAGGTTGTTCGAAAGGGCAAATCAGTACCATAGTACACATATTCTTATAATTTCCACCGCATAGAGAGATTTCACTTCAACGACATAACTTATCCACCATGTTCATTGTGTGTGTGTGTCATATTACAATCTAAACAGTGCTGTATAATTTGTAAATTTCAAATGTGTGATGCTTTTTAGGCCTGCTATAATAATCTAAAATTTAGAGGAACTACCTGTTAAGAAATATCCATGTGTAAAGAAAGACCTCACAATTATTTTTTGGAAACGTTACACTTTCCTTTTGTATGTATAAATTTTTGTCCCTTTGGAAGCACATAAGCTGTACTTCATACGATTAATTTTTATTGGACCCTGTGGCCAGGGTTAGAAATGTTGACATGTACAGCTAAATGTGGTTTGAAAAAAAAAAAACTTGTTTACTTTGATGAAGTTTATAAAATAAATATAGGCCTAGTGGCCTTTCAAAAACCCAGACTTTGTGCGGTGAAGAATTATGTGTTCCAATTGAATTTCCTCTCAGGGTCACACATTTACCCACCTTAGCTTTACTAAGGGCTGATTTGAATCCTGGAGTTTAGATCTGGCTCCTAAAATTGGAGCTTATTTTTCCAGCCCTGAATTAATGCATTTTGTCCTAACCACTAAATTGACCTTCACTGCCTCCAAAAGTTATTACAAGAGTACACTGCATACCATTGATTTTTAGTGTTCACATATTTGGTACACATGCAAACAATTACCGTACCTATTTTCCACTTGCAGGTGTTTCAATCATTGTAAACACAAACATACAATGATAACTTTTGGAATTTCAAATATCAGTGTTGCATTTTATTTTATTTTTCATTTATCATGGCCTTAAATAGATTGGATCTAACTTTTTGTTTCAAAATGCATCCACCCATCTCCCAAACTTTAATTTTTACTCAAATTTCAATATTCAACTTCAGTTTAATATTTGCATAATTAAATTTTTATTAAATACAATAACCCATAATCAAACAACTTTTTATATTTCCACCATAACAACAATTTATTATACTCATGTGCCTAATCATGTGGACTCACTTTTCACCCACACAATAGTTGCAACATGTGCCATGGATAAAAAGACAAGCATAGAAATAATAACTTCTACTTTAGGAAAAAATAACTCGAGGCTATGATTTCACTCTTAAACACTGTTTTATTGCACAAGAAATTTCAATACAAAGAAGTACTTTCAGGCACCAGGAGCCCAGGATGCTGTGCCTTTCCTCAGCTTTTTACTGTTATGTCTAACACAGAAACTTCACAAACATTTATCTTTTAAAACAGGCAAAACATATCTAAAATATATAAATTCTAATTTTTGCAGCATGCCTGCAATGAATTCCTGATCTATATGAACATCAATTCTGACATAGGAATTATCTACTGATGTATAAAGTGGCACACTTTGGCTCCAGTTATTGCCATTCCCATTTGGACCTGTGCATAGTATCTGTGCTTTTTTTTAATACATATTGTCCCATTTTTTTATCATTGGCAATATAAGTGGTACTCGGTACAAGTTGTGCTGCTGAATGTTTTGTACCCATAAGTGGGCATTTAATTTCCAGAATAATAATATCATCATTTTGGATCACTAAGCCATCTAGACTATAACCAGCCCATGGCATTTCTGGGTGTATTATGATTCCTGGTACACAAACATTCAACCCAGTGTTACTTATGAATGCAGTTCTTGCTGCAGCTTCATATTTTTGACCATGGCCAGTTGCATAATTTCCTTTGAATTCGGAAAAGAAGATGGAATTAATCTTCCTGTCCCACTGAGGATTTTTGTTGAATGCATATGTGTATAGCTCATAACATATGCTCCCAGTTACTCTTTTTTCTCTTTCAGCTTTCCACCTGAAAAAACAGTAATACAACTACATTATATTATGTATTTTAGTATATTCTTGCACTGTAATGAAATACAGGAATTTATCTTGTCAGTGTCATACCATTTGAGTTAATGTAATGGAACTAATTAGAAAAGCATGGTGTGTACACAACTATCTTTTACTAGATGCACATGATAGTAACAGTCAACAGCCTTCTAAAGTCATGCTTATAAAGCAAAAAATACATATGAAAACCTGTAAAGTAATTTTAGAAAGTATATTAAGTGAAATGAAGAGCCATACATAATTTTAGGACCTACATTTGAAAATCTGTAAAATAATGTACCTATGCCTGATGTGCTCAGCCTCTGAGGTATTCCCTTCAATTTCAAGTTACCTCAAAGGCAGTATGCAGGATTTTTGAAATCGGTTTTGACAAATCAGCTGTTAACATTGAAGTGTGCAGGTGGACTCTGATCCTTACCTATCACCCCCCCCCCAACCACCACCACTCAGTTGCCTTTGTATAGTTTAAAGGCTTACAAGCGTACAATTCCTCCGCCCTGGCACTCAACGAAACAGTTTCTCTGTTGTAAAGAAAAAAAAATGTGCATCTCAAACTAATTATCACAGGATAACATTTCAAACAGATTTTAAATCTGCAGAATTTTCTACCACAAATCAGTATCAAACTTGGTGTGATAAAAGAGAAAATAACACAAATTGGGAAATATGTTTGGCAATTTAACATGTACGGAAATACATGACAACTGATTTTACCTGTCAACCATCACAAAGGCGCATTTATTTGACCTTTCTTTTTGAATATATACTCATTTTTATAAAAAATTTGAAAAAGCAAAGGGCACAGTACATCTGGAAAATAATGACTATTTTACAAGTTCTTATATACTACAAGTAATTTTTTTATAAATTACAAGTAGTGCTTATAATTTTTTGCCATTTTTATTTTTATTTAGCAGCTTCTACTTTACCATTTCCAGATTCACTATTTTTACTATTCCTATCAACTTTATTGCTCTTAATTTTTTTTTTTTTTTTTTTTTTTTTTTTACTCATGGTACAACACTTAGAGAACAAAACTTCCTTTTCAGAAAGCATGTTACAGTGGTCACAGTATATATTGTAATAACCTCCAAATTTTGTTTCATACTGACAATTTTGGATCGAAAATGATGTATGGGCCTAGGACTTAACATAAGGTATTGGAAATCTGTCATCACTTTGTGGGAAATTGTTAAGTTTTTGGAACATTCTGCATTCATGCTATCAGTAGTGTTTTCTTGTGAAACTTTCATTCATGCAGACAGTAGGGCATTTCTGTAGTCAGGGTGTAGTTTTGCAGAAATCATTCAGAAAATATATTTGTGTAAATAAATCTGTATACTAGAATTTTAGTGAACAAACTGAAATGAAATACTTGAATTGAAATATATGATATTCAGGGCTAAACAAAATTTTATTCCTGTTGTACTTGAGAGTATTTTTAACAAGTGTCCAATCAAGGCTGCCGAGACAAATCTATATCTTGGAGTAATGCAACACACTGCTACCTTAGGTGGTAGTCTATATTTGTTTTATCTTCCTTGGCTATCTTGGGATCTGCCTATCCAACTATTCTGTAAATTGTTTCCACTGGTCAAAAGACAGGTATTCAAACTATGAGTTGTATGGACAATTGTTAAAGAACTGGCACATTTTGCCTGTACCTCAGCTTTACAGTTACAAGGAATTCACTCCTGGAATTCATAAAGGTTTGAAAATAACTCTGTCATTTCCTTGGCAAAAGAGGATTCTAAAGTTGCACAGCATCATTTTCCGTGGGACCAAGCTACAGAAATGGTATAACTCCTGTATGCAGCAACTATGTGACCAAAAGTTCAGAAATCAAATGCTTGAATTGTACCTTGCAGATATTTGTACTAACTGTGCATGATGCTAAAAACAAAAGAAAAATTGTAATATGAATTCAGAAAAAGTGGCTTACATTTGGGCAAACAATTACAACCACACACACACAGACACACACAAAGGCTTTCTGTGTACTATATATTCCTTTACATTTGTTGTATTTAAGATTTTCATGTCAAAAGCACACCTTCATTCCATTATTAGTAACAATTTTGTGCACATGTTGTGGAAAGGGACAAATATACTAGCACTGTTAACATCTTATTCTTTGTTAAGCCCAGCTAACTGGGTAGAAATAAATGTTTGATGAAATAGAGAGAATTAAATATCTGAGAATACATGGGAAATTCATCAGAAATATTTCGGCAACTACTACACATGAATGTATCGTTCAATTCACGTTTTTTTATTTAGTCAGCTTGGGAAATTTGTGTTAACGATAATTCATGAGACCTATGATCCAAAGATCTAGGTTTACTTCCCAGTCCAAGTTGATGATAAAAAGTTTTTTCAAGCTCACTAAAAAAAAGGTGTATTGAACAAAGAAGTTCATGGACAGTATTTGCCAAAATATTTCTAAATGTTTTGAGACCCCTCCCCTCCAGACTTTCAGGTCATGACAGAAGATTTATTTACAACATTTTATAAACAGATACACAGACGTATACCCAACTATTACATTAACAGCTGAATATGAAAATTGTAAATAACTACTGTTCTTAGACTTTTTATTAAAAAAACATGTCCACTATAGAATATGAAGTTTACAGAAAACCTACGTTCATACCAGCTATCATTCCAAACGAGTCACATCATCCTTGGAGGTATAAAATATCTGCATACACGTATTACATACAAAGAGCAATTACACATTCTTCAAGTCAATATGCAGAAAAGAAAGAACTAGACTGGATTAAAGGCAATGCAGTGGAGTTTGGATATGACGCAAAACTCATAGACAGGCTATACAAGGAATGCAAAGTACCGAAGAGCAATTATAAAAAAAAAAAAAAACAACAACTAAGAATGAAGAATTAAAATACTGTGGGAAACTACCATACCACCCTAATATAACACGAATCATAAAAAAAGAATGCCAACAAACTAACCTTACAAATGCTGATAATGTTCAAGATATTGCACAAATAATAACCCAGCACAGAGATCCAATATCAATTTTAGACAGAGCTGGTGTTTATGGGATACCAACTGCACCATCAAAAAGAATAACTATGATAACAAATCATATATAAAAAGTATAAAAAGAAGTTTAAATATCAGATTGAAAGAATATCTAGACAATTGGAACAAAAAAAGAAGCAAAAACAGCTATGATTCAATAATGCATGGATAATAATACGGAGCCCAAGTGGGTTAATATAAAACATCTCACAGCACCCACAAACAGATCCTCATATCTGAGGCCATTATGATTGAAAAGACAAAGGAATCTAATTATAACAATAATAGTCCATATAACCTATATGGACTATTTATTGTTACTACTACGTTATCTTTATCCTGTTCCAAATCTGAAAGCACGTGACTATATTCATCGCCGTGGCACATCAGCACGTGTTTCTATTCATTGAGAACTGTGCAAAAAATGAAAAAACGAACTTTGCAAAATCTTAACGAAATGGGCTGAAATTCTTATCAACACCATGAGGTGGTAGCAAGAGGGGTCCCTCAAAATTTCACCTGAATCCGGTCAAAACTTTTTAAAATATGCATGATATTTTTAATTCATCGGTAAACGGAAATATATGCGCAGAAACGGTTAAAAAAAAATTTGACGGCTAATTTAAAAAGTTATTTGCCGATTCAGGCGAAATTTGGAGGTCATGTTCCTGTTAACGATTTATGGTGTTCATTAAAATTTCAGCCAGTTTCATGAAATATTCACAAAGATACTAAATAAATACATCGCTCTTTCCACGTTCCAGAAACACACAGCAACCGAAAAATTGTTTTTCAGCCGCCGCTGTGGAATCGAACCAACAGAACTCTCGGTATCGCGCCGAGTGCGTTACCTTTACGCCAACAATCCACGGTGCTATGTGTATTTTTAAAGTCAGCTACTGACATCATAAATCCGTAAGATGGGCTCAGCTACTGAGACGTCTCCATCTGGTGGGCGTAAAGGTAACGCACTCGGCGCGATACCGAGAGTTCTGTTGGTTCGATTCCACAGCGGCGGCTGAAAAACAATTTTTCGGTTGCTGTGTGTTTCTGGAACGTGGAAAGAGCGATGTATTTATTTATTAACTGTCGCCACGTATTTGGAATATTTTCACCTCAATCACAAAGATACGTTTTTAACTTTTTTATCCCAGAGATTCGTCCCACAAAGATGTCTGAAACTGAAAACATGTGATGCATTTGATCGTCGATAACAAATTGTTAATGAATTTTGTTCAGTCAGTGTTCTAATGCTGTGTATGTTGTGTACGGCCAAGTGCTGAAATAATCACACTATAAATAAATAATTTGTGAAATCAGCATTTTTCTTTCTTGCAAGCATCATTTCCCCAATTTTTTCAGTGACATATAAAGGAATATGAAATTAATAAGCCGGGTAGTAAAGCTAGTTGTTATATAAAGTATTCTAGAAGGACCCCCACGCACAACTTCACACACGACCTTCCAAGGTCACAGACAAATTCTAACGTGTGAAACACAGAATTTCAGAAGAAAGCAATATGCTCTTCAGAATTTGCTATTAACTTTCAGATCATGTTTGGAAATTGATCTTGGTTACCAAAGTAAGGTTTTGCTTTTTTAGTTTGAAATATTGAAATCTGTAAATAATGAGTAAACAGTGAAATGAAACATTAAAAAAGAAAACAGAAATGCAGATACATGAAACAAAAGCAACTTGATACTTCAGGTTGTGAACATACATTTCATTGTTTTGGCCTGAAGTCAGTAATGCTATTGATACAGACTTTTGTAAATCTGTTTTCACATACTGGTGGTAAAAAGCTAATTCTGCCTTATTTAGGGTATCTAACAGCTCTGGCTTCAGGTAGTCACTAAATGTAAATTCCTTTGACATGATTTTATGAATTGCACTTGACATGGATTCCTCACTTGTCTGTGACTGTGGTGTGAAGCTGCAAATGAACAGGGGGGAGGGGGATTGTAAAAACATTCACTTACCATCCAATACATGCACAAAATTTAAAAACTGAAGTTGCACTTCTGCTACCTGAAATGATACAGGGTGGTTCAAAAGACACATTACCCAAATAGTTTAGCACACCAATTTTCAGTATAAGTTATATTCAACTGACAAATAATGTCCAGCTCTTTGGAATAATCTACCTATTGAATGAACTAATGTAAACAATATATCACTGTTCACAAAAAGATTAAAAAACAACAACATTTATTCCAAAATGTGGTTAATTCATAACATTAGATATTTAATATACAGTATAATACTAAGTGTTCTCCCTATGTGTATTGTATACTGCCTGTAGCATATGTCTCAAGAGTTCTTCCTCGCCTGTGGTTTTGTAAGAAGGCAATAGAATCCATAAAAATTATGTGTAGTCTATAATGGTTGGCATTACTACATTATGTTGGCAAGAAAGAACTTGGAGACATGTGCACCTTTCCGCATCTTGAAAAAAAGGTGGAGAAACCCATGTTGTCCTAGTCTATTGCAGCCATATTGCCAAAAATGCTAGAACCATGGGCTCACAGATTAAAAGTGCTTGCAGAACAAGAAGCATTTTAAGTTAATAAGCACTGTAAGGTAGTGACTGCATTTAGTTGCTAAGCAAAATGACATGATAAAAATGCAAGCATACAATATGTGGTGCAGTGAAATGCAAGAATTAAAAAAAAATGAAATCTATGTCAACAAGAAGGAAATAACACAAAACTTTCCCTTATAGTTACTCAAAGAAAGATTATGTGCAATGTAGGTAGTTACTATCTCCCCACCTCCGAAAAGAAAAAATGTACATGGCGATTTTCCATACTTCTGATATTTCTCATGTAATTAATTCATATGAAAGTAAAAACAGCTGACAGTAAAAATATGTATTTCTAGCTAAGTTACATTTTTGACATTGCATTTACTTAGGAAGAGCCATGTAATATATTGCATGAGAACAAACACAAACTTAAAATAAGCTTCATTTCTTACTGTTTATTGTGTGATAAGTGAACAAAATCACACGGTAACATTTTCAGTCTGTTGTACAGACCTCAGCCTTCATACATGAACTCTTTGTTTTGTAACACCATGTTGAATGTCTTGATATCATATTACTGTTGTCCAAACTCTTAATAAAAGATACATTACAAGATACAATAAACAGTAAAAAATGAAACTTAACCAAATTTTTTGTATTAATTGTCATTTAGACATTGTGTAGTGTTTAATTATTATGTGCTTATTGAGTTGCATAGTTTCACTTCCTAAGTAAATACATTTACTTAAAAAGTAAAGATATCTTTACTTAGGAAGTGAATCCATGTAAAATCAATATTTTTACTCAAATAGGAAGTTTACTTTGTCTTATTAGAGCCATTCTCCCATATTAATGTAAAATCACGGATAGAAAGTACTTTTTTCTTCAGTAGGTAAGCACTTACAACTTACTTCCTTTCAAGAAGAATCATGATTATCATACATTTTGAGACATGATAAACCGTATCAATGAACTGCTTTGTGAAAATATTTGCAACATGAATATTCATACATTTCCAAGTAACACTCACTTTGGTTTTTGCACAGGGTGCAATGGTGTCAAATTTGCTGCATGATGTCTCACGAGAGAAGAATTGGGGCATGCGGCAATAAGCTTCAGAAAGCAACTGTGATTTTTGTTCAACAGAAATATGAGCAGTTGTTCCACTTGTGACATGGCAAAAGTCTTGTAATGGGACTGGGTCATATGACAGTCTTGTATCTTTGGCATTAGTTCTTGACCATGCACATTTTTCATCCGTCGCAGACTGTCTCTCCAGACTTGCAACATTTTCCCTTGAAACATAATTTTGAAGAAAAAGCAAGTAAGGAAATTAATCACATATTTCATAACAAGAAAAACACAGAAATGTTGAAAAATATATAATGGCTGCTTAGCCCAAAAGTGGTTGGTTACACATTGTAAGTTTAAGGAATTTCAAGATTGTACAGAAAATAAAAAATAACACAAGGCAATTAATTATGTATAGCCGATTAAGTGGGATACCATCTTGCACTGTTTATGAAGCCATTTGAAGGAAACGTATGGGTACAGCATACTCTAAATTCCCTGCACCACAAGTGTTGTCTTCAAGTGGCCCATTTCTCATCAAAGAACAGGCTTGTATCTCTACCCATCAGGTCAGAACACCATATTTTAAGAAGAAAATGCTACAATATCATATTTTAGAACTCAGTGCTGATTCAACAACTTTTTAATGATGAAACGTGTACTATCACATATTGCGGATACACCATTATTTTGCCTGAATTAGTACAACATGATTGTACTGAGTAGAATCATAGGATGACTATTTTTTTAACACTGTGCACTGAGAGCACATATGTTTATAAGAATTTTGAGTTCTAATTGCATTGCGATTCAATAAGAATGCTTAACCTGAATTAATTGGCAAATACATTCCAGGACATAGGAATGAGTTTTCTGACAGCTCCTACTAATATAAAACAAATTAATGGATATAAATACTGAATTTAATATAGTACAAACAGATCTGCAGTGGAAGCTAGGTAAAATTATTCTATCTGGTACTTCAAAACTCAGAAAAAAATCAGAGCACTTCCAAAATTTGATAATTTAATAATAATCTGTAGCACAGATATTCTAAAACCTAGGCATCATACACAATGGCCAAAATATATATTGGACCACATTTTGAAATTAACAAAAACATGTCTCAGATTTTCCACCCAACAGGTCTACTTCACTTGGGTTGGGAGAGCTACAGTTTATTAAAACGTTTTCGATTGCGGATTAACCAGACCAAAATAATAACTGGGCAATTTAAATTACACCTAGAAACTATAAATAATCTTACAATGTGTCAATGATCCAACATTATATGGTTTAAACAAAAATATAGGCAAATATATCAATCACTATGTGACAAACATTCATCAGAATGATACTTGCCTCTACCATGCTGATTTTCAGTGACTTAAAATTTTGCATCTGGAGTTATTGATATAATTCCTAGCTTTGAATTATATGAATCTATGTATACTGCATTAGCTTGTTTTAAATCGCCAGATTTTGCGGACTCTTAATTTTTTCGTGAATTTAATCTTTTAATATTTATATTGTTACATGAATTTATCGAATCTTCCAGATTTCCCCCTTATACCAGTTTCTTTATATGAGCACTTCAAACGTACACCGTACTGCATAATGGTCCTATTTGCTTTCTTTAACTTTACAGATCCAATTGTTTTGTCTAATTTACAGACGGAAAAAACAAAACTAATCTGCCAGTATACCTACTAGTGGTGTGGCGGGTGAAGGAGGACCCCAAAATGTGACTTTCCCAGGGTCCCGCTAATTCTTGCCACACCCGTGTCGGTATTACTATATCACTTGCCTGAAAATGTAAAAATAAAAATTACCTGTTACAGTAAAGCATTACTGCTACACAGTGCTTACACGTTCCACTTCTGCCCGCTTTACAAGAGCACTCAAATGACTTTATAGAAATTTCACTGTTACTTGTATCAAAACACCGTTGATGGAGTGAGGCGACGACGTTATTGCCGTGGACTAAATGCAGTGCGAAACTATGAGAATTTCTCTTCCATCTTCCTTCTTAATTCCACAAGAAATTATATAGCCTGCAAAACAATCACTTCCCCTTCTTTAATGCATCTTGAATTTTTGGAAGCGTCCACAAATTTCATTATTTCAGGGATTGAAAGCGACAAACCAGCCATTCTAACATTTGACTTTATGGAAACACGTGCGACGTTACCCGTACTAGAGAAGTTTGTTTACGTTTGCGCAGCGCCCCTATAGTTCGTTGAGGTTCCCAATTGGGAGAGAAATAAACATGTCTCACTTAGGGTCGCCATTTCTTTTTGGAGAGAGACTAGGCATTCTCTTCTTTTTTTCTTGATCTGTCAGGGAAGGAATTTCTAGTCATGTACGAAATTTATTTTTATCTTACCTGACTTCAGATGCTTCTGAAATCTCCGTGGATGTACTATAAAAGAATATGATGGCCTTTCCTGGCGAAGTTATTGAGTGAACGATTTTTGATTTTTCCCTCCTGCACTTGTTTTATTGGGAACATCAACGAACTATAGGGGGCGCTGCGCAAACGTAAACAAACTTCTCTAGTACGTGTTTCCATAAAGTCGAATGTTAGAATGGCTGGTTTGTCGCTTTCAATCCTTGAAATAATGAAATTTGTGGACGCTTCCAAAAATTCAAGAAGCATTAAAGAAGGGGAAGTAATTGTTTTGCAGGCTATATAATTTCTTGTGGAATTAAGAAGGAAGATGGAAGAGAAATTCTCATAGTTTCGCACTGCATTCAGTACACGGCAATAACATCGTCGCCTCACTCCATCAACGGTGTTTTGATACAAGTAACAGTGAAATTTCTATGAAGTCATTTGAGTGCTCTTGTAAAGTGGGCAGAAGTGGAACATGTAAGCACTGTGTAGCAGTAATGCTTTACTGTAACAGGTAATTTTATTTTTACATTTTCAGGCAAGTGATATAGTAATACCGACACGGATGTGGCAAGAATTAGCGGGACCCTGGGAAAGTCACATTTTTGTGTCCTCCTTCACCCGCCACACCACTAGTAGGTATACTGGCAGATTAGTTTTGTTTTTTCCGTCTGTAAATTAGACAAAACAATTGGATCTGTAAAGTTAAAGAAAGCAATAGGACCATTATGCAGTACGATGTACGTTTGAAGTGCTCATATAAAGAAACTGGTATAAGTGGGGAAAATTATGGAAGATTCGATAAATTCATGTAACAATATAAATATTAAAAGATTACATTCACGAAAAAATTAAGAGTCCGCACAATCTGGCGATTTAAAACAAGCTAATGCAGTATACATAGATTCATATAATTCAAAGCTAGGAATTATATCAATAACTCCAGATGCAAAATTTTAAGTCACTGAAAATCAGCATGGTAGAGGCAAGTATCATTCTGATGAATGTTTGTCACATAGTGATTGATATATTTGCCTATATTTTTGTTTAAACCATATAATGTTGGATCATTGACATATTGTAAGATTATCTATAGTTTCTAGGTGTAGTTTAAATTGCCCAGTTATTATTTTGGTCAGGTTAATCCGCAATCGAAAACGTTTTAATAAACTGTAGCTCTCCCACCCCAAGTGAAGTAGACCTGTTGGGTGGAAAATCTGAGACATGTTTTTGTTAATTTCAAAATGTGGCCCAATATATATTTTGGCCATTGTGTATGATGCCTAGGTTTTAGAATATCTGTGCTACAGATTATTATTAAATTATCAAATTTTGGAAGTGCTCTGATTTTTTTCTGAGTTTTGAAGTACCAGATAGAATAATTTTACCTAGCTTCCACTGCAGATCTGTTTGTACTATATTAAATTCAGTATTTATATCCATTAATTTGTTTTATAATAGTAGGAGCTTGCAGAAAACTCATTCCTATGTCCTGGAATGTATTTGCCAATTAATTCAGGTTAAGCATTCCTATTGAATCGCAATGCAATTAGAACTCAAAATTCTTATAAACATATGTGCTCTCAGTGCACAGTGTTAAAAACATAGTCATCCTATGATTCTACTCAGTACAATCATGTTGTACTAATTCAGGCAAAATAATGGTGTATCCGCAATATGTGATGGTACACGACCTGATGGGTAGAGATACAAGACCTGATGGGTAGAGATACAAGTCTGTTCTTTGATGAGAAATGGGCCACTTGAAGACAACACTTGTGGTGCAGGGAATTTAGAGTATGCTGTACCCATACGTTTCCTTCAAATGGCTTCATAAACAGTGCAAGATGGTATCCCACTTAATCGGCTATACATAATTAATTGCCTTGTGTTATTTTTTATTTTCTGTACAATCTTGAAATTCCTTAAACTTACAATGTGTTAACCAACCACTTTTGGGCTAAGCAGCCATTATATATTTTTCAACATTTCTGTGTTTTTCTTGTTATGAAATATGTGATTAATTTCCTTACTTGCTTTTTCTTCAAAATTATGTTTCAAGGGAAAATGTTGCAAGTCTGGAGAGACTGTCTGCGATGGATGAAAAATGTGCATGGTCAAGAACTAATGCCAAAGATACAAGACTTTCATATGACCCAGTCCCATTACAAGACTTCTGCCATGTCACAAGTGGAACAACTGCTCATATTTCTGATGAACAAAAATCACAGTGCTTTCTGAAGCTTATTGCCGCATGCCCCAATTCTTCTCTCGTGAGACATCATGCAGCAAATTTGACACCATTGCACCCTGTGCAAAAACCAAAGTGAGTGTTACTTGGAAATGTATGAATATTCATGTTGCAAATATTTTCACAAAGCAGTTCATTGATACAGTTTATCATGTCTCAAAATGTATGATAATCATGATTCTTTTTGAAAGGAAGTAAGTTGTAAGTGCTTACCTACTGAAGAAAAAGTATTTTCTATCCCTGATTTTACATTAATATGGGAGAATGGCTCTAAGACAAAGTAAACTTCCTATTTGAGTAAAAATATTGATTTTACATGGATTCACTTCCTAAGTAAAGATATCTTTACTTTTTAAGTAAATGTATTTACTTAGGAAGTAAAACTATGCAACTCAATAAGCACATAATAATTAAACACTACACAATGTCTAAATGACAATAAATACAAAAAATTTGGTTAAGTTTCATTTTTTACTGTTTATTGTATCTTGTAATGTATCTATTATTAAGAGTTGGGACTACAGTAATATGATATCAAGACATTCAACATGGTGTTACAAAACAAAAAGTTCATGTATGAAGGCTGAAGGTCTGTACAACAGACTGAAAATGTTACAGTGTGATTTTGTTCACTTATCACACAATAAACAGTAAGAAATGAAGCTTATTTTAAGTTTGTGTTTGTCCTCATGCAATATATTACATGGCTCTTCCTAAGTAAATGCAATGTCAAAAATGTAACTTTGCTAGAAATACATATTTTTACTGTCAGCTGTTTTTACTTTCATATGAATTAATTACATGAGAAATATCAGAAGTATGGAAAATCGCCATGTACATTTTTTCTTTTCGGAGGTGGGGAGATAGTAACTACCTACATTGCACATAATCTTTCTTTGAGTAACTATAAGGGAAAGTTTTGTGTTATTTCCTTCTTGTTGACATAGATTTCATTTTTTTTTTAATTCTTGCATTTCACTGCACCACATATTGTATGCTTGCATTTTTATCATGTCATTTTGCTTAGCAACTAAATGCAGTCACTACCTTACAGTGCTTATTAACTTAAAATGCTTCTTGTTCTGCAAGCACTTTCAATCTGTGAGCCCATGGTTCTAGCATTTTTGGCAATATGGCTGCAATAGACTAGGACAACATGGGTTTCTCCTCTTTTTTCAAGATGCGGAAAGGTGCACATGTCTCCAAGTTCTTTCTTGCCAACATAATGTAGTAATGCCAACCATTATAGACTACACATAATTTTTATGGATTCTATTGCCTTCTTACAAAACCACAGGCGAGGAAGAACTCTTGAGACATATGCTACAGGCAGTATACAATACACATAGGGAGAACACTTAGTATTATACTGTATATTAAATATCTAATGTTATGAATTAACCACATTTTGGAATAAATGTTGTTGTTTTTTAATCTTTTTGTGAACAGTGATATATTGCTTACATTAGTTCATTCAATAGGTAGATTATTCCAAAGAGCTGGACATTATTTGTCAGTTGAATATAACTTATACTGAAAATTGGTGTGCTAAACTATTTGGGTAATGTGTCTTTTGAACCACCCTGTATCATTTCAGGTAGCAGAAGTGCAACTTCAGTTTTTAAATTTTGTGCATGTATTGGATGGTAAGTGAATGTTTTTACAATCCCCCTCCCCCCTGTTCATTTGCAGCTTCACACCACAGTCACAGACAAGTGAGGAATCCATGTCAAGTGCAATTCATAAAATCATGTCAAAGGAATTTACATTTAGTGACTACCTGAAGCCAGAGCTGTTAGATACCCTAAATAAGGCAGAATTAGCTTTTTACCACCAGTATGTGAAAACAGATTTACAAAAGTCTGTATCAATAGCATTACTGATTTCAGGCCAAAACAAATGAATGTTTGTTCACAACCTGAAGTATCAAGTTGCTTTTGTTTCATGTATCTGCATTTCTGTTTTCTTTTTAATGTTTCATTTCACTGTTTACTCATTATTTACTGATTTCAATAATTCAAACTAAAAAACAAAACCTTACTTTGGTAACCAAGATCAATTTCCAAACATGATCTGCAAGTTAATAGCAAATTCTGAAGAGCATATTGCTTTCTTTTGAAATTCTGTGTTTCACACGTTAGAATTTGTCTGTGACCTTGGAAGGTCGTGTGCGAAGTTGTGCATGGGGGTCCTTCTAGAATACTTTATATAACAACTAGCTTTACTACCCGGCTTATTAATTTCATATTCCCTTATATGTCACTGAAAAAATCGGGGGAAATAATTGATGCTTGCAAGAAAGAAAAATGCTGATTTCACAAATTATTTATTCATAGTGTGATTATTTCAGCACTTGGCCATACACAACATATACAGCATTAGAACACTGACTGAACAAAATTCATTAACAATTTGTTATCGACGATCAAATGTATCACATGTTTTCAGTTTCAGACATCTTTGTGGGGCGAATCTCTGGGATAAAAAAGTAAAAAACGTATCTTTGTGAATATTTCATGAAACTGGCTGAAATTTTAATGAACACCATAAATCGTTAACAGGAACATGACCTCCAAATTTCGCCTGAATCGACAAATAACTTTTTAAATTAGCCGTCAAATTTTTTTTACCGTTTCTGCGCATATATTTTCGTTTACCGATGAATTAAAAATATCATGCATATTTTAAAAGTTTTGACCGGATTCCGGTGAAATTTTGAGGGACCCCTCTTGCTACCACCTCATGGTGTTGATAAGAATTTCAGCCCATTTCGTTAAGATTTTGCAAAGTTCGTTTTTTCATTTAATTATTTTTTGCACAGTTCTCAATGAATAGAAACACGTGTTGATGTGCCACGGCGATGAATATAGTCACGTGCTTTCAGATTTGGAACAGGATAAAGATAACGTAGTAGTAACAATAAATAGTCCATATAGGTTATATGGACTATTATTGTTATAATTAGATTCCTTTGTCTTTTCAATCATAATGGCCTCAGATATGAGGATCTGTTTGTGGGTGCTGTGAGATGTTTTATATTAACCCACTTGGGCTCCGTATTATTATCCATGCATTATTGAATCATAGCTGTTTTTGCTTCTTTTTTTGTTCCAATTGTCTAGATGTTCTTTCAATCTGATATTTAAACTTCTTTTTATACTTTTGACATATGATTTGTTATCATAATTATTCTTTTTTGATGGTGCAGTTGGTATCCCATAAACACCAGCTCTGTCTAAAATTGATATTGGATCTCTGTGCTGGGTTATTATTTGTGCAATATCTTGAACATTATCAGCATTTGTAAGGTTAGTTTGTTGGCATTCTTTTTTTATGATTCGTGTTATATTAGGGTGGTATGGTAGTTTCCCACAGTATTTTAATTCTTCATTCTTAGTTGTTTTTTTTGTTTTTTTATAATTGCTCTTCGGTACTTTGCATTCCTTGTATAGCCTGTCTATGAGTTTTGCGTCATATCCAAACTCCACTGCATTGCCTTTAATCCAGTCTAGTTCTTTCTTTTCTGCATATTGACTTGAAGAATGTGTAATTGCTCTTTGTATGTAATACGTGTATGCAGATATTTTATACCTCCAAGGATGATGTGACTCGTTTGGAATGATAGCTGGTATGAACGTAGGTTTTCTGTAAACTTCATATTCTATAGTGGACATGTTTTTTTTAATAAAAAGTCTAAGAACGGTAGTTATTTACAATTTTCATATTCAGCTGTTAATATAATAGTTGGGTATACATCTGTGTATCTGTTTATAAAATGCTGTAAATAAATCTTCTGTCATGATCTGAAAGTCTGGAGGGGGAGGGGTCTCAAAACATTTAGAAATATTTTGCAAAAACTGTCCATGAACTTCTTTGTTCAATACACTTTTTTTAGTGAGCTTGAAAAAACTTTTTATCATCAACTTGGACTGGGAAGTAAACCTAGATCTTTGGATCATAGGTCTCATGAATTATCGTTAACACAAATTTCCCAAGCTGACTAAATAAAAAAACGTGAATTGAACGATACATTCGTGTGGAGTAGTTGCCGAAATATTTCTGATGAATTTCCCATGTATTCTCAGATATTTAATTCTCTCTATTTCATCAAACATTTATTTCTACCCGGTTAGCTGGGCTTAACAAAGAATAAGATGTTAACAGTGCTAGTATATTTGTCAATTTCCACAACATGTGCACAAAATTGTTACTAATAATGGAATGAAGGTGTGCTTTTGACATGAAAATCTTAAATACAACAAATGTAAAGGATATATAGAATATATAAATGGTTCTACACTGCCAGGAAAGTTTGGCCTAAAATAAAATAGCACAACACTTTAGCATTACTTGATACAAAATCAATTCTAGGTACCACACTACACCTACTGCATTATATACCTTACTCACTTATCTCAAAAGTTAACCTTAAATTGCAATGCTTACAAATAGACTTAAACTTCACACTATCCTTATGAAATTCAAATACTTTACTTACCAAATACAATTTATATAATATTAAGTGTACATTACCTAAAACATTATTAAAAAGTCCCTACAAGTTGACATACTAAATCTACTGAGAAGTGGGTTCAAATCAGATTTTATTTGTCATTTTAAAATAATCCACCACTATAAAATTAAAATTTGTCTTCAGACAGAATTGGGTTTCCAAGGTTTGCCAATGCTGCAGCAACTTTAAACACATCATGCAGTCCAGTACTACTCTCACCTTTTTGAAATTTGTGAAACACTTGGGCAAATTGCACATAATTTCTTCTTTTGTTGGCCAATAAATTGCACAGTCCAACACTTGTGACATCAGCTTAATTGATTAGCAAAAGACAATCTTGCAGGTGTTTGGGCTACAATCAAACAGAGCCCCTAATATGGTCCATTTCACATTAGTTTTCATCTTCACTAATGTTAAGAGAACCATGTGCTGTAATGAATTAAGTCTAATTGGTTGCTCGGGAAAGATTTCTTGTATCATAGTAACAATGGTTTCTAACAGTTCCTTGGATTGTAGTCCAGTAAAAGATTTGAATTGTGTGCCTGAAGAACACAACTGTTCAAAATTCACAGTTGGCTGTTTTATTGACCCTGAACAGACTTGCACTGCCTTGTGCTGCTGAGCTGGTATAGGCCTACTATCCATCAGCTGAAGCAGGCTCATCACTGCAATACTATGGTCTTCCCCTTCATCTCTGCCTGGATTCTCACCAAGGTGAGCTACATTATCTGTCATCAGCTCAAGTGAACCAGTTGCTGGAAGATGACGATCTTCCTCACCATCTTTCCCAGGCAGCTCATCTCCAAGCACAACAGTGTGGTCTCCTGAAGATTGTTCCACCTTCACAGTTAACCTGTAGAAAGAGTGAAATGACTCAGCAATGAAAAACATTATAACTAAGGATACCTTATTTGCAACCAACAATGATATACAGCAATATCACATACAATGCTTCAAACAAATAAAACCAATGTGGCACCGCATGTGGATTATATTAATGGAATATTACCAATCTCACAAACAAAACAGAAGATAAGAATTCTATAATGGACTAGTATCCTTTACAAAAAATTTTAATAGCAATTCGAAAAACATTTTTAAAGGACATAAATTTCAATAAATGTCCAAAATTTCATATGATTTAAGCTTTCAGGAAGTGACATAATTAAGCTTGAAGGATGTGGTAGAGAAATTTTTGCAAGATATTTTACTTAAGCCAAATTACTGCTACTAATACAGATTTTTCTATCAGTAGTTTACATGTTGTTGGTATTATATACAGTGTGACGTCATTACAATATTCAGAAGCAAGATGGATCTAGAAAACGAAATTGAGCAACTGTAGCATCAATCCACCACAAATACCATCCCCGTACCATGGCGATTATGATTAGAAGAGTTTGCCTGAAGACACTGTACTGACATTTAAAACATGTACCAATATTTGCCTCAAATCCAGCTTAAGATTTATTTTAATATAAGTGTTGTATCAGAATCAAACCAATAAACAGTACTACCAGTGAATTTGTGTCTGACTTTACCTAGGGGCCTCATAGTCCAAGAATAGAGCCTCCTCATTGTACACTGAAGTGCCATTAAATTAGAGTTGGCAGCAATTATGCAAATGCATGCAAGCTACCTGCACATTATCACACATGCTCAGCCAAAACTAGGTTTAAATATAGCCATTGGGTACAATTTCCTTAACAGTGATCGATTACAGGTGTAATGGGTGAGATGCATGATTTGGATGTTTTTGATTGAGGGCAGATCATTGGTGTCCAGAGACTGGGTCACTCCATCTCACAAGTCATTAAAACATTTGAGTTTTCCCATGCTATGGTGGGAGAAGAGGTGAGCTGTGTTACAAGTATGTCGAATTCAATGGCACTTCAGTGTATATAAGGGATATCATTCTGTCAAAAACTGTAAAGGAACAAAAAAAAAATAATGATGGGAGGAAGGCTATCAGAATGATGGGATTACTGACATTTTGGGCATAACCATTTCTGATGTGGCACACACAGCACACACACAAAAAGAAACAATGCAAGTTGTAGGAAACTGATTATGGTGGCAACAGCTCCTCAGGGAGTTTAATAACCAAAAGAGAGAGATCACTCATTAAAAAAATTGTAACAACTAATACAACATTGCTATGTTGCAAATGGCACATAGTACATAGGCGAAAAAAAAAAAAAAGCTTGAGGTTTATGCATATGGTTTAATAATTTTAAATGCATTAAAAATTACAAATGTAATATTTCATATTGTTTTACTTCCCTCCCCCCATAAGAAGCAAATGATGGACATGATTTTGAAAAAGATCTGCCCCGGGAAAATGCTGGCAGTGCCCACAATAGCACTATAGGCTTCTAGAGATATAGCAGTGTTGGAATTAGAAAAAAATTCTTCAGGCCCAGCGGACCACTTGAATTTGCACAACACTGGTCCGCAAAAATAGCCACTGGTCTGTGAATGAAAAACTTACGCATTTACAATATATGTAAAAAATTAACACATCGTTTCATTGGGATGTATATCAGAAATTAATAACAACAGAATTTGTACATGTACGCATGAAAATATGCTAATAAAACTCAAAATATGGTAAGCAGTCAAATAGTTGGCAAATCTAGTGTATACCAAAATGAGGTGGTCACTCATTTTTACTGGTCCAAAAATGGCACAAATACTATAATACATTTAGTATGCACGTGGTATTAGTATCAAAGGACAGTACACTGAAGCATAATACGTAGTTAATTTTGATTTAAAATTTATAGTACAAAAATATATTTTGATTACAGGATGTTTTATCCACTGATAAACACACACAAAATATATAGTGAATCCAAATATTCTGACATAATGAAAATGTTACACTAAAATATAAAAATGGCTACAAACACTAAAAATTTCTTGTACTACAGAACATTCATGTAAGTGTGTTACAAGTACTAAATATAAATGATGCTAATTTTGAAATACTATCAAAACTGTACTTCTTACAAAGGAAAAAGTCAGTCTGCTTTCAGGCTTACTATTTATTGCAGAAAAAAACACATAAAAAATACATTTTCAACTGTACTTTCACCTTTGCTGTCTAAGTCATCCTCAACTATAAAACTGTGTTGCAATTGATGATTTCTTAGACAGTATAGGTGAAAGTACTATCAATATGTATTTTCATGTCATAAACAGTAAAGAGCCTAAACTAGGGACTGAATTTTTCCTTTGAAAAAAGTGAGTACAGCTATGATAATACAGTAAAACCTACGAATAGCGGACACCTCCGGACCAGATGATCTGTCCGCTATTGGGAGGTACACGCCTGTCTGCCCAAGCCATCGCGCAATACAAACTTCGTGGTCAGGGTTTTTTTTTTGTTCTTTTTGCTTTTAAAAATAACGTTACATGCATAAATATTCCTACTTTATATGTACATATTTATGCAGTAATAAATTCCGAAACCGCATTAGTAATACTGTACACGAAATTGAATATATGTACGCATTTATAGTAATTTAAATACTTTGAGCTTTTCGAATATGAGGGAAAATGCAATTTACGTACAAATGTATATACGTAACTCAATGCATGTTTCTGATTAACAAATGTTCTAAAACTTTGTAAAGGTACTTACAGCTAAATGCTTGCTTGCAAAAAAAAAAAAGCTGACAAAAGGTTTTTCTTTCTTTTTTTTTCTTCCGTTTACAGCCTCTTTTTCACTATGAATTTTCAAATTCATCAAAAGTGCTAGTCCCTTTTGATAATAAAAATGTATGAAGTTCTTCACTATATTTTGGAGCGGCTGTGAAGTTCTTAATGTCACACACCTCTTCTGCAACTCCGTCCACTGCCTCTTCTTCAGCTCCTTCAGCTGTTCCTTTGACAATTTGACCATGTCATTCTTGATAGGTGTCTGTGCCAAAATGTAATAATGTAATCTTAAAAGGAAAAAACCCTTACCCTAGTGGATCCATAAAACAATATTCATGAAAAGATCTTCAAAATGAAATGCGACCACTAAGCAAAAAAAAAAAAAAAAGTCCCCTTCAAGGCCAACGTGACGAATTTAAATTTGTGATATTCTTTCTAGGTCATTTTCTGAAACACTGGTGCACCTGTCCACTACTACGGCAATTGATATTTCAGGTGAAATCTCTAAAGTTCTTCAACCATGTATGTATTTTCTTTTTTATCGGGTACTATGCTAACCCCTGTTATAGCCGCCGGGTTGGAGGGGGGGGCTTGTAACCTGAAAGGAGCACTAGCATTGAATGAATCTATTCAGATTTAAAGGGTGCTTGAGTATGTGTTTTAATTCACAGCACATGCAAATGTTATAAGCTAACTTGCTAAATTTAGGTCATTTTTACCGGGTTTGACAATCGAGATTTTTTTTTTTTCTTCTTTTCCAAATTACACTGAACAACTGAACTATGACACAACATGTGTAACAATGATACTATCAATGCATTTCTATGCCACATGTAATCCAAGATATTTACCAGGATGTAAGTAATCTGATCTCTGAAAGTACAGGGAACACACAGACATCCCATTTGAAATCTTTTTTCCTATTTTCAGGACTCTGATCCACTCATTTCTTCTGCTGATGGCTTGTGTCTGACCCACTCTGTTAACAGTAATTTTGCTTTTCTCAGAGGGAAATCTGCAAGACAGAAATTGTTAAATATAAGTTCAACAGCATGCCAGTGATCTTTATGAGCAATATAACATTTAACAATTTATTTTCCAATGTTCATCACATTTAGCATTACTTCATTTTTTCTAATGCAACATCATGCACTTACTTCACTGTCAATACTCTTTCTGCCTCTCACAAGAAAACTCAGCAGACATCACCATTTTGTTACCACTACTGCATTTTGTGATTCCACAATTTGCAAAAATTAATTACACGTAGTGGAACCACTAACATCAGGATCCTACCTAACCCCCCCCCCAACATACATTTGCATACCAAAACGAGCTGCTTCTGCTCACATTTCTTTGAGATTTTTCCTACCTGAGTGGAAATAATTTTTGATACGTCGTAATACTACAACGATGCCGAAATACAAATCCTTTACAATCATTGAGGACACCAAAAAAAAACAAACCTTCCCATTAAATTATTAAATACAGAAATCTAACATTTCAGAGTTTAAAAAAGAAGTTCCCAAGCAGCCCTTTGTTTAAGCTTTCATTCTTTGACAGTTTTTGTAAACATGATGCATTCAGTCCATCGGAAGTATGAAAATGGGTGGAATATTTATATAATCACACCTCAATATCATACTTCTGATAGAGACAAATCTGTAATGGTACTTTTCACCAGTCCATAAAATAGTTTGCTTTCTTGTGTGTCCTTCAACAATGTAAAATGAGCATTTAAAACACCAAGAAACATAAAAAAACAACAATGGCCTGAAGTGTGCAATATTTCACCAGTTTTACATAAAAAAGAGGGAAAGAAGGTGAGACACAACTTGCATTTTTGAAAGTAAAAGCCTTAAAAATAATTTAAGCATAACTCAAAATACTGAAGCAAGCTAAAAATTGCCAAAAATAAGAAGGAAATTTAATTTTATATAAAAAAAAAAATCAATCTTATTTCTTAAAGTACACTGCGTTGTCCAAATTTTTGTACCAATATAAGAAACAGCACATTTGCCACAAACATTCTCATGTGCTGAGCAAAACATGTTAAACCTTTTAAGCATCCTTCTATGTAGTTAATCTTCATTCATCAGGTGGAAATATCATATTTTACACAGAAAATACTGCTGTATTGCATTGTACAATACTACTTATGTTTTCTGAGGAAATATGTTCCATCACATGCTGAGGATATGAATTATATTATTTTATCTAACACAGTACCACATGATCATAGTGTGGGGAAACATGGAAAAAGTAAATGACTAACCTCCCATACTGACCATTTTTTAATACTGTACAGTGAGTATGCATATGTTTGAAAGAATCTGGATTTCTAATTATGTCATGATTGAATACATATGTGGCAAACATGACACAGGAATATGTTTCTTGAGAGCTCCTGCCAACAGCAAGCAAATTAATGGACATAAATACAAAATTTAATATGGTGCCAGCCACATCTCTGTACAACCCTTAAAACTGGGGTTGTCCCCGAAAAATTAGATAAATGGGATCCCTAAGCATTTATTAACTGCCTTTATGAAGACATGAAAGATGATATGGCAGGAAGGGACAACATTCACCTCACTGCAACAAGCAATGGCTGTTTCAGTTTTAAGTTTTAACGAAAACAGATGATCATGAAATTTTCTGCTGTGTACACTTCTGCCCTTAGCACACACAATTAGTAGAAATGGGTGCAGTTGGAGTATATGTGAGATTATGTACAGCATACATACAATTTTTTCAGGATGACCTTACACCTAGTGGTAAAATACCAACTCATGTGATACATATGACTGGTTGAAAGCAAACAGTATAGTCATTGCCATTTTTAATACATCATCACTGGAAAAAATTTGATCATTATGTTTGAAATTATGAGAATACAAATTGTTTTAACACATGCATTAGTTCACAAAAGACTTGCACTGCCTTTGCTGTTTAAATACCTATGTAAAATTTGGATAACATGAAACCGCTAAATGCCAAGAGTAGAATATAACATAAATCAACAGTACTTCTAATCTGGATTACTATTAAAAGCTGACATTTCGTTTCACTTGACGTTTCCCAGGACCCATTTTCAATACTGTCAACAATAATTCATTTGTAATTTTTGAACATTCTGTTCCTAAAAGTGTTTGTGAATTGGTAATTGTTGATCATCATTGGGTTCTGCGTTTTTGAACCTATGACTGTTGACAGAACATTGCAAATCTTGTTCCATAATGAAGTTTAAATTTATATGGATAACAGCACTTATTTGTTTTCAAGATTATGTAGAAATGCAGATTTTTTAATTACTACTATGCAATAAAAGCATGCTGCCTTGTTTATTATTCATTCAAAGACGTTACTAGGTTAGCAGCATTTCACTGGAAGGATTTCAAACGCAAGGCACAAACGTTTATACTAACTTGTGAAAAACATAGCCGAAACCTTGGGAACGACATTGCGGGACACAACAATATGATTTGTTCTTCTTCACGGAATTCTCCATTATACAACTCTCTAATTCCAGAATGAATGCAAAAATACATCAAACTATGACAACTGAACGTAATGAGCGAACTACCAACAGCCAAGCATTGAGCCAAAAACGTTACCTGTACTACAGTAATTCTTCCTTTTGCCACTAGAGGGAGAGCGGACCGCTGAGATTGCCAATGCTACTTGGATTTCCTGTTCCTGTAATTTAAAAACGGGTGCTACATTTAAGATACACAGTTACCATTTGCTAGAATCGTCCATAGATGGCAGCACAGCAAGCGATTAACAACGAGTAATTTTAAGTTCATGACTTTATGAGACTACCCGACATGAATGGGGGTGCAGATTTTCTATAACGCTGAATTAAAAAATGAGAAACGCGATATTGAATCAGCGGTATTCCTTCAAATATATCAAACCTGTTCTGATAATCGTTGCTTTAAAACACAAACCGGATTTTTTTTTTCCAACCTAGGACTTACCAGTTCAAAAAGAACAAAATGTCCTCGTCCCTACAAATTTTTCCAGAAAACTTGTTCGATTCCCCAATGTACAGCAAAAGAACACGTGCAAACTGCGCAAAAAAAAAAAAAAAACTTGTGGAAAAACTTACGGGCTCCTTAGAGAAGAAATTCATATTAAAAAAGATGGAGCTATCACGAAAAAGTGAGTGCTGATGTGCTGCCATCTATCAGCCGTTCTGTAGTCACTGTATCAGATGATGCCAAAGAGGTTATTAGAAAACGGGGAGAAATCCACAGATATCATATAAAGGACTAGATTGGACATCCGGCCCGTGAGACGTGACAGCGTAGGAGCCATGCCGAGCGGGTCAACGCTGCTTCCCGTAGCTCGACGAAATACGTGTTACGTATGGCGATTCGCTGGCTCAGGTTAGATGATAGGTATCTAGTACACATTTCCGGGAGAAAATACGAATCCTTATATCGAGAAAAATCGATATTTGTTAGTACCGTACAAGTGATAGCTTTAAGGTGATTACAAAGTATTGCGGAAATCAGATATTAAACCACAACTAGAAATACCACGGAAACGACGTTTCGATATCTACGATAAAAAAAAAAAAAAAAAGTCACTGATTCATGGGAAGTCTTGCAGTTCATTGTTTTTTACATAAACAATGAATTTGAGATACTAAGCAACTTATTTTCGAGGGGAGAGATTGGTTCAATAAGTCGCGGAAAACAATTTCCGACGTTCATCGATATAAGAATCCACAATTTTTTAAAAACAGATTTGGTCCAAAAATTCATGATGTCATTTTTAATATGCAAGCACATATGCCAAATTTTATCATTACGAAGGATCAAAAGTGTGGTGGTGTTATTCATATTCCTGATTCTTAATAGACAGAGAATTCGTCCAACAATTTCTGCATTTTTTTTTTCTAACATATGTTAAAAAATAAGGAGTTCTAAAAAGATCTGCTCATTAGTGAAAATTGGGATCACACAAGGTGTGGTAATTCAACTCATATAGGTGATTAATTTTAGTTAATGAGAACGAGTGTTGCTAACACAACAGCCCATGTGTTAATTCACACTTAACCTACTTTTTATGGTCACAAAATATATATTGCAGAGACAATTTGTTTCTGGAGTACATTCGTGTAGAGGCTCAAATTATTTAAAAATTATAAATAAAACATTCTGATGCTGCACATTCAATACCTAGTAACACACAAATCTGTATCTCAGGGGCAATTTCTGTTTGGAAGTGTGTGCATATTTACATATCTAAAAATTAAAAATAAAGCATTCTGATGCTGCATATTTGGTAATATCTACTAACACACAAATCTAGATCTCGGAGGCAATATCTGTTTCTGGATAATATAAGCATATTTACACCAGTTACCTAAAAACTAAAATTAATAGATGCTGCATATCAGGAGAGATAAGAAGAGGAACTCGTGGATCAGAAAAATGACAAGAGTGGAAGACATCATGGTCAGAGTAAAATCCCTGAAATGGCAATGGGCTGGACATATTGTCAGAAGGACAGACTATTGATGGCCAGCCAAAATTTTAGACTGGATTCCAAAGGATAGGAAAAGACCCAGAAGAAAACCACATGGGAGATGGGTGGATGAAATTCGAAAGTGTGTGGGAGTAACATGGAGGCGACTGACACAAGACAGACGGTTGTGGAAGAAACTTGGGGAGACTTACCTCCAGCAGTTGATTGATAATGGTTGACAATGATGATGATTTGGTAAAATCTAGTACACACAAATGTAGATCTCGGAGGCAATTTCTGTTTCTGGATTATATATGCATATTTACACAAGTTATCTAAAAATTAAATTAATACATTCTGATGCTACATATTTAGTAATATCTAGTAACACACAAATCTATATCTCAGGAGCAATTTCTGTTTCAGAAGTATATACATATTTACACACAAGTCATCTAAAAAGTAAACATTCTGATGCTGCACGTTGGAGTTAGCAACACACAAATCTATACCTCAGAAGCAATTTCTGTTTCAGAAGTATAAGCATATTTACACACACAAGTCATTTAAAAATTAAAAAAAAACATTCTGATGCTGCACATTCAATAATATCTAGTGACAAGTCCATATCACAAGGGCAATTTCTGTTTCAGAAGTATATGCATATTTACACAAGTTATCTAAAAACTCAGACTTAAAATAAAATTTTAAGGCAAAACTTTTGCATAATGAATGAAAAAAATGACTAAAATTGTTTTGGTGATCAATAATTGGATATATAACACTACATTTCATTAAATTAAATTAGAAAATCCCCCAAACCTCACAAATTTTAATCGTTGCATAAGGAACAATATAATCATAAGGTTCCTTAAATACACTTTGTATGTTTCATTTGACATATCATTAAATGAATATTTCAAGAAATAGTACCTGGTCTGACATAGTTCAAAATAAAATGTACAAAAGTTAATAACAGTTGGGTACATAATGCAAATACAGGTGGTCTTATAAAACATAAATGAAAATAATAATAAAACATAAATGAAAATGTTAATAACAGTTGGGTACATAATGCAAATTCTAGGTGGTCTTATAAAACATAAATGAAATTCCAAGAGGTTAATAAATAGTATTGTTAAATTTACGCTTTAAAGAATAAGACGTTCCTTAATAATGATCTATCTAAAGTCAAATTGGTAGTCAGGAAATCAAAAAATGAGTGTAACAAATTATAATATATTTTATCACATTGCAGAAATCATAAAAGTCTGAAAAACAAGCTTTTCTTTTAATGATTCTCTCGGTCTATAAAAATCCTCATTCTATAGATCAAGTAAAATCCTCACAACTAAAAATCTGAGACCAGTGCTTCAGTATGGAACTCATTAATTAATAGCTTTCTTCTTCTTCTGTGGATCCTAAGTGCATCCATTTTAAAACCAGAATGTTGAAAATTGAAGACACATTCAAGATTCTATTCTATTATGCCACAGAATAGTGGAGCCACAAGGTTACGTCTCTGGGATTTAAATTTTTTTAAATACAGCATATGTGTGTGTGTGTGTGTGTCATGAAACCTATTTTTCATCAAAACCGAATGTTTCGATATGTTGAATGTAAACAACATTCTCTTCTCTGATACGACAATGTTTAACTTTGGATGCACCAATTCATCAGTGCTGTCTCAATTCTCTCAAAGTTGTAACACATTGAGTTACATATAAAAGAAACAAAGCGCCATGTATTGTTGATAATCTGAAATTCAAATTTTAACTTATAAACATAAAACATGTATAAATGAATTATGTATAACAGAGTTAAAAGCGATAGAAACTATAGTGAAATATTGGGACTAATGCAGAATGGCATGTAAAAGAGATAAACATATAACTGAGGTTCCACTGTACTTTCAATTACTGGTCAGATTGTGGCAATCAAGTAAAATTCAAACCCCAATCATAACATTACGAGCCCCAGTATACAAACGTGAGCAGGCCTTCACCCCTCTATTGGGATGACAATAGCTTCTATTAAGAAAAACATGTGTGCAATAAAAGAAAAAGTACTGTAGCAAAGTCATTTAAGTAGGAAAAATTATGTAATTATGGTTCTGCTACACTGTAATAACACTAAGACATTTTTGCACATTTATCATCACAGATTAAAAACCATTTACATGAAAGAAAATGGGAACCTCTACAATAAATGCCAATCATCTTTGCTCCCTCTTCACCTGCATAAAGCAATCTTTAATTAGCTTGATTTTAAAAGACTGACAATTTTCAACTGCACTTAAGCTGCAAAATTTAGAGGGAATATTGATTCTGGTTAAAAACAAATATCTGTTGACTAGTTCCTTGCCAAACTTTTTGGGTATCACTGAAGAAATGCCTACAGTAAAAAACATCCACAGAAAAATGCCAAACCTCAAAAATATGCAAAACTCCCAATCACATTCCTACATAAAAAAAAAAAGATATATATTGCTTAACTTAAATTCTCACCTGGTTTACCATGTTTATCAACTTGGGGTATGTAAATTAATGCCCATAGTATTAATTACATTGTTTTTTTTATGTTAAAAACAATTTTTGACGTGACAAAGGTATAAAATTGGTTTAAATCATCAAAAACTACTAGACAGAAAAATAAAGCCTTGCCTACTATTTTTAAACAAATTATTAGCATTAAATACATTTATTAAAAGTTAGAACTCGCCTAGTAGATATTTATTTTTTTCGTTTTGCAAATTTCTTAACACTGAGGAATAAAAGTGTTATTTTTGTTAACATTTTCATTTTTTTTTTCATATGCACAAAATAATTACTTTAACATAACACTCTGCAGAGTTAGAACTAATTACAAGTCTGGCTGATTTTTTTCCTTGTAGGATATATCACATCACTAATTTTGCACATTTATTAACACCTAAATGAATTTGTAGTTTAGAGTGCATAATGCCAAAGTTAGAAAATATTCTCTCTATTGAGGCAGGACAACAGCAAAATCATTCTATTTGAACAAGTTCGGAAACAAGACCAGTTTTACAATTTTCACATTTGGAAATTCCTTTCCACCAGATCACAAGATTGGTCATCTTTTCACTTCTTTTAAAATAGGACAAAGGGACTGGTGTTTCCTCAACTTTGTAAGAAATTATTGGAGGCAAGCACCCACTAATTCTTTCCGCCACCCATATGTGGACTGATTATTTTTGTGTGTTGATTAACCCTTCGTCCATATATTTAGCATGCAAAATGTAAGTCAAATAATAAAATAGGTTCAAAATTTGCTCTATTTATTTTTTCACCTTTTCAATATGTCATATAAGGGAACTTTCAAGAGACTAAAACAAACATAGCATGCACCAACAGTTGTGGATGTATCAAGCTAGAATATGTTGCATAATAGAAAGTTACACTATTTAAAGGACCTTACTACAGGCATTATATTATTCACATGTTAATATCAAATGTTACGTATGTTCATGCTATGTATCTTAAAAGGCTCTCTTCACACTGACTAAGCTGTCGTTTTAAATGAGTTACCTTATCGGTTGCTATAGAGTATGTGTGATCATGTGCAATGTACGCACTTTTTACTTTAGACATAGGAATTTTTGTAGTGACCACCTGATCATTTTGTTGTGACATTATGTTTACAGGAATATTAAAAACTGATGGTACAGTATTATTTCTTAGTATCCTGTGCTGCTGAAGAACTTCAAAATCTGCTGGAAGCCTGGAACAAAATGTTTTGAACACAAGAGAACTGTGTTGGCTTCCAAACGGAGCCTTTCTTTTTGCCTTCTCTTTTTGTTGCAAGAACCCATTTGTGTCTTAATTTCTCATTTTTAGAGAATCTGAAATTATAGCATAAAATAGTTCCTGAAAAATAATACTGTAACCAATCAATTTTTTCTAAATACAGCATTAAGTATATTAAAAATCTAATGATGCCAAGTATTTATCCACCATTGGCACTAAACAATATGGCATAAAAAAAAGTGTTCATTTAAAAATCTACGAAAAATGAGCCAGCTGAACATATGGTTAATGACTTTTTTCACTAAAATAATGAGTATTATCCAGCAAAATAAAAACTTTATTTCGTCGTTCTGCTAAAGTGCTACAGAAAATTTATGTTGCTATACTTATCAACTAGACATTATATTTCCCAGCCACCAGCAAAAAAATTTACCTAGGAATTTCACCCCATAATGAGCATAGAGTTTTATCAGAGTAGCACAACCCACCAAAAAAAAAAAAAAACCTGCTAGGAGCACATTGGAGCATAGAGAACATTGATGATGCTTTTCACTTGTGTGAAGAAGCATATACCCTGAAAAATGACCTTCATGAGCAAGTTGTTTGGAGCATACGTCACATTCCTGAAGTTTTTCACCTAGGTAAAGAAGCATATGCGGTGAAAGATCACTTTTATGAACAAATTGTATTGAGCATTCATGCTGATGAATGCTCAATACAAAAGATGTTTGACTTTTGTGAAGTGGCATGTCTTGCATTAAACCTTTAATAAAATAACTGTCAATATTTTGTTCGAACTATTGCAATGTTCATTTACAAACTGTAATTAATATTAATTAATTGGACTTTAACGCTATTTCTAATTAACAGGTGGTATATTACACTGATAAATCTTACACACTACCACTGGGTCAACTTCATATTGGACAGACATTTTAAAATTCGTAAAACTGACTACAAAAACTCACTTGTGAAAGGGTATCCCACTTTGTTTACTCTTTTCATTATCACGAGCACTGCAATTTATCGCCGAACACGCTTTGACCATATTGGATATCTCATATAACATACATATATATCACAGAACCATGCACAGCCCTTTCTCAAACCGCACAAACTGACCCGCTCAATGTGGCTATTTTGATGCCACATCGTAAGAGTGTTACACAAATAGCGGGCAGCCAATCTAGTCCTTTATATGATATCTGTGACCTAGACCCACAGATTTCATATAAAGGACTAGATTGGACATCCGGCCAGTGAGACATGACAGCGTAGGAGCCATGTCGAGCGGGTCAACGCTGCTTCCCGTAGCTCAACGAAATGCGTGTTTCGTATAGCGATTCGCTGGCTCAGGTTAGATGATAGGTATCTAGTACACATTTCGGGGAGAAAATACGAATAATTATATTGAGAAAAATCGATATTTATTAGTACTGTACAAGTGATAGCTTTAAGGCGATTCCAAAGTATTGCGGAAATCAGATATTAGACCACAACTTAAAATACCCCGGAAACGGTGTTTCGATGCCTACGATTAAAAAAAAAGTCACTGATTCATGGGAAGTCTTGCAGTTCATTTTTTAAAAATAAACAATGAACTTGAGATACTAAGCAACTTATTTTTGAGGGGAGAGATTGGTTCAATAATTCACGGAAAACAATTTCCGACGTTCATCGATATAAGAGTCCACAATTTCTTAAAAACAGATTTTTAGTCCAAAACTTCATGATGTCAGTTTTAATATGCAAGCATATCTGCCAAATTTTATCATTACGAAGGATCAAAAGTGTGGTGGTCTTATTCATATTCCTGATTCTTAATAGACAGAGAATTCGTACAACAATTTCTGCATTTGTTTTCTAACATATGTTAAAAAATAAGGAGTTCTAAAAAGATCTGCTCATTAGTGAAAATTGGGATCACACAAGGTGTGGTTATTCAACTCATAAAGGTGATTACTTTTAGTTAATGAGAACGAGCGTTGCTAACACAGCAGCCCATATGTTAATTCACACTTAACCTACTTTTTATGGTGACAAAATATATATTGCAGAGACAATTTGTTTTTGGAGTATATCCATGTACAGCCACAAGTTATCTAAAAATTATAAATAAAACATTCTGATGCTGCACATTCAATACCTAGTAACATACAAATCTGTATCTCAGGGGGCAATTTCTGTTTGGAAGTATGTGCATATTTACATATCTAAAAATTAAAAATAAAGCATTCTGATGCTGCATATTTGGTAATATCTACTAACACACAAATCTAGATCTCGGAGGCAATATCTGTTTCTGGATTATATAAGCATATTTACACTAGTTACCTAAAAACTAAAATTAATAGATGCTGCATATCAGGAGAGATAGGAAGAGGAACTCGTGGATTAGAAAAATGACAGGAGTGGAAGACATCATGGTCAGAGTAAAATCCCTGAAATGGCAATGGGCTGGACATATTGTCAGAAGGACAGACCATTGATGGCCAGCCAAAATTTTAGACTGGATTCCAAAGGATAGGAAAAGACCCAGAAGAAGACCAAATGGGAGATGGGTGGATGAAATTCGAAAGTAGCGGGAGTAATATGGAGGCGACTGACACAAGACAGACGGTTGTGGAAGAAACTTGGGGAGACTTACCTCCAGCAGTGGATTGATAATGTTTGCATTTTTGAACTTCACTTTTAGTTGGTAAAGTTCGATGAACACTTACCGCACGTGGGGCTTGGCTTTCAATCCATATTTCCGTTACGTGGATGCGGCACGGGATTTTTTCATTTGGCCACGGGTCTGCTTCTTTTTTTTTTTTTTTTTTCTCCGTTGGAATTTATTTTGTCTTATCACCAAATGAGTTTTTCCTTTGCTGCATCCTCATTTACTTCAATATTTATTCATACCCGAGTACTTTCGGTACTACTACTATACCGTCTTCGAGGGGACATTTTGCTCCAACTAGCACGGACCGTGTCAGCTGGGCATTTCGGTGGTTCTCGCGGGCTGCTTCTGTCATCTGCTATCGCTTCTTCTTGGGCGTTGTGGCTTATATAGGAAGTACCAAAAATAAGCTTAAACACAGATTAAAACAACACATAAAAAACTGGCAGAAAAAAGAAGAAAAAACAGCACTGATTCAATACTGTCTGGATAACCAAAAATATCCAAAATTCGAAAATATAAAAATCATTAAAAGCTGTAAATCCGAAAAACACCTCAGAATAGCAGAGTCGGTAATGATTGAAAAAAATAGGACAAAAGTTTGCAACCACAATGACCCTAATAATTTGAGAAACAGCTGGAGAAATTTAATTAAAATTGAGCAAAAAAAAGAAAAAGTTCGAAAAAGGAGATCACTGACCAACAAGAGATGGCGCCACAACGCCCAAGAAGAAGCGATAGCAGATGACAGAAGCAGCCCGCGAGAACCACCGAAATGCCCAGCTGACACGGTCCGTGCTAGTTGGAGCAAAATGTCCCCTCGAAGACGGTATAGTAGTAGTACCGAAAGTACTCGGGTATGAATAAATATTGAAGTAAATGAGGATGCAGCAAAGGAAAAACTCATTTGGTGATAAGACAAAATAAATTCCAACGGAGAAAAAAAAAAAAAAAAAAAAAAAGAAGAAGCAGACCCGTGGCCAAATGAAAAAATCCCGTGCCGCATCCACGTAACGGAAATATGGATTGAAAGCCAAGCCCCACGTGCGGTAAGTGTTCATCGAACTTTACCAACTAAAAGTGAAGTTCAAAAATGCAAATGCATTAATGCACGTTAAATAATTAACCTCCAATATCGGAAGTAAATTGAAAAAAAGGATTGATAATGGTTGAAAATGATGATGATTTGGTAAAATCTAGTACACACAAATGTAGATCTCGGAGGCAATTTCTGTTTCTGGATTATATATGCATATTTACACAAGTTATCTAAAAATTAAATTAATACATTCTGATGCTGCATATTTGGTAATATCTAGTAACACACAAATCTATATCTCAGGAGCAATTTCTGTTTCAGAAGTATATACATATTTACACACAAGTCATCTAAAAAGTAAACATTCTGATGCTGCACGTTGGAGTTAGCAACACACAAATCTATACTTCAGAATCAATTTCTGTTTCCGAAGTATATGCATATTTACACACGCAAGTCATTTAAAAATTAAAAAAAAAAAACATTCTGATGTTGCACATTCAATAATATCTAGTAACACACAAATCTATATCTCAGAAGCAATTTCTGTTTTGGCAGTACATGCATATTTGCACACACAAGTCATTTCCAAACTAAAAATAAAATATTCTGATGCTGCGCATTTGATAATATCCAAGGAGGTTAGAAGGAGATTCTCCGAGTCTCTTAACTGTGAAGCAGCAAGGTGTGGGAATTTTATGTTGGCTATATGATACCCATGTAATTTCAATTGTGTGTATTTTGGAATTGCCTGGTTTTGGGTTGCAGAAATCATGTTAATATCAAACCAGAATGAATTATACTTCATACACAAGTGAAGATTTCAATTTTAGTGTTATGTTTTGTTCAGCATTCACAGTAATTTTCGTGTATTTCAGTCTAAAATAAAAATGGGAAAGTGCCTCAAAATAATTAAGAGTTTTATAAATTCAGCATTTTCTCACACGATGCAAAATTGGAAACATTTGCGATGAAAGAAGGCGATTCGGCCAACATAAAATACACTGCAATAGCCTTGGAAACCATCAGCTTTCCTACACTTCAACAGCCGTTGCTCGCTGGTATAGGCTTCACGCAAAGCGGTAGTGGTCCATTAACAAAGGCATCTCCAGATATTTTATTCTAACTTCCTTGATAATACCTAGTGACAAGTCTATATCACAAGGGCAATTTCTGTTTCAGAAGTATATGCATATTTACACAAGTTATCTAAAAACTTAAGACTTAAAATAAATTTTTAAGGCAAAACTTTTGCATAATGAATGAAAAAAAAATGACTAAAATTGTTTTGGTGATCAATAATAAAATATATAACTCTGCATTTTATTAAATTAAATTAAAAAATGCCCCAAACCTCACAAATTTTAATCGTTGGATAAGGAACAATATAATCATAAGGTTCCTTAAATAAGCTTTGTATGTTTCATTTGACATATCATTAAATGAATATTTCAAGAAATAGTACCTGGTCTCACATAGTTCAAAATAAAATGTACAAAAGTTAATAACAGTTAGATACATAATGCAAATACAGTGAAACCTGGGTTGTATGTTTTTCTAGGTGGTCTTAAAAAACATAAATGAAATTCCAAGAGGTTAATAAATAGTATTGTTAAATTTACGCTTTAAAGAATAAGATGTTCCTTAATAATGATCTATTTAAAGTTAAATTGGTAGTCAGGAAACAAAAAAATGAGTGTTACAAATTATAATATATTTTATCACATTGCAGAAAATTATAAAAGTCTGAAAAACAAGCTTTTCTTTCAATGATTCTCTCGTTCTATAAAAATCATGATTCTACAGATCAAGTAAAATCCTCACAACTAAAAATCTGAGACCAGTGCTTCAGTATGGAACTCATTAATTAACAGCTTTCTTCTTCTGTGGATCCTAAGTGCATCCCTTTTAAAACCAGAATGTTGAAAATTGAAAACACATTCAAGATTCTATTCTATTATGCCACAGAATAGTGGAGCCACAAGGTTTCGTCTCTGGGATTTAACATTTTTTTCAAATCCAGCATATGTACGAGTGTCATGAAACCTATTTTTCATCAAAACCGAATGTTTCGATATGTTGAATGTAAACAACATACTCTTCTCTGATACGACATTGTTTAACTTTGGCTGCACCAACTCGTCAGCACTGTCTCAATTCTCTCAAAGTTGTAACACATTGAGTTACATATAAAAGAAACAAAGAACCATGTATTGTTGATAATCTGAAATTCAAATTTTAACTTATAAACACAAAACGTGTATAAATGAATTATGTATAACAGAGTTAAAAGTGATAGAAACTATAGTGAAATATCGGGACTAATGCAGAATGGCATGTAAAAGAGATAAACATATAACTGAGGTTCCACTGTACTTTCAATTACTGGTCAGATTGTGGCAATCAAGTAAAATTCAAACCCCAATCATAACATTACGAGCCCCAGTATACAAACGTGAGCAGGCCTTCACCCCTCTATTGGGATGACAATAGCTTCTTTTGTGAAAAACATGTGTGCAATAAAAGAAAAAGTACTGTAGCAAAGTCATTTAACTGGGAAAAATTATGTAATTATGGTTCCGCTACACTATAATAACACTAAGACATTTTTGCACATTTATCATCACAGATCAAAAACCATTCCCATGAAAGAAAATGGGAACCTCTACAATAAATGCCAATCATCCTTGCTCCCTCTTCACCTGCATAAAGCAATCTTTAATTAGCTTGATTTTAAAAGACGGAAAATTTTCAACTGCACTCAAGCTGCAAAATTTAGAGGGAATATTGATTCTGGTTAAAAACAAATATCTGTTGACCAGTTCCTTGCCAAACTTTTTGGGTATCACTGAAGAAATTCCTACAGTAAAAACATCCACAGAAAAATGCCAAACCTCAAAAGTATGCCAAAAACCACAATATTCCTACATAAAAAAAAAAAAAAAATATTGCTTAACTTAAATTATCACCTGGTTTACCATGTGCATCAATTTGGGGTAGGTAAATTAATGCCCATAGTATTAATTACATTGGTTTTTTGATGTCAAAAACAATTTTTGACCTGACAAGGGTATAAAACTGGTTTAAATCATCAAAAACTACTAGACCGAAAAATAAAGCCTTACCTACTGTTTTTAAACAAATTATTAGCATTAAATACATTTATTAAAAGTTAGAACTCGCCTTGTAGGTATTTATGTTTTTCCTTTTGCAAATTTCTTAACACTGAGGAATAAAAGTGTTATTTTTGTTAACATTTTCATTTTTTTTTTTTTTTCATATGCACAAAATAATTGCTTTAACATAACACTCTGCAGAGTTAATACTAATTACAAGTCTGGCTGATTTTTTTCCTTGTAGCATATATCACATCACTAATTTTGTACATTTATTAACACCTAAATGAATTTGTAGGTTAGAGTGCATAATGCCAAAGTTAGAAAATATTCTCTCTATTGAGGCAGGACAACAGCAAAATCATTCTATTTGAACAAGTTTGGAAACAAGACCAGTCTTACAATTTTCACATTTGAAAATTCCTTTCCACCAGATCACAGGATTGGTCATCTTTTCACTTCTTTTAAAATAGGATGGAGGGACTGGTGTTTCCTCAACTTCGTAAGAAATTATTGGAGGAAAGCACCCACTAACTCTTTCCGCCACCCATATGCAGACTGATTATTTTTGTGTGTTGATTAACCCTTCGTCCATATGTTTAGCATGCAAAATGTAAGTTAAATAATAAAATGGGTTCAGAATTTGCTCTATTCATTTTTTCACCTTTTCAATATGTGATATAAGGGAACTTTCAAGAGACTAAGCCAAACATAGCATGCACCAACAGTTGTGGATGTATCTATCTAGAATATGTTGCATAATATAAAGTTACACTACTTAAAGAACCTTACTACAAGGCATTATATTATTCACCTGTTAATAATTAAATGTTACACATGTTCATGCTATATATCTTAAAAGGCTATTTTTAAATTAAAATGGGATATTTGAGGTTTTCGACACCAGAGTTTTTGATGACTGTTTAAATCATGGTTAAAACCATCAAAAACTAGCCAACCCTGGTTTTTGTTATTTTCTTCACAATTACTTTATTTGTTAATATAACGAAATAAAAAAACGGGAAGAATTTTGAGAAAAGCATAAGTTCTGGCAAGAGATTAAAAACTTGTAGGAAAATCCTAAATTCCCGTGTGTTTAAAAGTTAGCAAATATGTGCAATTACAGCACATAAGAATAACTGAAAATTTGGAAATCCTTATTACTGATTTTTAAAAATTATAGTACGAGTGAGTGATTGACGTACGCGTGATTTGTGTAGAGTCAAGTTAAATGACTTTGCTATAAAATGGCATCTTACTTTTAAAAAATTCTGAATGATAATTTTTAAAAATCTGTATTTGTCACAATTCACTGTAGGAAACAAATTCTTTTCAATGATAAGAGTCTGAAGCATTTCAGTTTCAAGTTTCAAACCCCAATTTGATGGTTTTTTTGTTACATCAGAAAGATGGCAAGTACATCTAACAACTTTTTCAATCAAATTAATAGCTTTTACTAAATCTCTTGAAGGATATGTCAATCCACCATTATCCTTAATCAATATTAAGAGGCAATTGGTGTTTTCTGCGATAAGAGCTGCGCGGCAAGTATCACAATCAGCCTGTAAAAGGCATTTTTGGCTACAAAACCAGCCATGTAAGATAATACATTATCAATTAATGGTGAAAGTGGCACGTTTCCTAAATAATTGTGGTCATATTGTACGTGTGTTAGAAATGATACAGCAAGTTCTCCTGAACATTTAGAATCCGTACTTTGTGTTTGTTCACCACTTATGTCAATTAAATCTGTAACATCTAATGGTATTACAGAGCCATTTTTGCTTGGTGCTACACCACACCGGCACAGCATTTTTTTGTAAATGCTACAAAATTCTTTTGTTGTAGGGTTGTTGTTAAACCTACCAGCTTGGCGAACAGAACCAAAAAATAGTTCTAAATGATCCTGGGACCACTTGTATGTCAACATGTATTTGACAGGAGAGGAAACATTTAGAACATGTGTTTCAACAAACCAAATTGTACTTTGTATATTAAAGGAAAATCCAATGAATGCAGTTTTTCTTCTTCCCGTGTGCAGGGGTTGCCCATCAACTGTTTGGAGAGACATTAAATAGCTCTGAGCTTTTAGCAAAAATGATTGTTTAGATTTCCAGTTTCTACATGAAATGGGTGCCTTATATCCATAAGCAAAAGGATTCCTGCTATTCAGGATGTCAAATAGGTAATTAATTATTTCTAAAAACTCAACTGTAGCCTCACAATTTTTAAAACTGTTATATCCAGTCTTTTGACAGAACTTTAGGGCTGCTGCTACAGAAGAACTCAACACTTGAGCAGCAAATTTTACCTTCATTTTATTTGGATGGTACTGAATGTGCTGTTTTGTTAATTTATTTGCTAATGTCAGGCTCTCTGATGCTTGCAATGCTTCCAAGGCTGAAATGTAACACCATTCAATGTTACCCTTTTCTGATTTCAAAATTTTGTAATCAGCAAAACAATTTCTTACAAGTTTTAACATATGGCATGTATCTAGAAATACTGGAATTTTCACAGCACATTCCTCCCTTTCAATGGTGATGAAATTATGTAAAACATCTTGGGATAAATTAGCACCTAGATTTACCAGCATCTGCTGATTACTAGAACATCCATCACAAACAAACCCGACAACATCAACATTGCAATCAAGCATGTTTATAATTACTTCTTTCATCAAAGAGCTTAACACTACACCAGTTATTTTATCAATTCAAAAGTATGCTAATGGCATTTTCCAATTTCCCAATACCCCAACTGCCATAACCACTAAAGCTTCTGATGCAACTGGAACAGTATCGCAGTCAGTGGTTCCTGCTCCATAATCCACCAGCCCAACCATCTTCTTATTGCTGTGGTCCCATTCAACATGTTTTTTAATAGCCATGCTGTCAACCATTATAGTGCAATATTTAAACTCATGCTCACCATCAGCTACTTTTTTCTTTATGAATTCAAATACCTGTTTTAAAAGGCCTGGTTGACCATTGATCCCTTCCATCCATCTTCGCAAAGTGCGTTTACAAGGAAGATTCAAAATTTTTCTCACATATTCATATGCCTTTGGAGAATATAAATTTAAGGTGCAAGCAAACTTTTGCACATCATCAGAATATTCCTTTTGGTGTTCTGTAGTGAACAGTTTCAGTTGTAAGTCACTAAAACATTGGCCAAGAAGTGTTTTTTCATCGTCCAGCAACAATTTTTGTTTCTGAAGATCATCCAATAGGTGAGCAATTGTATCAGATTTTCTTGCACCTTTCATTTTTTCACTATGCAACTTTTTCTTAACATGATTTATTGTTGCCTCAGATTCAACAAGTTTACGTTTCAAATAGGTGATTTCATCTGTTTGTATACTATACGTGTGGTCATGTTTTACTTGGAAAATAGTAGCAGAGACACTTTTTGTGTGTGTGTGTGTGTTTTGCTAGGGGAGATAAATTCATTTCTTTGTAGTGCTTTGACATTTCCTGGGAGTTCAAACACAGATGGCACAGCATTATCTCGAAGAATTTTCCGCTGCTGGAGAACTTCAAAATCACTAGGTACAAAATGCTTTGAGCATAAGTAGCAAAATTTAGAAGGTTCCCACACAGAGCCTTTTGTTTTCCCCTCCCTCTTTGTGGCAAGAGCCCACTCTCTTCTCAACTTCTCATTTTTGGGGAACCTATAATATCATAAAATAAATTCAGTTTGCAAAACTTCAAGAAATAAATTGCTTGCAAAACTTTGAAAATTCAGATTTATGCAATACATTTTTGACACAGGACACTTACATATGAATACATAAACTTGATTGAATGTATGCCATAGTAAATGCTTCAAATATTAAAATTTGATATACATAGAAATAGTTGATATACAGTAGATTCCCATTAATTGGGCCATTGATTAATTGGGGAAAGGCATTTATTTGGGACAGTTCTTGAAGAATATCCCAAATTAGCTCTTTGGGATAAAGCTTCACAAAACTGGGACAGCACTTAACTGGGCCAAAGTGTTCTAGTCCTAATTTACCAGAATCTACTGTACAGGAAAAGTTTAGATAAGAATATTCTTTTTTTTTTTTTTTTTTTTTTTTTTTATTGGAGGTTTAACAACCACCGTGAGCAACTCAATGGGCTATAAGCAGTCGCCCGTCCCTAATTTAGGGTCACTGGTTCCAGGGAAGAGAGAGAGCCAGTGCCGTAAGACAAACACAACATCCATGCCTCACCGGGATTCGAACCCGGACCCCTTTTGGACGAATGATCAGAGGCCATCGCCTTAGACCACTGCGCCACCGGGGCGGCTGAATATTCTTTTTGAATTAGTATGGTGCAAAATTTAGAAATTTGTTTTGAAATAAATTTTTAGTTTGTTCCACTATTAACATTTCTAAAGCATAACTAAAAAAAGTAGATAACAGCAAATATGGAGAAAGATTAGGTTTTCTAGCTGCCCAGTGCCAATCATTAATTTCCTAGTTAAAATCAATAGCTTTTTTTACTTCAGTAGCTACATTAAGTACAATGTTTGTTTCTACATCACTTTAAAACTTTGCCACACTACATTTTTTAAATTACTTTCCTATCATTTTATATACCATGCTAAATCAATTTCAAATTTCCCTCCTCAGCTAACGCCTTCTTCCTTGTCTACTCCCCCTATAACTGAGTTACAAGAAAAAGAAAATTCGCTTTGGTTAAGCGCTAATGAATTTTCATTGAAAATAGTATTAATCATTATAAGCATCTCTACATTCACTGAAATAACAGAGGGCCGCGGGTAACCTAGTGGGCAACGTTCATGACTGCTGCGGAAAGGACCTTAGGTTCAATCCCAGGCAGGTACGAACGCTCGATCCACTAAATACCCGCAGTGCGTTGGATGGGCACGTCAAGCTGTCGGACCCCGGGTACTGGCCCCCGGTAATAAATAAGGGCGTCTTCCTACCCCTTTCTACTTCGCTTCTGTGTCACTTTCCTATCGGGCCCTCTAGCCTAAATCTCCTAGCTTCCTATTTCTAAGAGTTGTTCAAGACCTGGGGTCAGACACTCCCTTCCTAAAATCCTCTACATATGATATCAAATAACAGAACAATACTGTTTCATGTAGCACACCTAATAACCTTAACTTGACCCATTTCAAACTCAAAATTGGTATGAAATCAGATATTCAGATGGACTTTTTTGCGGGGCCACAATATTTTATATCAACTTTTAACCACTATCACTAACTCGTGATTTTGATTGCAACTGACAGGCTATGACTTGGCCTCCAATTGATACAGCCAGTGAAAGGTTGTCAGATTCTTGTAATGTATTGCCATTCAATAAATCCAGTATTAGATTTAAGAATTTGATAATCAGCAAAACAGTTTCTGACCAGTTTTATCACATGGCAAGTATCAAGGAACACATGTATTTTTATTGTAGATTCTTGTTTCTGAATTGAAATAATGGTGTCATACTTTCTGGTGCTAAATTTGTCAACATTTGTTGGTTGCAGGGCGCACACACGGGGTGGGACCATTGGGTCCTGACCCCCCCCCCCCAATTTTAAAATACCTTATTCCGACTACAGCGAAATTAAAAAAAAATCTTTCTGCACATGTTAATAGAAACTAGCTGGCTGTGGTGTGATTGCATCAATCACAGAGAAATCAGAGAGCTCTGATTTCTGTGATTGAATACAAATCACAAATTTTCAGAGTCCTCTCTGAAAAGGTAGTTCGACAACTGTAATAGTTTTCAAACGATGAGGAATACTTAGGTGAGTTAAATGTTGTTTACTTAACTTTTTCGTTTTCCAATGATAATGTGTCTGCTCTTTAACAGTGTAATGAACAGTGCTGTCAGGGAAAGCATATAATTTATATATATTATTTAAAGTGAGCTTAGATGAAAATGTTTCTGCATTACAGTAAGAGAAGCGATTTAAACTTTATTTTTCTGTACGTCTTATGGTCTTACATAAATATTAATGGATATATTAACGCACATTTAATTTAGCAGACTTATTCAAAAGAGTAAGGTTTTTTTAACCTGTGAACACATCAGTGCTGATTTATGCTAACAAAGAGAATTTACACACCACACATATATATATATAATCCATATGTGTGTGTGCCCAATTTCTAGTTTCATTTGTCCCGTGCATATTTTTTTTGTCGCCCCCTCCCTCTTGAGGAAATTCTGTGTGCACCCCTGGTTGGTTGTATGCACATCCATCCCAAATAAGCCCAAAAACATTTATGCTACACTCAATTAGATTCAATGTTTCTTTCACCAAACAGCTTAACATTTTCCCTGTAATTTTGCCAATCAAAAAATATGCTAATGGCATTTTCTGATTTCCTAAGACTTCAACAGCCATAACAACCAAAGCCTCTGATGCAACAGGAACAGAATCACTATCAACAGTTCCAGCTCCATAATCCACTACACCATGTTGTTATACTTTATACTTATGTTGTTATACTTATCAACTAGACATTAGCATCCACAGCTACCAGCAAAATATTTCACCAATGAATTTTTCCCATAGTGAGCAGATAGGTTTTATCACAGCAGCACAACTCACCAAAAAAGTGAACTGCTTGGAGCATAGAGCACATTGGTGATGCTTTTCACTTGGGTGAAGAAGCATATACATGAAAGATGACCTTTCTGAGCAAATTGTTTTGAGCATCCATCACATTCCTGAAGTTTTTCACTTGTGTGAAGAAGCATATGTATTGAAAGACCACTTTTATGAGCAAATTGTTTTGAGCATTCATCGTGATGGAAAGATGTTTTACTTGTGTGAAGTGGCATATATCTTGCATTTAATAAAATAACTGTCAATATTTTGTTCGAACTATTGCAATATTCATTACAAACTGTAATTAATATTAACTAGACTTTAACGCTATTACAAATTAACAGGTGGTATATTCCACTCAGATGAATCTTACACACTACCATTGGGTCAACTTAATATTGAACAGAAATATTTAAATTCGTAAAACTGACTACAAACACTCACCTGTGAAATGAAGTCCCACGTTGTTTGCTGTTTTTATCGTCTCGGGCACTGCAATTTATTGCAGAACAAGCTTTCACCATATTCGATATCTCGTAACACACATAGAGATCACAGAACACTCTCTCAAACCAAGGTCTTTAGATATATCTCATGGTATAAGGTTGGGCTCGCTACGATGTCCGCCTCTCATTGGCTGCTGAAATGACGTCGGCGTGGACGCTCGGCAGCCAACATGGCAGCTTTGAGCGTCTTGTGGCGTTGGGTTAAGGCATACGAAACGATCGTAATAATCACACTTATTATGATAATAATGAAATAAAAGTGCAAAAAACTGCTCCTACATAAATCAAAATCATGAAATCAAACCACCTTCTGTGAAGTGCAACATTTCCCAATTTATTTGCATATATGTGAACTCATATTTTAATACTTACCGCCAAGCCACTATACAAAATAAACAACTACAAGAATTAAGGTTAAACACCGATACTTAAATTATTTCTGAAATTTACTTCATCAAAAAATGCCAACAAAGGCGGTGATACGCATCGCTGCCAAATCAATCAGTTCTGTACTGGGAACAACACGAAAAATATTCCGTCTCTCTATATATTCACTCTTGAAACATTTTTCAACATTCCTTCATGGTGTGAATGTATATAACACATAGGCAAGCTAAAAGAAACAAAACAAAAAAACAAATATATGCGCAAGAAAACCAAGAGTTACGTGTTATACGTCCCTTTTTTTTTTTTTTTTTTTCAAAATTGCTTTTTCCTGTAAAGTTAAATAAGCTTATTATTTTGCTCTAAGCTTAAGAATGTGGTTTTCACTTTAAACCTTTTTTACCAGCATGTGTGCTAGCTGGTTGTTTTAGTAGTTTACAAGGTTTAGTAGAATTTAATGTTCAAAGATTTTATTAACTTACAAAATTTATATTTGGTGCACTTAAGCAGATGTAATATAGCAGAAACCCACTTTCAGGTCTTTTTAGAAATGAGAGAGGGATCATTTCTGTTTGACCCTGAAGAAGGAATAAGTGATTGTTCTCAACATGTTCTACATTACATGTCTCTTTTTATAATCTCACTTTTAGAGTTTAGAGTTTTTTAGTTTTAGCCCTCATCAAGGGGAGAATATAGCTCTGTGATTGGGTTTTGATATTCTTCTTTTTTAGGTTTTTCTTTTAAAATTGTTTGTACACACCCACACACATCATTTAAGAAGGTTGACATTTTTTCTGGAAGTGAAGATATAGGAGCTATATCGAATATCTACTTAAAAAATGACATCTTGAAAAATACACACACACACACCATATATACATACATATACACACACACCATAGATACATACATATACACACGCCATATATACATACATATACACACACGCCATATATACATAGATATACACACACGCCATATATACATACATATACACACACACCATGAAGGAATGGTGAAAATTTTCCATCTTTAAAAACTCTGTCTCTCCTGTATATGTGTGTGGTACATTTTTTTTTATGTTAATGACTAGCAAATAAGTTGGTATACTCATTACCACTGATGCTGTGCTAATTCAATTCTACAACTTTTCTTTTACCAGATTTGATCCTTAACACAATGTGCCCATGACAGATGTATTGAAATAAAACTTTTCTTTCTCAGATGAGTATATATAATAGCTATCAGAAAAATTGCAAATACTTGCATACATGCATACAAACAATGAAAAATTGAAATAAAAAAAACAAACTTAGCTTTCTGATGGCAGAATTCCTTGGCACTTGGCATTATTCCTGCAGGTTGCTTACATTTTCTCCATGGCATGAAAAATCTGGTTTGGCCATGTGCATCCAGGAAATTTTCACTTTGATGAAGCCTGCCACTTACGTGCTTTTCTGCGTTGAGCTTCTTCTGCCTTCCTAACTTTTGCATTTAAATGTCTTAGCCGTATAAAGGTTCAGGTTCTAACATACAACTTTATCACCTCTGTAGGAACATCTGGAAACCTCTGACCAATTTTCACACGTAGTTTGTGTACAATCTTGTGTTCCTGGGATAAAGAGTCATGTCCATGTACTTCTGCAAACATCAACTCAAACTGGCTAACTTTCTCCAACCATGGATCTGATGGAACAAGCAGGCCACCTCGTGAAAGGGTCTCAATCCAGCCAACAGGTACTGATTCTGTAGTTGATGGTGGATTAAGTAGCTGGCCAGTTGGAGTACCCAGCGAAAGGTCATATTTTCTTCCTCTGTAAGCTATGTAACCTGCAAGGTACCGAAAGCCTTCTACAGAGCAATCGGAGCCAGGAGTAGCAGGTGGTACCTGAATACCTGTAGAGTCATGTAGTGTAATATCCCGAATCTCAGTTTCACCTTCAATCATTGCCAGGGGTTCTGACATATCAGGTAAAACGGCACTAAACAACTGAGATGTCAAAGAGTAATCATCATCACCACCACCTAGCGCAACAGGTGTGGAACATCTGCAAACACCCAAACTCGTTTATTTGGTATTTGAGGATTGGGGAAGCATGTGTTTGTGTGTGTTACTTATAATTCCTTCCATACAGCACGATTTTTGCCACCGAGGTCAGCTACAGCAGCAACAACATTATACTGAATATCTTCCAGAGATGATATTATTTTGTTCAACAATGAGGCTGTCATTTGTATGTCAAAATCAAAATATATTACCTGCTTCCAGCTTGCAAACAGTCCCCGTACCATGACTACTTGCACATTACTGTGTGGACCAACAATCCTATTTTCTTCTTGGTCATAGGAAATTCTGCTATCTATGTTCATTTCATCAAAAGAAATGACACATGTACACTCTAAAGTACTAAGTCTTTGTGCCTGTGCCTTCATTAGCTGAAGGATATCATGTAGAATGCCAGGGCGACAATGGAATGAGCGAGCAGTCCACCGCCTCAGTGTTGAAATTCCTGGCAATGGAAACCCCATTTTATCTCTCAAGAAAATATAGCACTTTCTTGACATTGCACGCAGAGTAATGGCTTTACAGATGTCTTCCCTTTCCCATTTTACACATTTCTTACCTTTTATTAAACAACGGATCTGATTTGCAGTGAAGAGTTTTGCTAAAACTTTCCTTACTTCAGTTTCTAACTCCGTGTCAAATTTTTTCAAGTATTTCTGAGAACGTCGTCGAGTTGTTACAAGCTGACTGTGAAGGTACTTGTTTCTTACTCTCATCTGAATGCACGCTGTGTTTAGCCTTTGGTTTTCTTCCTCCAATTTCTTTATTCTTTTCTCCATTGTTTTTATATCACTCAGCATGCACTGTGTTTCTTGATCAGTTCCCATCGGTTTCTCTACATTCCTCTTCTTTGGTGATAGATTATCAAGGGTTTCCAATGCACGTTTCCGAACTCCACGGTCATGACATCTAAGTGCAGTAGGCGTTGCAGTCTCAGGTCCTGAAATGTCAGCACTGGCTCTCGAACTTACCTTATTAATACCAGTACTATTGCTTGTGGGAAGGTTTAGTGTAGGTACTGCATCAGGCTTCAACGCTTTCCTGTTAGTTAACCCAAGTAACTCTGCCTTTAAGTCACGCTGGTAGTCATCCTGAGTGAAATGTTGAGAACACACTCTTGCATTGGACACTTTGAAGGAATCCTGACGCTTACATTTCTGAATCCACAATTTTTGTAGTAATAAATCCTTCGGAAATACATGGTACATAATGTCAGTGTTCTTGGTTTTCCTATTGTACGTAGTACAACAGGCCACTGCACAACCCGGCATTATTGCGTTTCTTACGAAACACAGAAGCAATGAATTTCAGTGATAAATACGTGTAAATATCAAAATAAACAAAACATAAACATAAAACTATACGATACAAACTTCAAGCGGTTGAAAATCAACTGCGTTTATAGAGAAAACTCCAGCAAACCAATTGTAAACAAACAGGGATGCCAGAAGTCGAAAGACTGTGCGTCCACACCTACGTCATGCGTGGTTTCAAAATAACCGCGTCTGATATTACGCAGCCCAAGTGGGACCCTCCTGTCTCAAACTGACAAATAGCGGGCAGCCAATCTATACTCGGGGCAAGCTTAACCTGTCATTGGAAGGAAGGCTACAGAGTGTATACTTCCACTGCATAAAATAGTTCCGGTCTAAAAGCTCGTACTCCAGCTTCAACTGGCACTTAGAAATGACACAGATGTTCAATACGTTGTGTGTGTGTGCATTTAAAAAATTCAGATCTCAGTTTCAGCGGCATTTCTAAAAAATACATATATTCGTGCTTTGGTGACGTCACTGATATTTCTCTGTCACAGCATTCTTGTTTGGGTCAGAGTTAAGCTGTTAACCCAGGGGATATTTATTGCTGTGGGGGGGGGGGGGGTGGGGGGTCATTAGTGGAAGGATGAGGGCGAAAAAGTGTTTCCGAGGGCATTTCGCGTTTCTCCTTCTTGATTGTTGTTTTAAAACACTCTTCTGTCTTTTCGGTTTTTTCGAATGGCATCTGCCGGTCACTCGAGTGTATTTCAGCCGCATAAACGTGGGAAATCACTACGAAGCTCTGCTAAGGTGATCGTTATGAATGTTTTCACTAAATTGATGGAAAAACATTCGCCGAATAAATCAAATGAATTAACAGTTCTTACGGCAGAACTCACTGGCGTTTCAAGTCGCACCATTGCGAGAATGAAGGTTGAATTTAGTACTGAAGTACCTCAGATCCATTGGCAATTTATTTCTTCAAATTAAAATACAATTCTCGCTTGGCTTACATAGAACGTTTTCTCGAAATTAGTTTGGAGTTCCCAATTCAGTTCTCAATATAGGCCAAGAAACGGCCATCTTTTCCTTTTGAACTTTTGTGCGCAGTTGCCTTAAACGCGCATGAACCGGCATGAAAATTCAGACAAATGAAAGAGTTCCTTCCCCAGCCACACATAATTCGGAAACTTGGAAAACTGCCACACATTCAAAGTGTTCCTCGGAGGAACAGCAATTTGTGCCCGGCCCATCAATGAAAAACATGTGGCAATTTTCCAATGTGTGGCAATTTTCCAAGTTGCTGAAAGATGTGTGGCAGTTTACAGTGAACCCTAAAATATCATTTACCACAGAGACGGGCTCTTGTCCAGTACTTATGGCAACACGGGGTAGTTAAAAATGCATACACATTTAACGGATGTCTGTTATAAAAAAAAATCTAATCAAGGCAAAATTTTTGAAAGAACGAAATTTTACGCATAACTGATGACATGGTAAAATTACTTTTAATTAAATCCCGCAGTTGGTAATCTTCAAGCAATAAGTATAAATATATGAAATATATAAACAAAAAATGGAAAAATATGTGAAAACAAAATTAGGCCACTTAAGACTGCTTCCCGTGTTTAGCAAAGATAATTTCATTTTAAAAGTAAGAAAGAAAGAAACGTTACACGTTCTGTAACATCTCCAAAAAAAAAAAAAAAAAGATAAGAGAGGGAGAAATAAACTGCTTGTCTACCGGTCTGCAAAGCGCGCGGCGGTGGGGAGGGGGTTAAAATAGAGGGGTTTGGTAAGGGATCACGGTGACAGACAGCCAGCCCTGAGGGCTTGTGGGAGAAGTTTTCCGAGTGAAGGTTAATTACACACCATTAGTGCGGAGTAATACTGGGAGTGAAAAGGTCACCGTAGCTTTGGCCCCATTACCAGGATAGCTTTGCCCCGAGTATAGTTTCTTATATGACATCTGTGGAGAAATCACACTCCGTTGGCTCAATGCAATTGGGAACCTCAACAAACTATAGGGGACGCTGCGCAAACGTAAACAAACTTCTCTAGTACGGGTAACGTCGCACGTGTTTCCATAAAGTCGAATGTTAGAATGGCTGGTTTGTCGCTTTCAATCCTTGAAATAATGAAATTTGTGGACGCTTCTAAAAATTCAAGATGCATTAAAGAAGAGGAAGTGATTGTTAATGTAGGCCATATAATTTCTTGTGGAATTAAAAAGGAAGATGGAAAAGAAATTCTCATAGTTTCGCACTGCATTCAGTCCACGGCAATAACGTCGTCGCCTCACTCCATCAACGGTGTTTTAGATACAAGTAACAGTGAAATTTCTATAAAGTCATTTGAGTGCTCTTGTAAAGCGGGCAGAAGTGGAACGTGTAAGCACTGTGTAGCAGTAATGCTTTACTGTAACAGGTAATTTTTAATTTTACATTTTCAGGCAAGTGATATAGTAATACCGACAGGGGTGTTCTAATCCGGATTACTATTAAAAGCTGACATTTCGTTTCACAGGACCCATTTTCAATACTGTCAACAATAACATTTGTAATTTTTGAACATTCTGTTCCTAAGAGTGTTTGTGAATTGGTAATTGTTGATCATCATTGGGTTCTGCGTTTTTGAACCGATGACTGTTGACAGAACATTGCAAATCTTGTTCCATAATGAAGTTTAAATTTATATGGATAACAGCAATTATTTGTTTTCAAGATTATGTAGAAATGCGGAATTTTTAATTACTACTATGCAATAAAAACATGCTGCCCTGTTTTTTTTTTTTTTTATTGGAGGTTTAACGACCACCGTGAGCAACACAATGGGCTATAAGCAGTCGCCCGTCCCTAATTTAGGGCCACTGGTTCCAGGGAAGGGAGAGAGCCAGTGCCGTAAGACAAACACAACATCCATGCCTCACCGGGATTCGAACCCGGACCCCTTCCGTGCGAATGATCAGAAGCCATCGCTTAGACCACTGCGCCACCGGGACGGCGCTGCCCTGTTTATTATTCATTCAAAGACGTTACTAGGTTAATAGCATTTCACTGGAAGGATTTCAAACGCAAGGCACAAACGTTTATACTAACTTGTGAAAGCCGCCCCGGTGGCGCAGTGGTCTAAGGCACTGGCCTCTGATCATTCGTCCGTAAGGGGTCCGGGTTCGAATCCTGGTCGGTTTGCCGCCCCGGTGGCGCAGTGGTCTAAGGCGCTGGCCTCTGATCATTTGTCCGTAAGGGGTCCGGGTTCGAATCCCGGTCAGGCATGGATGTTGTGTCTGTCTTACGGCACTGGCTCTCTCCCTTCCCTGGAACCAGTGACCCTAAATTAGGGACGGGCGACTGCTTATAGCCCGTTGAGTTGCTCACGGTGGTCGTTAAACCTCCAAACAAACAAACAAACAAAAATCCCGGTCAGGCATGGATGTTGTGTTTGTCTTACGGCACTGGCTTTCTCCCTTCCCTGGAACCAGTGACCCTAAATTAGTGACGGGCGACTGTTTATAGGCCATTGAGTTGCTCACGGTGGTCGTTAAACCTCCAAAAAAAAAAAAAAAAAAATTACTTGTGAAAAACATAGCCGAAACCTTGGGAACGACATTGCGGGACACAACAACATGATTTGTTCTTCTTCACGGGATTCTCCATTATACAACTCTCTAATTCCAGAATGAATGCAAAAATACACCAAACTACGACAACTGAACGTAATGAGCGATCTACCAACAGCCAAGCATTGAGCCAAAAACGTTACCCGTACTACAGTAGTTCTTTCTTTTGCCGCTAGAGGGAGAGCGGACCGCTGAGATTGCCAATTCGGCCAACACAAAATGCATTGCAATAGCATTGAAACCAAGGCCAACCCATCAGTTTTCCCACACTTTGACGGCTGTCGCTCGCGGTTATTGGGAACCTCAACGAACTGTAGGGGACGCTGCGCAAACGTAAACAAACTTCTCTAGTACAGGTATAGCGTCTAGAAGGTAAAGTGTGCCGAGCGCCTAGCATACGTAATGATTGGTGTGGATACCGAAATTTGTCTCCTTCGTAGATGGCTCTGCGGTCGCCTTCCCTTCCCTCTTTCTTACTGTGAGCGAAGCGGGAAACTAAATTCGCGTTGCTTACTGTAAAAAGAGCGGCGATTTAGACGAAGACGTGTTATGTTTTAGGTTTTAGAAGGAATGTGGATTACCTAAATATTGTATATAAGTTATACTTAGCTCATTATGCGGAAGAGAAATAACCATTGTTTTGTGCCAGGTTGCAATACTCAGTACAAAAACAGTAAGCTGTCGCTTTTTGGAATACCCAAAAATGATAAACTTTTACAGCAATAGCAAAAATTGATTCCCCGTGCAGATAAAAACTTAGACAAATGTAGTGCTGTATGTGAACTGCACTTTGATGAGAGATTTGTGGTTCGAAATTTTGTGCATAAAATAAACGAGGAGACTGTGTTAATACCCAGAGATCGGCCCATCTTGACACCAGATGCAATTCCAACAATATTTCCAAACCTTCCCCATTATTTATCAAAACCTCTGGTAAAAAAGAGGAAAGTTAGGGAAACCGATGATAAGCCTGATGGTAATTTAAATAGCTTGGAATTTACTTCCCATAGAGTTACACTGAACTGCCTTCTGAATATCAACCTTCCTTCAGAGTTTTGGAGTGAGCAAATTCCTGCTAATAATTCAAAGTGCATAATTTTCCATGTTCATTCATTCAAACGTGAATTGTGAAATTCATTGACAACTGAAAAACTGGTTGTTGTAACCGAAAGTGAACCAGAGTTTACCTGTGAAGTGTATTTACGTGGATTAAAAATGAACACAGTTTCTAATATTACTTCTAAAGATGAATTAGAATCCATTATTCGAGACACTGATAGGCTAACAGTATGTCATGGTGCAGGCTCCATTTCAGAATTTGAAAATAACAGGAAGTACCTTGAAAGTGGAGTTATTTTTGAGAATAATTTGTACAGCAAAAAATGTGTAACGAAAAGAACAACAGCGACTTGCCTCAAATGTAAGTATCTGCGGCGCTTACTTTTGCACAAAATAGCTTATCATAGAAAAAAGGCTACATTTAAAAATAAGTATCAGAATAAAGTTCGGAAAATCAACAGGCTAAAGAAACGGGTTATTTCGCTCTCTGATTACATAAAAAAAATCCAAAACAAAAATAAGAATTTTACAGAACTTTCCATTAATGAAAACATAGCAGAATTACCCATTAAGCAGCAGCAAATGGTTATTCATTGTTATTAGGCAGCAAAAAGGAAATCTGCAAGAGGTATGTCATATACCAAGGAATGGTTACTTGAATGCTTACTAATGCACATAAAAAGTCCAAAATTGTACGAGCACATACGGAAACACAAAATCATGATCCTACTTAATAGAACAACTATTAGAAAGTATATTGCAAATTACAACAGTGGTTTTGGATTCAATGCACTGACGTTCGAAACTATTTCAAAGAAAACAAGTGAAATGGAGCCTTTTGCAAGACATGGTGGTATATTAATAGGTGAAGTGAAGCTTACAGAAAAACTGCAAGCAAAATCATCTGGTGAAATATTAGGGTTTGTTGATATTGGGCCATACACTTCAGAAACTGTTTAGCATACCCCTTGTAATCACGGACTGGTAATGGTGTTCCAGCCATTAAATGGAGATTGGACCCAAATAATTGGTGTTTTTGCCACAAGTAACAATATAAGTGGAACTTTGCTTGCAAAATTAATTATTGAAACTGTTATTCTCACTGAAAATGCAAGTCTGTTTGTTGATTTCATTACGTGTGATGCAGGTCCATTTGTTCTTGGAACAGGAATATGTGGAAGACATTTGGTATATCAGCAGATTGTTCTGGAACTAAATACAGCATTATGCATCCTACAGATTGTTCTAGAAGTTTACATTTCATATCAGATTTTCCTCACTTAATAAAATGTGTACGGAACGCATTTGTTACCAGAGGTTTTCTTCTGCCCGAAGGAGAAGCAAGACCAGAGCATGTTGAAGCAGCATGGAGGAAGGACTCTGACATAACTACTCTAAAAGCCATGCCAAAAATTACACGCGTTCATATTCACCCGAATAATTTTGAGAAAATGAGGGCAAGTTATGCTTTGCAGCTTTTTAGCAACGAAGTATTAAAAGGCCGTTTTCTCTATAAGCATCATATTGAAATACAGTTTGGAAGTACTAATGCAACTGCATTTTTCATAAAGTTGATGATGGAGTTAATAACTGTAATGACCCCGAGGAGTCCATCAAGTAGTCTCCGCATAGATTCTGAGGGATGCAAAGTACTTAATGATTTTCTGTTGTATTTAGATAAATGGGAAGCTTTTGCAGTGATAAGAAGATTGGGTTTTTAAGTGCTAGCACAGCTGCAGGATTACGAGTCACTATAAGCAGTACCATCTCTCTACTAAAATATCTAACAGAAACCTTGAACTACAAGTATGTAATGACATCGCGCTTGAGTCAAGACTCAATAGAAAGCATTTTTGGCATTATTCGGCAACTGTGAGGCTGCAATGACCACCCCACTGAAGCAGAATTTTTAGTGACCATTCAGTGTTTAAGTTTTTAAAATCTGGCCAAGCCTGTAAAGTGTGGTACTAGCTGCACAACAGAAATCATCAATTCCCTTATTGGGCCAAGTGACACCATCAGTTGCAAATCTAATGTCTTGTTAAATTTAAATGAACTTTTAAGTGATGAAATGCTAGATAATGTGAAAGATACCTTGAATAGTGCTGCATATTCTGATTGTGCTTCCCTTTTCCCACATAATTCCCATAATAAGTTGCTAGTTTATGTTGCAGGTTATGTAGCTAGGAAATGTGTTGCAATAACTAAATGCAAAGATTGCACCAAAATGTGTTTAACATGCAGTATTGAAGAAAAGGCCAGGTTTTCTGGAACACTGATACGAGAATTTGATAAAGGTGGCTTATTATATCCATCAAAGGAACTCCTAGTTCTTGTCAGTCAACTGGAAGGAATTGTTACACATTATTTCAGCACCGAAAATCTACACAGAGGTAGTATCGTTGATATTCTAGCTATCTTGATGATAAAGAAAATTAAATTCATTGGTTGTGCAGAGTACAGTAAAGATGTGACATGTAAGATTGCAAAATTTTATTAACTGACACGGTTGCATTTCTATATAAAGGGACTTCATAAGATTCACAATGATAATAGAGAAAAAATGAAGTACCTTAAGCTGAGACGTTGCAAATAAATATGAAGTCCCTGGATTTGGGTGTTGAGGCTCTTTTTATGAGGAAGCAAGTGAGAGACAGATTTTTTATTACTGTGGAGTGAGTAAATATATGTGGAGTCAGTCAATAGCTCTCACTTATAATTACTGTGGAGTCAGTAAATATATACCGACTCCACAGTAATGCTACGGCTCAAACCCTCACCGCGCTTCCTCAAAACTACCTTAGCAGCTAATAAGAAATTTGCAACAGAACAGGTTCCGTCATTCAAACCCAGGGGTTTGAGCTCAGTCACATTACCAATGTTCAACTCGTAGCAAGCAGAGCAGCCACTGCTGTGTTTACTGATCTACTATATATTACCATATGTAAGCATATGACTGTATTAAAAAGAATGGATAATTTTGGGAGTATGTAGCAGTGGCTAGTTAACTTTTCCTTCATTAAATATGATATGTATGCACATAGAAGACAGTAAGCCTAATGCATATGCAAATAAGTGATCCTAGAAACTTAACCCAAACTCATTAAGAATATTTCCAGCCTATAATGAGGTCAAGAAATGTCCAGGTTGTTAACAAACTTAGAAAAGAAAGTTACAAAAACTGGTAAGTTATTTAGAGATTCAAAATTCATTTCTTTAAATGTATTTATTTAAAAAAAATTAATCCCCTCCCACCAAGTAACTGAATAGTTCAGCAGATAAGATATTAATATACAAAAAGATTTTAAGGAACATGTGTGGTGGTAATAATATTGCAGAGTTACTATTTTTCATTAAAAATGTTTAGAACTGTGGGATTCTTTAACAAGCTGCCCCACCCCTTCATCTTTTTATATTTTTAATGTTCAAATCCCAAAACCACGGGTGATAATCTGATATAAACACACTTTTTTTCAATCAACATTTAGCTTTGGCATTTTCAGCATTGCTAACTAGGGCTTCCATGATGGAATTATATTTTACAAAATTCAGTATTTTGAAGAAAACTTGTAAGACGCCATGACTGATTAAGTGTGACTAATTTACTCTTTACAAGGTGGTGTAAAAGTAATAAAAAATAAACTAAACAGGTATTAAATTTATTTCTGGAAATTTAATTGTGTGTGAAAACATCTAATACAGTAGTTGCATTCACAAATTCTTGCTCTTTGATTCAATTGCATTTTCTAAGATGCCTAAAAATCAAGTTGTGTGCCATTTATTTTTTGTGTAATGTTACTTTTTAAATCCCCCTCCCAAGTTCTGTTGCTGATAAATTTCTCTGTCGCTATACAATTGAGAAACGGTTTTTGATAAAAAATTTCAACAACTGCTGCACTAGCCTTTGACATATAACAGCCCACAATGAATTAATCAAGCTTCTACTTTATAAAAAATAAAAACGAAAAGAAAACCATTTAAAATGGGATACTTACTTTTGCCTCACTGTATAAATTGAATAAAGCATAACCAATGTGCTGAGATGTGGTAATATTGTAATAAATAATGCTACAAGCAATGTAAGATTAAAACATTGCTTTATTACAAACTACACGTGGCTTTTGTATGGAAATTCCTAAAGCCATTTATAATTAACTCTCATCAGCAAGCTTTTGGTCCCCGTGCTGATGAGAGTTCAATATTCCTCACCGGTCCACGTCAGAGGTCAGTTTTTACACATGTGCTTCAACATTTGTTTCAGTTGGTGTAAATTATATCTGTATTACCTATTCCCAACTACTAGAGGCATTAAACAACGGTGTTACATGTTTACATTGTACACAGTGTGTCACTGCGCGCACCTTACTGGGACGACAAACCTTTCTGGATTTACTGAGTGGATATCAGTATGAGACTGCAATAATTCCAATTTCAGAAATTAAGAACAAATAAATGTCTTGGTCAATTATTTGCTCCCCCACAATATTTCTTCATTTAATAGTAAAATTTATCTAACGGTATAAAAAAATCCCTCCAAATCAGCCCTTTTTTTTTTTCTGAACAATTACTGGTAAATGTTTTCTCATGCATGCATTATGACCAAAATTATGCTTCAGTCAGACAGAAATGTCATTATAAATGCCTGTGACACAGATTAAATAAAGTGGTACACACCGTTTTTTAAACCAGTCAGTAACAGACAAAAATAATTTTTGTTAAGCCTTTTAATAATACGAAAAGCTTACCCAACGTTTATATGTATCTGCTATATCCACGCTAATCACTACATACGCTGAGCGCTTGGCACACTTCCCCTTCTATGCTATATATCAGCTGTTTCTGTATAACTGTTTGAAGAGTAGATACATGGAAGCACCTTATATGTGCATGCCCCTACGTATTTACTTCAAACAGTAAATTTTGCCCGCTGTCCCTAAATTGTTTTTAAGGAGAGCTCTGTATCTGATTGGCAGCATTAAATTTGTTGAACCACGGCATTACTTATACCTGATCATAGGCCTAACCACTGGGGGGATCAAGACCCCCAGATTTTCATAGAGTCTGGGATCCCCAATGTAAATGAACCCCCAAATGTTTTGGGAATATAATGATATGAACTTTTTATGAGAACCAACTAAATTATTTAATAATATAAGATTGTAATTTTTCATAGAATGCGAACACGTGTATAATGTGTACTTAATAAAACAGCGATGTTGATTAAGCATGGTTACTAACATCGCTGGCGTATATACATTATGTGATCAGACCCTCCCCCCAATTTGAAACACAGTTATGCCACTGTACCTGATGGTCACTGGCCAACATCGCCGACGCTGACACTTAAGCATTCAATATAATGTCCCATACAAAAAGCCTTGCAATTTTTGTATATACAGCAGGAGCGGCTCCTGCAATAATCCAAAGCAGTTTTTTTTCATGCCACATCAATAGAGAAGTTTATTGAACTCGGCTTGAAGTTTTTCTTGCACAACGCCACTGGGAGCGAAAAGAACGCTTGCGCGCTGCTCTGACTGCTATTGAAACCAACTTATGTGGGAAACTGCCTATTCCCACATCAGTTCATTTCCTTTGAATAAAACGTCCCTGGGGGCTGCAGCTCTCGCTGGTACAGCAGATATAAGTGGTCCTCGGAATCATTTGCGAGTGACGTAGCTACAATGCAGTCTTTCGTTGGCTGCAAATGCAACGCCGGGACTTCAACTTTCGGTTTGTTCCTACTTTTATTCAACATGATAATTCTATCAACTGGAGATTATTCGTGTTTGCTAACAACAAATACTCAGTTGCCGAGATTTTTGCCAAAAAGTTTCACTTCTGGTCAAAATGGGCATGTGAACAAATTGCGATTAAGAATAAAGTTCAGTAATGGATAAATTGAAAAATGAAAAAAAAATGACTAATTTCTGCAGCGAAATACTTGCACAAAATTAATATTTTCACTTACCAGGCACAGTCAAATTTTCGCTTTTAAACTCATGTACATTTCTATTCATCAAAAAACATTGAAGTTGCTCCATTGGCCATATTTTACTTTTCTGCTGCATATGCATACCCCCCCCCAAAAGTAAGCTGCACATTTCAGTTGAGGTAGTGCTTTATACTTAATTACTTTAAACACAACATTTAATCAAACACAATTGTTTAGAAAATTTACGAAGTTGGTAAATTTTGAAAACAAATTGTTCTACACTAAATTGTAATCATGGCTTGAAAATTGAAACTGGGAATATGTTTGCAATTCGTATTTATTAAAGACAATGCCTGTAAGTCAAAATTCTAAAGGGAGCGTATCAGAAGAAAAATATTTATTATATTTCTACTAGGGGTCATAATTGAAACCTGAAAATGCGTATATGACGTTGAGTGCGTGTCCGCTGTCACTGGCACACGCATTTTTTTATCTTTAAAACTGGTTCCCTTAACTGAGTGTGCGTTGCTCTTACAGTATCTACATTTATATATTATTTACAACCACTATCTCAATCCACTGCTGGATAAAAGTCTCCAAGTTTCTTCCACAACAGTCTGTTTAGAGCCAGTTTTCTTCTTGCTCCCGAATTTCATCCACCCAACTCCCACATCATCTTCTGGGCCCTTTTTTTATGTCCCTTGCTATCCAGTTTAATATTTCTCGCTGGCTCTTTCTTCTAGAAATATGTACATCCCATTGCAATTTCAGGGATTCTGATCATTGCTGTCTTCCATCCTTGTAATTTTCCCGATCCACGAGTTCCTCTTTGTATCTTTCCTGTTCCTGGTTACATCTAACATGCATCTCTCAATCCTTTTTTTCTGTTGTCTGCAACCTCGGTATATCTGTTTTAGTTGAGGTCCATGTCTCTGCTCTATGCATAACAACTGAAGGGATGCACTGATTAATGAGCGTCATGTTAGGATCGTTAGCATCATGTTAAGATCGTTAGGATAAGGGTCCTGCATGGAATGTATGTGGAACTAATTTCTTTGATGTACAATGGTGTATGCGTGGGTGATGATCAAATGATCATATGTAGAGTATTTTAGGAAGGGAGTGTCGGACCCCAGGTCTTAAACAACCCTTCGAAATAGGAAACTAGGAGATTTAGGCTAGAGCGCCCAATAGGAAGTGACACAGAAGCGAAGTAGAAAGGGGGAGGAAGACGCCCTTATTTATTACCGGGAGGCCAGTACCCAGTACCGGCAGTACCGGTGTATGCTGTATGCATGGGTACCTCTCCACAAGGTAAACAATGAGGAAATATACACGAAAATACTGGATAGCACTATGATTCCAAAGTTCACATTAAAATGACTTGTGACTACAAAATATGCCAAACACATTTCTTTTAAGAAATAATGAATCAAACCAAGTTTTATACGCCGATTATTTTCTTTATAAATATGGCCACTCCTTGATATCTGTTCCCTAATTCAGGTATCGGTTATCTCTAGAATTTCCCTATCAGTTGCTAAATATAAAAACTAAATATTAATTTCTACGAGTATATATATAAATTATTATTAAAGAGACAGCATCAGCAGGTTCAGTAACTTAGCTTTCGAAGTGATATCTACAAAATTTGAATGCAGCCCCTCCATTTCAGCTTACCACTAGCCGCTACTGAGTGATATATTTAAATTTTCTAAACAGCACGTCTTTACTTGGCACATCCACGCCATTTGTTATCGTTTTAGTAGGCATTCTTCCAGGAGGTTGCATATCAATTTAAATCACGTAGAATTCTATTGTAAATTAAATTGACGACGACGCTGCACTCTACGGCAGACTTAAGACATTTCACTGAACCGTAAAAGGTGTTTCCATAATCGCATACTTAAGAAAATCGTACACTTACATCCTAATTCAACCCCCGTTGTTTGGGTTACATGCACATCACTACACATATTCTCTGACACAGACACCGTCTGCAGCGCCGCGATGCGGCGTGGGACATATTTCGAACGCAGTTTTTGAGTTCGCATGGCACATTTCCCCTTTTAGACGCTATAGTACGGGTAACGTCGCACGTGTTTCCATAAAGTCGAATGTTAGAAGGGCTGGTTTGTCGCTTTCAATCCTTGAAATAATGAAATTTGTGGACGCTTCCAAAAATTCAAGATGCATTAAAAAAGGGCAAGTGATTGTTAATGCAGGCTATATAATTTCTTGTGGAATTAAGAAGGAAGATGGAAGAGAAATTCTCATAGTTTCGCACTGCATTCAGTCCACGGCAATAACGTCGTCGCCTCACTCCATCAACGGTGTTTTGATACAAGTAACAGTGAAATTTCTATGAAGTCATTTGAGTGCTCTTGTAAAGCGAGCAGAAGTGGAACGTGTAAGCACTGTGTAGCAGTAATGCTTTACTGTAACAGGTAATTTTTATTTGTGTCCTCCTTCACCCGCCACATCACTAGAAGGTATACTGGCAGATTAGTTTTGTTTTTTCCGTCTGTAAATTAGACAAAACAATTGGATCTGTAAAGTGAAAGAAAGCAATAGGACCATTAGGCAGTAAGATGTACGTTTGAAGTGCTCATATAAAGAAACTGGTATAAGGGGGAAAAATCTGGAAGATTCGATAAATTCATGTAACAATATAAATTTTAAAAGATTACATTCACGAAAAAATTAAGAGTCCGCACAATCTGGCGATTTAAAACAAGCTAATGCAGTATACATAGATTCATATAATTCAAAGCCAGGAATTACATCAGTAACTCCAGATGCAAAATTTTAAGTCACTGAAAATCAGCATGGTAGAGGCAAGTATCATTCTGATGAATGTTTGTCACATAGTGATTGATATATTTGCCTATATTTTTGTTTAAACCATATAATGTTGGATCATTGACACGTTGTAAGTTTATTTATAGTTTCTAGGTGTAATTTAAATTGTCCAGTTATTATTTTGGCCTAGTTAATCCGCAATCGAAAACGTTTATATAAACTGTAGCTTTTCCAACCCAAGTGAAGTAGACCTGTTGGGTGGAAAATCTGAGACATGTTTTTGTTAATTTCAAAATGTGGCCCAATACATATTTTGGCCATTGTGTATGATGCCTAGGTTTTAGAATATCTGTGCTACAGATTATTATTAAATTATCAAATTTTGGAAGTGCTCGGATTTTTTCTGAGTTTTGAAGTACCAGAAAGAATAATTTTACCTAGCTTCCACTGCAGATCTGTTTGTACTATATTAAATTCAGTATTTATATCCATCAATTAGTTTTATATTAGTAGGAGCCGCCTGAAAATTAATTCCTATGTCCTGGAATGTATTTGCCAATTAATTCAGGTTAAGCATTCCTGTTGAATCGCAATGCAATTAGAACTCAAAATTCTTATAAACATATATGCTCTTAATGCAGAGTGTTAAAAAAATAGTCATCCTATGATTCTACTCAGTACAACCATGTTGTACTAATTCAGGCAAAATAATGGTTTATCCGCAATATGTGATGGTACACGTTTCATCATTAAAAAGTTGTTGAATCAGCACTGAGTTCTAAAATATGATATTGTAGCATACGCAAGGCACAAACGTTTATACTAACTTGTGAAAAACATAGCCGAAGCCTTGGGAACGATTTGCGGGACACAAAAATATGATTTGTTCTTCTTCACGGAATTCTCCATTATACAACTCTCTAATTCCAGAATGAATGCAAAAATACACCAAACTACGACAACTAAACGTAATGAGCGATCTACCAACAGCCAAGCGTTACCCGTACTACAGTAATTCTTCCTTTTGCCGCTAGAGAGAGAGCGGACAGCTGAGATTGCCAATACAAGTGAAGCCAGCGAAACGTCACGGCAGCCATCTTAAGATTGATCCATGTTTGTGACGTCATACTTTCTCTCTTTTTTTTTTTTATTAATTGGAGGTTTAACGACTACCGTGAGCTTCAACAATTTTTATTTGGAGCAAACATGGACAGGAAGATACAGATGGCCTGTGCTTAACAGTTACCAAAAAGATAAACAAGTAGATGACCTATTTACAATGACAATGAGATATTTACATTATGTGGATGCACTATATACAATGTAAGCAAATTCATAACACTGACAATACTGGACTGAAGGGTTGACTTACTCTATGTACATCATATGTTCTCAAAGTGCATCAGCATAGTGCCATCTCTAACAGGTGAACACCAGTACAAGGTAGAACTATAAATTTTACAGTGCAAAAACAAACATGTATATTTTGAGCAATCTTGAAAAAAAAGAAGAAAAGAGCAGAAGGTTTATACTTTTCAGTATCTGAAAGATAAGCGAATAAATGATCTATCCACAATGATGGTGTGAACTCTATACAAATTGAATGCAATATCTCTCTTGTGAAACGCTGTCAAATTACAAAAAGAACTATTACTTAGGCTTAAACAAGTGCCTCAATCACAGTGCTATAGATTAACTTGTAATGAACAACAACATATGTACACAACATGCAACGGCATAGGGAAGACACTAATCAGAAGTTACAATTCCATGGTACAACTGTAAGTTTCACAGTGCAAAGAGTAACGTATATTAGTACAAACAGAACTTGCGTTTTACAGAAAATTTATACTTCGGGTACAATACAAATAATGAAAATATGAAACTGACTCTTTGTACAGCAAATATGCAACACAGCGCTGAATATTATCTAATAGACTGATTATTTCCTGTTAGGCGCATGTGACATGAGAAAAACCACACTGTGTAATATTAACATATAATTGAAATACTATCAAAGCGTTTGCTCCGCACCATGAGCATAAAACTTAAGACATGTAATCGTGACCCAACACGCAAAATGTGCCAAACATAAATTTTACAGTGCAATTAGGAAAGTACATAAGTATATACAAAACTGAGCTTTTGGCGTAGCAACTATACTTCAGGTACAGTACAAATAACCGGATGACGAACAATTAACCCCTGCACTACAAAAGTGCTAAACCTTGCAGAACATGGTGTAATCGACTGATCATATCCCTTTATGTACATGTAACATGATCAAAAACCACACTGTGCAAAATCAATAATACAATTTAAACACTATCAAACAGTTGCTTAGCACCGTGAGCAAAACCATATATTATAAAGCCCGGCAGACATAAGGAAAGTGCCGAAAAAGAAAACAAAAAAACTTTAAACTTATTCTAAGTGCCTGTGGTATAACAAGAAACTCACCTACAGGACCTTGTTGGTGAGAAACATGCAAACGTGCAGTAACATTAAGAAGCAATGATGACAAGGGCACCTAAGAACACGATAAGCACAAAACTATAGATAAGCACAAAACTATACTTCAATTAGTCCAAACAATTTCACAGAAGTCAGAACAAAAGTCTAAGGTCTTCTGATGGACCAGAAAACCATTGACGAAAAGGTGACCACACTGACATAAAGTGTGGGATTCGATTCGCTGTCTTAGCAACAGTGAAAGCAAGCCTCAAGCGTGAAATCAGTCTGTTCCGGAACTGACTGCACATCGCAGCTCCCGCCTGAAAGATGGTAGGCTGTATAGGGGTAGAACGTAGCTGTTGATAGTAGCAAAAAATCACATGTTTTGCTAATATGAATACATAAGCACATGACTCTGATATAGGAATAGGCGGAGTACTTGAACTGAGTAGCGTACTATAGGCTGAGAAGGAGAGATCATTAGTACTAAGGCACTGTGCAGTAGTGAAGGTCAGATGTAGCAAGGGAAGAAGCACTGTGCAATGTTGATACACATGATCTACATCCGCAATCGCAGAGCAAAACATGCAGTTAGGCGAATCAACAAGCGTCATCCTGAATAATTTGGTAGGAACTGGTAACCGCCGATGAAGAAACAACCATTGGATGTTTCTTTCTGCTGGAATAGATAGTGGCGAATTAGACATGGACCACACTTGTGAAAGGGCGACATTCGGAACATCTGGAATCATCAATGGTGTAGCATATAGTGGATCAATGAGACAACGGTAAAGAGACGAGATAGAAAAACTGGAGAGAGGAAGTGATGAGCCCCGAACGGAAAGGAAAAAGGGAAGAGGAAGAGAGGCAGAGGGAACAAGAGTTAACCCAGCTTGAGAGGCAAGGTTAGGGAAGAGGGTAATGATTGAAGAACGGAAGGAATCATACAGCAAAAGAGAGGAAGAGGTAGGGGGAGGAGGGGGAAAGATCAGAGAAGGGCAATGGGCTATAAGCAGTCGCCCGTCCCTAATTTAGGGTAACTGGTTCCAGGGAAGGGAGAAAGCCAGTGCCGTAAGACAAACACAGCATCCATGCCTGACGGGATTCTAACCCGGACCCCTTACGGCGAATGATCAGAGGCCAGCGCCTTAGACCACTGCGCCACCGGGGCGGCTCTCTTTATTTCAACCTCCGTGGATAATGCACATAGATCAATGATTTTTTTTAACCAAGGGTAATAAACACACGACGTTTCATGGTGCATTCACGAACACCAGCTAACTATTTCTCATATAATTTAATGCCCCTTGTTGTTGCCATACAAGCCTAAGTTTTTTTGTTTTGTTTTTCAAATTCACAGATTAATTTCTTCATTATGTGTAATAATACCTTACGAACTTGTTTTTTCATTTGGGATTTCAACGACCGCCGTGACCAACTCGATGGGCTCTAATTTACGGCCACTGGTTCCAGGGAAGGGAGAAAGCCAGCGCCGTAAGACAAACACAACATCCATGCCTCATCAGGGATTCGAACCCAGGCCCATTTCGGGCGAATGATCAGAAGTCATCGTTTAGACCACTGCACCACCGCGGCGGATATTAGTGGCCTAAGTGAGTGTGTAAAATGAGTTAGCCAACATATCGTGTAACGGGGTTGTTCTTATTAGCTAATTCATGTTTTCTTTCGGGTTTAAGGGACCACTACGAGCAACTCGTAGAGCTATAAGCAGTCGAGCGCTCCTTTTTAGAGCCACTGATTCCAGGGAACGGAGAGAGCCATTGCTGTGAGACAAGGTCCATGCTACACCGGAATGCGAAAAGGGACCCATCTCGGATAAATGACAGAAGTCAGCGCTTAGACCGTTGTGTCAACCATATCAAATACCCACTGCTGCTCAAGAGGAAAGATTAATAAACAGAAACGTATATATGCACATGGTGTTGTATGTAAAACAATGTCATGAAAATTGATTGGCAAGCATGCACGTTTCGCTACTCTGAAGACAATACCGATATTAACATTTGCTGAAGAAAACCGGAAGATGCAAACGAGGATTGCCTTAAAAAGACATGTGTGCGAGTCTATTCTCATCTGGTTACTCTTCTAGGCAACTCTTGGTTTTCATTTAGTGATACGTCAAGCCGACTATGACACAAAGCCATCAAAATGACGATTTACAGCAGTAGGAGTGAGGTGGGTCGCTCCAACACGAAAATTTCCACGGTATTGAGCGTTCCACAACGTGTCCTGTCGAGAATCTGGAGACAGTTTTAGCTGACACGAGATTTTCGTCATCTCAGCATGATCAAGACAAGGCCGCTCAAGAGCCACAGCTGCTGCAGGCAGTTGCTTTACGTATATGTCTGACTGTCCGAAGGAACTGATGTCAGACAATAATTCAGGAGAACGGAGAAAGGGGAGATCGGGGTACTACGCAAGGTGGAAATATGTACATATGCTCTTTCAGTGAAAATCAATATCATGAGCTGCTTGCCTGGGCATTGGGTCATGACAAAAGAAACAATATTTCGAAATTTTTGCACAGCGATTTACAAATAAAACGAGAGTCTTAAATGCGAACATTGCTTGGAAATTAAACTAACGTGTAACTCCTCAAATACTAGGCAATGCACGCAATTCCGAGTTTTCCCAAATTAAGGTTAGCTTGCTTGCAGGTTAAGGAAAGAAGGGCTCAATGTATAAAAAAGAAGAAAGTCGCTCAGAGGAACACGTTTCCAGCATAACAAAGGTAAATAAAATAAATCTGGAAATTTTAAAGTATCGAATCTACAGGCTTTCTTATAACAATACCTCTAGCCACCCCGGTCTAATCGCTGACTTCTGACCATTCGTCCGAGGTGGGTTCGGTTTCGAATCCCAGTGAAGGCATGGATAACGCGCGTTACTTACGGCACTGGCTTTCTCCCTTTCCTGGTACCAGTGGCCCTATATTAAGGACGGGCGACTGCTTATAGCCCATCGAGTTGCTCACGGTGGTCGTTAAATCTTCAATAAAAAAATGTGGCATGAAAGAGTTTGGGAGATAAGGTGCCGGCTTGGCTCACTCACATTTTTATTGGCGCTGTATCTTCAATTGGCCGAACTTTTTCACTTATGTAAATGTCATTAAAAATGCTAATGTATTCATCGTCAATACCGCATGATTTCAAAGCCACTGTAACTGCTGACGGTTTCATGGAATCAAAGGCAGTTTCATAATCAGTAAAAGACATGTACGTATAAAAACTGTGTCAGTTACATAGATGTGAAGTGCATACTGTATGTGTTGTGTACTACTCTAACGCAAAGTCTCTCTTTTTATTTTTTTGACCGGGGCAACAGCCACCTTCCCTTCTCCTGATATAAAGTTCTGGATCCGCTCGTGCCTGAGATTTTCCTACCAGCATGGGCCCCAGCGATCAATCCTTCCCAATGGTTGGGCTCTGCTAGTTGCACAGGTATTCATCCAGTCACTCCGTCCACACATGCACCTATCTGGATTTAATTAGAACTTAACTGGTAAAACATTTTAATGAGGGAATGTCAGTCGATTCCTATTTGCTTTACTTATTTCGTTTTGCTTAGTTACTTCTGAAAACTTTGCATTTTTTAATAAGAAAGGTGCTGAACTTGAATAATTCCTTTAAAGAAAAACGACCGCTTTGTCGAGCTAAATCTAATTTAAAAATCGTGAGTTAAAACCCAAAGGTTTTCCACCTTTATACATATACACTTTTTTAGTGGGTGTTACGTACTTTTTGTAATTGCTGAATTCTTTTTGCGTGGCTCTGCGGATGCTATTTTGATAACTCTTCTATGCCACCCCGGTGGTGCAGTGGTCTAAGCGATGGCCTCTGATCATTCGTCCGTAAGGGGTCCGGGTTCGAATCCCGGTGAGGCATGGATGTTGTGTTTTTCTTACGGTATTGGCTCTCTCCCTTCCCTGGAACCAGTGACCCTAAATTAGGGACGGGCGACTGCTTATAGCCCATCGAGTTGCTCACGGTGGTCGTTAAACCTCCAACTAAAAAAACTCTTCTACAGAAAAGTAAATAACGCACTTCCTATAAGAAATATGGCTTGGCAGTTCTATTGAATTGCATAAAGTAAAAGGGACCCTTAAAAAGGGGTCGTTGTTAAATATCAAACTCAATAACATCACTAACTTACAATAGATGAAGACACTGATCAGATCATATGTAGAGGATTTTATAGAGTGTCTGACCTCAGGTCTTAAGCAACCCTTAGAAATAGGAAGCTAGGTGATTTAAGCTAGAGTGCCCGATAGAAAAGGGACACGGAAGCCAGGTAGAAAGGGATAGGAAGACGCCCTTATTTATTACCGGGGGCCAGTACCCCGTGCCCGACGGCTTAACGTGCCCATCCGACGCACGGCGGATATTTAGTGGTTCGAGCGTTCGTACCGGCTGGGATCGAACCTGAGGTCTTCTCCGTGGCAGTTACGGACGTTGACCACTAGGCCATCCGCGGCCCTGGATCAAGAATACACTGAAAGAGAAGTATCAACACAAGTACGATTTAATATCAACCAAGTACTGCTATTCACAGAACAATGGCATACACATTACTGATACGTTAAAAAAAATAAGATGAAAAAAAATAGCTACAATTAACTCTGACAAGGATAAAAACAACGATGAATAGTCCCTTTGAACTGCGTCACCTGAGGACAGTTAGCTGGATTTAATTAGTACAATACACTGGCCCGTCTTTTTTATTGTCTCCACAAAATGCGTACTTTCTTTTTTCCTAATTCGTTTCCCGATTCAAAATCACCAATTCCATTGTGCGGACAATTCTTAAAATTCTCACGGCTTCCAACAGGAATTCCAAGTTACTCTGTGTTCACCATTCTGAGGGAGCATTGTTTTTTCAAGTGAAAGCATCCCGCAGTTTTGTTGACAGGAAGTACAAATGAACTGCACTGCATCACATGGCAAGTACGTTGGCGCAAGCGCAGATTCCGTGGTAAATCCTGAACTTCCGGTTGATGCGACAGCAATGCGCTAAGGGGCCGGAATCATGACAGCTCCTTAGCGCATTGCTGTCGCATATGCGCGGGCGCTCAATTCGCTTAAGAAACAGACGAGTAAAGTCCACATCTGCAAATAAAAAGAAAATCGAATTAAAAACGCATACAGGAAACTAAGTGATTATTAGAACACTTCTGGGTATAAAACATAAATACACTCTTCGCAAAAAAGAACGAAGCGCCCAGAGGGAATAAACAAATCCAAATGAAATTTGGTATGTGTAATGTACATGAACAGGAAAGAAAATTATTGCAATTCCAGAGCAGTTGTGTCATTTATTCTGATAAAATAGTTGCACCAGTGAAACAAGTCAGTACGTTGTAGCGCCGCCTCCAGTTCGGATACAAGCAATTACTGCGCGTTGGAATAGACGCACATAGTTCATGGACAGGTATAGCATGCCAGATGGTGTCTACATTGCAGATCAGTTCGCGAATATTCCGGTATTTCTAAAAATTGCTATTTATTCCACTCCTCTGCCTCTGCATTCCATAGCCCAATCATTCTGAAAATGCTCTTTTTAGCAGTCCGGAAGCTCACCAGTCCATTGGTGACACGTCAGAGGTCTTTGAAGGAATACGAGCGAAATGTGTTGACTTGATTTTCTTTTTCATTTCATCAAGAAATAGAGTGCTAGATTTCGATGTATGACTGGCAGCCTTATCGTGACGGAGTTCTACTCTGTGAAGGCTCATTGGATGAAGGAATGGTATTTCCTCTTTAAAGACAGGAGTTAAAACATTATTCGTAACATGTAGAAGAGATTTTATCATTCTTTTCGCAACTTCCCTTTGTACGGGAAACCAGGAATAATCATGAAATCTTTACTGAAACTTTCTTTGGATTCTTGAAAACAAGACTAAGTTTTTTCGTGCTCTTTTGCGACAGTAAATCAACTATCTATTGTTATCAGTCGTTTAGGTAGATCCATGCTTCATCAATAGTCACAATAAATTTCCATCCCTCTCCGGCTGAGAGATTTCCGGCTGGAGTCAGTCAGTGTATCCAGGAAGTTCCCCTTGAAGTGTCCGCGAGGTCCATGAGCTGGGGGGGGCTTTCCTCCAAAATGTTAAAATGGACGTAGAGCTGTAAACATTAGTCGTCATCATCATCATTGTCAACCATTATCAATCAACTGCTGGACTGTCTTGTGCCAGTCTCCTCCATGTCACTCCCGCATACTTCCGAATTTCATCCACCCATCTTCTATGTGGTCTTCTTCTGGGTCTTTTCCTGTCCCTTGGAATCCAATCTAAAATTCCGGCTGTGCATCGATGGTCTGTCCTTCTGGCAGTATGTCCAGCCCATTGCTCGTTCGTGACAGAGTAGTGTTGGTGGCTCCAATATTTTATGCATTTTAGTGTGGAATACCTCGTCCCTCACTCACCTGTTGCGTGGCCCGGCTGTCTAAAGGTACTGTGTACGTTTTGAGCTACTTTTCTAGCGTTCTCATCCTCATATCAGTTCATATTCATCAGTTTTCTTATCGTTTGCTCGTTTGTTTAGGTTTGGAAGCTGCCAACATGGCGGCTTCCGGTATTTCCTTATCATCTATGGGCGTGGCGGATGCACGTCACGGCACGTCACACTTCCCACGTCCATGGAAGTTAACATAATCTCGTCCTCAGATGTGTCTGCTCAGATGCCTCCCCAGCTTTCTAGTACTCCTGCACCGGTGCCTTTACTGGGCTTGGCTGCGCTTTCTTCTTCAGCTCCTGCATCTGCCTCGGTGCCCTCCCTGGGTACTACTGATTCTACTGCCTTGCCTTCGGCCTGTGCTTCTCTTCCCTCACAGCCTTCTCTGACAGCCGGATCCGAACAGACTTCTCTTCCGAGGATGTCATTTGCCTCTAAAGGGCAACGAGGCGCTACTTCTACGTCCGATTCCTCTCAACCAGATGGTCTTTTGCAAGCAACACCTATTATTCAGGTATCCAGCCACAAGGTGAAGGTAACGATAGATGACAATTCGCAGATTGGCCGTGAGTTCCATAACCTCCTGGATAGAGGTGTGCTCTTTCATGCTTTCCCAAATACTCCATTGCCACGCTACACGAAAGCCCTCTCTGGACATGTGTCGTCTGCGTCCATTGCAGGAATTTCCCGTACTCCTCGGGGTATTTCGGTACAGTTCAATCACAAGGAGGATGCTGACTTTTTTCTTGCAAACGGACTTTCGATTGGGACAAACCATCTCATCCCGTCGCCTCTTTCCAAGCGACCGGTGAACATCACGTTCTATCCTGTTCCACAGGAACTGCCGGATAATGCACTTCCTCTCCTTGTCAGTCATGTTTGTAAAATTGTTGGCAAGGTCCGTCGCCTCTCTGACGCTTCCCGCGGAACTCGATTTTCACATGCTACCGGACCCCGCCGTCAGTTATTGGTCGTCTTTCCCACCGAGAAAGCCTTGGCGGATTGCCCTACAGAAGCTACTGTTGAAATTGGCGCACGAGCGTACAGTTTCAAGATTTTCACTGCTCACTATTGTACACACTGTTTAACACAGAATCACACCACTGCCTCCTGTGACCGCGTTCGACGTGGACGTTCATCAAGTTCGCATCCCACTGCTGACCACATTGGTCTTTCTACTATCCCCACTACCGGTAGTTTGCCTGACGCGAATTCTTCGTTTCTCCGTCAGACGAACATTTCAGTAACGGACAATGCTGCCTTTCCTCCTCTCCCGACCCGTACGATTGTGCATCCACCTTCAAGATTGACAAAGTTGTCTTCCACTACAGATGTGTCTACAGCGGAGTGTTCCGATCCGGGTGTGTTGAGTGGTGGTTTGGCAGATCGGCCGTCTGGCTCTTCTCCTAGCCTCTCGGATATCGGATCTCCATTTGCAACCTTGTCTACCATACCCTTGTTGCAGCATCTTCCTGAAGCATCGGCTGTTGTACCAATCTCCACTAAGGCAGCTCAGCTACGTACTGCTTCTTCGGCGACGTTCGTTTCCTCGTCTCCTGACTTGGGAGGTGAGCCTGATCTACTAATGGATACATCCGCCTCAGCTTCTTCTTAGAAGCGGATTGGAACTTCCAAAGGCACTGTAAAACAGAAAAAGTTAAAACAACTTTCTGTGCCACATTCTGAGGATTCATCTAGTGTTCCCGAGGTTTTCGGTTCCGGTGTTTCTCCACCTGATGATTCTTCAAACAGTACGCTTCTCCGCTCAGGTCCTGTCAATCCTCTCTCTGATGCTGAGGTTCTACAGGCCGTTGATACGTTTCCTCCAGTTCCTGGACCACTGTCCAGACAGCAACTTTTACGTCTTTTTCAACCTGCAGGTACGATTGTTGGTTCTGAAGAATTCCTTCACTCACCTGATCTGGACCTGTATGCAGCGGTAACGCAATTCGAAGCTTATGTGTCACTTTTTAAATCTCTGTGTGCCACCGATCTTCGGTATCAGCCTTTTTTGAGACGTTACACGCGCCGTCTCGCCTCCTTGAAGGAGCTCGTTGAGAAGCATATATGTGATACCTTCTATCCTTTTACCGATGAATTTTAGCTCTCTTCCTCACACCGATTACTTTTTGTTCTCTCAATGCTAGGGGATTTGCGAACCCGTTCGCAGATTCCCTGGTTTTGCAGATTTAGTGCATGTTGATTCTGATGTTTTCATTGTGTGTTTTTACTGTGATTCACAAGTAATGTATTGTAAATTTGCTTTATTTGTGTGTTTGGCTGTGTTTCACAAGTAATGTATTTTAAAGTTGCGATAATTGTGCGTTTTTGCTGTGTTTTCACAACTAATCGGTCTCGTTACTTGTGTGATCTCCTCATTATCTCATCATTATCTTATCTGTTGTTTCCTGAATTTGTGCCTGTTTTTCAAATTATCTATAATTGTGAGTGTTTGCTGTGTTAGTGCTTTCCTCTATCGCGGATTATTATAGTGGTACGTTTGTTACCTTTGTTATTTTTATAAAGTTGCTGAGGTACTCAATGTTGTTTTGCGCTCTAACCACATTTCAGTTCCGTTCGGTTGTTTTATCATAGCATAATACATTTCATGCATTTTTGCACATGTGTTATAGTGTTTGACATGCCGTTAGGCCATTCATTGTTCGTGTGCATATTCATTTCCTTTCTGTGTAACGTTGTGCTGCATCGTGGATATACTGACTTTCCGCACTGTTGGTTTCTGTACTGCAGTTTTAATGAATCTCCTATGTTTCGTTATAGCAATAAACTGGGTACCACTATGGTACCCACAGTTACCAATACCATTGCCATTTCAGGGATTTAACTCTGATCATGATGTCTTCCACTCTTGTCATTTTTTTTCGGATCCACGAGTTCCTCTTCTTATCTCTCCTGGTTACACCAAGCATGCACCTCTCCAGGCTGCTTTGAGTTATCTGCAGCCTTTGTATGTCCTTTTTAGTTAAGGTCCACGTCTCTGCACCATACGTAAGCACTGGAAGGAAGCATTGATCGAACAATTTTCTTTTAAGAACTTCCATTGTGCATGGCTTTTATCGATTATGAAAAAGCCTTTGATTCGGTGAAACCGTCATCAGTTACGATGGCTCTGAAATCCTGCGGTATTGAAGATGCATACATTAATATTATTAATAACATCTATGAAAATGCAAGTGCAAAGATTCGGCTGTTTGAAAATACAACACACATAAAAGTTGGAAAGGGAGTGACACAAGGTGACACCATATCTCCGATTCTCCTTAATGCCACATCGGAAAATGTCTTTCAAACACAGAACTGGGAAAACAAAGGGATAAAGATTAATGGAGATTATCTAACCCACCTTCGTTTTGCTGATGACGTAGTCATTTTTGCAACTACCCCATCAGAGCTGCAGAGTATGATCCAGGAACTTGCTGACAAGAGTAAAGAAGTGGGATTAAAAATTGAACTTTCAGAAGACAAAAGTGATGTTCAATGCTTTTACAAGAAATGAAGATTTATCGATTGATGGAGAAAAGCTGGAGATAACAGACACGTATGTTTATCTTGGACAGCAGATATCAAGTGAGGGTCACATTGATTAAGAAGTTAATCGGCGTACAAAACTTGCCTGGAGAGCTTTCGGAAGAAACAGCATAATTTTCAAGAGCAAACATTAGTACCATGCTTTATGTAATGATTCTGTACACGACCACGAATTTTCAGGAGGGTGGGGTAACCCCCTTAACCCCCGTTTCTAAGAGCTATTCAGGGGTAACATCGAGGATACACTGACCGACTCTAGAGTCGTATTCCTTTCACAGGCTTCACCAAATTTCTGGGGGAGGGGGAAGGGCATACATAGTTTACCATTAAACACAACATGAAGCACAGAAATTACGAGCAAATCCCTTACCTTGAACACTTGTCTGCGCTCTTAGAAACTTGCACCCCACCCTCCTGAAAATTCGTGGTCGTGTACAGAATCATTATGTAAAGTATGGTTCTAATGTTTACAGCTCAACGTCCATTTTAACATTTTGGGGTGATCTCCCCCTTCCAGAGCTCATGGACCTCGCGGGCGCTTCTTTTTTTTTCTTTTTTTTTTTTTTTTTGATTGGAGGTTTAACGACCACCGTGAGCAACTCAATGGGCTATAAGCAGTCGCCCGTCCCTAATTTTAGGGTCACTGGTTCCAGGGAAGGGAGAGAGCCAGTGCCGTAAGACAAACACAACATCCATGCCTGACCGGGATTCGAACCCGGACCCCTTAAGGACGAATGATCAGAGGCCAGCGCCTTAGACCACTGCGCCACCGGGGCGGCCCGCGGGCGCTTCAAGGGGAAACAGTTTGGACAGACTGTAGCGGCCCAGAATATAATATTACGGAAGCTGGAGGTTGAGCCCCCCTCCACCACTACCACCAAGTGTACCTCAGACCCTCAGCAATTTATTTCTTCAAATTAAAGTACAATTCTTGCTTGGCTTACATGGAACGTTTTCAGGAATTTGTTTGGAGTTCCCAATTCAATTCAGTTATCAATGTAGGCCCAGAAACGGCAATCTTTATAGCAACCCCCCCCCCCCACCTTGAACTTTTGTGGCCAAGGGCCAAGTTGCTGAAAGATGTGTGGCAGGGTTGTTTCTGGGGTATTTCTTCCGGGGGTATTTTTTCCGGGGGCATTTTTTCCGCTTTTCAGTTTTGAGGGGTATTTTTTTCCCGGGGGTATTTTTACCGTTTACCATAATTAAGATCACCCTACAAAGTTTTACATTCTTTAATTTCCGTTTTTGAAGAACAAATAGCTATTTTTACTAACAAGGAAACAGTTTTTCAATGTTTGAACAATAAAATAATCTGATTTAAAAATAAATGATATGGAAATCTGGTTTCAAACTATCAAGTGAAAACTAAAGGGAATTAGTTTTTCACAAACGTTTATCCTTATCTCCCGCTACCTGCTATCGTGTCGTGTGATCAACAAATGTACCACAGGGCACACGGATTAGGCGAATTTTTAAATTTCATTCCTCTTCTGACATCTTTAAATTCTGGCATGTACGGAATATTTTCCAACAAGTCAGATTTCAAAAATTCTTCCTGCATCGGATAGAACTCTTTATGGGAAATGTATTTCATTTAATTTCTTATTTTGGGTAAAGAATGGTTTGGCCACAAATAGTTGGCAACGACGATTAAATAAAACTGTTTATTTATTTTGTTTATTTATTTTTAGGCATTTAGTAGCTCCGCTGCTAAATAAATAAAACTGTTCTGCATGACATGATTATGTGAAATTCTCAAAAATACCTGTATATCAATAAAAACAAAGTTTCAATTTTTTATTTTTTTATTTTTCAAATTGAAATAAGATATTTAATGTGGAAGACATTTCTTAAAATATTTATGCATTATTACCCCCATTTCTAAGTCTGTTCGAGATGCTTGTTCAGTTACTGACAGTGAAATACCAATGACAGTGGATCCAATGCCACTTCCAATAGATGAAGGACTTGACAGCCCAAGAATTGAATGTTCGGCATTGGGTGAAAATAATACTATTACGCCTGGACCAGATATCCAAGCAGAACGTTCAGTTTCCCCATTATGTCATGAATATTCAGAGAACTATGCTGGGAAGTTCAGTACAATGGATGTACAGTACATGAGCAACTATAAATTTTCAGCATGCGAAAAGATAACTGGCAAGGCTATGGAAGCTTGTGCCAGAGATGCTATGAACGAGGCCATAGAACAAGAAAAAAATTAGCAGAACAAAGAGGTGACACCGATAAGGATGGCTTCTGTTGTATCACAGCTATTGTTGACGGCGGTTGGTGCAAAAGAACTTATGGACATGGATATAATTCTTCAAGTGGTGTTGCAGTTATTATAGGAAGTTTGACATAAAAAAATATTGTTTATCAGCATCCGCAATAAATTATGCCTGATATGTAGGGCAATAGAAAATGGAAAAGTTCCAAGTAAGGACCATTTCAGTTGGAAAAATTGGAGTGGCCCCTCTATCGCCATGGAGAGTGACATTGTTGTGGAGGGATTGAATTACCTGCAGAATGTCCATAATGTCTGATGTACTCGTCTGGTGGGGGATGGAGATTCAAACACAATGTTTAGAGTCAAAGGAAAAGTTTCCTATGGTGGCAGAGTTCTGAAAGTGAAGTGTGCAAACCATGCAGTCAGGAGGTATCGCAGAGCCCTTCAGCGAATGCAGTTGTCAACCGCAAAGTTTTCTGGTGCCGGAGGAATAAAGGCCCGAAAACTATTAAAATCCTATATACCTCGACTCACCATTGGTGCGAGGACTGCAATAAAAAAACAACGCCATTTTGAACCACACTCAGTCTAAAACGGAAGCTGTCGCAGGACAGTCAGGACTGATATAAGAACTAAGAAACGGGCCCAGTCACATTTTTGGGAAACACGACGATTGCGGAAGTTTCTGCAGCAGGAAAGAAAGTGAAATGGATCATTCCATTTACAATGAAATGAAGAACACAGGAATCCTGCAGGCAATTCAGGGGGAAATTGAAAAAATTCTGATTTCCTGTTGTGGAACGTTAATATGGAATGCACCGTGCTATCGCTCCCGAATTGTATCCGAATGGTTGGATGAACACTCCACCGGCCAGCTAGGTCACCTGACCTCAATCCCATTGAGCAGATCTGGAATGCCATCGAGAGAGATGTTTGAGGCTCTGACCCCTCCCCCTCCATCAAATCTTCGTGAACTGTGGGAGCTTGTTCAGGGGTCGTGGATCCGTATGGCTTCCCAACGCTTCCGGTGTCTTGTCGAGTCCATGCCGAGACGAATCGCCTCCGTCATCAGGGTGAAAGGTGGTGCTACACGTTACTAGACAGGTATCTCTAATTCAATTGCCCTTCAGTGTATATGGGTCAAAACTATCTTTACGGAAATATTTTGACTAGGTTTCTTCAATCAGTGTTTCGAATTTGACATAACGCACGGGATTTAAAAATGTGATTTTGCTGTTCACTGTTTCACACTTCCCAAATGTTGCGTGTATACTTTGGCCGCAGTTGCAGGCGGGTGTGCATCTTGCTTAATATTATGGAAGGTTTTTTCAACGTGTTTTCTATCTCAGATGTAATTCCAGTTTCTTTCTCTCTTTTATATTTGCTTTCTCCATTCGACAGTTGTATTATCTCAGTAGAGGGAAATGACGGCTACGGCCGCAAGGAGCCCTCCTTCTTTTTGAAGGAGCTAGCAGGAGCCTCCTTGCGGCTGAACGGTTTGACCTATACAGCAGCCGAGGAGCAGGGGATGAGGATGTGTGGGGGGAAGGAGGTTTACGTCCCCTCCTTAACGATGGTGGTGGCTTCTACCGATACTTAGCAGAACTTTTTTTTTTTTGGAGATTTTCTTTAATGGAACTTTATTAATTTTATTTTCTCGAGATTTAATAGACATTGTTATTATGTGATGTAACGAATGAATGGTGGACTCACTCTAGCGCTATTTTATGGGGATGTGTGTGTGTGTGTGTGTGGGGGGATTTACGTCACCTCCTTAACGATGCTGGTGACTTCTACCGTTACTTAGCAGAACTTTATTTTTTTGGAAATTTTCTTTAATGGGACTTTTTTAATTTTATTTCCTCGAGATTTAATAAACATTTATTATGTGATGTAACGAATAAATGGACTCACTCTAGCGATATTTTATGAGGATGTGTGGGGGGATGGATGTTTACATCCCCTCCTTAACGATGGTGGTGGTTCCTACCGATACTTTGCAGAACTTTATTTTTTTGGAGATTTTCTTTAATGGAACTTTATTAATTTTATTTTCTCGAGATTTAATAGACATTGTTATTATGTGATGTAACGAATGAATGGTGGACTCACTCTAGCGCTATTTTATGGGGATGTGTGTGTGTGTGGGGGGGGGGATGGGGATTTACGTCACCTCCTTAACGATGCTGGTGACTTCTACCGTTACTTAGCAGAACTTTATTTTTTGGAAATTTTCTTTAATGGGACTTTTTTAATTTTTTTCCTCGAGATTTAATAAACATTTATTATGTGATGTAACGAATAAATGGACTCACTCTAGCGATATTTTATGAGGATGTGTGGGGGGATGGATGTTTACATCCCCTCCTTAACGATGGTGGTGGTTCCTACCGATACTTTGCAGAACTTTATTTTTTTTAGAGATTTTCTTTAATGGAACTTTATTAATTTTATTTTCTCGAGATTTAATAGACATTGTTATTATGTGATGTAACGAATGAATGGTGGACTCACTCTAGCGCTATTTTATGGGGATGTGTGTGTGTGTGTGGGGGGGGATGGGGATTTACGTCACCTCCTTAACGATGCTGGTGACTTCTACCGTTACTTAGCAGAACTTTATTTTTTTTGGAAATTTTCTTTAATGGGACTTTTTTAATTTTATTTCCTCGAGATTTAATAAACATTTATTATGTGATGTAACGAATAAATGGACTCACTCTAGCGATATTTTATGAGGATGTGTGGGGGGATGGATGTTTACATCCCCTCCTTAACGATGGTGGTGGTTCCTACCGATACTTTGCAGAACTTTATTTTTTTTGGAGATTTTCTTTAATGGAACTTTATTAATTTTATTTTCTCGAGATTTAATAGACATTGTTATTATGTGATACAACGAATGAATGGTGGACACACTCTAGCGATATTTTGCGGAACTTTATTAATTTTTCTTTTTTTTTCTGGTTTTTTAATGTTTTAAGTGTTAGCAACAGCAGATATTTTTTTTTTTTAGATTTGAGGTTTAACGACCACCGTGAGCAACTCAATGGGCTATAAGCAGTCGCCCGTCCCTAATTTAGGGTAGCTGGTTCCAGGGAAGGGAGAGAGTCAGTGCCGTAAGACAAACACAACATCCATGCCTCACCGGGATTTGAACCCGGACCCCGTTCGGACGAATGATCAGAAGACATCGCTTAGACCACTGCGCCACCGGGTGGCAGATATTTTGTTTGCTGCACTTTTAGTGAACAGAAGCGATGGCGCCTCTCTGTTTATTTTTAATCAGAGAATGAAACTGCATCCTTCCCATCAAATTAAATACGGTCTGGCGATTGAGATTGTCTGAACCCATTAGTAGCCTTTATCGAACAGAAGCGATGGCGCCTCTCTCTTTATTTTTAATCGGAGAATGAAAGTGCATCCTTCCTATCAAATTAAATACGGTCTAGTGATTAAGATTGTCTGAACCCATTAGTAGTTTTTATCGAACAGAAGCGATTGCGCCTCTCTCTTTATTTTTAATCGAAGAATGAAAGTGCATCCTTCCTATCAAATTAAATACGGTCTAGTGATTAAGATTGTCTGAACCCATTAGTAGCTTTCAGCGAGCAGAATCGATGGCGCCTCTAGCTTTAATTGTAAGATAAGAATGGTAGAGATGCATTATGTTCCAACTAAGAATGAAGATAACGATCGTGCGACGTTTGTCTATGAAAGAGATTTCGCGTTCGCTATCTTATTTACAACAAAATGGAGTTCATACATGTTTGGTATATGCTATAACAAGTTATCCTCTCCCACCCTCTGAAATCGATTCTCCCATCGTAGTTGCTTCCTGCCCTCAGAAAGAATAGAATTTCTTAGAGGATTTTGGGAAGGGGTCAAACTTCATTCATTTTTGGAAATAAAAGCCGCTAACACTACCATTTTCTTTCTCACTCCTGTCTGATCTTTGAATTGAACGCTTGTCTCCAATCTCATAGTGGATTTTTTTATCATGTCGGATTTTACTTCAACCTATTCTTCCGTGGAGCAGGTAAGCGAAATTTCTTGATATTTTTTTCTGTTATTTGAATAGGCTCCCCCTTCTTGATAGAATTTCTTACAAGAGTTTAGCGGATTCCCTTAAGGAAATTAGATGCTTTAAAATGTTAGGAAATTTGAAACTTATTTAATTTAGAAATGTAAAATCATTCCATTTACTGCAATGAATATTGAGATAGTCAGAATATCCAAAAGAGTCAAAAAATAAATTTAGAATGAGAAATTCATTTTATATTCAGTTCCGACAGTTTCCCATGCCTTAATGTAGGAATTCCCTCATTCTTTATTTCAAGTAAATATATTGATAGGAGGTAGAGACAATTTTTTTCCCTTTCTTAGAATGACTGGTGGCTCGAAGATGAACAATTGTTTTTACAAAATAGTGATGTTTTTCAGGCCTTGGAGGAATTTCCAACAAGTCAGGATTTCTTCTCCACTTTTGTGCCTGACACACCTCTCCCCCCATTAACATGCGAGATCTGTCAGAAGGTCTTTACTTTGAAGAGAAATTTTTACCGTCATAAAAGAATCCATTCAGGAATAAAACCCTTTTCGTGTTCAGTTTGCAACAAGGGTTTCACTAGAAACTCTTACTTAAAGAAACACTTTTCTAAATTTCATTCTGGGATTCAGGTGGGGGAGAATTCGTCGAATACATCTTCAGCCGCTACAGAGCCCAACCTTCAAGGATACATCTTCAACGCTACAGAGCCCAACCTTCAAGCGGCAGGGGACCCCTCCAATTTCGTGGGGCCCAGTCTTGCAGATCTTGCTGCCGTGGGTCCCTGCAACGCTGCAGGTCCTACTCAAGCTGCTACCGCAGGCCCCAACCTTCAAGCAGTTGCAGACCCCGTCGAAGGGTCTAGACCCCAAGCTGCTGTCGACGCGGGGCCCCACCACGAAGCTCCCATTCTTCCTCCACTAAATATGGGAAGTTACGTTTCAATACAATCTGTTGGGGAGATTCGTCTTCAAGCTTACAATATCGTTCCCGAAGGGGAAACATCGGACTGTCTCTCCATATTTTTGAATGAAGTCCAACTTCCTACCATAAGCATTCTTGAACATGCACCGGCGACCCACCCATCGATCAAAGTGAATACTTTTATGCTGGCAGTATTTAAAAAGCCTAAATCCGATGACCCGGAGATTTTTTATCATTGTTCTCGGAATTTAAAAACAACTAATAAGTCAGTGTATCGGTCGACAAATCTCGGGGAATTTTTTGAAATCATGTCCAGGAAACTGATTAATGAATGATCTGAATGTGAATTGAAAGGATCGGGTTGGATGTTTTCACACGTGGAGTGGTTAGAACTCCTGGTCAATCGATTTAAGCCATTGAGAGGAGGTTCCTTTATTATGCTTCCCAACAATATCAAAACAAGATATGCTGTCGTGAACGTTAAAAATACTGATGCCTTCTGTTTCAAATACGCTGTGTGGACCCCCCGCCTTGACAATCAAAGACGAGATCGTGAAAGGGTAGCCTCCTATGTTAACGATCCTGATTTTGAAGGCGGTTACAAGTGGGATTGCATAGAATATCCTGTCAAGATTTCGGACATCCCTAAATTTGAGAAGGCAAACAACATGAGCATCAATCTTTATGGCATCGATGAAGCAGGAAATTTTTCCCGATTAAAGTGTGTGAATCTGAGCTGGCGGACCATAGAGATTTGTTATATTTAGAAAATGGAGGTTGCAACCACTTTGCTTACATTTCAAATTTTGAGCAGTTTATTTCCAGTCAATTGTCAAAAATAGGAAACAAAGTACACATCTGCAAAAAATGTTTTAAAACGTATGATACTCGATGCAATGGTGAACAAAAATTAAATGAGCACAAAAAATTATGCAATAAAAAAAATCAATTCTAATCAAGATGCCAGAAGATAAAGAATTACAGTTTGAAGATTTCAAGTTCGGCCAGCGGGTTCCTTTCGTTGTTTACGCTGATTTTGAGAGCGTGTTAAAACCAGTTCAAGGTCCGATCCCGAATCCAAGCGTTTCTTTCACCACACCCACTCACTCACATGAGGTTATGTCATATGCTTATTACATAAAAGATGTGGAAGGTCATTACGATGTTTTCCGATCGCATAGAGCAGAGTATGGAGTTGTGAGTCATTTCCTTCTCACTCTAAAAGAAGATGTGGAATTCATTGAAAAAAATATAAAACGATTATTCCCATGAATCCTTTGACGGAGGCTGAAAAAGATTCCTATCCGAAAGCAGGCATATGTCATATTTATGGTGAAGGAGGCTTTAATGTATGCAGCAAATCAAAAAAGAAAGTGGCGGACCACGATCATCTTACTGGAAAATTCTAAGGACCCTCTCATGCTTCCTGCAACATCAACTTTAAAAATCCAAAATTTGTTCCTGTTTTTATGCATAACCTTTCGGGATACGACTCACATTTCATAGTCAAAGAATTGGATTGTTTTCCAGGAGAAATCACAGTCATCCTCGAGTCGACCGAAAAAATTATTTCCTTTTAAAAAAAGATGGGTGGGCTTGAAGTTCGTTTCCTGGATAGTTTTAGATCTATGCAAGCAGTTTATCCAAATTAGCAAATAATCTTCCGAGAACAAATTTCCAAATTACACGACAGCATTTCCCTGAAGACGAAACATTTTCCCACCTGACACAGAAAGACATCTTCCCTTATGATTATATTTCATCGTACAGCAAGTTGGAAGAAACATCTCTCCCTCCAGCTTCAGCCTTCTTCAATAAGTTAACGGATTCACACATTTCTGAAGAAGATTATGAACATGCCAAAAAAGTATGGGCGGTCATGAAGATTGAGAATTTAGGCCACTACGCAGATGTGTACTTAAAAACAGATGTGCTCATATTGGCCGATGTTTTTGAAAATTTTAGAAATATTTGCCAGGAAACTTATACGTTAGATCCTGCCTGGTTTTTTAGTTGTCCTGGCTTAAGTTGGTCCGCCATGCTCAAATGCACAAAAGTCTCTCTCCAGATTCTAAGTGATTATGATATGCTTTTATTTCTGGAGAGTGGAAAGCGGGGTGGCTTCTGTATGTGTGTGAAACGGTATGCTGGGGCAAATAATAAGTATCTGAAAATTTTTGATGTCTCTAAAGATACCAGTTTCATCACTTATCTTGACGCCTGCAATCTTTGCGGATTTCAATGGCCAATTTTCTTCCTCACAAAAATTTCCGGTGGATTTCCGATGAAGAATTGAAGTATTTGGATGTTATGAACATAGCGGATGATGCCAGCACGGGATATTTTCTCGATGTTGACATCAGCTATCCTGACTCCCTTCACAATCTTCATTCGGATTTGCCATTTTGTCCGGAAACGGAAGTTGTACCTGGAATCAGGCAGGTCAAATTATTGACTACGTTAAATAAAAAATCCAGGTACGTTGCTCATTATCAACTTCTGAAGCAGGCAGTCAAAGCGGGTCTCATCATACCAAAAGTGCATCGGGGTTTAAGCTTTGATCAGAGCAAGTGGTTGCAGCCCTGTATTCAATTGAATACCGAGATGAGAAAGCGGGCTAAAAATGAGTTTGAGAAAGAGTTTTTCAAACTCATGAGCAATTCTGTCTTTGGCAAAACGATGGAAAATATTCGCAACCGTACCCAAGTTGAGTTGTTATGCGAAGACAACAGACTGGAAAAGTTGCTCAATAAGCCCAATTTTAAAAACCGCACCAGACTTAAAAATGAAGCTGAAGGAAAATTTCTGGTGTCTATGCATTTTAATGCCACCCACCTCTCCTTCAACAAACCAATTTATTTGGGAGTCGCCATTCTAGACATCTCTGAAACTAGGATGTACGACTTCCATTATGAGGTGATGAAACCTTTATTTCAAGAAAACATTTCCATTCTTTATATGGATACTGATAGTTTCTTCTATCTTATTAAGACAGAAGATCTATATAAAGATATGGAAATAATTCAAGAAGAATTAGACACCAGTTCCTACCCCTCATTGCACCCCCTATTTTGTCTTAAAAACAAAAAAGTGATTGGGAAATTTAAAGATGAGACCCATGGAACTGCCATAAAAGAATTTGTTGGTCTTAGACCAAAAATGTATGCGCTTGCCACAGATGAAGAAGAAGTTAAGAAAGCCAAAGGCGTGAGCAAAACCGTCGTTTCACAGCAACTTCGCCTCAATGACTTCAAGTCTTCACTCTTTCATAAGCAAGAAAAAAGAACATCAGTTATGGCATTCGAAGTTTGAAACATTCTGTTTTTACTGTTGTCATAAACAAAACGTCTCTTTCCCCATATGACAACAAGCGAGTCGTATCACCGGATAATACATAATCTCCCCTACGGTCATTTTTCATTAAATTCTGGGGAACCCCCAAGAAAAAATTAAAAACAAAATAGCTGCCTGTATTAGAACCACTCCATGCTAATAAACTGCTTGACATGAAGGGTCCCCACAGCACAGATTGTTCAGGAAGAATTCTAGAATGTTTCAAGTCACTGATTGTTCGAGAAGATTTCCCTCAAGAAAAACAAATTCTCTGCTCTATGCTATGTCTCGGTCATTTTGCTGCACGCTTGGATTCCTAGAAAAACTTTTCGAAGAAAATTTACTCAAAATTAATGTTTTGCTCACGTGAAGAATACACCATCTCAAAATTTTTAATTTACACGTATGAAGATTTCAAGATACTTCTGAAGATTTTTTTATTTTTATTCACTCTAGATTTTTTTATTCATGAAATCTTTTCCTGTTGGAATTCGTGAATACGTATTTTCAAGATTTTACTCTTATGGAGATTTCAAGATACTTCTCAAGATTTTTTTTTATTCATGAAAACTTTCCCTGTTGGAATTCATGAATACGTATTTTCCAGATTTTACTCTTATGAAGATTTACAAGTGCTGATTATTATTCTTGAAAACTTTCCCTGTTGGAATTCGTGAATACGTATTTTTAATATTTTACTCTCATGTACAAGTGCTGATTATTATTCACTTCCTGTAGGAAATCATGAATATGTGTTTTCCAGATTTTACTCATAAGAACATTTACAAGTTACTTCCGAAGATTTTGCTTCTCACGAAATGTTTTTTTCGTTTGAAAAAAAAATCCTCCTCTCAAATTACCTCATTTTTAAAAATGTGTGGAGACAGACCTTTGTTTTAGATTCATTGATGAGTTTGTTGCTGCCTACGTCTTGAACTATCTGAATTTCTAGTGAATTCAGGTGATCTACATTTGCCCCTTTCAGAACAATTCAATATTTCCTCTGATCTTTAAAGTACTTTTCGGGGACCTGTCGAAGATGTATTCAGCGAGAAAAAAAAATTGTTTTCAAGTCACTTGTTCACAACTCCATTTCTGTGGGGATTTATTTAATTCTACCTAGTAAATATTTTGTCTTCTGACAGAATCATTTTTTTTATAGATTGACTATTAGGAGGAACATAACCTTTTTAAATTTCTTCATGTACGAATTTCTAGAGAAAACCTTGTTTTTCATGTTATGAGGGTGGGGGGAGGGGGATTTCTTAATTTTCATTCTTTTTCAAAGGGGAGACACTTCTGACAGAACAAGCTGGTTAAAGGTGCTCTTTGAAACCTGGCGTCATCCTTATCTCAAGTTTTCATTCAAACATCTCATGGTATGCCTCGTCAAAAGAACACTCTAAATGTTAGATTAGAAAGATGATAACTGAGTTCCTTTTGCCTCAGGACTTTGCTCTTATCAAGCAGTAAACAAGTGACGTAGTCCAATCACTTATCAGTTTTTCTGAACAAACCGCAGCTCCATCATTCCGTTCTATGTTTTTGGGCTGACAGCACGCTTCCTTCGTTGTCAACTCTCTGCTACCTTCTATTTTCCTTCGTTACTCATTAAGCTTGATCATGAAGTGATCTTCTTCGTCTATTCAAGTTTCTTCTGCTACAAAGAAGGTATGTGATGAAGCTTCCCAGTCGTGTGTTGAAATGGGAATTTCTTTGAATGATATCCCCCTCATCATTTCCATTTAGGGGGTAACGCATTCGTGAAAGTGTCTGATTTTCATAACACAATCAGAGTTCATATAACAAGATACAGGAATGAACAGGAATCTTTTTCCCCACCAAGAATGGAATCACCATGACAGCTCTGACCTTCCTTCAGTTTATGAAAAATGTCCGTTGGTTGCATGGAGAAAATGAAGATATGATAATCAACCGAGAACTTATTATTTCAGCCTCTCCTTCTTTGGACGGACCTCACAGTTATATATTTGAGGTGCTTTCCCCTCGGATCAATGGATTTCATCGACTGAACCCTAATTCCATTAAACTGAATGGTGAACAATTTGAAGCTCTCGCTGATCAATGTGAGAATATATGGACCAGCATTATTATTCTACTATTTGGTCCAGTTTTTACAAAGGGCATTTTGCTACATCAGAGGATTCCACCTCCCGTTCCTTCCTCTCCACAAACGAACGAAGAGTATTACTTCATGCTTATTGAAGTGGTGTTGGATCTCGTTCAGAGGCATGCTGAAAAATTATTCTATTGTATTCAGTGTCACCTTTCTCCAGATCGTATGCTTGAAAACATCTTTGACCACAGATGTTCTGATGCCACCCCACAATCTAAGTTTAAAGAACACTTCAAGGAGGCCGTAGCGTAGCAATGTTAAACCCCAAGACTTTAGCGGAATCTTTCGCTGAAACCGTTGGGAAGAATATCCCATCTAAAGCCTTTTTGGAAGGAATATATGGAAAGGACTTGTTGCGTTCTGTGAAAAACATATATTGAGGAGGTAGCAGAAGAAAAAAGTTCTTTTCAGATCTTCCTTAAATTGTTGTTTTAATGGAATGGGGAGGGAGGTAGGGAAAAAATTTATAGTGTGAGAATGCATCTATTTTTCCATAATTTTAAAAGTAAAACTGTGAATGAATAACTCTTAAAGAAATTTATTGGGGATCTGGTACTGAAGAAATGTTTGATTATTTTTAAGGGAAAGGCTTAATGTAAATTTTTAATGGAAAGGCTTAATGTATATCATTAAGAGCCAGGAATTCAACTGGTCTGAGAGCAATGCTTTTTTAGTATTGAGTCGAAACCAGAACAAAAGGCTAAACTTTGGGGAGTTTGAAATTTTTTCAAACTGACTACACTTCATTCTCTTAGTTTGAAAAGAGTATAAGTGCTCTCACTGACGACCCCTCTAGCAATGAGATAATAAACAGTCTGCGTTTCATAAAAATGTCTTTAATTAGAAAATGTTCTTCCTACTCTATTTTTTCTTCTTTCATAAACTTGTTCTGACTCTTTTTAAAACTTTTTGTTTTTGACCTAGTCAGTTTTACTTCTTTTAGAAACGTAGCTTAGGAAAAACGAAGTGATTCGTTTTGATCTTAGGAAAAAATGAACTTTTCAGAAACGTACACTGTCTATTTTCAAGTAAATCGGAATTGACCTTTTAAACTATTTTACTTGAACGAAAACATGCTTCTTAAATTTCGTAGTTTCCCATGTTATTCAATGGGAAATTCAATATTTTTCTATCGAGAGAAATCCGAAAACTGACTCCTTAGTAAAAATCAGAAAATTCGTTTTTAACCTAGTCACTTTTGCTTCTTTCAGAAACGCACCCTGCCCCCTTTCATCTGTTTTCGAAAATGCTCTTTATAAAATTCTTTCAAACCAAAATTTCTCCCTTTTCTTAAAAAGAACTTATAGAAAAACTTAAAACTAGTAATGGAACAACTGAAGAGAAAGATACTTTTTTTCTTTCAATCTAATTTTAGTAAGAATCCAACGAAATGATACAGAGTTTGTTTTTTTACATTTTTTCTTTACAATTAATTTTTTTTCGTTTAAAAGTTGTAACAGAATTTCCTTGTTGTATAGGAACTTTCAACATTTGTTTATTTTTAATATACTTCATAGGTAAATTAATGCCCTTTAATGCTTTTACAAATTCGGGAGGTATTTCCATTTTTGATCCTTTGCCTCGAAACATGGAGTCCACAAGTTCTACTATATTCGTATTTTTCACAATGCGTCCGTTATACATATTTAAATTCTGCTTTGCTATTCCAGGCAATAATATCAGAGTTCGCTTTAAATACATTCAACACATTTCTTGCATATCGTTTCAAGTTAGTAGGAACGGACTGTATAATCAGATCTTCCACAACATCTTTTTCTTTCTCATCTTTCACAAGTTCTTCTTTTACTTGTTCGATGTTTGTTTCTTCAGTTCTTGGTGGTGTTTCATGAAATGTTACTGGAAGATTATAGCTGGAAACATGAATGCGCTTATTCAAGACTTGATTATATAATTTCACTTTGACTTCGTCGGACTCTTTGCTTAGTAGAATTATTTTCATTTCTTTGTCTAAGTCTGATAACGTTTCTTCTGTTGGTATATGACGAGAAAACCGTTCTTCGGGAATCAGAACCATTTTCTTGGTAAATTTCATTATTTCGTAAGCAGAGTCGTTAATGCACTGAGAGCAGCAGAAATCAACACGCCTAAAAATCCCCCTTTTTGAATAAGGAGTTTCCTCTTTTTATATAGAGGCGTCTTTTATCGAGAGAGTGCTCGTAAGGTGTGCTTATGCTGTAGCAATGAATGTTTCTGGGTGGGAGTAAACGGAACATTTCCTTTTAACGTATTCATACAAACTTCCCATATAGCTTTAATTCCATTTTTCCTACATTTCGTTAAAAGCTCTTTTATTACTTTTTTTAGGCAATGCTGAATTATGCGTAAAAGTTGTAGTTGCGACTTAGATAGCGTCATGATGAAAACTGAGACTTATTTTCATTTCACCGAGGTTGATATATGACTTGAATGTCTCCGGGAAGTGTCTGGGTGCGTAATCTTAATTCTTCCTTTGTCTCAGGTTTTAGATCTATCATTAAATAACTGTAAGGTGATTTTGTGGCATCCATATACACTTCTTGAAAAAATTTAAGTTTGCTAAGGTACAACTGCCTCCCTAAATGAGTGATTTGATTCACATCTCTTCGTGATTTAAACAGAAACAAGTAATGCGCATTCAGGAAAATTTCTCGCATTTCTTTGCCTTTATGAAAAAAATTTTGTGTAATGATTATCACAGACACATTGAAGTGATGGCTCCCTCGAGTGAACAAGTGAGTTAATTTTTTATCGCTTCCGCATTCAGTCATGAGATCGTCAATGACAAACAACGTTCTTCCTTTCACATAGTCACGGAAATTAGATGAGAGGCCTTCCACAAATGTTACGTTTTCTATTTCATCATACAAGGTTTGATGAACTCCGTAGAACCACACAACATGCTCGGGAGGGGGAGAAATAACTTCCCCTTGATGCAGAAGTAAGCGTTTTACAAACTGTGTTTTCCCGCAACCCGTAGGACCTGCTATCAGAGCTGTGAAAGGGTGCTGTAGTCGGGGCACTTCCATGTTATCAACTGTTATCAGTGGACCGTTTAACAGTGGAAACAGGTTGTCTAGAGCGACGAATCAAGGTTCACCCTCCACGGTTCGGTTGGCAGGGTCTGGGTATGGCGTCTTCCTGGAGAACGCCTCCTGCCGGAATGTATTGTGCCAACTGTGAAGTTCGGCGGTGGTGGAATTATGCTATGGGGGTGTTTCTCCTGAGATGGCACGGGACCCTTGGTCGCAATTCCTGATAGACTCAACGCCGAGACCTACTGCACCATTTTGGATGACCATGCACTTCCTACGTTGTGGCAGTTACTGGGTGGACCCATGTTACTTTCAGGATGACAATGCCACCTGTCATGTTGCGAGGTCCACCATGGCTTGCTATGGTGACAATGGGGTTAATCATCGAATGGACTGGCCTACGCAGAGCCCGGACCTTAACCCTATCGAGCATCTCTAGGACGAGTTGGAGCGTCGGCCTAAGGGGTGCTCCCACCGTCCGAAATCGGTGAAGGAACTGACCTGTCTTCTCAAAGCCGAGTGGAAGAAAATACCGCTAGCCGTCGTACAACGCCTGGTTGAGAGTATGCCCCGGAGGGTCGCAGCTGTAATCACCGCTCGTGGAGGCTCCACCAACTATTGAAAGTGAATAAACTTCGTTTTCCTTTGCTATCACAGGTGTCCAATTACTTGTTGGTAGATAGTGTAGTTTCGTAAACATCTAAGTACGGGAGATCACCGTCACGTTAGATAGCACCAGTCCACTGGGTAGGGCCTCTTATTTCCTAATTCCATGACCTAAAGCCCAAAAAATTTGCTCTACGATGAAATCTCCGATCGTGAATTCGTGTTCGATTAATTCCTCTGAAGCCAATGGGAGACCGCTCCTATTCGGAATACAGTGATTCGCTGACGCCAACTCCTGAGGCAGTCACTCAACGCGTATAAGCCACGCCCAAGGAGTGATTTTTTGCGCCATCTATCGCAGAAGATGAAGCTCAACACTCATTCAAAGACAACCTTCCTTAAGGTAATGAATCTTCAAATACAAATGTATAAAATCTGAACTTACCTGGTCATAGAAGATATAATCCGTTAATCCTAATACATATTTGATGACATGTAGCAGTGAGAAAGCACAGATAATATAACATAACTAATTATAAAGATGACATAAATGTATATGGTGAGTTTTTAGTAGATCCTGGGATTAACTGACCAAAAGTACAACACTTCACATTTATCAAAACAGTTGTAAAAGGCAACACCTTTACTCGGCTTGTTGCGACACTTTCTCTTCGTTCACACCACGACTGCATACACACGCGTTTTAGGAGAAGTGCTAAACTGAGAAAAAGTCCGAGTCGCAAAAGTAGGTCACAGATGTTTTCTATCGATGCTGATGCGCGCGCTGTTCTTTCTCCGAGAGAGTGTTACCGTGGGAAAGTTTTTATTACGAGTTTCTTGCGTTTTTGATGTTACACGCGCGGCGTCCTCTAACAGCTCCCACTCATCAATGAAGCAAGGAACGGGGATCAGTACATGGTAGAATTTCCACAGATGCTTTGTGGGATTCAAAGGCTTCTCTGGGAAGTGGCTTAGTTAAAGCATCGGTAATAATCTTTTTGCTTTTATAATACCTTACTTCAATGGTTGACGGCTGGTGACTCCTTATGAAGCGTAACTCCACAATCCACATCCAGGTGTTTTATCCTGGTATGAGTTTTTACGTTTTGGATTGTGGTTATGCAAGCTTGATTGTCCTCGTGAAAAATGGTTGGTTTCTTCTGAGGTATCTGTAGATCAGACATCAATTCTCTCATCCATAGGATCTCCTGCCACGTAAACGAAGCGGCCACGTATTCCTGCTTCTGTGGAAAATAGGGCAATGCAGCTCAGTTTTTCGCGGCCCCATGCAACAGAATTGTTCTCTAGTTTAATTAAAAACACAATAGTTTACTTTCTATCTCGAATGTCACCAACAAAGTCCGAATCGACGTAAGCTGATAGCTTCATGTCGGTTTTACCGCTGAGGTGTAGTTTGTAATTTACTGTTTCTTGTAGGTACTGGATCACCTTCTGTAGTGCCTTCCAGTCTTTAACTGAAGGTTTTTGCACTTTCCTTCCTAGCCAACTCCCAGCCGTGTCAATATCTGGTCGACTGACTGTTGACGGGTATAGCAGTGCTGCCACTGCTTCGTAATACATTTCATCATTCTTAGATGGTAAATCATCCTGTTCTGATTGCGTTGGTTTCAGGTAGTCGGTGCCCATGGGAGTGTAAGATTTTTTAAGTATGCTCTCACTATATTTTTCCACGATGGCTTGAAGTTTCTTGCATTGATGCAGTAGAAAACCATTATTTTCATCCTTTTCTCTTTCAATGTCTAAATAGTAACTGGCATCACCCAAGTCCATCACTTCAAAATAGTTCCCTAACATGTTCCTAGCTTTGTCTATTCCTTCTGGCATATCACTACAAATCAAAATGCCATCTACATAGACTATCAAGTTGTTGACCTTAATTCGGTTAATGTAAACAGACATTGGACATGTTTGCCATCATAATTATTTTTACCTTTATTTTTATAATGTGTATTACTATTATTTTTTTTTATTTTATTTTTATAATGTGTGTTTTTATTTTTATTTTTTAATGTAATAATAATAATAAGCATTTATCTATTGTGTGACTTCTCTTATGTCAATAGGACAATATTCTCTCTATGTGTATTTTTACCAAGTGGGACATCGTGGGGCTAAGTGAGGTAAGGAGAAAAGGAGAAGATCTCATCGAACTGAAAAGTGGACATCTCTTCTAATATCGTGGGACAGATACTGGCAGAACTAGTGGTGTTGGATTTATAATAAACAAGAAACTGAAGGATAAAGTTGTAGAAGTTGAAAGTTCCTCTGACAGAGCTGCACGACTTGTTATCCAACTCTCGAGAAGATACCAGGCTCAGATTATTCAAACTTATGCACCCACCACAAGTCATCCTGAAGAAGAAATTGAAGAATTTTATGAGGAAATTCGTCATCTAAATAATAAATGTAAGCAGCACTTGAAAATAATTATGGGAGATTTCAATGCAAAAATAGGGCAACGGCAAGAGAATGAAACTTCAGTAGGTAAATTCGGTCACGGCAACAGAAACCAGCGTGGAAATACTCTCGTTGAGTTTGCAGGGGCAGAAGGGTTTTTCATCTTGAACTCCTTCTTCAAGAAAAAGCCACACAGGAAATGGACATGGAGACATCCAAATGGGACGACAAGTGAAATTGATTTTATTATGTGTAACAAAAAATTCGTCATAGAAGACTGCAGTGTGCTAAACAAGTTCAACACAGGTAGTGACCATAGATTGGTGAGATGTAGGATGCACCTCAACACTAAACTCGAACGTGGCAAGCTCATAAGACAAACAAAATCTATTGACATAACCAACCTTAAAAAACACCATAATACCTTCAAGTTGGAACTGAAGAACAGGTTCTCTGCTTTAGAAGGCCTAACATCGGAAGAAGTGGACATCTCTGAAGTTAACAGAAAAGTAACTAAAGCTCTTATGGAAACAGCAACAAAATTAGCTGGGTCTAAGAACAAGTTGCATGTAAACAAATTATCAGGAAAAACCAAAATGTTGATGCAAAAAGAAAAGAGATGAGGACAACTAAAGAAGATGTGACTTCCAAAGTGGAATATATAGAGCCATGCAAGACAGTAAGAAAAAGTATCACTGAAGACGTAAGAAAATCCAACTGTGAACTAGTGAGGAAAGCAATTGAAAACAACCAAAGCCTAAAGATAGCAAAGGGACATCTCAGTAAGGGAAGAAAACAGATTATGGCACTGAGAAAAGAAGATGGTTCTGTAACAAGAAATAGAGGCGAAATTTTGACAAGAGTGAAAGATTTCTACTCCAAATTATATGAAAGGGATGATACATGCACTCCAGACATCATGAAAGATATCAGTGCCAGAGTTCCTCCAGTCCTTCCAGCAGAAGTTGCACATGCAATCAAGAACATGAAGCAGGGAAAAGCTCCAGGAGAAGATGGAATTACTGTAGACATCATACAAGAAGCAAGTGGAGAAATCGAAACAGTACTCGCCCAAATTTTCACTCGATGCCTTAATGAAGGAAAGATTCCTGAGGATTGGAACACCGCTACAATGATCCTGCTACATAAGAAAGGTGACATTGAGGATCTCGGAAACTACAGACCTATCAGCCTCCTATCAGTAGTTTATAAAATCTTCCCTAAAGTTCTTTCACACCGCTTGAAGGTAGCACTGGACATGGCTCAACCGAGAGAACAAGCTGGATTCAGGAGTGGCTACAGCACAATAGATCATATCCACGTACTGAGAGAACTAATTGAAAGAGCGAGGGAATATGAACTTCCATTGTGCATGGCTTTTATCGATTATGAAAAAGCCTTTGATTCGGTGAAACCATCAGCAGTTACAATGGCTACGAAAACCTGCGGTATTGAAGATGCATACATTAATATTATTAATAACATCTATGAAAATGCAAGTGCAAAGATTCGGCTGTTTGAAAATACAACACACATAAAAATTGGAAAGGGAGTGAGACAAGGTGACACCATATCTCCGAAGCTCTTTAATGCCACATTGGAGGGTGTTTTTCAGTCGCTGAGCTGGGAAAACAAAGGGATAAAGATTAATGGAGATTATCTAACCCACCTTCGTTTTGCTGATGACGTAGTAATTTTTGCAACTACCCCATCAGAGCTTCAGAGTATGATCCAGGAACTTGCTGACAAGAGTAAAGAAGTGGGATTAAAAATGAACTTTTAGAAGACAAAAGTGATGTACAATGCTTTTACAAGAAATGAAGATTTATCGATTGATGGGGAAAAGCTGGAGATAACAGACACGTACGTTTATCTTGGACAGGAGATATCAAGTGAGGGTCACATTGATGAAGAAATTAATCGGCGTACAAAACTTGCCTGGAGAGCTTTTGGAAGAAACAGCATAATTTTCAAGAGCAATATGCCATTATGTCTTAAAAGGAAAGTTTTTGATCAATGCATCCTTCCAGTGCTTACGTATGGTGCAGAGACGTGGACCTTAACTAAAAGAGACATACAAAGGCTGCAGACAACTCAAAAAAGCATGTAGAGGTGCATGCTTGGTGTAACCAGGAGAGATAAGAAGAGGAACTCGTGGATCCGAAAGATGACAAGAGTGGAAGACATCATGATCAGAGTTAAATCCCTGAAATGGCAATGGGCTGGACATACTGCCAGAAGGACAGATCATCGATGGACAGCCGAAATTTTAGATTGGATTCCAAGGGACAGGAAAAGACCCAGAAGAAGACCACATGGGAGATGGGTGGATGAAATTCGAAAGTATGCAGGGGGGACATGGAGGAGACTGGCACAAGAGAGACCGTTGTGGAGGAAACTTGGGGAGACCTTCGTCCAGCAGTGGATTGATAATGGTTGACAATGATGATGATGATGATCATCTAATTTTTTATCATATCTCTGCAACATGTGTGTATGTCTTAGAACTTTCTTTCCTCCAAAATTTTTTTTTCACAAATTCAAGTGTCAAATCAGCGTCGGGTCTAGCCTCAAGGGTTGTAACGAAATATCATAGCTTGTGGGAAGACTACATAATAGCATAGCTGCTAAATGTAAATCATCTATTATATGTTTTCATCCATTGATCTTAATTCTGTGACTATTCCCCAAGAAACTGTTAATGTGCTCCTACACTATATTACTTCCTTCATTAAGGTGGACGTCAAGTAATTTTGCTTTCTATACTTGCAATGGAAAAACTTCTGTACACATTTTCTTCACAATTAATGCGTTCCTAAGGATGAAAATTTGAACATCGATTAAAATAGCTTCATTTTATAACTTGGAATACTTAATATTTTCTAAAACATAACCATAATTATGCAATCCAACATTTGTTTTGACGTCATCAAAGTACTGGTCGCGCCATCTTTTTTCTGGTTTCAACACCATCAAAAGAAAAGTTATTGATTTTTAATATTATTATGGTTATGTTTTAGAAAATATTAAGTATTCCAAGTTATAATATGAAGTTATTTCAATCGATGTTCAAATTGTTATCCTTGAGAGCACACTAATTGTTAAGAAAATGTGTACAAAAGTTTTTCCATTGGAAGTATAGGAAGCAAAACCATATAATTTGCGCAGCAAATATAATCTACTAGTTAAGCTTTCACTTTCATATAAATTTCTCAAGGCAAGCCATACATTTCTGGAATATGGAGAGTTAATTATGTGAGCAACTTACTCACCTTCTAATAAAAGACAAATATAAGCCTTTGCGATATTGTCTTTTTTAATAAATTCATCAGATTTTATGTTAGGTGGTTCATCGGAAACGAACTTCCAAAGATCCTCTTTAAGCAGAAACATTTGGACCTTAAGCTTTCAAGTGCCATAATTGCTACAATTCATCTTCGAAATGAAAAGCTGTGTCGACTGTCGACATTGTACATTTTTTTCTCAGCACTAAATAAGGCAACTCAAAATAGTATAACTATATACTAAAAATCCGAAAATTCTTGGCGTAGAATAAATATAAAATTTTCCAAGCTTTCGCTCATCAACCAGATGGATTAGCTGTCTACCTTCCTTGAGAAAGCCATCTGGTTGATGAGCGAAAGCTTGGAAAATTTTATATTTATTCTACGCCAAGAATTTTCGGATTTTTAGTATATAGTTTTACTATTTTGAGTTTAATTTGGTGTACAGTTCCTACTTTTTGAACTAAATAAGGCAATTGTTTTGTTTTTCTTCCGTTCAATCTCATAATCAAAATTAATATGTAAGCAAGAAGCAACACGATCGTGCAATTGTTCTCACTCTCTCGATAATGCAGTAGTTAACAGCGATATAGCTTCAAATAGATGCCGAAAAATGTTATTCTTTAAGGGAATTATTCTTCAAATACAAATGTATAAAATCTGAATTCACCTGGTTATAGAAGTTATAATCCTTTAATCCTAATACATATTTGATGATGACAAGTAGCAGTGAGAAAGCACAGATAATATAACAGAACTAATTATAACGAAGACATATATGGTGAGTTCTTAGTATCATCATCATCATCATTGTCAACCATTATCAATCCACTGCTGGACGAAGGTCTCTCCAAGTTTCCTCCACAGCGGTCTGTCTTGTGCCAGTCTCCTCCATGTCACCCCTGCATACTTTCGAATTTCATCCACCCATCTCCCATGTGGTCTTCTTCTGGGTCTTTTCCTGTCCCTTGGAATCCAATCTAAAATTTCGGCTGTCCATCTATGGTCTGTTCTTCTGGCAGTATGTCCAGCCCATTGCCATTTCAGGGATTTAACTCTGATCATGATGTCTTCCACTCTTGTCATTTTTCGGATCCACGTGTTCCTCTTCTTATCTCTCCTGGTTACACCAAGCATGCACCTCTCCATGGTTCTTTGAGTTGTCTGCAGCCTTTGTATGTCTCTTTTAGCTAAGGTCCACGTCTCTGCACCATACGTAAGCACTGGAAGGATGCATTGATCAAACACTTTTCTTTTAAGACATAATGGCATATTGCTCTTGAAAATTATGCTGTTTCTTCCAAAAGCTCTCCAGGCAAGTTTTGTACGCCGATTAATTTCTTCACCAATGTGACCCTCACTTGATATCTGCTGTCCAAGATAAATGTATGTGTCTGTTATCTCCAGCTTTTCTCCATCAATCGATAAATCTTCATTTCTTGTAAAAGCATTGAACATCACTTTTGTCTTCTGAAAGTTCATTTTTAATCCCACTTCTTTACTCTTGTCAGCAAGTTCCTGGATCATACTCTGTAGCTCTGATGGGGTAGTTGCAAAAATGACTATGTCATGAGCAAAACGAAGGTGGGTTAGATAATCTCCATTAATCTTTATCCCCTTGTTTTCCCAGCTCAGCGACTGAAAAACACTCTCCAATGTGGCATTAAAGAGCTTCGGAGATATGGTGTCACCTTGTCTCACTCCCTTTCCAATTTTTACGTGTGTTGTATTTTCAACCAGCCTAATCTTTGCACTTGCATTTTCATAGATGTTATTAATAATATTAATGTATGCATCTTCAATACCGCAGGTTTTCAGAGCCATTGTAACTGCTGATGGTTTCACCGAATCAAAGGCTTTTTCATAATCGATAAAAGCCATGCACAATGGAAGTTCATATTCCCTCGCTCTTTCAATTAGTTCTCTCAGCACGTGGATATGATCTATTGTGCTGTAGCCACTCCTGAATCCAGCTTGTTCTCTCGGTTGAGCCATGTCCAGTGTTACCTTCAAGCGGTGTGAAAGAACTTTAGTGAAGATTTTATAAACTACTGATAGGAGGCTGATAGGTCTGTAGTTTCCGAGATCCTCAATGTCACCTTTCTTATGTAGCAGGATCATTGTAGCGGTGTTCCAATCCTCAGGAATCTTTCCTTCATTAAGGCATCGAGTGAAAATTTGGGCGAGTACTGTTTCGATTTCTCCACTTGCTTCTTGTATGATGTCTACAGTAATTCCATCTTCTCCTGGAGCTTTTCCCCGCTTCATGTTCTTGATTGCATGTGCAACTTCTGCTGGAAGGACTGGAGGAACTCTGGTACTGGTATCTTTCATGATGTCTGGAGTGCATGTATCATCCCTTTCATATAATTTGGAGTAGAAATCTTTCACTCTTGTCAAAATTTCGCCTCTATTTCTTGTTACAGAACCATCTTCTTTTCTCAGTGCCATAATCTGTTTTCTTCCCTTACTGAGATGTCCCTTTGCTATCTTTAGGCTTTGGTTGTTTTCAATTGCTTTCCTCACTAGTTCACACTTGAATTTTCTTACGTCTTCAGTGATACTTTTTCTTACTGTCTTGCATAGCTCTATATATTCCACTTTGGAAGTCACATCTTCTTTAGTTGTCCTCATCTCTCTTCTTTTTTGCATCAACATTTTCGTTTTTCCTGATAATTTATTTACATGCAACTTGTTCTTAGACCCAGCTAATTTTGTTGCTGTTTCCATAAGAGCTTTGGTTACTTTTCTGTTAACTTCAGAGATGTCCACTTCTTCTGATGTTAGGCCTTCTAAAGCAGAGAACCTGTTCTTCAGTTCCAACTTGAAGGTATTATGGTGTTTTTTAAGGTTGGTTATGTCGATAGATTTTGTTTGTCTTATGAGCTTGCCACGTTCCAGTTTAGTGTTGAGGTGCATCTTACATCTCACCAATCTATGGTCACTACCTGTGTTGAACTTGTTTAGCACACTGCAGTCTTCTATGACGAATTTTTTGTTACACATAATAAAATCAATTTCACTTTTCTTCCCATTTGGATGGCTCCATGTCCATTTCCTGTGTGGCTTTTTCTTGAAGAAGGAGTTCAAGATGAAAAACCCTTCTGTCTCTGCAAACTCAACGAGAGTATTTCCACGCTGGTTTCTGTTGCCGTGACCGAATTTACCTACTGAAGTTTCATTCTGTTGCCGTTGCCCTATTTTTGCATTGAAATCTCCCATAATTATTTTCAAGTGCTGCTTACCTTTATTATTTAGATTACAAATTTCCTCATAAAATTCTTCAATTTCTTCTTCAGGATGACTTGTGGTGGGTGCATAAGTTTGAATAATCTGAGCCTGGTATCTTTTCGAGAGTTGGATAACAAGTCGTGCAGCTCTGTCAGAGGAACTTTCAACTTCTACAACTTTATCCTTCAGTTTCTTGTTTATTATAAATCCAACACCACTAGTTCTGCCAGTATCTGTCCCACGATAGTAGAAGAGATGTCCACTTTTCAGTTCGATGAGATCTTCTCCTTTTCTCCTTACCTCACTTAGCCCAACGATGTCCCACTTGATCCTTTGTAGTTCCTCTTCCAATTCAAGAAGCCTTGAATCAGAAGATAGGGAGCGTCCATTGTACGTAGCCAAGGTCAGCATCAGATGGCAGCCTAGTCCGGTCCTCCGGGGATTCTTAGCACCCTCTGCCTTCATGTCGCACTGGCCGCTGTCTTGGCCAGGTACATTCCAGCTGCCGGAGACTGAGGGCCAAGATTTAAGTTGTGGAATCATTTTGGAGGGGTTTGGCCATAACTCACCACGCTGGCCAAGCGGGTTGGTGAGTGTGGGATAGAATTTCCTCTAATCCCGATGGTATAGTTATACCGCTATTGGCGGTCGTCAGAGCCCCTTTAGTGGGAACAGGATGCACCACGAGAAGGCGGGGTTGGCATTTGTCAAGGAGAGGCTGTGATGTTACGCATCACCTGATCTTACATCCAGTTCTTAGTATATCCTGGGATTAATTGCCTAGTTGAAGAAAATGATAACACTTCACATTTATCAAAGCAGTTGTAAAAGGCAACAGCTATTATCGGCTTGTTGCGACATGGTTTCGCTTCGTTCATATCACGACTGCATACACACGCGTTTTAGGAGAAATGCTAAGCTGAGAAAAAGTCCGAGTCACATAAGTGGGTCATAGTTGTTTTTCTCTCGATGCTGATGCGCGCGCAGGTCTTTCTCCGGTAGAGTGTTACGTGGGAAGCTTTTCTTACGAGTTTCTTGTGTTTTTGATGTTACACGTGCGGCGTTCTCTAAAATGTTCAACAGCCATCTATTCATAGGGTTGTTTAAGAGTCACAGGTGATACCTTTCCCTTCGAGTTGTCCTGGCGCTCTATTCCAGCAAGACAATGCTCGGCTAAGTGTGGCCCGGAATCTCCAAGACTTCTTCCATGTATGGCAGATACCGCTTCTTCCCTAGCCTACACGTTCGCCGGATATGTCCCCTATCGAACATGTCTGGGACATGGTAGCTAAGCGACTGGCCCATTAAGCGCCACCTATAGTCACGACAAATGAACTCTGGTCACGTATAGAAGTAGCCTGGCAGGCTATTCCCAGGAAGATATCAAAAATAGAAGTAGCCTGGCAGGCTGTTTCCAGGAAGATATCAAAAATAGAAGTAGCCTTACAGGCTGTTTCCAGGAAGATATCAAAAATAGAAGTTGCCTGACAGGCTGTTTCCAGGAAGATATCAAAAATAGAAATAGCCTGGCAGGCTGTTTCCGGGAAGATATCAAAAATAGAAGTAGCCTGGCAGGCTGTTTCCAGGAAGATATCAAAAATCAAAATAGCATTGCAGGCTGTTTCCAGGAAGATATCGAAAATAGAAGTAGCCTGGCAACTGTTTCCAGGAAAATATCAAAAATATAAGTAGCCTGGAAGGCTGTTTCCAGGAAGATATCAAAAATAGAAGTAGCCTGGCAGGCTGTTTCCAGGAAGATATCAAAAAAAGAAGTAGCCTGACAGGCTGTTTCCAGGAAGATGTCAAAAATAGAAGTAGCCTGGCAGGCTGTTTCCAGGAAGATATCAAAAATAGAAGTTGCCTGGCAGGCTGTTTCCAGGAAGATATCAAAAATAGAGGTAGCCTGGCAGGCTGTTTCCAGGAAGATATCAAAAATAGAAGTAGCCAGGCAGGCTATTTCCAGGAAGATGTCAAAAATAGAAGTAGCGTGGCACGCTATTTCCAGGAAGATATCAAAAATTGAAGTAGCCTGGAAGGCTGTTTCCAGGAAGATATCAAAATTAGAAGTAGCCTGGCAGGCTATTTCCACGAAGATATCAAAAATAGAAGTTGCCTGGCAGGCTATTTCCTGGAAGATATCAAAAATAGAAGTAGCCTGGCAGGCTATTTCCAGGAAGATATCAAAAATATAAGTAGTCTACCAGGCTATTTCCAGGAAGATATCAAAAATAGAAGTAGCCTGGCAGGCTGTTTCCAGGAAGATGTAAAAAACTATCAGTAGCCTGGCAGTCTGTTTCCAGGAAGATAACAAAAATAGAAGTAGCCTGTCATGCTGTTTCCAAGAAATTATCAAAAATGGAAGTAGCCTGGCAGGCTGTTTCCATTAAGATATCAAAAATATAAGTAGCCTGGCAGGCTGTTTCCAGGAAGATATCAAAAATTGAAGTAGCCTGGAAGGCTGTTTCCAGGAAGATATCAAAATTAGAAGTAGCCTGGCAGGCTATTTCCACGAAGATATCAAAAATAGAAGTAGCCTGGCAGGCTATTTCCAGGAAGATATCAAAAATAAAAGTAGTCTGCCAGGCTATTTCCAGGAAGATATCAAAAATAGAAGTAGCCTGGCAGGCTGTTTCCAGGAAGATATCAAAAATAGAAGTTGCCTGAGAGGCTGTTTCCAGGAAGATATCAAAAATAGAAATAGCCTGGCAGGCTGTTTCCGGGAAGATATCAAAAATAGAAGTAGCCTGGCAGGCTGTTTCCAGGAAGATATCAAAAATCAAAATAGCATTGCAGGCTGTTTCCAGGAAGATATCGAAAATAGAAGTAGCCTGGCAACTGTTTCCAGGAAAATATCAAAAATATAAGTAGCCTGGAAGGCTGTTTCCAGGAAGATATCAAAAATAGAAGTAGCCTGACAGGCTGTTTCCAGAAAGATATCAAAAATAGAAGTAGCCTGACAGGCTGTTTCCAGAAAGATATCAAAAATGGAAGTAGCCTGGCAGGCTATTTCCAGGAAGATATCAAAAATAGAGGTAACCTGGCAGGCTATTTCCAGGAAAATATCAAAAATATAAGTAGCCTGGCAGGCTATTTCCAGGAAGATATCAAAAATAGAAGTAGCCAGGCAGGCTATTTCCAGGAAGATATCAAAAATAGAAGTAGCGTGGCACGCTATTTCCAGGAAGATATCAAAAATTGAAGTAGCCTGGAAGGCTGTTTCCAGGAAGATATCAAAATTAGAAGTAGCCTGGCAGGCTATTTCCACGAAGATATCAAAAATAGAAGTTGCCAGGCAGGCTATTTCCTGGAAGATATCAAAAATAGAAGTAGCCTGGCAGGCTATTTCCAGGAAGATATCAAAAATATAAGTAGTCTGCCAGGCTATTTCCAGGAACATATCAAAAATAGAAGTAGCCTGGCAGGCTGTTTCCAGGAAGATGTAAAAAACTATCAGTAGCCTGGCAGTCTGTTTCCAGGAAGATAACAAAAATAGAAGTAGCCTGTCATGCTGTTTCCAAGAAATTATCAAAAATAGAAGTAGCCTGGCAGGCTGTTTCCATTAAGATATCAAAAATAGAAGTAGCCTGGCAGGCTGTTTCCAGGAAGATATCAAAAAAAGAAGTAGCCTGACAGGCTGTTTCCAGGAAGATATCAAAAAAAGAAGTAGCCTGACAGGCTGTTTCCAGGAAGATATCAAAAATAGAAGTAGCCTGGCAGGCTGTTTCCAGGAAGATATCAAAATTAGAAGTAGCCTGGCAGGCTATTTCCACGAAGATATCAAAAATAGAAGTTGCCTGGCAGGCTGTTTCCAGGAAGATATCAAAAATATAAGTAGTCTACCAGGCTATTTCCAGGAACATATCAAAAATAGAAGTAGCCTGGCAGGCTGTTTCCAGGAAGATGTAAAAAACTATCAGTAGCCTGGCAGTCTGTTTCCAGGAAGATAACAAAAATAGAAGTAGCCTGTCATGCTGTTTCCAAGAAATTATCAAAAATGGAAGTAGCCTGGCAGGCTGTTTCCATTAAGATATCAAAAATAGAAGTAGCCTGGCAGGCTGTTTCCAGGAAGATATCAAAAATTGAAGTAGCCTGGAAGGCTGTTTCCAGGAAGATATCAAAATTAGAAGTAGCCTGGCAGGCTATTTCCACGAAGATATCAAAAATAGAAGTAGCCTGGCAGGCTATTTCCAGGAAGATATCAAAAATAAAAGTAGTCTGCCAGGCTATTTCCAGGAAGATATCAAAAATAGAAGTAGCCTGGCAGGCTGTTTCCAGGAAGATATCAAAAATAGAAGTTGCCTGACAGGCTGTTTCCAGGAAGATATCAAAAATAGAAATAGCCTGGCAGGCTGTTTCCGGGAAGATATCAAAAATAGAAGTAGCCTGGCAGGCTGTTTCCAGGAAGATATCAAAAATCAAAATAGCATTGCAGGCTGTTTCCAGGAAGATATCAAAAATATAAGTAGCCTGGAAGGCTGTTTCCAGGAAGATATCAAAAATAGAAGTAGCCTGACAGGCTGTTTCCAGAAAGATATCAAAAATAGAAGTAGCCTGACAGGCTGTTTCCAGAAAGATATCAAAAATAGAAGTAGCCTGGCAGGCTATTTCCAGGAAGATATCAAAAATAGAGGTAACCTGGCAGGCTATTTCCAGGAAAATATCAAAAATATAAGTAGCCTGGCAGGCTATTTCCAGGAAGATATCAAAAATAGAAGTAGCCAGGCAGGCTATTTCCAGGAAGATATCAAAAATAGAAGTAGCGTGGCACGCTATTTCCAGGAAGATATCAAAAATTGAAGTAGCCTGGAAGGCTGTTTCCAGGAAGATATCAAAATTAGAAGTAGCCTGGCAGGCTATTTCCACGAAGATATCAAAAATAGAAGTTGCCAGGCAGGCTATTTCCTGGAAGATATCAAAAATAGAAGTAGCCTGGCAGGCTATTTCCAGGAAGATATGAAAAATATAAGTAGTCTGCCAGGCTATTTCCAGGAACATATCAAAAATAGAAGTAGCCTGGCAGGCTGTTTCCAGGAAGATGTAAAAAACTATCAGTAGCCTGGCAGTCTGTTTCCAGGAAGATAACAAAAATAGAAGTAGCCTGTCATGCTGTTTCCAAGAAATTATCAAAAATAGAAGTAGCCTGGCAGGCTGTTTCCATTAAGATATCAAAAATAGAAGTAGCCTGGCAGGCTGTTTCCAGGAAGATATAAAAAGAAGTAGCCTGACAGGCTGTTTCCAGGACGATATCAAAAAAGAAGTAGCCTGACAGGCTGTTTCCAGGAAGATGTCAAAAATAGAAGTAGCCTGGCAGGCTGTTTCCAGGAAGATATCAAAAATAGAAGTTGCCTGGCAGGCTGTTTCCAGGAAGATATCAAAAATAGAAGTTGCCTGGCAGGCTGTTTCCAGGAAGATATCAAAAATAGAGGTAGCCTGGCAGGCTGTTTCCAGCAGGATGTAAAAAACTATCAGTAGCCTGGCAGTCTGTTTCCAGGAAGATAACAAAAATAGAAGTAGCCTGGCATGCTGTTTCCAGGAAATTATCAAAAATAGAAGTAGCCTGGCAGGCTGTTTCCATGAAGATATCAAAAATAGAAGTAGCCTGGCAGGCTGTTTCCAGGAAGATGTAAAAAACTATCAGTAGCCTGGCAGTCTGTTTCCAGGAAGATAACAAAAATAGAAGTAGCCTGGCAGGCTGTTTCCAGGAAGATATCAAAAATAGAAATAGCCTGGCAGGCTGTTTCCAGGAAGATATCAAAAATAGAAGTTGCCTGACAGGCTGTTTCCAGGAAGATATCAAAAATAGAAATAGCCTGGCAGGCTGTTTCCGGGAAGATATCAAAAATAGAAGTAGCCTGGCACGCTATTTCCAGGAAGATATCAAAAATATAAGTAGTCTGCCAGGCTATTTCCAGGAAGATATCAAAAATAGAAGTAGCCTGGCAGGCTGTTTCCAGGAAGATGTAAAAAACTATCAGTAGCCTGGCAGTCTGTTTCCAGGAAGATAACAAAAATAGAAGTAGCCTGTCATGCTGTTTCCAAGAAATTATCAAAAATAGAAGTAGCCTGGCAGGCTGTTTCCATGAAGATATCAAAAATAGAAGTAGCCTGGCAGACTGTTTCCAGGAAGATATCAAAAAAGAAGTAGCCTGACAGGCTGTTTCCAGGAAGATATCAAAAAAGAAGTAGCCTGACAGGCTGTTTCCAATAAGATGTCAAAAATAGAAGTAGCCTGGCAGGCTGTTTCCAGGAAGATATCAAAAATAGAAGTTGCCTGGCAGGCTGTTTCCAGGAAGATATCAAAAATAGAGGTAGCCTGGCAGGCTGTTTCCAGGAAGATGTAAAAAACTATCAGTAGCCTGGCAGTCTGTTTCCAGGAAGATATCAAAAATAGAAGTAGCCTGGCAGGCTGTTTCTATGAAGATATCAAAAATAGAAGTAGCCTGGCAGGCTGTTTCCAGGAAGATGTAAAAAACTATCAGTAGCCTGGCAGTCTGTTTCCAGGAAGATAACAAAAATAGAAGTAGCCTGGCAGGCTGTTTCCAGGAAGATATCAAAAATAGAAGTAGCCTGGCAGGCTGTTTCCAGGAAGATATCAAATACAGAAGTAGCCTGGCAACTGTTTCCAGGAAAATATCAAAAATATAAGTAGCCTGGAAGGCTGTTTCCAGGAAGATATCAAAAATAGAAGTAGCCTGGCAGGCTGTTTCCAGAAAGATATCAAAAATAGAAGTAGCCTGGCAGGCTGTTTCCAGGAAGATATCAAAATTAGAAGTAGCCTGGCAGGCTATTTCCACGAAGATATCAAAAATAGAAGTAGCCTGGCAGGCTATTTCCAGGAAGATATCAAAAATATAAGTAGTCTACCAGGCTATTTCCAGGAACATATCAAAAATAGAAGTAGCCTGGCAGGCTGTTTCCAGGAAGATGTAAAAAACTATCAGTAGCCTGGCAGTCTGTTTCCAGGAAGATAACAAAAATAGAAGTAGCCTGTCATGCTGTTTCCAAGAAATTATCAAAAATGGAAGTAGCCTGGCAGGCTGTTTCCATTAAGATATCAAAAATAGAAGTAGCCTGGCAGGCTGTTTCCAGGAAGATATCAAAAATTGAAGTAGCCTGGCAGGCTGTTTCCAGGAAGATATCAAAAATAGAAGTAGCCTGGCAGGCTGTTTCCAGGAAGATATCAAAAATAGAAGTAGCCTGGCAGGCTATTTCCAGGAAGATATCAAAAATAAAAGTAGTCTGCCAGGCTATTTCCAGGAAGATATCAAAAATAGAAGTAGCCTGGCAGGCTGTTTCCAGGAAGATATCAAAAATAGAAGTTGCCTGACAGGCTGTTTCCAGGAAGATATCAAAAATAGAAATAGCCTGGCAGGCTGTTTCCAGGAAGATATCAAAAATAGAAGTAGCCTGGCAGGCTGTTTCCAGGAAGATATCAAAAATCAAAATAGCATTGCAGGCTGTTTCCAGGAAGATATCAAAAATATAAGTAGCCTGGCAAGGCTGTTTCCAGGAAGATATCAAAAATAGAAGTAGCCTGGCAGGCTGTTTCCAGGAAGATATCAAAAATAGAAGTAGCCTGACAGGCTGTTTCCAGAAAGATATCAAAAATAGAAGTAGCCTGGCAGGCTATTTCCAGGAAGATATCAAAAATAGAGGTAACCTGGCAGGCTATTTCCAGGAAAATATCAAAAATATAAGTAGCCTGGCAGGCTATTTCCAGGAAGATATCAAAAATAGAAGTAGCCAGGCAGGCTATTTCCAGGAAGATATCAAAAATAGAAGTAGCGTGGCACGCTATTTCCAGGAAGATATCAAAAATTGAAGTAGCCTGGAAGGCTGTTTCCAGGAAGATATCAAAATTAGAAGTAGCCTGGCAGGCTATTTCCACGAAGATATCAAAAATAGAAGTTGCCTGGCAGGCTATTTCCTGGAAGATATCAAAAATAGAAGTAGCCTGGCAGGCTATTTCCAGGAAGATATCAAAAATATAAGTAGTCTGCCAGGCTATTTCCAGGAACATATCAAAAATAGAAGTAGCCTGGCAGGCTGTTTCCAGGAAGATGTAAAAAACTATCAGTAGCCTGGCAGTCTGTTTCCAGGAAGATAACAAAAATAGAAGTAGCCTGTCATGCTGTTTCCAAGAAATTATCAAAAATAGAAGTAGCCTGGCAGGCTGTTTCCATTAAGATATCAAAAATAGAAGTAGCCTGGCAGGCTGTTTCCAGGAAGATATCAAAAAAGAAGTAGCCTGACAGGCTGTTTCCAGGAAGATGTCAAAAATAGAAGTAGCCTGACAGGCTGTTTCCAGGAAGATATCAAAAAAGAAGTAGCCTGACAGGCTGTTTCCAGGAAGATGTCAAAAATAGAAGTAGCCTGGCAGGCTGTTTCCAGGAAGATATCAAAAATAGAAGTAGCCTGGCAGGCTGTTTCCAGGAAGATATCAAAAATAGAAGTTGCCTGGCAGGCTGTTTCCAGGAAGATATCAAAAATAGAGGTAGCCTGGCAGGCTGTTTCCAGCAGGATGTAAAAAACTATCAGTAGCCTGGCAGTCTGTTTCCAGGAAGATAACAAAAATAGAAGTAGCCTGGCATGCTGTTTCCAGGAAATTATCAAAAATAGAAGTAGCCTGGCAGGCTGTTTCCATGAAGATATCAAAAATAGAAGTAGCCTGGCAGGCTGTTTCCAGGAAGATGTAAAAAACTATCAGTAGCCTGGCAGTCTGTTTCCAGGAAGATAACAAAAATAGAAGTAGCCTGGCAGGCTGTTTCCAGGAAGATATCAAAAATAGAAGTAGCCTGGCAGGCTGTTTCCAGGAAGATATCAAAAATAGAAGTAGCCTTACAGGCTGTTTCCAGGAAGATATCAAAAATAGAAGTTGCCTGACAGGCTGTTTCCAGGAAGATATCAAAAATAGAAATAGCCTGGCAGGCTGTTTCCAGGAAGATATCAAAAATAGAAGTAGCCTGGCAGGCTGTTTCCAGGAAGATATCAAAAATATAAGTAGCCTGCCAGGCTGTTTCCAGGAAGATATCAAAAATAGAAGTAGCCTGGCAGGCTGTTTCCAGGAAGATGTAAAAAACTATCAGTAGCCTGGCAGTCTGTTTCCAGGAAGATATCAAAAATAGAAGTAGCCTGGCAGGCTGTTTCCAGGAAGATATCAAAAATAGAAGTAGCCTGGCAGGCTGTTTCCAGGAAGATGTAAAAAACTATCAGTAGCCTGGCAGGCTGTTTCCATGAAGATATCAAAAATAGAAGTAGCCTGGCAGGCTGTTTCCAGGAAGATATCAAAAATATAAGTAGCCTGGCAGGCTGTTTCCAGGAAGATATCAAAAATAGAAGTAGCCTGGCAACTGTTTCCAGGAAAATATCAAAAATATAAGTAGCCTGGAAGGCTGTTTCCAGGAAGATATCAAAAATAGAAGTAGCCTGGCAGGCTGTTTCCAGAAAGATATCAAAAATAGAAGTAGCCTGGCAGGCTACTTCCAGGAAGATATCAAAAATAGAGGTAACCTGGCAGGCTATTTCCAGGAAAATATCAAAAATATAAGTAGCCTGGCAGGCTATTTCCAGGAAGATATCAAAAATAGAAGTAGCCTGGCAGGCTGTTTCCAGGAAGATATCAAAATTAGAAGTAGCCTGGCAGGCTATTTCCACGAAGATATCAAAAATAGAAGTTGCCTGGCAGGCTATTTCCTGGAAGATATCAAAAATAGAAGTAGCCTGGCAGGCTATTTCCAGGAAGATATCAAAAATAGAAGTAGTCTGCCAGGCTATTTCCAGGAAGATATCAAAAATAGAAGTAGCCTGGCAGGCTGTTTCCAGGAAGATATCAAAAATAGAAGTAGCCTGGCAGGCTGTTTCCAGGAAGATATCAAAAATAGAGGTAGCCTGGCAGGCTGTTTCCAGGAAGATGTAAAAAACTATCAGTAGCCTGGCAGTCTGTTTCCAGGAAGATAACAAAAATAGAAGTAGCCTGGCATGCTGTTTCCAGGAAATTATCAAAAATAGAAGTAGCCTGGCAGGCTGTTTCCATGAAGATATCAAAAATAGAAGTAGCCTATTAGGCTGTTTCCAGGAAGATGTAAAAAACTATCAGTAGCCTGGCAGTCTGTTTCCAGGAAGATATCAAAAAAAGAAGTAGCCTGGCAGGCTGTTTCCAGGAAGATATCAAAAATAGAAGTAGCCTGGCAGGCTGTTTCCAGGAAGATATCAAAAATAGAAGTAGCCTGGCAGGCTGTTTCCAGGAAGATATCAAAAATAGAAGTTGCCTGACAGGCTGTTTCCAGGAAGATATCAAAAATAGAAATAGCCTGGCAGGCTGTTTCCAGGAAGATATCAAAAATAGAAGTAGCCTGGCAGGCTATTTCCAGGAAGATATCAAAAATATAAGTAGTCTGCCAGGCTATTTCCAGGAAGATATCAAAAATAGAAGTAGCCTGGCAGGCTGTTTCCAGGAAGATGTAAAAAACTATCAGTAGCCTGGCAGTCTGTTTCCAGGAAGATAACAAAAATAGAAGTAGCCTGGCAGGCTGTTTCCAGGAAGATATCAAAAATAGAAGTAGCCTGGCAGGCTGTTTCCAGGAAGATGTAAAAAACTATCAGTAGCCTGGCAGTCTGTTTCCAGGAAGATATCAAAAATAGAAGTAGCCTGGCAGGCTGTTTCCAGGAAGATATCAAAAATAGAAGTAGCCTGGCAGGCTGTTTCCAGGAAGATATCAAAAATAGAAGTAGCCTGGCAACTGTTTCCAGGAAGATATCAAAAATATAAGTAGCCTGGAAGGCTGTTTCCAGGAAGATATCAAAAATAGAAGTAGCCTGGCAGGCTGTTTCCAGAAAGATATCAAAAATAGAAGTAGCCTGGCAGGCTGTTTCCAGGAAGATATCAAAAATAGAGGTAGCCTGGTAGGCTGTTTCCAGGAAAATATCAAAAATAGAAGTAGCCTGGCAGGCTATTTCCAGGAAGATATCAAAAATAGAAGTAGCCTGGCAGGCTATTTCCAGGAAGATATCAAAAATAGAAATAGCGTGGCACGCTATTTCCAGGAAGATATCAAAAATAGAAGTAGCCTGGCAGGCTGTTTCCAGGAAGATATCAAAATTAGAAGTAGCCTGGCAGGCTATTTCCACGAAGATATCAAAAATAGAAGTTGCCTGGCAGGCTATTTCCTGGAAGATATCAAAAATAGAAGTAGCCTGGCAGGCTATTTGCAGGAAGATATCAAAAATAGAAGTAGTCTGCCAGGCTATTTCCAGGAAGATATCAAAAATAGAAGTAGCCTGGCAGGCTGTTTCCAGGAAGATGTAAAAAACTATCAGTAGCCTGGCAGTCTGTTTCCAGGAAGATATCAAAAATAGAAGTAGCCTGGCAGGCTGTTTCCAGGAAGATATCAAAAATAGAAGTAGCCTGGCAGGCTGTTTCCAGGAAGATATCAAAAATCAAAATAGCATTGCAGGCTGTTTCCAGGAAGATATCGAAAATAGAAGTAGCCTGGCAACTGTTTCCAGGAAAATATCAAAAATATAAGTAGCCTGGAAGGCTGTTTCCAGGAAGATATCAAAAATAGAAGTAGCCTGACAGGCTGTTTCCAGAAAGATATCAAAAATAGAAGTAGCCTGGCAGGCTATTTCCAGGAAGATATCAAAAATAGAGGTAACCTGGCAGGCTATTTCCAGGAAAATATCAAAAATATAAGTAGCCTGGAAGGCTGTTTCCAGGAAGATATCAAAATTAGAAGTAGCCTGGCAGGCTATTTCCACGAAGATATCAAAAATAGAAGTTGCCTGGCAGGCTATTTCCTGGAAGATATCAAAAATAGAAGTAGCCTGGCAGGCTATTTCCAGGAAGATATCAAAAATATAAGTAGTCTACCAGGCTATTTCCAGGAACATATCAAAAATAGAAGTAGCCTGGCAGGCTGTTTCCAGGAAGATGTAAAAAACTATCAGTAGCCTGGCAGTCTGTTTCCAGGAAGATAACAAAAATAGAAGTAGCCTGTCATGCTGTTTCCAAGAAATTATCAAAAATGGAAGTAGCCTGGCAGGCTGTTTCCATTAAGATATCAAAAATAGAAGTAGCCTGGCAGGCTGTTTCCAGGAAGATATCAAAAATTGAAGTAGCCTGGAAGGCTGTTTCCAGGAAGATATCAAAATTAGAAGTAGCCTGGCAGGCTATTTCCACGAAGATATCAAAAATAGAAGTAGCCTGGCAGGCTATTTCCAGGAAGATATCAAAAATAAAAGTAGTCTGCCAGGCTATTTCCAGGAAGATATCAAAAATAGAAGTTGCCTGACAGGCTGTTTCCAGGAAGATATCAAAAATAGAAATAGCCTGGCAGGCTGTTTCCAGGAAGATATCAAAAATAGAAGTAGCCTGGCAGGCTGTTTCCAGGAAGATATCAAAAATCAAAATAGCATTGCAGGCTGTTTCCAGGAAGATATCAAAAATATAAGTAGCCTGGAAGGCTGTTTCCAGGAAGATATCAAAAATAGAAGTAGCCTGGCAGGCTGTTTCCAGAAAGATATCAAAAATAGAAGTAGCCTGACAGGCTGTTTCCAGAAAGATATCAAAAATAGAAGTAGCCTGGCAGGCTATTTCCAGGAAGATATCAAAAATAGAAGTAGCCTGGCAGGCTATTTCCAGGAAAATATCAAAAATATAAGTAGCCTGGCAGGCTATTTCCAGGAAGATATCAAAAATAGAAGTAGCCAGGCAGGCTATTTCCAGGAAGATATCAAAAATAGAAGTAGCGTGGCACGCTATTTCCAGGAAGATATCAAAAATTGAAGTAGCCTGGAAGGCTGTTTCCAGGAAGATATCAAAATTAGAAGTAGCCTGGCAGGCTATTTCCACGAAGATATCAAAAATAGAAGTTGCCAGGCAGGCTATTTCCTGGAAGATATCAAAAATAGAAGTAGCCTGGCAGGCTATTTCCAGGAAGATATCAAAAATATAAGTAGTCTGCCAGGCTATTTCCAGGAACATATCAAAAATAGAAGTAGCCTGGCAGGCTGTTTCCAGGAAGATGTAAAAAACTATCAGTAGCCTGGCAGTCTGTTTCCAGGAAGATAACAAAAATAGAAGTAGCCTGTCATGCTGTTTCCAAGAAATTATCAAAAATAGAAGTAGCCTGGCAGGCTGTTTCCATTAAGATATCAAAAATAGAAGTAGCCTGGCAGGCTGTTTCCAGGAAGATATAAAAAAGAAGTAGCCTGACAGGCTGTTTCCAGGAAGATATCAAAAATATAAGTAGCCTGGCAGGCTGTTTCCAGGAAGATATCAAAATAGAAGTAGCCTGGCAGGCTGTTTCCAGGAAGATATCAAAAATATAAGTAGCCTGGCAGGCTGTTTCCAGGAAGATATCAAAAATAGAAGTAGCCTGGCAGGCTGTTTCCAGGAAGATATCAAAAATAGAAGTAGCCTGGCAGGCTGTTTCCAGGAAGATATCAAAAATAGAGGTAACCTGGTAGGCTGTTTCCAGGAAAATATCAAAAATATAAGTAGCCTGGCAGGCTATTTCCAGGAAGATATCAAAAATAGAAGTAGCCCAGCAGGCTATTTCCAGGAAGATATCAAAAATAGAAATAGCGTGGCACGCTATTTCCAGGAAGATATCAAAAATAGAAGTAGCCTGGCAGGCTGTTTCCAGGAAGATATCAAAATTAGAAGTAGCCTGGCAGGCTATTTCCACGAAGATATCAAAAATAGAAGTTGCCTGGCAGGCTATTTCCTGGAAGATATCAAAAATAGAAGTAGCCTGGCAGGCTATTTGCAGGAAGATATCAAAAATAGAAGTAGTCTGCCAGGCTATTTCCAGGAAGATATCAAAAATAGAAGTAGCCTGGCAGGCTGTTTCCAGGAAGATGTATCAAAACTATCAGTAGCCTGGCAGTCTGTTTCCAGGAAGATATCAAAAATAGAAGTAGCCTGGCAGGCTGTTTCCATGAAGATATCAAAAATAGAAGTAGCCTGGCAGGCTGTTTCCAGGAAGATATCAAAAATCAAAATAGCATTGCAGGCTGTTTCCAGGAAGATATCGAAAATAGAAGTAGCCTGGCAACTGTTTCCAGGAAAATATCAAAAATATAAGTAGCCTGGAAGGCTGTTTCCAGGAAGATATCAAAAATAGAAGTAGCCTGACAGGCTGTTTCCAGAAAGATATCAAAAATAGAAGTAGCCTGGCAGGCTATTTCCAGGAAGATATCAAAAATAGAGGTAACCTGGCAGGCTATTTCCAGGAAAATATCAAAAATATATGTAGCCTGGAAGGCTGTTTCCAGGAAGATATCAAAATTAGAAGTAGCCTGGCAGGCTATTTCCACGAAGATATCAAAAATAGAAGTTGCCTGGCAGGCTATTTCCTGGAAGATATCAAAAATAGAAGTAGCCTGGCAGGCTATTTCCAGGAAGATATCAAAAATATAAGTAGTTTGCCAGGCTATTTCCAGGAACATATCAAAAATAGAAGTAGCCTGGCAGGCTGTTTCCAGGAAGATGTAAAAAACTATCAGTAGCCTGGCAGTCTGTTTCCAGGAAGATAACAAAAATAGAAGTAGCCTGGCATGCTGTTTCCAGGAAATTATCAAAAATAGAAGTAGCCTGGCAGGCTGTTTCCATGAAGATATCAAAAATAGAAGTAGCCTGGCAGGCTGTTTCCAGGAAGATGTAAAAAACTATCAGTAGCCTGGCAGTCTGTTTCCAGGAAGATAACAAAAATAGAAGTAGCCTGGCAGGCTGTTTCCAGGAAGATATCAAAAATAGAAGTAGCCTGGCAGGCTGTTTCCAGGAAGATGTAAAAAACTATCAGTAGCCTGGCAGTCTGTTTCCATGAAGATATCAAAAATAGAAGTAGCCTGGCAGGCTGTTTCCAGGAAGATATCAAAAATAGAAGTAGCCTGGCAGGCTGTTTCCAGGAAGATATCAAATACAGAAGTAGCCTGGCAACTGTTTCCAGGAAAATATCAAAAATATAAGTAGCCTGGAAGGCTGTTTCCAGGAAGATATCAAAAATAGAAGTAGCCTGGCAGGCTGTTTCCAGAAAGATATCAAAAATAGAAGTAGCCTGGCAGGCTGTTTCCAGGAAGATATCAAAAATAGAAGTAGCCTGGCAGGCTGTTTCCAGGAAGATATCAAAATTAGAAGTAGCCTGGCAGGCTATTTCCAGGAAGATATCAAAAATAGAAGTTGCCTGGCAGGCTATTTCCTGGAAGATATCAAAAATAGAAGTAGCCTGGCAGGCTATTTCCAGGAAGATATCAAAAATATAAGTAGTCTACCAGGCTATTTCCAGGAACATATCAAAAATAGAAGTAGCCTGGCAGGCTGTTTCCAGGAAGATGTAAAAAACTATCAGTAGCCTGGCAGTCTGTTTCCAGGAAGATAACAAAAATAGAAGTAGCCTGTCATGCTGTTTCCAAGAAATTATCAAAAATGGAAGTAGCCTGGCAGGCTGTTTCCATTAAGATATCAAAAATAGAAGTAGCCTGGCAGGCTGTTTCCAGGAAGTTATCAAAAATTGAAGTAGCCTGGAAGGCTGTTTCCAGGAAGATATCAAAATTAGAAGTAGCCTGGCAGGCTATTTCCACGAAGATATCAAAAATAGAAGTAGCCTGGCAGGCTATTTCCAGGAAGATATCAAAAATAAAAGTAGTCTGCCAGGCTATTTCCAGGAAGATATCAAAAATAGAAGTAGCCTGGCAGGCTGTTTCCAGGAAGATATCAAAAATAGAAGTTGCCTGACAGGCTGTTTCCAGGAAGATATCAAAAATAGAAATAGCCTGGCAGGCTGTTTCCAGGAAGATATCAAAAATAGAAGTAGCCTGGCAGGCTGTTTCCAGGAAGATATCAAAAAGCAAAATAGCCTTGCAGGCTGTTTCCAGGAAGATATCAAAAATATAAGTAGCCTGGAAGGCTGTTTCCAGGAAGATATCAAAAATAGAAGTAGCCTGACAGGCTGTTTCCAGAAAGATATCAAAAATAGAAGTAGCCTGACAGGCTGTTTCCAGAAAGATATCAAAAATAGAAGTAGCCTGGCAGGCTATTTCCAGGAAGATATCAAAAATAGAGGTAACCTGGCAGGCTATTTCCAGGAAGATATCAAAAATAGAAGTAGCCAGGCAGGCTATTTCCAGGAAGATATCAAAAATAGAAGTAGCGTGGCACGCTATTTCCAGGAAGATATCAAAAATTGAAGTAGCCTGGAAGGCTGTTTCCAGGAAGATATCAAAATTAGAAGTAGCCTGGCAGGCTATTTCCACGAAGATATCAAAAATAGAAGTTGCCTGGCAGGCTATTTCCTGGAAGATATCAAAAATAGAAGTAGCCTGGCAGGCTATTTCCAGGAAGATATCAAAAATATAAGTAGTCTGCCAGGCTATTTCCAGGAACATATCAAAAATAGAAGTAGCCTGGCAGGCTGTTTCCAGGAAGATGTAAAAAACTATCAGTAGCCTGGCAGTCTGTTTCCAGGAAGATAACAAAAATAGAAGTAGCCTGTCATGCTGTTTCCAAGAAATTATCAAAAATAGAAGTAGCCTGGCAGGCTGTTTCCATTAAGATATCAAAAATAGAAGTAGCCTGGCAGGCTGTTTCCAGGAAGATATAAAAAAAGAAGTAGCCTGACAGGCTGTTTCCAGGAAGATATCAAAAAAAGAAGTAGCCTGACAGGCTGTTTCCAGGAAGATGTCAAAAATAGAAGTAGCCTGGCAGGCTGTTTCCAGGAAGATATCAAAAATAGAAGTTGCCTGGCAGGCTGTTTCCAGGAAGATATCAAAAATAGAAGTTGCCTGGCAGGCTGTTTCCAGGAAGATATCAAAAATAGAGGTAGCCTATCAGGCTGTTTCCAGCAGGATGTAAAAAACTATCAGTAGCCTGGCAGTCTGTTTCCAGGAAGATAACAAAAATAGAAGTAGCCTGGCATGCTGTTTCCAGGAAATTATCAAAAATAGAAGTAGCCTGGCAGGCTGTTTCCATGAAGATATCAAAAATAGAAGTAGCCTGGCAGGCTGTTTCCAGGAAGATGTAAAAAACTATCAGTAGCCTGGCAGTCTGTTTCCAGGAAGATAACAAAAATAGAAGTAGCCTGGCAGGCTGTTTCCAGGAAGATATCAAAAATAGAAGTAGCCTGGCAGGCTGTTTCCAGGAAGATATCAAAAATAGAAGTAGCCTTGCAGGCTGTTTCCAGGAAGATATCAAAAATAGAAGTTGCCTGACAGGCTGTTTCCAGGAAGATATCAAAAATAGAAATAGCCTGGCAGGCTGTTTCCAGGAAGATATCAAAAATAGAAGTAGCCTGGCAGGCTGTTTCCAGGAAGATATCAAAAATATAAGTAGTCTGCCAGGCTATTTCCAGGAAGATATCAAAAATAGAAGTAGCCTGGCAGGCTGTTTCCAGGAAGATGTAAAAAACTATCAGTAGCCTGGCAGTCTGTTTCCAGGAAGATAACAAAAATAGAAGTAGCCTGTCATGCTGTTTCCAAGAAATTATCAAAAATAGAAGTAGCCTGGCAGGCTGTTTCCATGAAGATATCAAAAATAGAAGTAGCCTGGCAGGCTGTTTCCAGGAAGATATCAAAAAGAAGTAGCCTGACAGGCTGTTTCCAGGAAGATATCAAAAATAGAAGTAGCCTGGCAGGCTGTTTCCAGGAAGATATCAAAAATAGAAGTAGCCTGGCAGGCTGTTTCCAGGAAGATATCAAAAATAGAAGTAGCCTGTCAGGCTGTTTCCAAGAAATTATCAAAAATAGAAGTAGCCTGGCAGGCTGTTTCCAGGAAGATATCAAAAATAGAAGTAGCCTGGCAGGCTGTTTCCAGGAAGATATCAAAAAGAAGTAGCCTGACAGGCTGTTTCCAGGAAGATATCAAAAATAGAAGTAGCCTGACAGGCTGTTTCCAGGAAGATGTCAAAAATAGAAGTAGCCTGGCAGGCTATTTCCAGGAAGATATCAAAAATATAAGTAGTTTGCCAGGCTATTTCCAGGAAGATATCAAAAATAGAAGTAGCCTGGCAGGCTGTTTCCAGGAAGATGTAAAAAACTATCAGTAGCCTGGCAGTCTGTTTCCAGGAAGATAACAAAAATAGAAGTAGCCTGGCATGCTGTTTCCAGGAAATTATCAAAAATAGAAGTAGCCTGGCAGGCTGTTTCCATGAAGATATCAAAAATAGAAGTAGCCTGGCAGGCTGTTTCCAGGAAGATGTAAAAAACTATCAGTAGCCTGGCAGTCTGTTTCCAGGAAGATAACAAAAATAGAAGTAGCCTGGCAGGCTGTTTCCAGGAAGATATCAAAAATAGAAGTAGCCTGGCAGGCTGTTTCCAGGAAGATATCAAAACTATCAGTAGCCTGGCAGTCTGTTTCCATGAAGATATCAAAAATAGAAGTAGCCTGGCAGGCTGTTTCCAGGAAGATATCAAAAATAGAAGTAGCCTGGCAGGCTGTTTCCAGGAAGATATCAAAAATAGAAGTAGCCTGGCAACTGTTTCCAGGAAAATATCAAAAATATAAGTAGCCTGGAAGGCTGTTTCCAGGAAGATATCAAAAATAGAAGTAGCCAGGCAGGCTATTTCCAGGAAGATATCAAAAATAGAAGTAGCGTGGCACGCTATTTCCAGGAAGATATCAAAAATTGAAGTAGCCTGGAAGGCTGTTTCCAGGAAGATATCAAAATTAGAAGTAGCCTGGCAGGCTATTTCCACGAAGATATCAAAAATAGAAGTTGCCTGGCAGGCTATTTCCTGGAAGATATCAAAAATAGAAGTAGCCTGGCAGGCTATTTCCAGGAAGATATCAAAAATATAAGTAGTCTACCAGGCTATTTCCAGGAAGATATCAAAAATAGAAGTAGCCTGGCAGGCTGTTTCCAGGAAGATGTAAAAAACTATCAGTAGCCTGGCAGTCTGTTTCCAGGAAGATAACAAAAATAGAAGTAGCCTGTCATGCTGTTTCCAAGAAATTATCAAAAATAGAAGTAGCCTGGCAGGCTGTTTCCATTAAGATATCAAAAATAGAAGTAGCCTGGCAGGCTGTTTCCAGGAAGATATCAAAAATTGAAGTAGCCTGGAAGGCTGTTTCCAGGAAGATATCAAAATTAGAAGTAGCCTGGCAGGCTATTTCCAGGAAGATATCAAAAATAGAAGTAGCCTGGCAGGCTATTTCCAGGAAGATATCAAAAATAGAAGTAGCCTGCCAGGCTATTTCCAGGAAGATATCAAAAATAGAAGTAGCCTGGCAGGCTGTTTCCAGGAAGATATCAAAAATAGAAGTTGCCTGACAGGCTGTTTCCAGGAAGATATCAAAAATAGAAATAGCCTGGCAGGCTGTTTCCAGGAAGATATCAAAAATAGAAGTAGCCTGGCAGGCTGTTTCCAGGAAGATATCAAAAATCAAAATAGCCTTGCAGGCTGTTTCCAGGAAGATATCAAAAATATAAGTAGCCTGGAAGGCTGTTTCCAGGAAGATATCAAAAATAGAAGTAGCCTGACAGGCTGTTTCCAGAAAGATATCAAAAATAGAAGTAGCCTGACAGGCTGTTTCCAGGAAGATATCAAAAATAGAAGTAGCCTGGCAGGCTATTTCCAGGAAGATATCAAAAATAGAGGTAGCCTGGCAGGCTATTTCCAGGAAGATATCAAAAATAGAAGTAGCCAGGCAGGCTATTTCCAGGAAGATATCAAAAATAGAAGTAGCGTGGCACGCTATTTCCAGGAAGATATCAAAAATTGAAGTAGCCTGGAAGGCTGTTTCCAGGAAGATATCAAAATTAGAAGTAGCCTGGCAGGCTATTTCCACGAAGATATCAAAAATAGAAGTTGCCTGGCAGGCTATTTCCTGGAAGATATCAAAAATAGAAGTAGCCTGGCAGGCTATTTCCAGGAAGATATCAAAAATATAAGTAGTCTGCCAGGCTATTTCCAGGAACATATCAAAAATAGAAGTAGCCTGGCAGGCTGTTTCCAGGAAGATGTAAAAAACTATCAGTAGCCTGGCAGTCTGTTTCCAGGAAGATAACAAAAATAGAAGTAGCCTGTCATGCTGTTTCCAAGAAATTATCAAAAATAGAAGTAGCCTGGCAGGCTGTTTCCATTAAGATATCAAAAATAGAAGTAGCCTGGCAGGCTGTTTCCAGGAAGATATAAAAAAAGAAGTAGCCTGACAGGCTGTTTCCAGGAAGATATCAAAAAAGAAGTAGCCTGACAGGCTGTTTCCAGGAAGATGTCAAAAATAGAAGTAGCCTGGCAGGCTGTTTCCAGGAAGATATCAAAAATAGAAGTTGCCTGGCAGGCTGTTTCCAGGAAGATATCAAAAATAGAAGTTGCCTGGCAGGCTGTTTCCAGGAAGATATCAAAAATAGAGGTAGCCTGGCAGGCTGTTTCCAGCAGGATGTAAAAAACTATCAGTAGCCTGGCAGTCTGTTTCCAGGAAGATAACAAAAATAGAAGTAGCCTGGCATGCTGTTTCCAGGAAATTATCAAAAATAGAAGTAGCCTGGCAGGCTGTTTCCATGAAGATATCAAAAATAGAAGTAGCCTGGCAGGCTGTTTCCAGGAAGATGTAAAAAACTATCAGTAGCCTGGCAGTCTGTTTCCAGGAAGATAACAAAAATAGAAGTAGCCTGGCAGGCTGTTTCCAGGAAGATATCAAAAATAGAAGTAGCCTGGCAGGCTGTTTCCAGGAAGATATCAAAAATAGAAGTAGCCTTGCAGGCTGTTTCCAGGAAGATATCAAAAATAGAAGTTGCCTGACAGGCTGTTTCCAGGAAGATATCAAAAATAGAAATAGCCTGGCAGGCTGTTTCCGGGAAGATATCAAAAATAGAAGTAGCCTGGCAGGCTATTTCCAGGAAGATATCAAAAATATAAGTAGTCTGCCAGGCTATTTCCAGGAAGATATCAAAAATAGAAGTAGCCTGGCAGGCTGTTTCCAGGAAGATGTAAAAAACTATCAGTAGCCTGGCAGTCTGTTTCCAGGAAGATAACAAAAATAGAAGTAGCCTGTCATGCTGTTTCCAAGAAATTATCAAAAATAGAAGTAGCCTGGCAGGCTGTTTCCATGAAGATATCAAAAATAGAAGTAGCCTGGCAGACTGTTTCCAGGAAGATATCAAAAAAGAAGTAGCCTGACAGGCTGTTTCCAGGAAGATATCAAAAAGAAGTAGCCTGACAGGCTGTTTCCAATAAGATGTCAAAAATAGAAGTAGCCTGGCAGGCTGTTTCCAGGAAGATATCAAAAATAGAAGTTGCCTGGCAGGCTGTTTCCAGGAAGATATCAAAAATAGAGGTAGCCTGGCAGGCTGTTTCCAGGAAGATGTAAAAAACTATCAGTAGCCTGGCAGTCTGTTTCCAGGAAGATAACAAAAATAGAAGTAGCCTGGCATGCTGTTTCCAGGAAATTATCAAAAATAGAAGTAGCCTGGCAGGCTGTTTCCAGGAAGATATCAAAAATAGAAGTAGCCTGGCAGGCTGTTTCCAGGAAGATGTAAAAAACTATCAGTAGCCTGGCAGTCTGTTTCCAGGAAGATAACAAAAATAGAAGTAGCCTGGCAGGCTGTTTCCAGGAAGATATCAAAAATAGAAGTAGCCTGGCAGGCTGTTTCCAGGAAGATGTAAAAAACTATCAGTAGCCTGGCAGTCTGTTTCCATGAAGATATCAAAAATAGAAGTAGCCTGGCAGGCTGTTTCCAGGAAGATATCAAAAATATAAGTAGCCTGGCAGACTGTTTCCAGGAAGATATCAAAAATAGAAGTAGCCTGGCAACTGTTTCCAGGAAGATATCAAAAATAGAAGTAGCCTGGCAGGCTGTTTCCAGAAAGATATCAAAAATAGAAGTAGCCTGGCAGGCTGTTTCCAGGAAGATATCAAAAATAGAGGTAACCTGGTAGGCTATTTCCAGGAAAATTTCAAAAATATAAGTAGCCTGGCAGGCTATTTCCAGGAAGATATCAAAAATAGAAGTAGCCAGGCAGGCTATTTCCAGGAAGATATCAAAAATAGAAGTAGCGTGGCACGCTATTTCCAGGAAGATATCAAAAATAGAAGTAGCCTGGCAGGCTGTTTCCAGGAAGATATCAAAATTAGAAGTAGCCTGGCAGGCTATTTCCACGAAGATATCAAAAATAGAAGTTGCCTGGCAGGCTATTTCCTGGAAGATATCAAAAATAGAAGTAGCCTGGCAGGCTATTTGCAGGAAGATATCAAAAATAGAAGTAGTCTGCCAGGCTATTTCCAGGAAGATATCAAAAATAGAAGTAGCCTGGCAGGCTGTTTCCAGGAAGATATCAAAAACTATCAGTAGCCTGGCAGGCTGTTTCCAGGAAGATATCAAAAATAGAAGTAGCCTGGCAGGCTGTTTCCAGGAAGATATCAAAAATCAAAATAGCATTGCAGGCTGTTTCCAGGAAGATATCGAAAATAGAAGTAGCCTGGCAACTGTTTCCAGGAAAATATCAAAAATATAAGTAGCCTGGAAGGCTGTTTCCAGGAAGATATCAAAAATAGAAGTAGCCTGACAGGCTGTTTCCAGAAAGATATCAAAAATAGAAGTAGCCTGGCAGGCTATTTCCAGGAAGATATCAAAAATAGAGGTAACCTGGCAGGCTATTTCCAGGAAAATATCAAAAATATAAGTAGCCTGGAAGGCTGTTTCCAGGAAGATATCAAAATTAGAAGTAGCCTGGCAGGCTATTTCCACGAAGATATCAAAAATAGAAGTTGCCTGGCAGGCTATTTCCTGGAAGATATCAAAAATAGAAGTAGCCTGGCAGGCTATTTCCAGGAAGATATCAAAAATATAAGTAGCCTGCCAGGCTATTTCCAGGAACATATCAAAAATAGAAGTAGCCTGGCAGGCTGTTTCCAGGAAGATGTAAAAAACTATCAGTAGCCTGGCAGTCTGTTTCCAGGAAGATAACAAAAATAGAAGTAGCCTGTCATGCTGTTTCCAAGAAATTATCAAAAATAGAAGTAGCCTGGCAGGCTGTTTCCATTAAGATATCAAAATAAGAAGTAGCCTGGCAGGCTGTTTCCAGGAAGATATAAAAAAAGAAGTAGCCTGACAGGCTGTTTCCAGGAAGATATCAAAAAGAAGTAGCCTGACAGGCTGTTTCCAGGAAGATGTCAAAAATAGAAGTAGCCTGGCAGGCTGTTTCCAGGAAGATATCAAAAATAGAAGTTGCCTGGCAGGCTGTTTTCAGGAAGATATCAAAAATAGAGGTAGCCTGGCAGGCTGTTTCCAGCAGGATGTAAAGAACTATCAGTAGCCTGGCAGTCTGTTTCCAGGAAGATAACAAAAATAGAAGTAGCCTGGCATGCTGTTTAAAGGAAATTATCAAAAATAGAAGTAGCCTGGCAGGCTGTTTCCATGAAGATATCAAAAATAGAAGTAGCCTGGCAGGCTGTTTCCAGGAAGATGTAAAAACTATCAGTAGCCTGGCAGTCTGTTTCCAGGAAGATAACAAAAATAGAAGTAGCCTGGCAGGCTGTTTCCAGGAAGATATCAAAAATAGAAGTAGCCTGGCAGGCTGTTTCCAGGAAGATATCAAAAATAGAAGTAGCCTTGCAGGCTGTTTCCAGGAAGATATCAAAAATAGAAGTTGCCTGACAGGCTGTTTCCAGGAAGATATCAAAAATAGAAATAGCCTGGCAGGCTGTTTCCTGGAAGATATCAAAAATAGAAGTAGCCTGGCAGGCTGTTTCCAGGAAGATATCAAAAATCAAAATAGCATTGCAGGCTGTTTCCAGGAAGATATCGAAAATAGAAGTAGCCTGGCAACTGTTTCCAGGAAAATATCAAAAATATAAGTAGCCTGGCAGGCTATTTCCAGGAAGATATCAAAAATAGAAGTAGCCAGGCAGGCTATTTCCAGAAAGATATGAAAAATAGAAGTAGCGTGGCACGCTATTTCCAGGAAGATATCAAAAATTGAAGTAGCCTGGAAGGCTGTTTCCAGGAAGATATCAAAATTAGAAGTAGCCTGGCAGGCTATTTCCACGAAGATATCAAAAATAGAAGTTGCCTGGCAGGCTATTTCCTGGAAGATATCAAAAATAGAAGTAGCCTGGCAGGCTATTTCCAGGAAGATATCAAAAATATAAGTAGTCTGCCAGGCTATTTCCAGGAAGATATCAAAAATATAAGTAGTTTGCCAGGCTATTTCCAGGAAGATATCAAAAATAGAAGTAGCCTGGCAGGCTGTTTCCAGGAAGATGTAAAAAACTATCAGTAGCCTGGCAGTCTGTTTCCAGGAAGATAACAAAAATAGAAGTAGCCTGTCATGCTGTTTCCAAGAAATTATCAAAAATGGAAGTAGCCTGGCAGGCTGTTTCCATTAAGATATCAAAAATAGAAGTAGCCTGGCAGGCTGTTTCCAGGAAGATATCAAAAATTTAAGTAGCCTGGAAGGCTGTTTCCAGGAAGATATCAAAATTAGAAGTAGCCTGGCAGGCTATTTCCACGAAGATATCAAAAATAGAAGTAGCCTGGCAGGCTATTTCCAGGAAGATATCAAAAATAGAAGTAGTCTGCCAGGCTATTTCCAGGAAGATATCAAAAATAGAAGTAGCCTGGCAGGCTGTTTCCAGGAAGATATCAAAAATAGAAGTTGCCTGACAGGCTGTTTCCAGGAAGATATCAAAAATAGAAATAGCCTGGCAGGCTGTTTCCGGGAAGATATCAAAAATAGAAGTAGCCTGGCAGGCTGTTTCCAGGAAGATATCAAAAATCAAAATAGCCTTGCAGGCTGTTTCCGGGAAGATATCAAAAATATAAGTAGCCTGGCAAGGCTGTTTCCAGGAAGATATCAAAAATAGAAGTAGCCTGACAGGCTGTTTCCAGGAAGATATCAAAAATAGAAGTAGCCTGACAGGCTGTTTCCAGAAAGATATCAAAAATAGAAGTAGCCTGGCAGGCTATTTCCAGGAAGATATCAAAAATAGAGGTAACCTGGCAGGCTATTTCCAGGAAGATATCAAAAATAGAAGTAGCCAGGCAGGCTATTTCCAGAAAGATATCAAAAATAGAAGTAGCGTGGCACGCTATTTCCAGGAAGATATCAAAAATTGAAGTAGCCTGGAAGGCTGTTTCCAGGAAGATATCAAAATTAGAAGTAGCCTGGCAGGCTATTTCCACGAAGATATCAAAAATAGAAGTTGCCTGGCAGGCTATTTCCTGGAAGATATCAAAAATAGAAGTAGCCTGGCAGGCTATTTCCAGGAAGATATCAAAAATATAAGTAGTCTGCCAGGCTATTTCCAGGAACATATCAAAAATAGAAGTAGCCTGGCAGGCTGTTTCCAGGAAGATGTAAAAAACTATCAGTAGCCTGGCAGTCTGTTTCCAGGAAGATAACAAAAATAGAAGTAGCCTGTCATGCTGTTTCCAAGAAATTATCAAAAATAGAAGTAGCCTGGCAGGCTGTTTCCATTAAGATATCAAAAATAGAAGTAGCCTGGCAGGCTGTTTCCAGGAAGATATAAAAAGAAGTAGCCTGACAGGCTGTTTCCAGGAAGATATCAAAAAGAAGTAGCCTGACAGGCTGTTTCCAGGAAGATGTCAAAAATAGAAGTAGCCTGGCAGGCTGTTTCCAGGAAGATATCAAAAATAGAAGTTGCCTGGCAGGCTGTTTCCAGGAAGATATCAAAAATAGAAGTTGCCTGGCAGGCTGTTTCCAGGAAGATATCAAAAATAGAGGTAGCCTGGCAGGCTGTTTCCAGGAGGATGTAAAAAACTATCAGTAGCCTGGCAGTCTGTTTCCAGGAAGATAACAAAAATAGAAGTAGCCTGGCATGCTGTTTCCAGGAAATTATCAAAAATAGAAGTAGCCTGGCAGGCTGTTTCCATGAAGATATCAAAAATAGAAGTAGCCTGGCAGGCTGTTTCCAGGAAGATGTAAAAAACTATCAGTAGCCTGGCAGTCTGTTTCCAGGAAGATATCAAAAATAGAAGTAGCCTGGCAGGCTGTTTCCAGGAAGATATCAAAAATAGAAGTAGCCTGGCAGGCTGTTTCCAGGAAGATATCAAAAATAGAAGTAGCCTTACAGGCTGTTTCCAGGAAGATATCAAAAATAGAAGTTGCCTGACAGGCTGTTTCCAGGAAGATATCAAAAATAGAAATAGCCTGGCAGGCTGTTTCCGGGAAGATATCAAAAATAGAAGTAGCCTGGCAGGCTATTTCCAGGAAGATATCAAAAATATAAGTAGTCTGCCAGGCTATTTCCAGGAAGATATCAAAAATAGAAGTAGCCTGGCAGGCTGTTTCCAGGAAGATGTAAAAAACTATCAGTAGCCTGGCAGTCTGTTTCCAGGAAGATAACAAAAATAGAAGTAGCCTGTCATGCTGTTTCCAAGAAATTATCAAAAATAGAAGTAGCCTGGCAGGCTGTTTCCATGAAGATATCAAAAATAGAAGTAGCCTGGCAGACTGTTTCCAGGAAGATATCAAAAAAAGAAGTAGCCTGACAGGCTGTTTCCAGGAAGATATCAAAAAAGAAGTAGCCTGACAGGCTGTTTCCAATAAGATGTCAAAAATAGAAGTAGCCTGGCAGGCTGTTTCCAGGAAGATATCAAAAATAGAAGTTGCCTGGCAGGCTGTTTCCAGGAAGATATCAAAAATAGAGGTAGCCTGGCAGGCTGTTTCCAGGAAGATGTAAAAAACTATCAGTAGCCTGGCAGTCTGTTTCCAGGAAGATAACAAAAATAGAAGTAGCCTGGCATGCTGTTTCCAGGAAATTATCAAAAATAGAAGTAGCCTGGCAGGCTGTTTCCATGAAGATATCAAAAATAGAAGTAGCCTGGCAGGCTGTTTCCAGGAAGATGTAAAAAACTATCAGTAGCCTGGCAGTCTGTTTCCAGGAAGATAACAAAAATAGAAGTAGCCTGGCAGGCTGTTTCCAGGAAGATATCAAAAATAGAAGTAGCCTGGCAGGCTGTTTCCAGGAAGATGTAAAAAACTATCAGTAGCCTGGCAGTCTGTTTCCATGAAGATATCAAAAATAGAAGTAGCCTGGCAGGCTGTTTCCAGGAAGATATCAAAAATATAAGTAGCCTGGCAGGCTGTTTCCAGGAAGATATCAAATACAGAAGTAGCCTGGCAACTGTTTCCAGGAAAATATCAAAAATATAAGTAGCCTGGAAGGCTGTTTCCAGGAAGATATCAAAAATAGAAGTAGCCTGGCAGGCTGTTTCCAGAAAGATATCAAAAATAGAAGTAGCCTGGCAGGCTACTTCCAGGAAGATATCAAAAATAGAGGTAACCTGGCAGGCTATTTCCAGGAAAATATCAAAAATATAAGTAGCCTGGCAGGCTATTTCCAGGAAGATATCAAAAATAGAAGTAGCCAGGCAGGCTATTTCCAGGAAGATATCAAAAATAGAAGTAGCGTGGCACGCTATTTCCAGGAAGATATCAAAAATAAAAGTAGCCTGGCAGGCAATTTCCAGGAAGATATCAAAATTAGAAGTAGCCTGGCAGGCTATTTCCACGAAGATATCAAAAATAGAAGTTGCCTGGCAGGCTATTTCCTGGAAGATATCAAAAATAGAAGTAGCCTGGCAGGCTATTTGCAGGAAGATATCAAAAATAGAAGTAGTCTGCCAGGCTATTTCCAGGAAGATATCAAAAATAGAAGTAGCCTGGCAGGCTGTTTCCAGGAAGATGTCAAAAACTATCAGTAGCCTGGCAGGCTGTTTCCAGGAAGATATCAAAAATAGAAGTAGCCTGGCAGGCTGTTTCCAGGAAGATATCAAAAATCAAAATAGCATTGCAGGCTGTTTCCAGGAAGATATCGAAAATAGAAGTAGCCTGGCAACTGTTTCCAGGAAAATATCAAAAATATAAGTAGCCTGGAAGGCTGTTTCCAGGAAGATATCAAAAATAGAAGTAGCCTGACAGGCTGTTTCCAGAAAGATATCAAAAATAGAAGTAGCCTGGCAGGCTATTTCCAGGAAGATATCAAAAATAGAGGTAACCTGGCAGGCTATTTCCAGGAAAATATCAAAAATATAAGTAGCCTGGAAGGCTGTTTCCAGGAAGATATCAAAATTAGAAGTAGCCTGGCAGGCTATTTCCACGAAGATATCAAAAATAGAAGTTGCCTGGCAGGCTATTTCCTGGAAGATATCAAAAATAGAAGTAGCCTGGCAGGCTATTTCCAGGAAGATATCAAAAATATAAGTAGCCTGCCAGGCTATTTCCAGGAACATATCAAAAATAGAAGTAGCCTGGCAGGCTGTTTCCAGGAAGATGTAAAAAACTATCAGTAGCCTGGCAGTCTGTTTCCAGGAAGATAACAAATATAGAAGTAGCCTGTCATGCTGTTTCCAAGAAATTATCAAAAATAGAAGTAGCCTGGCAGGCTGTTTCCATTAAGATATCAAAATAAGAAGTAGCCTGGCAGGCTGTTTCCAGGAAGATATAAAAAAAGAAGTAGCCTGACAGGCTGTTTCCAGGAAGATATCAAAAAAGAAGTAGCCTGACAGGCTGTTTCCAGGAAGATGTCAAGAATAGAAGTAGCCTGGCAGGCTGTTTCCAGGAAGATATCAAAAATAGAAGTTGCCTGGCAGGCTGTTTTCAGGAAGATATCAAAAATAGAGGTAGCCTGGCAGGCTGTTTCCAGCAGGATGTAAAGAACTATCAGTAGCCTGGCAGTCTGTTTCCAGGAAGATAACAAAAATAGAAGTAGCCTGGCATGCTGTTTATAGGAAATTATCAAAAATAGAAGTAGCCTGGCAGGCTGTTTCCATGAAGATATCAAAAATAGAAGTAGCCTGGCAGGCTGTTTCCAGGAAGATGTAAAAAAACTATCAGTAGCCTGGCAGTCTGTTTCCAGGAAGATAACAAAAATAGAAGTAGCCTGGCAGGCTGTTTCCAGGAAGATATCAAAAATAGAAGTAGCCTGGCAGGCTGTTTCCAGGAAGATATCAAAAATAGAAGTAGCCTTGCAGGCTGTTTCCAGGAAGATATCAAAAATAGAAGTTGCCTGACAGGCTGTTTCCAGGAAGATATCAAAAATAGAAATAGCCTGGCAGGCTGTTTCCTGGAAGATATCAAAAATAGAAGTAGCCTGGCAGGCTGTTTCCAGGAAGATATCAAAAATCAAAATAGCATTGCAGGCTGTTTCCAGGAAGATATCGAAAATAGAAGTAGCCTGGCAACTGTTTCCAGGAAAATATCAAAAATATAAGTAGCCTGGCAGGCTATTTCCAGGAAGATATCAAAAATAGAAGTAGCCAGGCAGGCTATTTCCAGAAAGATATGAAAAATAGAAGTAGCGTGGCACGCTATTTCCAGGAAGATATCAAAAATTGAAGTAGCCTGGAAGGCTGTTTCCAGGAAGATATCAAAATTAGAAGTAGCCTGGCAGGCTATTTCCACGAAGATATCAAAAATAGAAGTTGCCTGGCAGGCTATTTCCTGGAAGATATCAAAAATAGAAGTAGCCTGGCAGGCTATTTCCAGGAAGATATCAAAAATATAAGTAGTCTGCCAGGCTATTTCCAGGAAGATATCAATAATATAAGTAGTTTGCCAGGCTATTTCCAGGAAGATATCAAAAATAGAAGTAGCCTGGCAGGCTGTTTCCAGGAAGATGTAAAAAACTATCAGTAGCCTGGCAGTCTGTTTCCAGGAAGATAACAAAAATAGAAGTAGCCTGTCATGCTGTTTCCAAGAAATTATCAAAAATAGAAGTAGCCTGGCAGGCTGTTTCCATGAAGATATCAAAAAAAGAAGTAGCCTGACAGGCTGTTTCCAGGAAGATGTCAAAAATAGAAGTTGCCTGGCAGGCTGTTTCCAGGAAGATATCAAAAATAGAGGTAGCCTGGCAGGCTGTTTCCAGGAAGATGTAAAAAACTATCAGTAGCCTGGCAGTCTGTTTCCATGAAGATATCAAAAATAGAAGTAGCCTGGCAGGCTGTTTCCAGGAAGATATCAAAAATAGAAGTAGCCTGGCAGGCTGTTTCCAGGAAGATATCAAATACAGAAGTAGCCTGGCAGGCTGTTTCCAGGAAGATATCAAAAATAGAAGTAGCCTGGCAGGCTGTTTCCAGGAAGATATCAAAAATGGAAGTAGCCTGGCAGGCTGTTTCCAGGAAGATATCAAAAATCAAAATAGCATTGCAGACTGTTTCCAGGAAGATATCAAAAATAGAAGTTGCCTGACAGGCTGTTTCCAGGAAGATATCAAAAATAGAAATAGCCTGGCAGGCTGTTTCCGGGAAGATATCAAAAATAGAAGTAGCCTGGCAGGCTGTTTCCAGGAAGATATCAAAAATCAAAATAGCATTGCAGGCTGTTTCCAGGAAGATTACGAAAATAGAAGTAGCCTGGCAACTGTTTCCAGGAAAATATCAAAAATATAAGTAGCCTGGAAGGCTGTTTCCAGGAAGATGTAAAAAACTATCAGTAGATTGGCAGTCTGTTTCCAGGAAGATAACAAAAATAGAAGTAGCCTGTCATGCTGTTTCCAAGAAATTATCAAAAATAGAAGTAGCCTGGCAGGCTGTTTCCATGAAGATATCAAAAATAGAAGTAGCCTGGCAGGCTGTTTCCAGGAAGATATCAAAAAAAGAAGTAGCCTGACAGGCTGTTTCCAGGAAGATATCAAAAATAGAAGTTGCCTGGCAGGCTATTTCCTGGAAGATATCAAAAATAGAAGTAGCCTGGCAGGCTGTTTCCAGGAAGATATCAAAAATCAAAATAGCATTGCAGGCTGTTTCCAGGAAGATATCGAAAATAGAAGTAGCCTGGCAACTGTTTCCAGGAAAATATCAAAAATATAAGTAGCCTGGAGGGCTGTTTCCAGGAAGATATCAAAAATAGAAGTAGCCTGACAGGCTGTTTCCAGAAAGATATCAAAAATAGAAGTAGCCTGGCAGGCTGTTTCCAGGAAGATATCAAAAATGAAGTAGCCTGACAGGCTGTTTCCAGGAAGATGTCAAAAATAGAAGTAGCCTGGCAGGCTGTTTCCAGGAAGATATCAAAAATAGAAGTAGCCTGGCAGGCTGTTTCCAGGAAGATATCAAAAGTAGAAGTAGCCTGGCAGGCTGTTTCCAGGAAGATATCAAAAATAGAAGTAACCTGGCAGGCTATTTCCAGGAAAATATCAAAAATATAAGTAGCCTGGCAGGCTATTTCCAGGAAGATATCAAAAATAGAAGTAGCCAGGCAGGCTATTTCCAGGAAGATATCAAAAATAGAAGTAGCGTGGCACGCTATTTCCAGGAAGATATCAAAAATTGAAGTAGCCTGGAAGGCTGTTTCCAGGAAGATATCAAAATTAGAAGTAGCCTGGCAGGCTATTTCCACGAAGATATCAAAAATAGAAGTTGCCTGGCATTCTATTTCCTGGAAGATATCAAAAATAGAAGTAGCCTGGCAGGCTATTTCCAGGGAAGATATCAAAAATATAAGTAGTCTGCCAGGCTATTTCCAGGAAGATATCAAAAATAGAAGTAGCCTGGCAGGCTGTTTCCAGGAAGATATCAAAAATAGAAGTTGCCTGACAGGCTGTTTCCAGGAAGATATCAAAAATAGAAATAGCCTGGCAGGCTGTTTCCAGGAAGATATCAAAAATAGAAGTAGCCTGGCAGGCTGTTTCCAGGAAGATATCAAAAATCAAAATAGCATTGCAGGCTGTTTCCAGGAAGATATCGAAAATAGAAGTAGCCTGGCAACTGTTTCCAGGAAAATATCAAAAATATAAGTAGCCTGGAAGGCTGTTTCCAGGAAGATATCAAAAATAGAAGTAGCCTGACAGGCTGTTTCCAGAAAGATATCAAAAATAGAAGTAGCCTGGCAGGCTATTTCCAGGAAGATATCAAAAATAGAGGTAACCTGGCAGTCTGTTTCCAGGAAGATAACAAAAATAGAAGTAGCCTGTCATGCTGTTTCCAAGAAATTATCAAAAATAGAAGTAGCCTGGCAGGCTGTTTCCATTAAGATATCAAAATAAGAAGTAGCCTGGCAGGCTGTTTCCAGGAAGATATAAAAAAAAATAGAAGTAGCCTGACAGGCTGTTTCCAGGAAGATATCAAAAATAGAAGTAGCCTGACAGGCTGTTTCCAGGAAGATGTCAAAAATAGAAGTAGCCTGGCAGGCTGTTTCCCGGAAGATATCAAAAATAGAAGTTGCCTGGCAGGCTGTTTCCAGGAAGATATCAAAAATAGAGGTAGCCTGGCAGGCTGTTTCCAGCAGGATGTAAAAAACTATCAGTAGCCTGGCAGTCTGTTTCCAGGAAGATAACAAAAATAGAAGTAGCCTGGCATGCTGTTTCCAGGAAATTATCAAAAATAGAAGTAGCCTGGCAGGCTGTTTCCATGAAGATATCAAAAATAGAAGTAGCCTGGCAGGCTGTTTCCAGGAAGATGTAAAAAAACTATCAGTAGCCTGGCAGTCTGTTTCCAGGAAGATAACAAAAATAGAAGTAGCCTGGCAGGCTGTTTCCAGGAAGATATCAAAAATAGAAGTAGCCTGGCAGGCTGTTTCCAGGAAGATATCAAAAATAGAAGTAGCCTTGCAGGCTGTTTCCAGGAAGATATCAAAAATAGAAGTTGCCTGACAGGCTGTTTCCAGGAAGATATCAAAAATAGAAATAGCCTGGCAGGCTGTTTCCGGGAAGATATCAAAAATAGAAGTAGCCTGGCAGGCTGTTTCCAGGAAGATATCAAAAATCAAAATAGCATTGCAGGCTGTTTCCAGGAAGATATCGAAAATAGAAGTAGCCTGGCAACTGTTTCCAGGAAAATATCAAAAATATAAGTAGCCTGGCAGGCTATTTCCAGGAAGATATGAAAAATAGAAGTAGCCAGGCAGGCTATTTCCAGTAAGATATCAAAAATTGAAGTAGCCTGGAAGGCTGTTTCCAGGAAGATATCAAAATTAGAAGTAGCCTGGCAGGCTATTTCCACGAAGATATCAAAAATAGAAGTTGCCTGGCAGGCTATTTCCTGGAAGATATCAAAAATAGAAGTAGCCTGGCAGGCTATTTCCAGGAAGATATCAAAAATATAAGTAGTCTGCCAGGCTATTTCCAGGAAGATATCAAAAATAGAAGTAGCCTGGCAGGCTGTTTCCAGGAAGATGTAAAAAACTATCAGTAGCCTGGCAGTCTGTTTCCAGGAAGATAACAAACATAGAAGTAGCCTGTCATGCTGTTTCCAAGAAATTATCAAAAATAGAAGTAGCCTGGCAGGCTGTTTCCATGAAGATATCAAAAATAGAAGTAGCCTGGCAGACTGTTTCCAGGAAGATATCAAAAAAAGAAGTAGCCTGACAGGCTGTTTCCAGGAAGATATCAAAAAAAGAAGTAGCCTGACAGGCTGTTTCCAGGAAGATGTCAAAAATAGAAGTAGCCTGGCAGGCTGTTTCCAGGAAGATATCAAAAATAGAAGTTGCCTGGCAGGCTGTTTCCAGGAAGATATCAAAAATAGAGGTAGCCTGGCAGGCTGTTTCCAGGAAGATGTAAAAATGGAAGTAGCCTGGCAGGCTGTTTCCAGGAAGATATCAAAAATCAAAATAGCATTGCAGGCTGTTTCCAGGAAGATATCAAAAATAGAAGTTGCCTGACAGGCTGTTTCCAGGAAGATATCAAAAATAGAAATAGCCTGGCAGGCTGTTTCCGGGAAGATATCAAAAATAGAAGTAGCCTGGCAGGCTGTTTCCAGGAAGATATCAAAAATCAAAATAGCATTGCAGGCTGTTTCTAGGAAGATATCGAAAATAGAAGTAGCCTGGCAACTGTTTCCAGGAAAATATCAAAAATATAAGTAGCCTGGAAGGCTGTTTCCAGGAAGATATCAAAAATAGAAGTAGCCTGACAGGCTGTTTCCAGAAAGATATCAAAAATAGAAGTAGCCTGGCAGGCTGTTTCCAGGAAGATATCAAAAAAAGAAGTAGCCTGACAGGCTGTTTCCAGGAAGATGTCAAAAATAGAAGTAGCCTGGCAGGCTGTTTCCAGGAAGATATCAAAAATAGAAGTTGCCTGGCAGGCTGTTTCCAGGAAGATATCAAAAATAGAGGTAGCCTGGCAGGCTGTTTCCAGGAAGATATCAAAAATAGAGGTAACCTGGCAGGCTATTTCCAGGAAAATATCAAAAATATAAGTAGCCTGGCAGGCTATTTCCAGGAAGATATCAAAAATAGAAGTAGCCAGGCAGGCTATTTCCAGGAAGATGTCAAAAATAGAAGTAGCGTGGCACGCTATTTCCAGGAAGATATCAAAAATTGAAGTAGCCTGGAAGGCTGTTTCCAGGAAGATATCAAAATTAGAAGTAGCCTGGCAGGCTATTTCCACGAAGATATCAAAAATAGAAGTTGCCTGGCAGGCTATTTCCTGGAAGATATCAAAAATAGAAGTAGCCTGGCAGGCTATTTCCAGGAAGATATCAAAAATATAAGTAGTCTGCCAGGCTATTTCCAGGAAGATATCAAAAATAGAAGTAGCCTGGCAGGCTGTTTCCAGGAAGATATCAAAAATAGAAGTTGCCTGACAGGCTGTTTCCAGGAAGATATCAAAAATAGAAATAGCCTGGCAGGCTGTTTCCAGGAAGATATCAAAAATAGAAGTAGCCTGGCAGGCTGTTTCCAGGAAGATATCAAAAATCAAAATAGCATTGCAGGCTGTTTCCAGGAAGATATCGAAAATAGAAGTAGCCTGGCAGGCTGTTTCCAGGAAGATATCAAAAATAGAAGTAGCCTGACAGGCTGTTTCCAGAAAGATATCAAAAATAGAAGTAGCCTGGCAGGCTATTTCCAGGAAGATATCAAAAATAGAGGTAACCTGGCAGGCTATTTCCAGGAAAATATCAAAAATATAAGTAGCCTGGCAGGCTATTTCCAGGAAGATATCAAAAATAGAAGTAGCCAGGCAGGCTATTTCCAGGAAGATATGAAAAATAGAAGTAGCGTGGCACGCTATTTCCAGGAAGATATCAAAAATTGAAGTAGCTTGGAAGGCTGTTTCCAGGAAGATATCAAAATTAGAAGTAGCCTGGCAGGCTATTTCCACGAAGATATCAAAAATAGAAGTTGCCTGGCAGGCTATTTCCTGGAAGATATCAAAAATAGAAGTAGCCTGGCAGGCTATTTCCAGGAAGATATCAAAAATATAAGTAGTCTGCCAGGCTATTTCCAGGAACATATCAAAAATAGAAGTAGCCTGGCAGGCTGTTTCCAGGAAGATGTAAAAAACTATCAGTAGCCTGGCAGTCTGTTTCCAGGAAGATAACAAAAATAGAAGTAGCCTGTCATGCTGTTTCCAAGAAATTATCAAAAATAGAAGTAGCCTGGCAGGCTGTTTCCATTAAGATATCAAAAATAGAAGTAGCCTGGCAGGCTGTTTCCAGGAAGATATAAAAAAGAAGTAGCCTGACAGGCTGTTTCCAGGAAGATATCAAAAAGAAGTAGCCTGACAGGCTGTTTCCAGGAAGATGTCAAAAATAGAAGTAGCCTGGCAGGCTGTTTCCAGGAAGATATCAAAAATAGAAGTTGCCTGGCAGGCTGTTTCCAGGAAGATATCAAAAATAGAAGTAGCCTGGCAGGCTGTTTCCAGGAAGATATCAAAAATAGAAGTAGCCGGGCATGCTGTTTCCAGGAAATTATCAAAAAAAAGTAGCCTGGCAGGCTGTTTCCATGAAGATATCAAAAATAGAAGTAGCCTGGCAGGCTGTTTCCAGGAAGATGTAAAAAACTATCAGTAGCCTGGCAGTCTGTTTCCAGGAAGATAACAAAAATAGAAGTAGCCTGGCAGGCTGTTTCCAGGAAGATATCAAAAATAGAAGTAGCCTGGCAGGCTGTTTCCAGGAAGATATCAAAAATAGAAGTAGCCTTACAGGCTGTTTCCAGGAAGATATCAAAAATAGAAGTTGCCTGACAGGCTGTTTCCGGGAAGATATCAAAAATAGAAGTAGCCTGGCAGGCTGTTTCCAGGAAGATATCAAAAATCAAAATAGCATTGCAGGCTGTTTCCAGGAAGATATCGAAAATAGAAGTAGCCTGGCAACTGTTTCCAGGAAAATATCAAAAATATAAGTAGCCTGGCAGGCTATTTCCAGGAAGATATCAAAAATAGAAGTAGCCAGGCAGGCTATTTCCAGAAAGATATGAAAAATAGAAGTAGCGTGACACGCTATTTCCAGGAAGATATCAAAAATTGAAGTAGCCTGGAAGGCTGTTTCCAGGAAGATATCAAAATTAGAAGTAGCCTGGCAGGCTATTTCCACGAAGATATCAAAAATAGAAGTTGCCTGGCAGGCTATTTCCTGGAAGATATCAAAAATAGAAGTAGCCTGGCAGGCTATTTCCAGGAAGATATCAAAAATATAAGTAGTCTGCCAGGCTATTTCCAGGAAGATATCAAAAATAGAAGTAGCCTGGCAGGCTGTTTCCAGGAAGATGTAAAAAACTATCAGTAGCCTGGCAGTCTGTTTCCAGGAAGATAACAAAAATAGAAGTAGCCTGTCATGCTGTTTCCAAGAAATTATCAAAAATAGAAGTAGCCTGGCAGGCTGTTTCCATGAAGATATCAAAAATAGAAGTAGCCTGGCAGGCTGTTTCCAGGAAGATATCAAAAAGAAGTAGCCTGACAGGCTGTTTCCAGGAAGATATCAAAAAAAGAAGTAGCCTGACAGGCTGTTTCCAGGAAGATGTCAAAAATAGAAGTAGCCTGGCAGGCTGTTTCCAGGAAGATATCAAAAATAGAAGTTGCCTGGCAGGCTGTTTCCAGGAAGATATCAAAAATAGAGGTAGCTTGGCAGGCTGTTTCCAGGAAGATGTAAAAAACTATCAGTAGCCTGGCAGTCTGTTTCCAGGAAGTTAACAAAAATAGAAGTAGCCTGGCATGCTGTTTCCAGGAAATTATCAAAAATAGAAGTAGCCTGGCAGGCTGTTTCTATGAAGATATCAAAAATAGAAGTAGCCTGGCAGGCTGTTTCCAGGAAGATGTAAAAAACTATCAGTAGCCTGGCAGTCTGTTTCCAGGAAGATAACAAAAATAGAAGTAGCCTGGCAGGCTGTTTCCAGGAAGATATCAAAAATAGAAGTAGCCTGGCAGGCTGTTTCCAGGAAGATGTAAAAAACTATCCGTAGCCTGGCAGTCTGTTTCCATGAAGATATCAAAAATAGAAGTAGCCTGGCAGGCTGTTTCCAGGAAGATATCAAAAATAGAAGTAGCCTGGCAGGCTGTTTCCAGGAAGATATCAAATACAGAAGTAGCCTGGCAACTGTTTCCAGGAAGATATCAAAAATAGAGGTAACCTGGTAGGCTATTTCCAGGAAAATTTCAAAAATATAAGTAGCCTGGCAGGCTATTTCCAGGAAGATATCAAAAATAGAGGTAACCTGGTAGGCTATTTCCAGGAAAATTTCAAAAATATAAGTAGCCTGGCAGGCTATTTCCAGGAAGATATCAAAAATAGAAGTAGCCAGGCAGGCTATTTCCAGGAAGATATCAAAATTAGAAGTAGCCTGGCAGGCTATTTCCACGAAGATATCAAAAATAGAAGTTGCCTGGCAGGCTATTTCCTGGAAGATATCAAAAATAGAAGTAGCCTGGCAGGCTATTTCCAGGAAGATATCAGAAATAGAAGTAGTCTGCCAGGCTATTTCCAGGAAGATATCGAAAATAGAAGTAGCCTGGCAGGCTGTTTCCAGGAAGATGTAAAAAACTATCAGTAGCCTGGCAGTCTGTTTCCAGGAAGATAACAAAAATAGAAGTAGTCTGTCATGCTGTTTCCAAGAAATTATCAAAAATAGAAGTAGCCTGGCAGGCTGTTTCCATGAAGATATCAAAAATAGAAGTAGCCTGGCAGGCTGTTTCCAGGAAGATATCAAAAAAGAAGTAGCCTGACAGGCTGTTTCCAGGAAGATGTCAAAAATATTAGTAGCCTGGCAGGCTGTTTCCAGGAAGATATCAAAAATAGAAGTAGCCTGGCAGGCTATTTCCAGGAAGATATCAAAAATAGAAGTTGCCTGGCAGGCTGTTTCCAGGAAAATATCAAAAATAGAGGTAGCCTGGCAGGCTGTTTCCAGGAAGATGTAAAAAACTATCAGTAGCCTGGCAGTCTGTTTCCAGGAAGATAACAAAAATAGAAGTAGCCTGGCATGCTGTTTCCAGGAAATTATCAAAAATAGAAGTAGCCTGGCAGTCTGTTTCCATGAAGATATCAAAAATAGAAGTAGCGTGGCAGGCTGTTTCCAGGAAGATGTAAAAAACTATCAGAAATCGTTTAAATTATAACAGGACGAAAATGGTTTGATTGAAAACGTGCCAGGGCAAGTTGCGGTAAAGTACATTCTCTTACAGGGTTAAAAATGGAAATTTTCGTTTTCTTATAATTGCAAAAATTCCCATAGGATAACATGGGAAAACTAGCATGAATAAAAGACGGTTTTGGATCGATTAAAAATCTGTAAACGGTCGTTTTTGAATTCGTTTAAATTATAACAGGACGAAAATGGTTTGATTGAAAACGTGCCACACGTTTTCAAAAGTCGCATAACACTTAAAGCGTTGGAAAGTCGCATCCGTGAAGGAATGCGACTTTCCGACGCTTTAAGTGTTAATATATCCAAACATTTTGCCGCTTCACGAGCACCGTTCGTTCCACTTGTTATTTGAAAAGCTTGTTCGTCCATTTGGAATGCCACAGCTTTTGAACGGGACTCTATTAACCCTGGTGTCCCGCGTCAGACACGATCCAGAAAACTCATATCGTCTTTCCAGACACTGCAAACCGGCATAGGTCACAGGACTTTGGCCCTTCTTTAGTCCATTCTGTTTCGGATGTTGTTTCTTTGGTTTTGTACCTCAAGCGTACTTCCAACACCGAGAATCTAATCAAAAATTGTGAACCACCGTCACGGCCGTTGGCGCCTTTCACGTGGAATGATCCTAAAGCTTTTGAAGAATACAGGACAGGTTAGGAGCTGTTCTAAGAGAAACAAATCCGTTGAATCTACATAGAAAAAGTTGGAAACACTAGATCATGGTGTTCATATGCCATAGAGGAAGAGTACTTACCAAGAAAACATGGATAATGCTCTGATTCATCTTTCCCTTGAACTACTACACCATGCCATAGAGGGGAAGATTCAGATTCCGATACCAAGGAAGACACACGAGTCTCAAAATGAAACTTTAGTAGAATTTGTTACTTCGTCAATGTCTGAGCATCCATTTTGAAGACCTCATAGCTCATGGAAATTGTGTTGAACAAAGATAAGACATAATTTCAAGGAAATGTAAACTGTTGTGTAACTGCAAGATCAGTTTGTAGCGTAATGGACCGATTATACTTGTTTTTATTTCTATAAGTTATATGTAGTTATGCGCATTAAGGGTGGTGTAGTCACAAAATTAATCCATGATAAAAAGCTGTCAATGCACGGTCTCTAAAATCTTGTAAAAGATTAAACACTTTGTACACATAAAAGATTTAATACTTTTAAAACCATACAATTAAAAGGCGCACAAGATCATTCGGGTGGACCATCCATCCATCATCAGGTAAGAACATTGCAGATGGTCTTTGGGTGGCAGACAGTTATATGCTGCCGGTAGATAACCATGACGTATGCATATCAACATTGAGCATGCTCACGGTGATTGACAAACGTTTTGTAAAATTTTACTCACCCTAGCCCCGAGCAACCAAGTGAGAGAGGAAGGGGAGGGGTTGTTAGCATTCTTCTCCCTGGATTTTCAATAAGTCGTCGCCAAGGCAGAGGTATAGAAGTTGGTAGGTCATCATTGTAACACTTTTCACCATACTGGTAAATAAAAAGGCTTTCAGCGAGGAGATTTAACTTTTTAGTTTTTAAAATTAAAAGAATGTGTGCATCTTTCCATGATGAGATATGTGTGCTCCGTTCCACTAGTCAGGAGAGAGCGGTGGCTGAAGAGCAGTATCTAACGTTGTATTTATCTTCCGATATTCTCTCGCCCAAACTGCGAAGTGTAGATCCTATGCATGTGAGATTATCCACAGTCGGTTCGTTACTTATTAAAGGAACGCAATAGATACCGCATTTGCTTTCGGTGGCTGCCGGGTCTCAGTACTTTCTTATCTTAGTAAAAAGGTTGGTTATGTTCTCGCCGAAGTTAAGGTAATATTTACAGCAGGTGTTTCGTAATATCTGAGTTATTTCAAGTATGTAGGTCATGGAGGCAATAAATTCAGCCTCACGATTCTCTCGAGACACGGAAGGGCAGTTCAAACACCGAAAGTTCTTGTTAAGATTGTGAACACAGTTCGAGGTGGACCCATGTATAATGGCAATTGTTGAAATTTTCTTCAGTTCCAAAAGGCGGGCTTTGACAAATGAAGAGTGCGTATATGCCCGATGAACCAAGTGGCGTAAAGCGGCTAATTTATGTTTCGTCAGATGTGCCGAGCTCATTGGGGCTATAGCTGGAGTGTGCGAAGGCTTTCGGCCTACTGAATACGCAAGATCACAGGAGATTAAGTTACATTGAATAAGGGTATCCAGAAATGGAAGGACGCTGTAGTTCTCAATTTCAACAGTGAATTTTAAAGAGTGAGACTTGGATGAATGACATGGGGTGGCGAAGTGGTTGAGTTGTTCAACAGAGTGAGACCAGAGCAATAACACGCTATCTATGTAACGAATCTACAGTAAAGGCTTTAAGTTACATTGAGACAAAATCTCACGCTCTAGGTACCGAAGAACAAATTCTGCGAGGACTGAAGAGAGCGGGCAACCCATAGGTGCCCCGCCCCGTCTTCTTGTCGATAGACGACATCATTAAATTTGAAGAATGTGCGTCGGACCACAAGTTGTAAAGCTTTCATGATGGCCTGAATTTCCAATTGTTGTAAGTTAGTCTGGGAATTAAATTTGGTCTAGATGATCTCATGTGCCTTTTGAGCGGGCACATTCGGATATAAGGATATGCTATCCAATGATGCCCTGATGAAGGGGGCGAAAATCTGTGAGCAAAAATCTGTAATTTGTTTTATGGCCTGTGTGGAACGTATAATTGAGAAGTCTGAGACTGAAGTTAAAGGTGCCAAAAAGTTGGCCAAAGCTTTTTCGAGGGATCTTGGGGGATTTGCACGACCCGAAACCAGAGGTCTGATGGGGTAGTTGTTCTTATGCGTTTTGACCTTGCCGAACAGTTCAGGTATCCTTGGGTTGTTCGGTGGGTGCATATTAGATGCTATACATGCTGGTAGGAAACCTTGGTTTTTCAAACAGCTCATGGCAGAAATAGTTGTTGCCGTAGGGTCTATTCTGATTATTGAGCAACAGATTTTGGAGATCGCTTCGTTCATTTTATTATTGTAGTCGGTCTTATTTAGAATGACTATTTGTTGTGACTTATTTGCGAAGGTAATAAGAATATCAGGATTATCCGTGAAAGCCCTTAGCTGTTTTTGTTTTCCTCAACAAACAACGAAGTATCTGTGCTATTGAAACCATTTCTGAAATGTCTCATGACCCTTGCTTCTCTGACACAGTCCTACTCGTGAGGTGGCAAGGCGGAAATGAAGTTTACTGCTGCAGGAATAACTCGCAATTTTTAAAAGTGGTTAACAGGGTAACAAAGCTTGAAGCCACTGTTCGATGCCGTCTTTTGAACAGAGTTCAAAGCCACATTGCTCAAGTTAAGATAAGAGCACTGTCTTGTTGGTGTGATATGTGGAGCCATGAAATGCTTCCGTTCGCGAAATGTTTTGTCCAAATCCCGTGAAACAAAGCCTCGAAATTTCCGGATCTGTCTCTCATGCGCTTGTTCTACTTCGGATTTGATCATTGAGGTGTAGACGATCAACAATCTATCAAAGATAATTGGGTGGAAGTTGAAAACGAAGTGTCGGTATGCCGTACAGTTTCTACGTTAAACATAATCTAACAGACCTCGTTTTGATATTTTCAGACTGAGTGAAAAGTATTTAGGCGTAATCCGAAGGTCACGACAGTTGACCAGAAATGCAAGGTGAGCATTTTCTATGTAAAGCCAGCGGTACATCTTGAAGAAAGTCTTAGTAGCCTACTCCATCTGCGGTAGTAATACTGAAAAAGTGAATACGAAATAATCACGTACCAATTAAAAGCCACGGTGAAATATCAGGTAGCAGTTTTCGTGCACAATGCAAAATTAATCGATGATGAAAAGCTGTCGTTGCACGATCTCTAAAAACTTGTAAAATATGAAACACTTTGTACACATAAAAAATGTAATACTTTTAAAACCATACAATTAAAAGGCGCACAAGATCATTAGGGTGGACCTTTCGCCCAAAATCAGGTAGGAACATTGCAGATGATCGTTGGGTATCAGACAGTTATATATTGCCGGTAGATAATCATGACGTATGCATATCAACATTGCGCATGCTCACGGTGATTGAGAAACTTACCCGATCTCTAGGAACTTGTAAAAGATGAAACACTCGTACAGATAAAAGATTTGATACTTTTAAAACCACACAATTAAAAGGCGCACAAGATCATTCGGGTGGACCTTCCGCCCATCATCAGGTTGAAACATTGCAGATGGCCGTTGAGTATCAGACAGTTATATACTGCCGGTAGATAACCAGGACGTAGGCATATCAACATTGCGCATGCTTACGGTGATTGACAATATCAAAACAAGATCCACCCGAAAGATAAATGGTATTCAATCTCATACATTTTCTTTTGTTATTCATATATGACAAAAATTACGTTAAAAGATCCTTCAGAAAAATATATTTATGCAAAGTGCATTTCGCGTTAAACTTATACTATCAGAGTTAAACGGTTTGAGTAGGATGAGTTTTTCGTCTGTTTGTTAGGAATAAATGTGTTTGAACAAATGCACAAGATTTAACTAATCACTCAGTTTTTTTGAGTCGATACAAAACTTTGTTTTTTATAGACAAAACATTTTCGAGGAAAATAAATATATAAAACGTTCCTCATCCGCATTTAGTTTGTCAAGATAATGAAGGAAAATCTCGGATTTCATTTGGCTGAAAAGGATTTTTTGTCACATAATTCAATATTTGCTTACAAAACGAATGAATAAACAGAGCTAGTTACTACTATAACTTCATATTAACTTTAATTCTCGAAGCATGACATATCTGAGACACTATTTTTCAGTTTCACCTTTTCATCTATACATTGGGTTTGTACCTTGACCATATGGCTGTGGTTGTGTTGGATAGGGGTGCTGCACGTACGGTGGAGGAGGTGGTTGATGCACTGTTGTTGAAGTTAAAATTCTCCGTTTGCTCCGGAAATAAATTATTCCAGCAACCACGGCAATGAACAAAAAAATGCATCCCAAAACGCTACCAACGATTTTTCCAGCAGGAGTACCTGGAAGAGGGTGAAAAATTTATTTTGAACAAATCAATAAATTTCATTTATTACATCTATTAACGTAAAGCGCTTTTAACCCATGTTTTCAAAAGAAAGATGAAGGTAAAGTAATTTTCAATAATGTTTACAAAACGTATCTCTGTTGCATATTCCTGTTAAACCTTCACCTTATTTTAATATCTTACACCATAATTTAAATAAAGAGTCAATGACGTTATTGCCAATATGCAGATCCTGATAGCTTATACATTCTGACAACTGTTCCGGCTCTAAAACATTTTGCTAGCAAGCTTGGACATTTGCAGTAAAGTTTGCACCCTTCACCAATAATGGTATCGAGTTCTTCATATGCTATGATGTTAATGTATTCACAGTAAGGTTAAATGTTTTCTCATTAAAGATACAAAACGAAACTTTCGTTTGAGATCTTGAAAAGATTCATTACGATGTGTTTTCTTTCAAAATGTCATTGGTGAGAGAAAGCTTTACACTCTGATAAGGAAATTTCTCACAGCAAGTGACACCCAGCTGGCATTTCTCCTCACTCACATCAACAATACACCGAAGTGCCAAAAGCCATGGGATAGCAGCATGCAAATTTTTAACTGGCGCTGCCGTCGTATAAAAGCTTCGACGCACGCCACGATTTTAATCAGTTGCAAGGTGTAATCTCGTAAGTTAGGTTGAACAACCGCCAGTAAGATTATGGCAAGCTGACGTGAATTATCGGAGTTTGAACGAGGCATGGTAGTGGGAGCTAGATGGATGGGACATTCAATTTCCAAAGTTGTGAGAACATTCAACATTCCTCAATCCACGGTGTCCCGTGTGTACCGTGAATGCCTCATGGAAGACATTACCACCCACCGTGGACAGTGCAGTGACCGACCACGGGTGCGGAGTGACCGTGACCAGGGGCGTCTGACCAGGATTGTCCATGCTAACAGAGAAGCGAATCTGGCTCAAATAGCATCCACATTTAATGCAGGAGGTACCAGAAACGTATCCATCAGGTCATTGCAGCGTAATTTAGCGCCCATGGGGTATGGGAGCAGAAGACCCACCAGAGTGCTTTTGTTAACACCACGACATCGGACACAGCACCTCACCTGAGTTCGTGAACGCGGTAATTGAACCCTGGAAGACTGCCAACATGTGGTGTGGTCTGATGAGTCAAGCTACCAGTTGTTACGAGCTGATGGTAAGGTTCGGGTGTGGCCCAGACCCCATGAGGCCATGGACCCAAGCTGTCAACAAGGCGCTGCGCAAGCTGGTGGCGGTTCCACACATTTGTGGGGTGTCTTTACGTGGCACGGTTTGGGTCTTCTGGTTTTTGTAAACACGTCATTTACCAATAATCGTTTTGTTTCTCTGCTGGGTGACCATTTGCAGCCCTTCATGGACTTCATGTACCCCAACAACGATGGAATTTTCCAGGCGGACAGTGCACCATGTCATCGGGCCCAAGTTCTCCAAAATTAGTTCGAAAAGCATTCCGGACAGTTCCGACAGATGGTGTGTCCACCACGTTTGCTCGACATGAACCCAATAAAGCACTTATGTGACATGGTGGAAAGGTCCATTCGCACCCAAGATCCTGCACCTACAAATACCAGGGAACTGTGGGCGGCTATTCAGACAGCATGGCTCAACATCTCTCCAGAAGTCTTCCGGTCACTTGTGGAATCGATGCCACGTTGAGTTGCTGCACTTCGCCGGGCTAGAGGAGGTTCGGCACGACACTAGATACGTATTGTAAATAACGGTTAATCCAAATGGTAAGTAACTTAGGTCAAAACAACTAAGTGACGTTTCTGTAAACTTTCACCAAGGTTCAGAATCCATCTGAATTATTTACTTACCGAATTATATGAATATGGAAATTAAAACATTCAAAAGGACTTTCTGTAGCGAACGTATCTTTCTGGTGAACTTTATCATGATAGCATCATGAACATTATCAATTTATATTCATTCATTTCTATAACTCAAAATGCTAAGCAATAATGCATGGCATTTAACTAATTCACCTGTGCAGGATTTTTCTCACATTTTATGTAATATTTGGTAAGCTATCTTCGGAATGGAGAGATTTCGTGCCTTTAAATTACTGTACATCTCTGATCTCATGAACAACTTAAGATTTCTTTGCATCAGAATGTGAGCTTTGAATTTTCCTTATCGTTTATCACTGTCTTCTTGACGCTTGGACTCATTCGAATCCAGTGTATATAATACCATTTGGTCTCAGAATACCAACCAATATCTAGGTAGAATGTACCGCCTGGAATAATAACTGAAAAAAAAAGAAAGAAAGAAAGAAAGAAAGAAACGGAAGGCTTATGGTCAGTCATCCAGCTAGTTTCTCGTTTAGTTGAGCACTGAGTAAAGTAACAGTTTTATTCCCCCAAAAAGAATTAGCTGTAAAACATCCATTCAGACTGGTTTCAATTACTTCTGTGCGGAGAGAGAAAGTTTGTAACTTCAGTTTTTCTCGATTTATTAAAGTGTGGCTAACTAGGGTATATTACGTATAACACCGAAGGCATATTTTGTCCTACCCATTGCAGTTAGTACAATTAATCGGCATTAAACATTTCTCTCAAATGCTCCTAAAATTTCAAAGAATCATGAATGGGGCAATTTTTCACGAGTCCTGCTGTTTCGGAAAACTTACACACTTGTCAGGAATTGTTCCTCCTTCAAAGCTAAACCAATGCTTCTGCAAATATCAACGTTTCCCCGTGAATCTGGAAATTAATATATTCGGTAAGGCTGCATACCCTGTTCTTTAGCAAAAGTTGCTTGAGTTGTCGTTTTTTTCGACGAAGTCAGGAAACTTCTACTAAGTTTGTGTTTAGTTGTTAATGGAATAAATTATTTTTACATTCCAAGGAACCATTCGAGCCAATAAAATATAGATACTAGCTAAATACCCGTTCTTCGAACGTGATGATATTAAAATACAGTTGAAATACAGATATATATGATATACATTTGAAATAGCCATACATTGAATATTTCACTCTTTTGGGAAATACGTCAGCCTGACTTATTCGGCCAGACGACACATAAGCAATTTCGTTCATAACTGTAAATTTAAAATTTCAAGCCTACACGAAACAAATCCAAATAAGTCGTTACTCTTCACTGTCATCGTTAAAATATTAATAGACAATAGAACAAAATAATAACAGAAAACATAACAAAATACGTTGTTACTTTTAGCGTAAATGTAAAAAGAACCTTGCTTATAAACAATTTCGTTCGAAACTGTACATTTAAAAGCTAGCAAGTCAGATGTTTTTGGAAGCGTGAGCAAAATTGTGTTGCCATCGCTAATATCTCAAGGGGGAAACTTTTTTTTTCAAATTTCAATTACTATGAAAATCTACCCGCATATTTATATTCATCGCAGTCACCTTACCACTTACATGACCGTCGCTCCGGTGAAAACAAATGTTGGTAATTTGATTTTGACTCAAAAAACCTTGATATTCAATATGTCAAACGATAATATAAATGCTTAAATGCAAAGCATATTATGATATAGCGCTTTTTACGTGATACTTTTAAAAGTTTCTTTCTGTTAAATAAATTTAGAACAAGTCAAAAAACCTTGACATTCGATATGTCAAACGATATCAATGTCTAAATGCAAAGCACATTATGATATAGCGCTTTTTACGTGATTCTTAAGGTTTTTTGTTAAATAAATTCAGAAGAAATAAATTTAGAACAAAATATATGCGGAGCAGGTCAACTCAAGTCATTCAAAACTTAGGGCGGGGCTTCAGTTGCTTGGCAACAGTGACTCGATCATTGCAAAACGTCCTATTGTTATCAAAGTTGGGTTATTTAAAAAACCCATTTCGACCCACTTAAAGTTATCGTAGGAAAAAATCCTTTCTCAGTGCGCCTCATGTTGTAAAAGGAACATTCCTGCCAAATATGAAAGTTCTAAGTTCAGTAGTTTCTGAGATTCGGTGTAGAGTCAGTGAGTCGGTGAGGGCTTTCAGTTTTATATGTACAGATTAAATCTATGCTAAAACGTCAATTAATATTCTAATAAATAATTGGCAATTATTAGATTCCGAAGGATCAAGCAAAATCGTAAATATGATTCAGAAGCGGCTATTATAATACTTGCCTATATGGAATATTTTGGGCTTCGAAACTCAAACAGGACTTTAAAATAAAAATTAATGCGTGTACAATAATATTTGTTTATGTATTACGAGCATATTGTAATGGTACCATTTTAGTTAATATAATAAAAATATGAAATATTGTGTGCGCGTGTGTGTGTGTGCGTTTTAGCTTAACAGAAAAATCGCCTTCCCGGTAGCAACAGTGCTGCGTAGAACAGGACAGAAATATAAGCAACTGAAGGGAAATCGCAGGCTTTTCTACATTTAAAACCGCTGCTGCCAGCGGTGGACATGGAAAGGTCACTTTGTCGTCCAGGATCCGGTCATCGCTGAATAACTATGGATCATGATGATCGGCAAATTCGCTGGATGGCTGACAGTACCAGAAACGCGACTGGCCGACAAATATCCAGAGAGAGAGAGAGAGAGAGAGAAAGAGAGCAACTGATAATGCACGGTCGTATCTGTCAGTACCATGATGAGGCCGAACGAGCTGAGAGTTTTACGAATTGGAAAATATCGTCTTCTGAGGTGAAACCCTGCTCTAACAGGGACATAATGATAGCGGCACAAAATCCCACAGTCCGTATTGGTGCATCCACCTAAAAAAATTCTACGTCGTGTTCCGTTGAGTTCAATAGAGGGTTAACTGCTGGGTTCCGGTGTTACGAAAGTGTGTTATCTCTCATAATTATCGAGGATATTTTAAAAGTCCATCGATATGTGGACACCATTCTCCACCCTGTGGTCTTACCACTCCTTCAGGGAATGCGGAATACCGTATTCTAGCACGATAATGCTTGACCACATACTGCACGCCTTAACAGTTTTACAAACCGTTCCTGTGGTACCATTACCAACACATTGGGTTGATCTATTACTAGTGAGCAAGTCAGAAACGTTATGAAATGACGTCTGAGAACAGAACTGAGTACTCCAGCCCATAAAGTGGCAGATCGTCAACTGAAAGTGCATCAAAATTAGAGAACGATAGACCAGGACTTTACTAAAAACCTTTTCAACTCACTTCCTAACCGTATTAGGCCTTGTGTTTCCACGAGAGTTAGCCACACTCCGCACTGATGTTATCCTAACATCCAGTATTCGTCTCACTAAACAAACTCAAATATAGCTAATTTTTAATTATATTGCTTACAGCCCATAGAGTTGCTCATAGTGGTCGTTAAACTCATCTCCACCCCCCCTTAATAAAAAAAGATTTTCACATTGCCTTCCTTTAAAGGCGAAAAAGAGTCCAAATGTTTTCTTTTTGTTTATTTTTTGGCACGTAATTTATCTAAGTACACTAACAAATCTTGAGAGAGTTTAAGGAAATTATTGCATCAAACATTTTCTAAATACTGTAATAACTGATTACAAAAAGCTGGTGAATGTGTAGAATAACCGAATGAATGTTTTTGATCAAGGACTTGATTTTGTAATAGGAGCACGCATGGATGAAGAAAAAACAAGAAATCTAAGTAGTATCTTGATTGCCCATGATACATTGCCCCATAAAATTGGAGCTGTTAAGTCTGGCGAGCAGTTTTCTCCCCACTATATAACGGAAACCAAATGTTGGAAGAGGGTGATGATGCAAGATGGATCCCCTCACAAATTCCAGTTGGTTCCATACTTTTGGATTTTGTTGTCGCTCATAAACATGATTTCTTCTTGAAGTGTCTTTTGCGAAAGTACCCAACAGTGTACCAGATCTTGAGAATTGTGTAGTCTAATTATTATTCGTAAGATATCATTCTCCTCTCTTTAAATTCCTGTCCTACTGGCGAATTTTTCATACAGAACCTGGCCAGTTTTTAGAGACATCATCACAGATTAATTTCATGTTCTAGGATGTTTTGATCGTACATGGGCAAAATCACATATGACCACCGACCGTGTTATTATCTTGATCGAACTTGGTGCCTTTGAACACAACCACCGCTTATCGTTGGCGGAATGTTGGCGGAATGTCGAGCATCCAAGTTTTTCCGAAGTGATCGCAGAGAATGATCTTTCACTGTCGGCTTCCATAGAGGAAAAGAACATTATGAGATTAGACAAGAAACCTCCATATTTAGAAAGAAAAGCATATTTCTTATTGTCTTATAAACGCATTTCGGATGTCTTAAACACGGTCAAAACTGGACTTAACTTACTCCTCGACTCCTTTTTCAAGTCCTAACTGAATTTACAACTTATAAAAATGTTTCTCGTATTCTTGAACCAGTTACAATACATCAAACGGCTCCTTATTAAAGGAACAATGATGTTAGGGGTAAGAGAAGGAACAAAACACAGTAACTTTTGCAACACAAGGTGCAAGAAAAAAAAAATAAAAGCTAATGTGAAAAATACTTAACTCGACGATGTACACTTTACACATTGTTTCAGATTTCAGTTTAACAGGACAGAACTACTGATAGCGCTGTTATTGTCTGTGTCCACTCACTAAATTTTCAAGGGTGCATGATTAATGCTTGTGGTGTTTCATTCGAAACCAGAAGGAAAGCTTCAGTTTCAGAAAGCAATCTAATATATGTTGGATATCACATTCTTTCAATTGCTTTCAAAAGTAACAGAAAATACATAATAGGACTTCAAGTAGATTTGGCCGAATTCAGCATTTACTTGGAGCAAAGTTTCCATATAATTCTAATTAGTAAAAAATTATAAGTAATACCGTTCTCAGACCAATACCAACTACGCGGTGATAATGAAACCACGCAGCTGGTTCACTTGAATCACGCATCCTTGAACATTTAGAAAAATGGAACGAATTAACATTGCAGGTATAGGACAGATTTTACTTTGAGATCAACCTTAAATCAAATGCATTAATTCGTTTGATTTTCAACAAATTAATACTTTTGATGATTTTTTTTCTTAATTACCCAATACTTTATTTTAATAAAAAACACCACATCCCTTGCATTTACTTATGATAATGAAAAGAAAAATTGCGTCATCATCTAAAGACAAATTAAACATACATTTCCGTGGATCTAGCTTCGTATTAAAGAAGCACAATAAATTGGATTGTCCAAACATTTTTATCCCTTACATAAACATGCGCAGCAGTGTTTAAACCTCAAACCAAATGAAAGTAGTTCCAGACAGAGATAACACATCCACTATATTATTTCATACACATGACGTGGATAAGGAACACCAAACAGAAGTCACCGCTCTTTCCACGTTAATAAGTGAGTCACGGAAAAAGTCTCATCGGCCGTCACCGGGAATCTAACCCCGGTCTTCCAGTTACACGCCGGACATGCTACCACTGCACCACAGCGGCCTCGAACTCTCCAGACTCACATGTGATTACCTTCCAAACCACATGACAGGTTGCTCCATGGAGCCCCGCACAATGCTGGGGATTTGCCAAAGATGGAAAGCAGGAACTGAACAAATAACTAGGAGGCGAATAGGTAATTATTTCATACCATCGACGTGGATCAGGAACACCAAACAGAAGTCATTGCTCCTTCCACATTAATAAGTGAGTCACGGAAAAAGTCTCATCGGCCGCCACCGGGAATCGAACCCCGGTCTTTCAGTTACACGCCGGACATGCTACCACTGCACCACAGCGGCCTCCAACTCTCCAGACTCACATGTGATTACCTTCCAAACCACATGACAGGTTGCTCCATGGAGCCCCGCACAATGCTGGTGATTTGCCAAAGATGGAAAGCAGGAACTTAACAAATAACTAGGAGGCGAATAAGTAATTAATTCATACCATCGACGTGGATCAGGAACACCAAACAGAAGTCATTGCTCCTTCCACATTAATAAGTGAGTCACGGAAATATTCTCATCGGCCGCCACCGGGAATCGAACCCCGGTCTTTCAGTTACACGCCGGACATGCTACCACTGCACCACAGCGGCCTCGAATTCTCCAGACTCACATGTGATTAACTGCCAAACCACATGACATGGAGCCCCGCACAATGCTGGGCATTCACCAAAGATGGAAAGCAGTAACTGAACAAATAACTAGGAGGCGAATAAGTAATTAATTCATACCATCGACGTGGATCAGGAACACCAAACAGAAGTCATTGCTCCTTCCACATTAATAAGTGAGTCACGGAAAAATTCTCATCGGCCGCCACCGGGAATCGAACCCCGGTCTTTCAGTTACACGCCGGACATGCTACCACTGCACCACAGCGGCCTCGAATTCTCCAGACTCACATGTGATTAACTGCCAAACCACATGACATGGAGCCCCGCACAATGCTGGGCATTCACCAAAGATGGAAAGCAGTAACTGAACAAATAACTAGGAGGCGAATAAGTAATTAATTCATACCATCGACGTGGATCAGGAACACCAAACAGGAGTCATCGCTCTTTCCACGTAATTAAGTAAGTCACAGAAAAATAGCATGTCTGGCGCGTAAATGGAAGACTGGGGTTAGATTTCTGGTGACGGCCGATGAGACTTTTTCCTTGACTCACTTATTAACGTGGAAAGAGCGATGACTTCTGTTCGGTGTTCCTGATCCACGTCGATGGTATGAATTAATTACTTATTCGCCTCTTAGTTATTTGTTCAGTTACTGCTTTCCATCTTTGGTGAATGCCCAGCATTGTGCGGAGCTCCATGTCATGTGGTTTGGCAGTTAATCACATGTGAGTCTGGAGAATTCGAGGCCGCTGTGGTGCAGTGGTAGCATGTCCGGCGCGTAACTGGAAGACCGGGGTTCGATTCCCGGTTGAGGCCGATGAGACTTTTTCTGTGACTCACTTATTTACGTGGAAAGAGCGATGGCTTCTGTTTGGTGTTGGACATGTGTTACACACTGCGCAATAGGTACAAAAAATGTACTTCAGCACTAAATCGCTTTGTTGAACTATCCCAAGGAAACCTCCTTCGAAGACATCCCTTGAGAGTGTGAGGTCAGGGCACAACCTTAAGTTGTACGATCTCTCTGAGAGAGGAAAATTCTAAAAAAATAGTTTGTATTTAATTTATTCCCGTCAGAAAAAAGAACGAAGTCTAGGAGGAAAAAAACATAAACATGTCAGTAGCCCGTTGAAATCACTTAGTCACCCCGGGCGAGGGGGCGACACGATATTTGTGAGATTGAATTAAAGAATATCAGACACGTGACAACATGAAAGGAAAAATAATAAAAGTTAGAAACGTGGCCAGTCCGAGTTAGGTCAGCTGTCTGTTGATTGCGAGCAGACGCTCCTACTCCCAGAGTTGACATTTTCGAATTTTGTCTCCACCGCGCGCTTTATAGCCACACCCAGGGTTGTGCAATTACGTGTAAAAAAAGGTTTTCTACGTGACACGTAAATTACGCGTAAAAAACGCGTAAAATACGTAGAAAACGTAAAAAACGTGTAAAATACGTAATTAAAAAAATAAACAATGGCTTTTTGCTGTTAATTAACTTGCTATATACGAATACCACAAAAAACAGAGATCCTTTAAAAACCAACATACCCTTCGTTATTTTTATATGATCTTATTGGAACAGTGCAGACTGGTACGTCCACGTGACATACCCCAGGATACCACATACACATCAGTATCACGTCGTATTGTTTTTTGCTTTTTTTTCCTAGCCTTCATATTCACACGGGTAAATCCTTTTCTTTATGAAAATGAGTGTGGGGCCCACTTTAAAATATTATGTTCGGCAAAGGAATTCAGCAGCCACGCCGCGGTGTAGTTTAAAGTGAAACGAGACGATAGGAACAATGAAAATGAGAGTTTGAAGCGCTTTATGAAGACGGGTGTTAAATCACCACCAACATTCTGGTACTTCGCCAGTCGACAGCATAAGGAGTTGTCAGCAGTTCTTTGAAGTTAATCAACATCCCAGCATCTTTAGCCCAACTTGAAAGACTTTTCTCTAAATGGTCTTTTGTCCATAATACTACAAGAAACCGGCTCAGCTTCGAACGTTCGAAGAAATTGGTTCAAATATATTATACTCTTAAGTTACAAGATCATAACAGTGAGAATTATTAGTGTGATTAAGGGTGTGCGAGAACTGAGAGTGACAATTATTAACATTTAAAGAGTTACATTTAAAACAAGTAATTTAATGTTTTGTCAAATCTGCAGTTTTTTTTCCTTTAAGGATATAAGTATAGCACAATCTATATGAAAAACGTTTAGAGTTTTAAAAGGGTAAAATTATGATTTTGAAGTGTACACCTGGATAACATGTCAAACACAAATATTATTAAATGAAAATGTACAATATTTTGCATTATAGACATGCCATAGGCATTCATGTCAACATATTATCTTTGGTGAACAAGCTGAACATGACATTGTTTATTTTATAGAATTACATAAATATGAAAATACACTCGACGAATTTGAAGCTGTTAATAAACTAAATATACAATGTCATCGCTCTGTCCACGTTATTTTAAAAACAACGAATAGCAACTGAAAATTTGTTCTACCGACACCGCTGGGATCGAACCGCAGATCTCTCGATAACTAGCCGAGTGCGTTCGCTTTACGCTAGCGAACGCACAGGAGATTATGCAAATATATGACATCGTATATTTACATTATATCCTTGTTAATAAACTCTTGAATTCTATTCAAGAGTTTATATCAATATACATTGTGATTTTTATCGATGCTAGTGTAAGAGGTAGATTATTTTCTCCGTTTTTAATATACAAGAAAGAACAGATACATTATAATTTTTAAAAAGAAATATGTTAATAGATGGCTGAGCTGTATGAACAATCTTAAGAGAATAATGATTTCGTAGTGAAATATACAAGAAATTTTAAGTTTAAAATGTTATATAATTAAAGTAGTTTTTATATTACATTATTTATACCCACACATGAAAGAAAATTAGTTTTTTACGTCTAAGTAAAAAACTGGTTTTCTACGCTAAGTAAATTACCTGTATATTACGCGCAATTTACGTAAAACACGTAACAAGTAAATGATCTTGCCAACCCTGGCCACACCTGTCTCGTGTTTCATTAGTATTCTGATAAACAACGACTAGGTCGAGTTGTCGGGTGATCCTCATCCTAAAAGTCAATACCTGACCTTGTGCTGTCGCCTTGGTTTTCTTGGTTTTCTTGGTACACTAGCTCAACTTTCGAATTACATTTTAAAACACCTTGTTGATCGTATCAGATTATGCTAACTACTTACCCAGAATTTCCATAATAAAACTTACTTGCTAATTAATACCTAGAAAAATTATTTTTAGCAATTAGTACTAATTAAAACAAACATATTCCAGAAAATTCATAAAGGACAGTAACATAAATACCAGGAACGTATACACCAGTGACTTCTCTGCAAATTGACCACGCTTGATCACTTCTGTCTCCGCAGTGATTGTGAGAATCGCAGGTCAAGCTTTTAGAAATGCAGCGGTTATTAGAGCAACGGTATTCTGAAGTAGAAAAAGAGCATGGTGCAACTGTAAAAGAAATGAGTTAAAATCATTTTATTGATCAAAGGCGAAAAATATACGTATTTTCAAAATAGTCACAGCGTAAAAGCAAAATAATGTAAAAAAAAAAAAAAAAAAAAAAAAAAACAAGTCAAAGAAACGGGAACTAATATGTAAAGCAAAAAAAAAAAAATAATTAGTAATTGAAGATAAGAAAATAACAAAAGAAACAAAAAGAAACTGGAAGTAATACGTAAAACAAACAATTTTTAACGGCTGAAGACAAGATAAAAAAGAAAAGAAAAAGAAGTAAAAAAATGGGAAGTAATAAGTAAAAAAAAAATCATGGTTGAAGATAAGAAAAATCAGAAAAGAAAAACAAGTAAAAAAAAATGGGAAGTAATATGTAAACAAAATTTTTTCCACAATTGAAGATAAGAATTTTATTCAGTTTGTAATAAGCCAACATTAAGAAAAAATCTAACGTGGGGACAGAATTCTTCGGATAAATTTTTTTAAACGAATTCATCGTCTGAGGGTGTTGTTCTCTTAAAGGATAATCACAAATCATCATGTAAAACGTTTTCTTTTTTAAACGGCAATGATCCGTTATCCTTGAATAAGTTTCTATTCAAACAGCAATCACAAATAACTATTGAAGTTTCAATGGACGAAAACATGTGGCTTCATTTAAAGTTCTTATGATAAATCAGTTCCTTTGTTTCGATTGAAACTGCTATTCTGTTTTAATAGAAGTAACAACCATAAGAAAGAAGAAAGTAGTTCCCACAAGCATAACTCGATGTGTTGCGTAACATTTCATTTTAAACGAATATTTTTGGTTACATTCAGTAGCGAAAACCCTTAAGCTGTTTTGTTTCTTGTTTTATTACTGTAACAACATACACGTATGTATAGAGAGTTTAAACCGTAACTCAATGTACCCTGTCGCTGAAAGTTATGAACGGAACAAGAAATTAGGCGGAGTTCAAAAAGTAATTGAAATTTATGTCAGACTTCATAGGGTAGTATAATGTAGCAGGGTATATGCTTTATGTGTCACAGACACGTATAAATCGACAAAACAAGCCTAAAAGATTCAACCCCAAAATAGGATGAGCGTTTGGTACAAAAAGTCATCCTATTCCCAGTCAATATGGCATTTGGCTCCCTTTGGAAATAATATAAGCTTCACGCTGACGTGTTAAACCATGAAAAAGATGATCAAGTGAGTGAGAAGAATAGCTACCACTGACAAATGAGAGCTATCTTGGGGTTTGGAGGAAGGGGTCTGTAGGGTAACAGTAATTCTCCCTATGGTACCTCACAGATATTAAGTGGAACTGAGGTCTGAAGAAAATGCCGACCGATCCATTCGCTGCATACCCTATTCTCAAGCACATACGTTGATAACGTTAGCCATGTGAAGGCCATAGTTATGATACATTAAGATGAGTTGTAAAGCAACTGTGCTGGTTTAACGCCTCAATAGAAATCGAGAACCTCATTTTGCTAATTTACTGCTGTCACAGGAACTAAAGAGAAGACAACCAGACCGGTACGGCGGCCCAGTGAAAAACCAACTTACCTAGTCATACCACCGCCACAAAAAGCATTTTATTCGATGATGTGTAGTATTTAGATGTTTGCTGGCCTATTCCAGAGAGAATTCATCTGTGACCAAAACATCACGCAACTCTTCCAAGGTCCAGTTGACATAATCTTAATATTATCTTAAATGGGCCTGCCTGAATTTGAAACAATGGGACACAATGGAAACTGAGCCCACGGTAAAGGATCCTTCTGATTACAGTACAGACATAGGTTTCTGGGGCAGCGAAGAGATCCGAACGCAGACTCGGTGTTGCTCTCTGATTCTGTCTAGCCGAAAATGAGATGTAGTGGTCATCTTTAGGGGTGTCACACTTGGGTGTTCAAAAACGGGTATGCGGGTGTCTGCCCCACTTGTGTGAAATTGGCTCCAGATTTTCGAGATCACAGAATGGTTGAGACCATTTGAAGAATACACGTGCCTCCGTGATTTATTGGCCAGAATCCAACCTCCCGACGGCTCTCTATCGTTGTGAATGTTCTAACCATTTGAAGAATAGACGTGCCTCCGTGATTTATTGGCCAGAATCCAACCTCACGACGGCTCTCTATCGTTGTAAATGTTCTAACCATTTGAAGTAGACGTGCCTCCGTGATTTATTGGCTAGAATCCAACCTCTCGACGGTTCTGTATCGTTGTAAATGTTCTAACCACTTGAAGAATAGACGTGCCTCCGTGATTTATTGGCCAGAATACAACCTCCCGACGGCTCTGTATCGTTGTAAATGTTCTAACCATTTGAAGAATAGACTTGCCTCCGTGATTTATTGGCCATAATCCAACTTCCCGACGGCTCTGTATCGTTGTAAATGTCCTAACCATTTGAAGAATAGACTTGCCTCCGTGATTTATTGGCCAGAATCTACCCTCCCGACGGCTCTGTGTCGTTGTGAATGTTCTAACCATTTGAAGAATAGACGTGCCTCCTCCATTTGTTAGCCAGGTTCCAACCTCCCAACGGCTCTCTATCGTTGTAAATGTTCTAACCATTTGAAGAATAGACGTGCCTCCGTGATTTATTGGCTAGAATCCAACCTCTCGACGGTTCTGTATCGTTGTAAATGTTCTAACCACTTGAAGAATAGACGTGCCTCCGTGATTTATTGGCCAGAATACAACCTCCCGACGGCTCTGTATCGTTGTAAATGTTCTAACCATTTGAAGAATAGACTTGCTCTCCGTGATTTATTGGCCATAATCCAACTTCCCGACGGCTCTGTATCGTTGTAAATGTCCTAACCATTTGAAGAATAGACTTGCCTCCGTGATTTATTGGCCAGAATCTACCCTCCCGACGGCTCTGTGTCGTTGTGAATGTTCTAACCATTTGAAGAATAGACGTGCCTCCTCCATTTGTTAGCCAGGTTCCAACCTCCCAACGGCTCTGTATCATTGTAAATGTTCTAACCATTTAAAGAATAGACGTGCCTCCTCCATTTGTTGGCCAGAACCGAAGCTCCCAAGGGTTCTGTATCGTTGTAAATGTTCTAACCATTTGAATAATAGACGTGCCTTCGTGATTTATTGGCCAGAATCCAACCTCCCGACGGCTATGTATCGTTGTGAATGTTCTAACCATTTGAAGAATAGACGTGCCTCCTAAATTTGTTGGCCAGAATCCAACCTCCCGACGGCTCTGTATCATTGTAAATGTTCAAACCATTTGAATAATAGACGTGCCTCCGTGATTTTTTGGCCAGAATCCAACCTCCCGACGCCTCTGTATCGTTGTGAATGTTCTAACCATTTGAAGAATAGACGTGCCTCCTACATTTGTTGGCCACGATCCAACCTCCCGACGGCTCTGTATCGTTGTAAATGTTCTAACCATTTGAAGAATAGACGTGCCTCCGTGATTTATTGGCAAGAATCCAACCTCCCGACGGCTCTCTATCGTTGTGAATGTTCTAACCATTTGAAGAATAGACGTGCCTCCTCCATTTGTTGGCCAGAACCGAAGCTCCCAACGGTTCTGTATCGTTGTAAATGTTCTAACCATTTGAATAATAGACGTGCCTTCGTGATTTATTGGCCAGAATCCAACCTCCCGACGGCTCTGTATCGTTGTGAATGTTCTAACCATTTGAAGAATAGACGTGCCTCCGTGATTTGTTGGCCAGAATCTAACCTCCCGACGGCTCTGTATCGTTGTAAATGTTCTAACCATTTGAACAATAGACGTGCCTCCGTGATTTATTGGCTAGAATCCAACCTCTCGACGGCTCTGTATCGTTGTAAATGTTCTAACCACTTGAAGAATAGACTTGCCTAAATGATTTATTGGCCAGAATCCAACCTCCAGATGGCTCTGTGTCGTTGTAAATGTTCTAACCATTTGAAGAATAGACATGCCTTCGTGATTTATTGGCAAGAATCCAACTACACGACGGCTCTGTATCGTTGCAAATGTTCTAACCATTTGAATAATAGACGTGCCTCCGTGATTTATTGGCCAGAATCCAATCTCCCGACGGCTCTGTATTGTTGTGAATGTTCTAACCATTTGAAGAATAGACGTGCCTCCTCCATTTGTTGGCCAGAATCCAACCTCCCGACGGCTCTGTATCGTTGTAAATGTTCTAACCATTTGAATAATAGACGTGCCTCCGTGATTAATTGGCCAGAATCCAACCTCCCGACGGCCCTGTATCGTTGTAAATGTTCTAACCATTTGAACAATAGACATGCCTCCGTGATTTATTGGCCAGAATCCAACCTCCCGACGGCTCTGTATCGTTGTGAATGTTCTAACCATTTTAATATTAGACGTGCCTCCGTGATTTATTGGCCAGAATCCAACCTCCCGACGCCTCTGTATCGTTTTAAATGTTCTAACCATTTGAATAATAGACGTACCTCCGTGATTTATTGACCAGAATCCAACCTCCCAACGGCTCTGTACCGTTGTGAATGTTCTAACCATTTGAAGAATAGACGTGCCTCCTCCATTTGTTGGCCAGAATCCAACCTCCCGACGGCTCTGTATCGTTGTAAATGTTTTTAACCATTTGAATAATAGACGTGCCTCCGTGATTTATTGGCCAGAATACAACCTCCCGACGGCTCTGTATCGTTGTGAATGTTCTAACCATTTGAAGAATAGACGTGCCTCCTCCATTTGTTAGCCAGAATCCAACCTCCCGACGGTTGTGTATCGTTGTAAATATTCTAACCATTTGAATAATAGACGTGCCTCCGTGATTTATTGGCCAGAATCCAACCTCCCGACGGCTCTGTATCGTTGTGAATGTTCTAACCATTTGAAGAATAGACGTGCCTCCTCCATTTGTTGGCCAGAATCCAAACTCCCTACGGCTCTGTATCATTGTAAATGTTCTAACCATTTGAATAATAGACGTGCCTCCGTGATTTATTGGCCAGAATACCACCTCCCGACGGCTCTGTATCGTTGTGAATGTTCTAACCATTTGAATAATAGACGTGCCTCCGTGATTTATTGGCCAGAATCCAAAGTCCCGACGGCTATGTATCGTTGTGAATGTTCTAACCATTTGAAGAATAGACGTGCCTCTTCCATTTGTTGGCCAGAATCCAACCTCCCGACGGCTCTGTATCATTGTAAATGTTCAAACCATTTGAATAATAGACGTGCCTCCGTGATGTTTTGGCCAGAATCCAACCTCCCAACGCCTCTGTATCGTTGTGAATGTTCTAACCATTTGAAGAATAGACTTGCCTCCGTGATTTATTGGCCAGAATCCAACCTCCAGATGGCTCTGTGTCGTTGTAAATGTTCTAACCATTTGAAAAATAGACGTGCCTTCGTGATTTATTGGGCAGAATCCAATCTCCCGACGGCTCTGTATCGTTGTGAATATTCTAACCATTTGAAGAATAGACGTGCCTCCTCCATTTGTTGGCCAGAATCCAACCTCCCGACGGCTCTTTATCGTTGTGAATGTTCTAACCATTTGAAGAATAGACGTGCCTCCTACATTTGTTGGCCAGAATCCAACTCCCGACGGCTCTGTATAGTTGTAAATGTTCTAACCATTTCAATAGTAGACGTGCCTCCGTGATTTATTGGCCAGAATCCAATCTCCCGACGGGTCTGTATCGTTGTAAATGTTCTAACCATTTGAAGAATAGACGTGACTCCTCCATTTGTTGGCCAGAATCCAACCTCCCGACAGCTCTGTATCGTTGTGAATGTTCTAACCATTTGAAGAATAGACGTGCCTTCGTGATTTATTGGCCAGAATCCAACCTCCCGACGGCTCTGTATCGTTGTAAATGTTCTAACCATTTGAATAATAGACGTGCCTCCTCCATTTGTTGGCCAGAATCCAACCTCCCGACGGCTCTTTATCGTTGTGAATGTTCTAACCATTTGAAGAATAGACGTGTCTCCTCCATTTGTTGGCCAGGATCCAGCCTCCCGACGGCTCTCTATCGTTGTAAATGTTCTAACCATTTGATGAATAGACGCGCCTCCGTGATTTATTGGCCAGAATCCAACCTCCCGACGGCTCTGTATCGTTGTGAATGTTCTAACCATTTGAAGAATAGACGTGCCTACTCAATTTGTTCGCCAGAACCCAACCTCCCGACGGCTCTGTATCGTTGTAAATGTTCTAACCATTTGAATAATAGACGTGGCTCCGTGATTTGTTGGCCAGAATCTAACCTCCCGACGGCTCTGTATCGTTGTAAATGTTCTAACCATTTGAAGAATAGACGTGCCTCCGTGATTTATTGGCTAGAATCCAACCTCTCGACGGCTCTGTATCGTTGTAAAAGTTCTAACCACTTGAAGAATAGACGTGCCTCCATGATTTATTGGCCAGAATCCAACCTCCAGATGGCTCTGTGTCGTTGTAAATGTTCTAACCATTTGAAGAATAGACGTGCCTTCGTGATTTATTGGCAAGAATCCAACTACACGACGGCTCTGTATCGTTGTAAATGTTCTAACCATTTCAATAATAGACGTGCCTCCGTGATTTATTGGCCAGAATCCAATCTCCCGACGGCTCTGTATTGTTTTGAATGTTCTAACCATTTGAAGAATAGACGTGCCTCCTCCATTTGTTGGCCAGAATCCAACCTCCCGACGGCTCTGTATCGTTGTAAATGTTCTAACCATTTGAATAATAGACGTGCCTCCGTGATTTATTGGCCAGAATCCAACCTCCCGACGGCCCTGTATCGTTGTAAATGTTCTACCCATTTGAATAATAGACGTGCCTCCGTGATGTATTGGCCAGAATCCAACCTCCCGACGGCTCTGTATCGTTATAAATGTTCTAACCATTTTAATATTAGACGTGCCTCCGTGATTTATTGGCCAGAATCCAACCTCCCGACGGCTCTGTATTGTTGTGAATGTTCTAACCATTTGAAGAATAGACGTGCCTCCTCCATTTGTTGGCCAGAATCCAACCTCCCGACGGCTCTGTATCGTTGTAAATGTTCTAACCATTTGAATAATAGACGTGCCTCCGTGATTTATTGGCCAGAATCCAACCTCCCGACAGCTCTGTATCGTTGTGAATGTTCTAACCATTTGAAGAATAGACGTGTCTCCTCCATTTGTTGGCCAGGATCCAACCTCCCGACGGCTCTGTATCGTTGTAAATGTTCTAACCATTTGAATAATAGACGTGCCTCCGTGATTTGTTGGCCAGAATCTAACCTCCCGACGGCTCTGTATCGTTGTAAATGTTCTAACCATTTGAAGAATAGACGTGCCTCCGTGATTTATTGGCTAGAATCCAACCTCTCGACGGCTCTGTATCGTTGTAAAAGTTCTAACCACTTGAAGAATAGACGTGTCTCCATGATTTATTGGCCAGAATCCAACCTCCAGATGGCTCTGTGTCGTTGTAAATGTTCTAACCATTTGCAGAATAGACGTGCCTTCGTGATTTATTGGCAAGAATCCAACTACGCGACGGCTCTGTATCATTGCAAATGTTCTAACCATTTGAATAATAGACGTGCCTCCGTGATTTGTTGGCCAGAATCCAACCTCCCGACGGCCCTGTATCGTTGTAAATGTTCTAACCATTTGAATAATAGACGTGCCTCCGTGATTTATTGGCCAGAATCCAACCTCCCGACAGCTCTGTATCGTTGTGAATGTTCTAACCATTTGAAGAATAGACGTGTCTCCTCCATTTGTTGGCCAGGATCCAACCTCCCGACGGCTCTGTATCGTTGCAAATGTTCTAACCATTTGAATAATAGACGTGCCTCCGTGATTTATTGGCCAGAATCCAACCTCCCGACGGCTCTGTATCGTTATAAATGTTCTAACCATTTGAATAATAGACGTGCCTCCGTGATTTATTGACCAGAATCCAACCTCCCAACGGCTTTGTACCGTTGTGAATGTTCTAACCATTTGAAGAATAGACGTGCCTCCTCCATTTGTTGGCCAGAATCCAACCTCCCGACTGCTCTGTATCGTTGTAAATGTTTTCAACCATTTAAATAATAGACGTGCCTCCGTGATTTATTGGCCAGAATACAACCTCCCGACGGCTCTGTATCGTTGTGAATGTTCTAACCATTTGAAGAATAGACGTGCCTCCGTGATATGTTGGCCAGAATCTAACTTCCCGACGGCTTTGTATCGTTGTAAATGTTCTAACCATTTGATGAATAGACGTGCCTCCGTGATTTATTGGCCAGAATCCAACCTCCCTATGGCTCTGAATCGTTGTGAATGTTCTAACCATTTGAAGAATAGACGTGCCTCCTCAATTTGTTGGCCAGAACCCAACCTCCCAACGGTTCTGTATCGTTGTAAATGTTCTAACCATTTGAAGAATAGACTTGCCTCCGTGATTTATTGGCCAGAATCCAACCTCCCGACTGATATGTATCGTTGTGAATGTTCTAACCATTTGAAGAATAGACGTGCCTACTCAATTTGTTCGCCAGAACCCAACCTCCCGACGGCTCTGTATCGTTGTAAATGTTCTAACCATTTGAATAATAGACGTGGCTCCGTGATTTGTTGGCCAGAATCTAACCTCCCGACGGCTCTGTATCGTTGTAAATGTTCTAACCATTTGAAGAATAGACGTGCCTCCGTGATTTATTGGCTAGAATCCAACCTCTCGACGGCTCTGTATCGTTGTAAATGTTCTAACCACTTGAAGAATAGACGTGCCTCCATGATTTATTGGCCATAATCCAACTTCCCGACGGCTCTGTATCGTTGTAAATGTTCTAACTGTTTGAAGAATAGACTTGCCTCCGTGATTTATTGGCCAGAATCCAACCTCCAGACGGCTCTGTGTCGTTGTAAATGTTCTAACCATTTGAAGAATAGACGTGCCTTCGTGATTTATTGGCCAGAATCCAACCTCCCGACGGCTCTGTATCGTTGTAAATGTTCTAACCATTTGAAGAATAGACGTGCCTCATCCCTTTGTTGGCCAGAATCCAACTACCCGACGGCTCCGTATCGTTGTAAATGTTCTAACCATTTGAATAATAGACGTGCCTCCGTGATTTATTGGCCAGAATCCAATCTCCCGACGGCTCTGTATTGTTGTGAATGTTCTAACCATTTGAAGAATAGACGTGCCTCCTCCATTTGTTGGCCAGAATCCAACTACCCGACGGCTCTGTATCGTTGTAAATGTTCTAACCATTTGAATAATAGACGTGCCTCCGTGATTTATTGGCCAGAATCCAACCTCCCGACGGCTCTGTATCGTTATAAATGTTCTAACCATTTGAATATTAGACGTGCCTCCGTGATTTATTGGCCAGAATCCAACCTCCCGGCGGCTCTGTATCGGTTTAAATGTTCTAACCATTTGAATAATAGACGTCCCTCCGTGATTTATTGACCAGATTCCAACCTCCCAACGGCTCTGTATCGTCGTGAATGTTCTAACCATTTGAAGAATAGACGTGCCTCCTCCATTTGTTGGCCAGAATCCAACCTCCCGACGGCTCTGTATCGTTGTAAATGTTCTAACCATTTGAACAATAGACGTGCCTCCGTGATTTATTGGCCAGAATCCAACCTCCCGACGGCTTTGTATCATTGTGAATGTTCTAACCATTTGAAGAATAGACGTGCCTCCTCCATTTGTTGGCCAGAATCCAACCTCCTGACGGCTCTGTATCGTTGTAAATGTTCTAACCATTTGAAGAATAGATGTGCCTCCGTGATGTATTGGCCAGAAACTAACCTCCCGACGGTTCTGTATCGTTGTGAATGTTCTACACGTCTTTGCGACATCAGGAGAAAACTGGCTACTTCATATTTACTTTGAAACATTTCAAGCTGTACAGATGGCCGCTGAGGAAAATCTCCTCCTTTTATAGGCCTTTCGATTTGCATAATACTTTCTGTGTGAATGGATATGCAACACGTGTTTTGACATGTTTTAGCAGAGCAGCACAGTGAAAATTTTACATGCGTCTTTACTACTTCGTTTGTTATTCACACTTTTGTGTTTCGTGCTTAATGTTTGACAGGCAGTGTTATATAAAGCTGCGCTAAACCATGTACAACTTAATATCGATTCTCATGGCAATAACTGAAATAGAGAAAACTGTTAGCTGGTACACTTAGCACAAAAACAAACAGATTTGTTAATATAAAGGAGATGATTGAAGTCATACGTTTATAAGCAGTTAAAGTGACCTGGAATCCACCCCTGGATATCGGTAATGTACTAAGAAATGAATTCGGACCAGTCTTGAAAACAATAGTCATTTCTCCAGAAGAGTATATACTCCAACGTTCGCTGTAATCATTTATGCTGCCACAATGAGTGGTTGTCGATAAGGAAGAGCCATTGCCGGCAAACTGAAAGAAAAAAGGTTAAGTTTATAAAACCAGAGAAAGATGAGGTTAAGTTTATAAAACCAGAGAAACTTTACAGAATCTTGAAAATTTTAAATTTGGGTATTATTTATTTATTGCTTGGGGGTTTAGCGACCACTGTGAGCAACTCAGTGGGCAATAAGCAGTCTCTCGTCCCTAATTTAGGGCCACTGGTTCCAGGAAAAGGAATGAGCCGGTGTCGTAAGACAGAACCAACATCCTTGCCTCACCGGGAATGGAAACCGGACCCAACTCGAACGAATGATCAGAAGCCAGCGCTTAAACCACTGCGCCACCGGGGCGGACTTTGGGTTTTAAGTTAAATCGTGATCATTGTCCATAACACAATGCATTTTATTTTTTGGAAAAGATGACAATGCCAATAAACTGAAAAAAAAATAGAAGAAAATTTGTTTTGAGTACGTGCAAGAAAACGTGTTACACACTTTGAGACAACCTTTATAGTTCAGTTACGAGTTTTCAAATGTCTTTAATTCATCTAAAGCAGAAGTTCTGAAACTAAGTGGTGCCAAAACTGTCATGTTGGATGAAAAAAAAATAAGAAGAAGGAATTTATTATTTCATCACTCTCTCTCTCTCTCTCTCTCTCTCTCTCTCTCTCTCTCTCTCACACACACATCCATTTTTCGTTCAGGTGCATTTGTAACGTACCAGATGTGACGTACCTGCCAGAAGGACGCATAAAGGCAGATAGGAATCAAAATAAAACGTCCGCGTAGCTCAATTGGTAGAGTGACTTATTCCGGAATGAGGGGATCCAGGTTCGAATCCTGGCGTGGACAGAAATGACGGAGAAATTTACTTCGTTATAATGGCGCCCGAACTATCCGGATGACCCGACCGTTCAAAATCTCGCAATGGTGTGATGTTATTTCCACACCGCGAGATAGGAAAAATAAGAGAATCCCTTCTCAGCACTTCGAAAAAAATAAATAAATAAATAAAGGCGAGATGATGTAACGTACCAGGAGATGTGACGTACCTGCCAGAAGGACGCATAAAGGCAGATAGGAATCAGAATAAAACGTCCGCGTAGCTCAATTGGTAGAGTGACTTATTCCGGAATGAGGGGATCCGGGTTCGAATCCTGGCGTGGACAGAAATGACGGAGAAATTTACTTCGTTATACATTTTGACATAACATGCTCAACTCTTCCTTACTACGAAATCTGTATACCCTATAGCATTATAATCTCCAAAAATTTTCTACGCTTTCCTGCCGCCTTTGCGGCCAAGTGGTCAGAGGCGCCTGCTTCTGACATATTGTTTGAGTTGCGAAGAGGCTCGAGCCCCGACCGAGGCATGGGTGATACGTTGGCGTTCTCACCTTTCCGAAGCTAGTGGTCCCAAATTCGGGACGGATGACTGCCTATAACCCCAGATGCTTACGGTGTCGCAAACGCCCCTCATTTAAGTCTGAAAAACTGCATTCTTCTCTTCAAGCTTCAATGGGTCATTCTCGCACTCTCAAATTGTTTTTATTTCGAGACGAAATACAGAATTGTTGTTTTGGCAGCGAAATTTATTGAAATTGGTTGATATTTACCTTGGATCATGAGCAAAAGTATTCAATCGATTTTTGATTTTCTTTAGCTCTCTCACCCTTTAACTTTATCAGAGGGAACATCGCATTACTTTCATTCATTTATTAAAATTATCATTCGAATGCGGAGCGATTTTTCTCTTATGAAGCTAAGCTAAATGCTATTTTTGACGGAAAGTATAAAGTTAAGATGAAAGATCAAAAAGTTGATCGCAGATCAACTAAATAAGTATTGGATATTGATATGAAAAGAAGACGAGCAACTGCCTAAACTCATGTTCGTGACTTTGACCACATGTCGAAAGACATCTTTCTGCCAAGCAAAAATCTGAGGACTATAGATTTAATCACTTTCACAGTAACTTCTTCGGGGTGTGACGGAGTATTCTGTAAAGTTACATTGATAGAACTACGGTTATAGAAAATGGCTGATGCTCTTCAGATGTGCTACGACCTCAGAATATACACAGTAAGTCCGGAAAGATTCAGCCGTCCCGGTCACGCAGTGGTCTAAGTGATGGTTTCTAATCACTCGTCCGAGATGGGTCTGGGTTCGAATACCGGTGAGGCATGGATGTTGTGTTTGCCTTACGGCGCTGTCTCTCTCCCTGCCCTGGAACCAGTGGCCCTCAATTAGGAACGGGCGACTGTTTATAGCCCGCTGAGTGGTGGTCGTTAAACCTGTAATAAAATAAATAAATAAATAAAAAAGCTCATGGTGGTCGTTAAAACTCCAATAAAAAAGTCCCAAGAATGATTTTTTTTACGTACAACGCGCGCCATCTCTTGGGCAGTACATGAGCTATTTACTATGAGCCCTCGGTATGCGTTTGTAATTTTTTCACCCAGTTCCGCTTCGGCCGTGGTGAGCAGTGCACGCGTTTTTCAGGCTGGAATTTTTACCTTGTCACACTCTAGAGGACGGAAAAAAGGCAAACATTAAGTTCTGCTTTAAATGTGGCAAATCTGCATCCGAAACGTTGGGCGATGGAAGGAGCGGCGACCTTCAACAAGCAACACTCATGAAAATGTGAAGTGTGTTCAGGTTCAGGTTTTTGGTTTAACGACCACCGTGAGCAACTCAATGGGCTATAAGCAGTCGCCCGTCCCTAATTTAGAGTCACTGGTTCCAGGGAAGGGAGAGAGCCAGTGCCGTAAGACAAACACAACATCCATGCCTCACCGGGATTCGAACCCGGACCCCTTCCGACGAATGATCAGAGGCCAACGCCTTAGAACACTGCGCCACCGGGGCGGCGAAGTGTGTTCGCGAACTGCTGACTATAAATTATGGATCGGGGATTAACATGTCGGATGATAGCAGAATAACTTAATATTAGTGAGACAGCAGTGAACGGCACTATTCGTGTTGTTTTTGGCAAGCGTAAGGTGTATAGTCAGTTTGTCCAACATTTTCTCACTCCCGAACAAAGAGAACTGCGAGTGCCTGCTTCGCAAAACTTGGTCGAAGTGGTGAATGACGACCCAGATTTTCTCAGCAAGATAATAGCGGGTGATGAATCACGGTGTTTTAACTATGGCCCATCTACGAAACAACAAACTAGCGAATGGTCAAGTACGGGAAAGCCGAAACCAAAAACGGAGAGAGCTGTGAAGTCAAAAATCAGAACGATGCTCTTTATGTTCTTCGATTCTCTTGAGATTATCCACCGTGAATTTGTGCCTGAAGGACAAACATTCAATGGCTTATTCTACAAGGAAGTCATGGATCGTCTTCTCAAGAGAATTTGACGCATTAGGCAGGATTGTATCGAAGTGGAGAATGGTTCCTCCTCTATGACAATGTCCCGTCGCACACCTACTATTGTTACTCAGTTTCTGGCTAAAAACCAGGTGACAACGATCATCCATCCCCCTACCCACCGGATCTAGTCCCGGCAGACATTTTTATCTTTTCCCCAAACTCAAAACACCCATGAAGGGAATAGGATATGTCCATACATTGAAAGGAAAGTGGCAACGTACTTGAAGAACATCCCTGAAAATAACTTCTTTAGGACATTTGAGAGACTTCTGGAATGATCCAAGCTGTGTATCGAAAGAGGAAGGGACAATGTTGAAAATTAAATCAGCAAAACTGCTACAGGCAAGATATGTTTTTTATTGAATTATTCCTGGACTTTACGGACCGACTGTTTATGGTATTCATAAAACTTATAAAAAATGAGAGGATACCTTGCAAAATCGAAAACCGAAAATTATTTATTTTTCAGAGTACCGTCGCTATAAAACTTACGATATTTGGATACATTTCAAAACGGGAAGCATTTTTCTCATAAAACAGTAACGAACAGAAATATTAATGGGAAAAAACAAGTGATGTAGAGATATTTCTGTGAAACACAAATTCAAGGTGGTTATAAGTAATTCAAGTTAAAGCCTCTCCTTGCATAGACTGCGAACCGAAATTTCTGAAAAGAACATGTATAATATTAATCAATGTGTAACGTACCAGGAGATGTGACGTACCTGCCAGCAGGACTCACACGACATAAAGGCAGATAGGAATCAGAATAAAACGTCTGCGTAGCTCCGTTGGTAGAGCGACTTGTTCCGGAATAAGCGTACTCGGGTTCGAATCCCGGCGTAGACAAAAAATGACGGAGAAATTCACTTCGTTATAAATGTTTGTGGTTTTGCTATCTTGCATTTTTTTACCATGGCAGATTGGTGGTTTTTAAGCAAAGGTATTCGAGTATTATTCAAAGAAACCTGTGAAACCTTCAGAAAGACACGAGAAAATAGGTTGTTCGTAAAGCTGAAAGAGAAAGTTGCTGTCGAAGGTCACAAAAGAGTAAGTTCAAATCTGCATCAATTACAAACTTCGGTGCTTCTAAAGAACTATCTGCGTTAAAGGTGAATGTATTCTTTCATTCCTGCACCAGAATTCTCTACACACTTCATCCAGTTTTTCAAGATTTCGTGTTAATCTGATTTTGAATTCTCTAAAGCCCTTGTTTTCACTGTAACTCGTAAATTCAATAAAGTAAATTGCCTTTTGTCAGTCAAGGAGATATTTTTTATGATGACTACTTGAACCAAAACTTTCTTTGCTTGCCTTCTGCCACATGCAACACGGCATCTAGTCGAAATATTGGGAACTCATTAATCTACTTTCGGTAGAGCATAGCTAATTGAAGAGGCTGAATAACTGTGCCAAGGTAACAAAGTTGGCGAAAGGTGAACTAAGAATGTGTATGGACGATCCGAGTGATATGTAATTCAGAGAAATATGTTATACTTACTTTCTCCGCAAGGATTGCAGCGTCTTACCTAATGATCATTACTTATTTGGTGTTAATGTTTCTTCATTTTATATCTGCCGCAAGTACTAAAGGGTATTTGACTACCCACTGCTATTTGCAAACAATCACAGTGTTTCACATTCTTAAGCTATACATGCTTAGCTTTACATTGAAGAGCAATTGATTTAGAGACAGCTGGCGTTATGCAAATGTGGCGCTGTGGGTGGCCATGTAAACCGAAACGACATGACGTATGCAGCGATCCGACAATATAAGGAGTGATGCGACGGGAATCAGTTAGAGTCGGATGCAGTATGGGCAAGGCGAAGGATCTAAGCGCATTTGATCGTGGGCAAATTGTCGGGGCCCGACGAATGGGTCACTCCATCTCGGAAGTCGTGCAAGCACTGGGATTTTCACGGGTCACTGTGTCACGGGTGCACCGTGAGTGCATGGAATCCGGTAAAATCATTCCTGAAAGGGCCAACTGCCGTGGACAACAGCGTGTGGATGAGCGGGGTCATCGTCGGCTAGCTCGCATTGTAACAGCGGATAGACGGGCCACAGTGCAAGAAATCACTCGGCAATTTAACACTGGTGCACAAAAACGTGTAAGCAGCCACCCCATCTAGAACCATCTCCTCGCTATGGGTACAGAAGCCATCGTCCCACGAGGGTACCACTGCTGACCGCACATCACATGGTACAAAGATTAGCATGGGGGCGGGAACATCGCCACTGGACCCTAGACATGTGGAAAAATGTTGCTTGGACTGATGAGTCGAGATTCACGTTGGTACATGCGTATGGCAGTATACGAGTACGGCGCAAACCACATGAAGCGATGGATCCTTCTTCCCAGCTGGGTACTCTTCAAGCTGGTGGGGGTGGCATTCTCATCTGGGGACCATTTACGTGGACTGAAATGGGACCCCCTGGTACGTATGATATTGTCCCTCACAGGTCAACGTTACCGGGATATCCTGGACGACCATTTGTTCCCATTTGGGCGTCTTCAACATCCCACTGGGGACCTCATCCTGCAACAAGACAATGCACCGTGACATCGCTCCCGAATTGTATCCGAATGGTTGGATGAACACTCCACCGACGTGACCTCGCTTCCTTGGCCAGCTAGGTCACCTGACCTCAATCCCATCGAGCACATCTAAGATGCCATCAAGAGAGATGTTCGAGGTTCAGACCCCCTCCATCAAATCTTCGTGAATTGTGGAGCTTGTTCAGGGGTCGTGGATCCGTATGGCTTCCCAACGCTTCTGGTGTCTTGTCGAGTCCATGCCGAGACGAATCGCCTCCGTCATCAGGGCAAAAGGTGGTGCTACACGTTACTAGACAGGTATCTCTAATTCAATTGCTCTTCAGTGTAGTTGTTTGGTAGTTAGTTGTCATGTGTGGCGTAGCATAAGCATTCTCGAACGGAAATTAGGAGCTCTGGGTTTGCGATTCTAGCTCCAGGGCGGTGCAATTTTAAAGTTTTCTGAAGTAATGTCTACGTGGGAAAGAGTGAAAACATTGCGTTTATGTGCCAATAATGATATTTACATGTGCCTGCCATGTACTTCAGATATCAAGAATAATTTCTTCTTGAAGATTCGTTTCTCAGAAACTTCTGTTATGAGTTTTGGAAGCAGCAATGATTTATGACCTGGATCTGTTCTTGAATGAGAAAAGGTAATTAACGCTACAACGCAGCATCAAGTTACTTCGTAGCGCAAATCTGAAAGTTCGAAAAAATTCCTAAGCCCAAACTGCTTAGATTTAGATGCTTCGACGCTAATTCCCCAGGTTGGGTAACGGTAGCATGCGCAAACGGAAATCGGGAGATGCGGGTTCAAAATTCCACTCCATGACGATGCAATTTTAAAGTTATTTGAAGACAAGGAGACAGTACGTTCCTCTGCCAAGAATGACGCTAACAGCTGTCCAGTCAACGAACAAATCGAAAGCAATCCACATTTCCTGAGAAGTTACTGTCATAAGACATAATGAAGTCAACATTGGACTGCCACCCCGGTGGCGCAGTGGTCTAAGCGATGGCCTCTGATCATTCGTACGAAAGGGATCCGCGTTCAAATCCCATGAGGCATGGTTGTTGTGTTTGTCTTACGGCACTGGCTCTCTCCCTTCCCTGGAACCAGTGACCCTAAATTAGGGACGGGCGACTGCTTATAGTCTATTGAGTTGCTCACGGTGGTCGTTAAACCTCTAATAAAAAAAATCAACATTGGACTTACCACTAATCACACAGAAAACCCCCTTTAACTGAAAAAATCCCCTTTATGGTTTGTATTTAAAGTATCTTAACATCTGGTGTTATATCTACAGGGTGTCCACAATGTCTTGTTAACCCCCCCCCTGTAATAAGAAATGTAAGTGAGTTATGTATCTGTTGTATGATGTATATGTTGAGTTATATGTTGAGGCATTTTTAAACATCCAGTAGATCCGTTTGCGCTCCGTCATTCTCGTGACAGAGAATAATTTTACGCCATGTTCTGTGGGACATTTTCCGAAGCAGTTGTGGGGTGATACGAGAGAAATCACGTCTCACGGCTTGTTTAAGTTCATCAGTGGTTTGGTAGCGCTGCTGTGCAACAATCTCCTTTATGAAACCCCAAAGGGCATTACCACACGTTAAGAGATCTGGGCTTCCAGATGGCCATATCTGGTGATATCGGGTGTATTCCGAGGTCTCGGATTCCTGTGTTCGATAGCGCGTTGCATGGCATACCAAATGTGTTCTATCACGTTCAGATCTGGGGACTTGGGTGGGAATGGCAACACCCAAACTCAGATGAATGCTCCTGTAGCCATTATGTGGCGTCCCGACACTTGTGTGGAGGTGCATTGTTCTGCAGGCCCAACCCATCAGCAGGACATAAACGGGTGTACCTCGTCAGAAAGGATGCTCACATAGCGTTGGCCGGTCACAGACGTACCAGGGATCCCAGTGAGGTCCAGCTAAACACACCCCATACCATTACGGACCCCCCCCCCACCAGCCGGTACAGTTCCCTGTTGACAGGCGGGATCCATGGCTTCATGGGGTTTGCGCCACACACGAATCCTTCCATCTACCTGATACAATTGCAAACACCACTCGTCAGACCCGGCTACTTGTTTCCAGTCATCAAGTGTCCAGTGGCGCTGTTACCGTGCCCAAGCGAGGCGCATAGCTCTATGTCGTGCACCCATCAAGGGGACTCGAGTTAGGCGTCGGCTCCCAAAGCCCATATCGTACAGGGTACGTTGCACAGTCCGGACGCTGATGCTTGTTGAGGCTCCAGCATTGAATTCCGATTATACCTGAGACAGTGTTGCACGCCTATCGCATGAAACGATTCTTGACAGCCGACGATGGTCACGTTCACCCAATGTCTTTTTACGGCCACACTAGTATCGTAAGTTGGAGGTTTTCCCGGAATTCTTGTAGTCACGGTACACAATTGCAATGGTCGTCCGTGAAAATCCGAACTTCGTTTCTACCTTCAAAATATTATGGTCCATCTCACGAGCGCCAACTATGACACCACGTTGAAAATCGCTTAAATCATTATTACTTGTCATTCTCATGCCGAAAACAGCTTTGACAGCTGGCAAGGATGTCTATCGCTTTATATACACACTGGCGGACGCAACCGAGTACGCGCATAGGTGACGTCGCTATGTATTTTGCACAAGCTTGTCTGTACTCGTTTTTCTGGCACTTCAGTGTATATTTCATTACATATTATGACATATATTTTTCTTTTCTTATATACACTCATTCGATTGCCACTCCCGGTGACGCAGTGGTCTAAGCGATGGCTTCTGATTATTCGTCCGAGATGGGTCCGAGTTAAAAACCCGGTGCGGCATGGATGTTGTGTTTGTCTTACGGCACTGGTTTTCTCCCTTCCCTGGAACCAGTGGCCCTAAATTAAGGACGAGAGACTGCTTATAGCCCACTGAGTTGCTCACGGTGGTCGTTAAACCTCCAATAAAACAAAACAAACAAACACTCATTCTATAACGATAACATTACTTGTTTGTAACGATTCAAAAACTGCTATCGATTATGGTACTTTGATTCACGCCTGCGTATACTTACCTTGTTACGTCATCATTATCTGATGAGTTTGAGTATTTAGTTCGTGCGTCTGGGCCCACCGTTCATCTTTTTTACTTGAAGATGGAGTTCTGGGCACTCAAAGATCTTGTATTCATCTATTTTAGTTAATTAAACGTTTTTAATCTGTGAGTAGATATGTCTAATATCATTAATCGTGTAGTGCCGGCATACTTATTTTCAATTAGAAGGTAGTGTAGCACGATAATTTTACTTACATATGGCTCCAATATAAATTTCAGATTCTTTTTCTCTGTGTTCATTTACTGAATGTATACATTTTTCTCCTTTTTATTTATTTTGCAATACAACATTATAAATGATCAATGAATGAAATTTGAAATTTGGTCGTTCTGGGTGATGTAGTGGTTAGCATACTCGGGCGCTATCCGGGAGACGCGGGCTCGATTCCCGCTCCAGGACGACGAAATTTTCAAGTTTTCGAATAGTATCTGACTTAACATCGGCGTCGTATTTACACCAATAAACGGATTCACATCTTTCAAATTTGTACAACTTTATGAGTTATTTTAGATCTACATTGTTTAGCAAAATGGTTACTTCCTTAACATTTATGACAAATAATTCCAAATGCTGGACACTTTTTATATTCATGAATTTTGTCACATTTACTACAGCTTTCCTTAAGGGCTGGGTAACTTTTTACTTCATGAGACCTACTTTGTGAACAGATATTTGTGTCAATGTTTCTTAACTGTTTAGGCTTATGTCCAGTGATATCCTTATGTTTCAAACTATGAACTGCCTTGCTTTCTTCTTTTATAGTTTTGAGATGTAACGCACTCATTTTAGCTGATCTGCATATATTTAAAGCATTTTATAAAGTTAGGTCAGTTTCATATAATAAGTTAGCTGTAACTGCATCATCACGAATACCACATAATATTCTATCTGTAATAAGACTATCAGTTAACTGTTGAAACTCGCAAGATTTTGATTTTAAGTCTAAGATATTTGTCAATGGTTTCCATTGGATTCTGATTACGCGAAAAGAATAAATGCCTTTCATAAGTGATATTTTTCTTTGGTATGCAATATTTCGTAAACTTTTGCTTTAGTATTTCAACTTAAATTTATCTTCTTCATTCTCGAAGGTAAACGTATTATATACAGTCGTGGCCAAAAGTCCAGCACCATTAGACCGAAAGTCAATTTTTGATGTTTGAAGTCAACTTATACAGAGTAATGATAAAGTCAAGAATACATATTATACAGCATTTTAAAGGAAATTTTATGGTTAATTCAAATATTTTTATATAATGTTATTACCGGTAATAGAAGTGAAATTACAAACAAAAGTACAGCGTCTAGTCATAAAAAGCAAAAAATAGTGAAGTTAGTGTACAATGCATTTAACGTAAAATTACTATACAGTACATTATTGAAACTTGCAGTACACTTGAAATAACTTACCAACAAGCAAAATACGTTTTAACATTTAACTAGATAACCGCGGTTTCTTAGCAACAAAGTGCATCTTCTTGGCATGGAACTAATTACCTTCTCTAGTTGTCCGTTGGTGATAACACGGTGCCATACGGCACTTATAGACTCAATTACTGCTGTTTTAGATGTCGGTCCTTGTTGAGGGATCTTTTGCTTCAATCTCATCCACAGATTCTCTGTGGGATTAAGATCCGGCCACTGAAGCTTTGTTATAACTTTTCGATAAACCACTCGTCAACCAACTTTGACGGATGACATGGCGCGTTATCGTCTTGAAAGGTAAAATTCCGCAAACCCATGTCTTGTGCAGATGGTAGCAGTTTGGACCCCAAAATATCCGCATATTTCGACCCATTCAATGTGCCATAAACAATGTGCAGACGGACAACACCACTGGCTGAAATACAGGACCATAACATCATCGAATGTGGGTGCTTGATTGTTGGCTGACTGCAGCATGCCTTATATCTTTCACCAGCCCGACGACGTACATAATTATTTCCATTATTAGCGGAAATAGTAACAGTAGCTTAAACACTGAAAATGAAACTTTTCCATTCATCACTGACAGTCCAATTCTTGTGTGCCTTGGCCCAAGCAATTCTTTTGAGCCGTTGTTGTTCAATAAGGAAAGGTTTTCGGGCAGCTTTTCGTGCAGTCAGGCTATTTTATTGTAGCCTACGACGAACTGTACATGCAGATGCAATAATGAATACTTCATTCTCCCACTCATTTCATAAATCAGCGGCCGTTTTAAACTTTGACTTTAAGGAACGACGAATCAACATGCGATCATCACGTTCAGTACACAGCCTTGATCGACCTGTTCTTTTTCTGCTTCCCACACATCCAGTTCCTGCAACTCTTTTAATGGTGCGCAAGATAGTGGAATGATCACAGACACCTTTAACAGCACTTTTGGCACTGTGTTATCACCAATGGACAACTAGAGAAGCTCATTAGTTCCATGCCAAGAAGGTGCGCTTCGTTACTAAGAAACCGTGGTTATCCAATTAAATATTGAAGCGTATTTTTCTTGTTGGTAAGTTATTTTAAGTGTCATACAAGTTTCAATAATGTACTGTACAGTAACTTGACGTTAAATGCATTATACACTAATTTCTCAAATTCCACTCTTTTTTGCTTTTTATGACTAGACGTTGTACTTTTGCTTGTAACTTCACTTTTATTACTGGTAATAACATTCTGTAAAAATATTGGAATTCAGCATAAGATTTCCTTTAAAAGGATGTATGATATGTATTCCTGACACTACCATTACTCTGTATAAGTTGTCTTCAAACATCAAAAATTGACGTTCGGCCTATTGGTGCAGGACTTTTGGCCACGATTGTATATCTAAACCATCGCTGCCAATAATATATAAAAAAGTTGTACCTTTTACTTTAGGATCCTTTGTGTGTAAGCCACTGGCAAATTAGTACAATTCGAAATGTTGCAACCATTTTCTTCAGTCATCGGCAATTTTGCCTTCAAATAACAGTCCATCGGGAGCACATAATTGCTCCATTTTGAAGCTTTTAGAACAATAGAACAGTTGAGTATCAGATTTCATTCTGACACCATGTAAACACCACTCTCTATATCTGATTACGGTTCGTAGACATTTGATCTTTTATACTTATTCGTTTTAATATCCTTCGTAATTTTTCGTTACTGAGGTAAGAATTAAGAAAATTTAAGTTATGAGACAACAAGAACTATTGTTTAATTACTAAGTTTGGATAGTAGGGAGATTCTTTCCTATTACTTCAAGTTTGTACCCACGTAACCTTACTGAGCTCGTAACACAGCTCCCCAGAATAGTTTTGATCACAACGATTTCTCTCTCTCTCTCTCTCTCTCTCTCTCACCTTTTTCCATTTCTAATTTTTCTAATTTACTTACTGTGACTAGTAATATTCGGTGAAGCCCCTCTCACTAAAATATTCAGGCTTCGCCACTGGTCAGCACTGATACATCTACATTTATGAAAATACAACTCTTCAGTAATTCACAATATTCAACAATGCTTTAAGCTGCACGGAGAAAATAAAAATAATGTTATTTGGGAAGTCCTTGCAGGGATATTGGAGGTCGTATTAATTTGAGGGTGTAGACCCGTCACGTTTGTGTACATTTGTGAGAAAAATTAAATAGGTAAACTATTTAGCGTTCGTCAAAATATTTTACCCTCTCTGCAAATCCAGTGTCTTTTGGAGGGCCCAGTTCGACCCTGGGTATGTTTGTTTCTGTTTGCTGGTTCTGCCCCTTCCCGGCAAGAAGTGGAACCAGCAAATTCTTAACTTAGGGATTTGCCTATCTCTAATTTAGGGATAGGTAAATCCTTGTAGTCTTAGATGCTCATGAGAATTGTTAAACTCCAAAATAAAGCAATGCTTTTTTGTTCGCAACGTTAGAAACCGGCAAGAGAGGACACTAACATCTTACCATTGTCGTTACTAGACCTTATCCTAATTGGAAGAATGCATTAGTGAATTTCGCTACGCATTTCAGACGTCATATCATCGAAAGTACAATAATGGGCAGATAATTTTCTGAAGGTTGCTGAATAAAGACAACTAATTGTGGTAAATCACATCTACTGTGACCGTGTTCGTCAGGATACAAGAAAACAGGTAATACTAATTCTAGCTGTTGAAACTGTAACGTTGTTGTGGCATATAGGAAAATGATGCTGCATGGGATATATGCTTCTAGAGACATTGCATTCCACGACACTCAAACGAAGGACAGAATTTTTTCCTCTTTTGAGATCCGTGCAAAATCTGGTGATTTCGTTGTGCAGGCACACGTTGAAAGTAGTGCTAGGAAAGCACAACATACAAGCCCCAAAGTTCAAGGCCAAATAATCATTAATTTATGTTATACGACATGTTCCAGGAAAAAGGCGCTTTGCAATATCGGTTGATGAAACGATAGACACTTCTACTGAACAATTATTATTTTGTGTTTGCTGCATGAATTTGGAAGAAAAATTAATCTGTTGTGAAGACTCCTGAAGTTTTTACCAGAGTCTGTTGCAATTGCTTACGCTTTGGCATAATTAATAGCAGTGGATTAAAGCACTTCCTTATAATTATTGACATTTCAATAGGAATGATGAAGCGCCAGCAATACGAGACTACCGGCATGGTGCACAAGCTTATCTGAGAGAACACCAATGTCCAATAGCGTATGTCCATGTAGTGTACATTCACTGCATCTCGAACGAGCAGATTCTTGTTCTCTCACATCCAATTAATAAATATATTGACACATTTCAGTTTTAGTAATTTTTCTTTCAAAAACATCCGCAAAGCACAAGTTATTAAAAGAAACAGTTAAGAACCTGCCACCTACTTTCCAGACAAACTACTCTTCTCACAATATGAGAAATCCTCTGAGTCCATAAGGATGAATACATTCAGGCTTTCAAGGAAATTCACTCCTCTTCGGTCCAGTAGATACACAAGCTGAAGAGTCATTTAAAATAATTATAACAGAACGCACACCATCTGTTGTGCCCTCACTCAGAGCCAATCTCTTGTTGCTCCTTGTGTGTTCGACAAGATTTTGTCTTACACGTTAGAAGTTTATGAAGCAAGTCAGAAAGTCGCCTGCCATCTTCCAATAGCTCTTGATAACATGAGTAACGCTGCCATCATGCTTGATGAGCTCAAATAAAATGTAACTGAGAGTTTCGTCGGGTTTACCATGTACCCTCTTCCATAATAGTAAATATTGGTGCCGCAACGGGATTTTCATGGATAGCCACAAAACCTGCACAAAAGAATAAATTCCTATAACTACAGCCAAAAGGTGTCTGTAAAAAAACCCCGTTTTTGCAGCCCTTCTTTGAAGAAATCTACTTCTCTGCAGCAAGTACAGTATATCAAGCCGATGTTTGAATTCACATGGAGAGGATTGAAACATGTTTTTTTTTTCAAATTGTACATCAATATTATTTGAGCCTTCTAGATTATCCGCCAAGTTTTACATTTGGAAGAAATATGATTTTATTTTGAGGGGAAGCGAGGGTGCATAAAATGCGCTAGAAGCGCTGGTGTGATACAGCTCCGATGTGTTCCAAAATATAAAAAAGCTCGACAACTTCCAGTAACTATTGCAACATCTGAAAGCATACTTTCAATGCTCAAAACCTACTTAAAGAAGAACACTTGGCGATAGCATACTATCACGGCTTGTCTTTCTTTCGAAGCACATTATCCATGGAAATATTGATGAAGTTAGGACATGTTTTCTAAAATAGTCGAGACGTGTTACTTTTGCACAATAAAGACAAGAACTTTTTGAAGTTCTTTTAAAAATGTATTGTTTTCCGCTATTTTTAAGAAAATGTATTCAAACTTCTGCACAGCAGCCACACACGTATATAACGAGAGTTTCAGCAGTACGCGTTTTTTCCTTAATAGCTAAAAAAGTGCAAAGAGCAAAGGAAAGAACATGATGAAAATAAATGAGTGTGACCATGCATGAAGTATACTTCAATATTTAACTTTAATTTTTAGTTTCTTTCTGCATGTAAGTTTTGAGTTCATTCTCCTTAAGCGTTTCCTACCTAACGTTATTTTTTTTCGCTCACGGAATGATGTTGGCAACAATCTAGAGGTCAGAGTGCGTGACGTGTATGTGTGTGGACAGATAAGAACTAGAGAAATAATATTGAAACCAACAGCAAAAAATGTGGTGGTGTGGCCAGTGCTCGAAATGGAAATTTTGAAGTGCCGGTGTTATCATATTTAGCTTAAAATCATCTAGAAAAGATACCTTCGCCAGAAAATCTCCAAAACTGAAAAAAAAATATCCCTGGTAGAAAAACTCCTTTGTTTGAAAATGTGGTAGAAAATTCCGTTGAATACTATTGCACCATAAGTCAGAAACGATGGCGGTCGATTTCAGGTGGTTGGTTTGTGGATCTAGCGTGCACTACTTATCGTACACAGAGGGCTAGGGTTAAACTTGTTTATAACGAGGAGTCTATACCCCGGGACCAACGGATTAACGAGATTTCCGAACCTCGGCTAATTATTAATGATTCAGCTGGACTTGAACCCACAACTTTAAGTCGCGAGCCGAGAAGGCAGTCCCCTTCCAACAGGGACTTCCATGAAGTAGAAAGTCGGGAAATTAGGATCTCCGCAATGAAAATGAATATTCAGCTTTAAATTAATAGCAATTTCACTACCCTAAAAAAAAAAAATAAGTCCGAAGTGGAAAAAGTTTATACTCATTGCTGCAAAAGTAAAATTTGCGTTTAATCCATTACTCCCAATTCTTCATTCTATGAAGGAGCTCTTCTAATTGAATACATTAAATTAATGATATAATAAAAATTACAGACATCTTTAGTGGGATGATCTGGAATTTGGGCAAGATGTGATCACGCGCTATGGGCAGCTTCATTTCCATCCTTTCATCCTTTGAAGGATTGAACTTACTGCTCATGTGTCACCAATCCGTTACCCTTTACCGGTCCCACACAGATATTTCTCAAGGGCACGAGGCATATATGGTGTCGATGTTCAAGAACGTGCGCTCATAAGTCAGGGACGAAAAAAAAATCATTTCTACAGTTACTATTACTAAAATGAGTGCCGGTATGTAAATTCCGGGTAAAAAAAGTGTCGGTGTGGAATACTAGGAAAACAGAAGTGCCGGTATGATATACCGGCGCATACCGGCCCATTTAGAGTACTAGGTGTGGCGATATTGTGTATAGATTAATGTTGCGTTACGTTGTACTTTCGCGACTTTCTATATGTAAAGAAGTTGTTGTTTTCATTGAAATGTAGAGATACTCGTTATTGTGCATCTGATGATTATCGTAGATGCCTACTTGACCTGAAATATTTGGATAATAAAAGACAGTGATTTTCGTGAGTTTGCGATTGAAGATTTAATGACAACCGTGAGCAACTCGATGAGCTATAAGCAGTCACCCGTCTCTAATTTAGGGCCACTGGTCCCAGGGAAGAGAGAGAGAGAGCCAGTGCAGTAAGACAACACAGCATCCATGCCTCATCGGGACTTGAATCCGGATCCATCACGGACAAATGGTCAGTAGCCATTGCTTAGATTACTGCGCCACTGGGGTGGCTTTTCGTAAGTTGAAATCGCCTTTTTTTCTGGCAGTTGGGTCGTCTAATTTTTCTCAGTGTATAATTAAAGATTTTTGTGAGCTAGCTATCTGGTGAAGTTACAGTGCTACGAGTTAAACTGACAGATAATAGATAGTAATGTTTTAAGTAGTGACATTTCAAATGGAAAGCATTACACATCCAAAGAAGGGCGTTGATGACGAGAAAAAGCAGTAAACATTAAAACACCTACAATGAGTGATGTGCAGTGTGCAGATATTACTATAGATACTAGCAAGTGTTATGCAGTTTAGATAAACAAAGAAATACTGGTCAAAAACTTATTCGTTCATTAACCAGTAGATAACGAAATATAAGGGGAAACACACTATTTTAGGGTTAAAATGAGTTTATTTTCAAATACTTTGCTATGCAATTCCATTAATTAGTTTAACAGCAATTTAGACTTAATACCGCAAAGACCGTTAGAACTTTAAGCATTGTAAAGTGATTTTTATTTTCCACACTACTGTGTTTCCACTATTTTGTAAAATCCTAGCCACACAGTTGACTTACCGTTATGTTGTCCACACAACCTGCACGGAAGTCGATTGTCCTAATGGAGGCAACCACGCCATGAAATAGTGGAGGCTTAATCGTTATGTTGCAGAAGAGGTTTGGTTGGTATGAAGATAAGGTTTTCAGTATTGCAGAGGATAATGAGCCACTTGTTGTTGATTGAAGGCTTATCTGTGCTCTAAATAGAGCACTGGAAGTGCAGAAGTTGTTTGCATAGTCTAAAAAAATACATGAAATATCAAAGAAGTTTATGGGTAATAAATAAAATTAATTAAATTACAGTTATTCAAATTACTCGATAATATAACTTGGTTTCCCTTTTTCTTTTCTTTTGTGTTTGCTATCTGCAATTTTTGATAGAACTCAGATGATATGTGTTTGATGCTATATCAAGGTATAAGTGTGGACAGGAATATTCGTCATGGGGTACATGTCGTTTTGATTAAAGTAATTGTAATAATTTTACTAATTGTAATAATACATTAAAGGTGATGCATTAAAAGTCTGAGGCAGGATTCCAGATAAGCAAGATTTTATTTTTCTTTACTTTAAAGGAAAGCTATTTGTTTAAATTTCCCATATTATCATAAAATGTAACACACGCGCGCGCTCATCAAATATAAAAGCAGCATATATTGACGATTAAATGTTAGATTTTTTTAAGTCTTTTTGAGAACGACCAGTTTTAAAAATTCATCCCATGTATTGTTCTTTCACGTTCTCTAATTTAGTTTGCCCATCTTACCACTATCGACATCTGTAGGTCAAGATCATGCATAGGAACCTGCTGACCATTGCCTGTTCCGCCAATAGGCACGGCAGGGAACAATTGATCTCTCTGAGGGTTAAAAAAATTCCTGTAACCAAACTTGGTCTTTGTTAATAAAATAATAATAATATTTACAGTGAAGAAACAAAGTATCAACTCTATTGATTAAAAAAAGAGAAAATAACATGACAATGAATTCAAGAAAGCTTAATCAAATTCACAAATATTCAAATTATCATTCAAAATGTTCAAATTCTAAAGTAAAATTTACAGCTAACTATCTACGAAAAATCAATATTAAATACCAAAACAATTCCAACATTATTTATAAAGTAACTTTGACTTACAATCCGAAACACAAACTTCAAATCAAATAGCAATGCAGTTTGTTACAATCAGAAGTTAAGTATTAATATAATTACACCACAAAAATAGCAAAAGATTGATATCAACACCCAATTTAGAAAGAACTATACACAATCATTGACTTCAATTGTTTAAACAAAATAGGTACACAATCAAACACCAGATCAACAAATACGAATTACATCCAAGATTGGCATTAAACACTTGTTCAAAATTATGCAACATTCAAAAACATTTTATTCCAATCTACTGTTTACAACTGAAAATTCAGCCTGTACAATTACTATAACATCAAGTCAAAATATGAGCTCCATTCATGAAAAATTGGAATCAAAATAATACTCCTCTCTGTCTTTTAATTCTTCCATCCCAACATTTTGAAATACGTATTTCTATATTACAGTATGAGTATTGATAAAACGAATCATTTCTGATATCTCATATCTGGATCTACAGAATATAATAATTTAATTTTATCTGAAGTTTTGCAGTTTGGCATGATCAAAAGTCTAATCTCATTTAAGACTGGACACCTGAAGATAAGATGGTCAACATATTGAACTTCGTAACAGCCGCAGGAACAAGTTCTCAAAGAAAACCTACTAAGATAAGCTGGGTTTACTCCATGTTCAGTTAACCATTGATTTAGAAACCTATCAAATTGTCCTGTTTTCACAGAAACTCTAGGGAAAAAAATTTCTTCTTCTACCACTGTTTTTTGCAGTTTTAATTTCTTGCTAATAAATGCAACACCAGATTCAAAATCAATTCTTGATCTTTTAGTCCCCTTCTTTGCTAGACTGTCCGTTAATTCGTTGCCGTATGTACCTTGATGTGCACGCAACCAATGAAAATTAATTCGATCGATACCTAAATCTGTCAAACTCTTTTTGATTTCATGTACTAAGACATTAGTACTGTTGAATTGTTGAATGGGCAATAAAGCCGCTTGGCTATCAAAACAATTTTTAATTGTATCAAGATTATTATTCGTTTTTACTCAATACGATGCTTTTAAAATAGCAAATAATTCGGCCTGAAAGACTGACGAATTATCCGTTATACTATAATCCTTAGATATCACTAAATTTTTAAAGGATAAGGCGCAAAATCCCGTGCCTACCTTGTCCTGATCTTGGATCCATCTGATGGAGCTCTAGTATCCAAATCCGGGCAAAAGTTCGTTGCAGGGTGTTTAGTGTAATCTCTTAGATCCATTTGAGTGTTTTTCTTATCAAAAGAAACTCCCATTTTTTCACATATCCCCTCATAGTTTTTAAAATCATAGAATGCAGCTTCTTTCTTCACTATCAAGTTTAGTGGCTCACAACCAGCAAGCACCTGAAGAGATACAGTCGAACTTATTCTGAAGCATCCGGTAGCACCTAATAAAGCATACCTTTGAATCTGTTGTAACTTATTTCTTAATTTTACTGTGTCCTTTCACCAAACCCTAGCCGCATATTTGATCATCCTTTCAAGTGTCTTCTTATAAAATATTTTAATAACTTCCCCCAGGAAACTTTATACCAATGATACGATTTAAAACTTTGAGGAATTTCAGGAATTGGTTGACGTGAGCTAAACCAGAAAGGCTGTAATCTAAAGTTATCCCCAAGGTAATTAAGTTCTTTTATTGATTTAATGGTGATTCCGTGATAACGACACCTTGAAGTATTCTTAATTTCTCCTTTTTCGGCAAAAGTTATCATTACAGTTTTTTTAGGAGCGAAGGCCAATTTCAACTTCTTACTCCAATCATCCAACATTTGTAGATCATAGTGTATCCTCTGCTCAATAACGTGACATCCGGAGGCCAACACTAAAATAAAGAAATCATCGTCACAGGCTTGTATGGATATGCCTTCTCAAAATGGTAATTTCAGAGCTGAATGAGCTATAACAGTCCACCACAGAGGTCCTGAACAGGACCCAGTGGACAACCCTTACTATAATTTTGGGAAAAAAGTAACATCCGAATATTGAAACTCTACTTTCGATCTCTTAAAAAGTTACCAATTAACAAGAAAAAGTTTCTTGGAAAGTCTGGATCTTTCAATGCACTCAGAACTGCCGGAAACCAAACATTGTTGAAGGCACTTCGAACATCAACTGATGCAAGACATGTGTGTACTTCATTAGCTTGACTTATTTCCACAGTTTTCCTAATGGAATCAGTAGCTTGAACAGTACTTCTGCAAGGTAGAAAATCATATTGATTCTCAGAGAACCAATCCGAACAAGAGAAATGAGAGAGAGAGAGAGAGAGAGTTCAGTTTGTAATTAGCTTGTGCAATATCTTGCTCCAAGTAGGTAGGAGACACAGTTGATCTCCTTTCTTACGTGGCTTATTGAAAAAGATCAACTTAGCTGTCCAATACTCTGGAGATATTCCATGAAAGAGGCACTCATTCAAAATTTCAATAAATAATTGATAGTTAGTATAAAAACAGTTCTTGAATAATATCTAAACCAAGTTCATCGATGTCCGGTGCTTTCCCTTTATTGAGACCACCAAATACATCCTTCACCTCATCATAAGGAAATGGTGCACCGTCTTCAGTTTGTGGTGTTAAAACACTCTCTGCATGAATTGTAGGCCGATCTTTAGAATCATCCATTAAGTAATTCATAGGAAAATTGTATTCCATCAAAACACGAATATTTTGCTCTAAAGAACTAGTCACAGAATCAACACCTATCTGAATAAATGAAGTGTTTTAAACGCCTTCTAATTTTATTACTTGCAATTTTGCATGCAAAACCGAAGGCATTTGGATCTGTATTTTGAGATTCTTCTCCATTGAAGTGTCTTTGCCAAAATAATTTCCTTCTTACATTCGGCAGCAATCTTTTTATATTCAATCTGAAATATCAGTCTTTCTTCAGAAGAAAATATACTTCCCTGCATCCTTCTTCTTGCACTTCTAACTTTACTCCTTGAAACACCAAGTTTGGTGTTCCATCATGAAGTTATAACTTTTCTTGTTAGAATTAATTTTATTCTTTTCACAAATTTCAACCAATTCATTTGTGATATTTCATTAATATTTTTATATTCTTCTAAACTAGAAGCAGGTCCTTCAGAAAACGATCTACTAAGTTCAGTTTCAAAGAGTAACCATTCCACATTTCCAAAAGAATATCATACTTGAACAGATGTTTGTTTTAATTTTGATCCACCAAATGAAAGAAGTAATCACTGGTGATCACTGCAGGTATACGCATCTGCGATATCCCAATGAAAAGATAAATTTACAGTACTGAATCTCGTCAATGCAACATTAATCCAGGACCCTCCCTTAGCTCCGCTAAAAGTCGGAACGCTTTGTGGGTCATTTTGCGCAGTCAGTCCATTCAAGAAGGAGAAATCAATCAGCTTCAAATCTCTGGAATCATCCTGTTGATAACCCCAAGTGGAACACTTTCCGTTAAAGTCTCCCATTAATAAAATATAATAATATATGGATTAGCAAAAAAAAAAAAAATAAAAAAAAATACGATACTAATATCTGGATTAGCCAAGACAGGTTAAATTTCTTTAAGCAGAATTTCCAATTCTTCCGATGGTGAACTATAAACATTAATAAGAATGCAAGGTCCCACTTCCGAGTCGATTTTGACAGCTATCAATCTTTGAAAGACTCCCAATTATTGAATCCTTAAATGGTCATTCATCAAAATAATCACCGTCTTTGGAGTTTCTACATCAGCCACAAATATAGTTTTGTTAATAGGAAAACCCACAATCGTAGAGGGGAAAATGCGTGGTTCCTGAATAGCTAATTAATAAATGTCTCTCTCCGAAGCAATTATTTGGATCTGGTTGATTGAAGCCGTGCATGATGAGCATTAAAAGAGCCACTCTAATGCATTGTTTCTTGATCTTATTAACATTGAATCCTATCTCTTAAAAGAGCAATCTCTCTTAAATAACAAGGGCAACTATGATCAAGGCTAAAATGATTTATATCATACTTTAACTTAAATCTTTCATTTGCTCTCTTATAATTGGAGCAAAGTGATTTATCTTCACAACACCAATGTTTATCTCCATGTTGCGAACACTTAGCACAACAATCTTCTTTGGCAGCGCACTTATTCTTAAAGTGTCCAAAGCCATTACGACGAAAGTGTTTAACCTCACGAATTATTTCTGTAAAGCTTAGGATCTGTCACCCCAAGATCAATTTTCCTCTGTTTTAAATTAATTTATAACTGTATGGCTTAACTGCGGCTATCCAATGTTTCTGACTCTGCGAGAACTTAAGAGATGTACCTTGTTCCCCGAACTCAGGGTTTTTCTCCTTTTCCTTAGATTCAATTTCACCTTTCTCCATATCTTGCTCAACATTATATATAATTATCTTACCACTAGTAATCTCGGCATTTTCCAATCCTTTGGTACTCAATTAAGCATTTTTGCTCTCAGTACTTATTAGTTCTTCAAGGAATATGCACATCTCATTTCTACTTAAGAATCTCCTCTTTTTTGCATCGTTTAAGTGCCTATGTGTATAAAACTAGAAATTGGTTCCTAATTTGCAGCTACTAGTTCTAGGCTAGCGCAGTAAGCACATTCATAACGCTCTTGTCTTGTGCGGATTTTATATACGAAGCCCAGATTTAGACCACTCGATTACCGAGCGACAGAGTCGTTCCGCGGCTTATGGGGCCTTACAACCTTTCTTTTGTCGACAGTGGATTCGAACCCACATCTTCCTCCTTTGGAGCTGCTGTTCTCCCAATTGAACCACTCTGCCAAGCTTATTGCTGCTCCATTGTCCATTTGACTTATATGTCACGTCATCTTCCCTTGACAAAGGCAGTGGCACGAAATCGCTCATCAGGTTTCGGGCCAACATACAATAACACTGTGCGGCTATTTCATTGCAAGAGTATTATGTACGCTGTGCGAAAGAACCGTCACACAATTTTATTCAGTCCTCATTACCAGGAAATCTTTGTTCGTTCGGGAGCCAATATAAGCTTTTATTTGCTGACACTATTCGAACTCACATTTTTCTAGTCAGAAGCGGCTGTTCACCCAATCGAACTACACCGGCAGGCTTACTTCATTGCCCATTTGTATTTTTTATTTTTTCTTTAGGCGCATATATGTTATCCCAACCTGAAAGTAGTATATTACTTGAAGAATGAGTTCCTTTTCTTCTATGAATACCCCAAGCATGCATTCTTGGAATGTGTTAGAAGCGAATTCGTTCTTTTGTAACTTTACCTACGGTGTTAAATTCTAATTTGCCGTCCTAAAATGGTCGTGCATCAGTTCCTATAGCAATTCGTTGTCTACGTCGATTCGTGGTGGAAAAATTCGTCGCGTGCGTCAGCTTGTCGTAGAAAAATTCGCTGCCTGTGTCAGTTTGTTGTAGAAAAACGCGTCGCGTGGGTCGGTCTGTTGTGGAAAATTTGTCGCCTGTGCCAGTTCGTTGTGTTTCTAACTTTTTGTTACGTTGAAATCAAACGCAAAAGACAATTTTAGTAAATCATTGACGGAAAGACAATTTTAGTTTTCTTTCCGTTAGTGTTTCTTGCCAGTTGGAATGGTACTTCCTCTTCGAAATGTTACTTTGCTGCAATCTTCACTGATGAGTTGATATACATTTTTTGAATCAGATATATAGTTATTGAAAATACAGAAATTGCGAAGCGTGTCTCAATATTCCTTTTCCAAACTAAAAAACAAGAAAGATGACACCAAATTTTCGGGTGTAATAAGCATGTCTTTTGAATCCGTTCTGACGCAAATTAAATTTATCAAAGCTATTCAAAGTCAATGGAACCGGTATGGAAAACAATAGTATCTGACGGAAGAAATAAGTTTTTCAATGGGGTTTTTAATACCTCAGATATTGCTATAAACGGAATTTTGAGCTTACGCCCTCTGGTTGCAGACTTGTGCGTTAAGAAAAATGTGAATTTACACATATATGAGAAACATTTCGCACCGGAAAAGCTCTCCAACACTGAAAGAATTTTTCAAATCGGACTATTAGAAACAGAGATATCGACCAAAAATAAGATGTGACTTTACGTCCCATAGTGGGAAAACCATGCATTATTTTAGGAAGAAAATATTCGCAAAAGGGTTTTCAATATGAGTGGTATCGGTCCAAGGAAAAAAAAAATGTAGTCGAATTTTCAGGAGCCCAGATTTTGCTACAAATACATCAGAAGCAGAAATTAATACTTTCAGGAGCCCAGATTTTGCTACAAATACATCAGAAGCAGAAATTAATACTGATGCCCCCTGGTGGCCAAACCATTCTTTACCAAACATTACAATTATATGAAAAATATTTTCCATCAGGTGTTGCATGCGATACAGGAAGAATTTTTCAAACCGGAGTTTTAGAAGCTATAACGAAGTAAATTTCTCCGTCATTTTTATCTACGCCGGGATTCGAACCCGGGTCCACTCATTCCGGAATAAGTTGCTCTACCAATTAAGCTACGCGGACATTGATTCTAATTGCTATCTGCCTTTATGTCGTGTGCGTCCTTCTGGCAGGTACGTCACATCTCCTGGTACGTTACATCACGTACCAGGACATCATCTCCCCTTATTTTTCTTTTTTCGAAGTGCTGCTCATATTTTTCCTATCTCGCGGTGTGGAAATAACATCACACCAATGCGAGATTTTGAACGGTCGGGTCATCCGGATAGTTCGGGCGCCATTATAACGAAGTGAATTTCTCCGTCATTTTTATCCGCGCCAGGATTCGAACCCGGGTCCACTCATTCCGGAATAAGTTGCTCTACCAATTAAGCTACGCGGACATTGATTCTAATTGCTATCTGCCTTTATGTCGTGTGCGTCCTTCTGGCAGGTACGTCACATCTCCTGGTACGTTACAAAGCAAAAACAACGCAGAAAACGCAATTTACCATTGTGTCTCTTAGCGGAAAGTCTATGATTTACTTGAAAATTTTGTATTTATATGAAAAACATTTCGCATCGGAAACACTATCCAATAAAAAAGGAATTTTTCAAATCGGACTCCTAGGAGTAGAGATATTGACAAAAATAAGGTATACATCTACGTCCCTGCGTAGAAACCATGCATTATTTTAAGAAGAAAATGTTCCTCAAAGGTTTGTCGACATCAGTAGTATTGGTGTGCAAACGACTTTTTTCCAATCGAGATTATAGCTCATATTTTGCTGCAAACATATCAGAAGCGCAAATTACGGCTTACGCCACATGGTGGCCAAACGACTTTTTTTTCCAATCGAGATTATAGCTCATATTTTGCTGCAAACATATCAGAAGCGCAAATTACGGCTTACGCCACATGGTAGCCAAACAATTTTTTACAAAAATTAGAAATTATGTGCAAAGGATTTCCCACCAAGAACTGTATCCGGTGCTGAAAGAATTTTTTAAATCGGAGATTTAGAAGCAGAGATATAGGGGGAAAGCAATTTACCTTTACGCCCCCTAGCGGAAAGTCAATGAATTACATAACTATCCAACAAAGAAGGAATTTTTCAAATCGGACTCTTGGAAGTAGAGATATTGACAAAAATAAGATATACATCTACGCCCCGTGGCGGAGAAACCATGGGATATTTTAAGAATAAAATATTCCGAAAAAGTTTATGGACGTGAGTGGCATCGGTCCATGAAATAATTTTTTAAACCGAGATTTTAGAAGCTCAAATTTTATGGCAAATACATCAGAAGCAAAATTTAACACTTACGCCCCCTCGTAGCCAAAGTATTCTTTACCAAAAATTAGAAATTATATACAAAATTTTTTCCATCAGGAGCTGTATCCGCTGAAGAAAAAAGTTTTCAAATCGTAGTTTTAGAAGAAGAGTTATCGGGGGAAACGTAATTTAGTTTTACGCCCCTAGCGGAAAATCTATGCGTAATTTCAAAAAGTAACTGCATCTGAAATACTCTTCGACATAAATGGAATCGAAAGATAAAATAATTTTTCAATCGGATGTTTAGAAGCAAATATGTGGAATAAAACGTATTTTTGAATTCGACGTCATGTGCATTTACGCCCTCTAGCGGCAAAATTGTAATCGCAAAAAAAAACGAAATAAAGGATCATCATTCGCATATTTCAAGCTACCCAATGTAAAAAGAATTTTTCAAATCGGACTCATAGTTGCAGAGATATCGTGTCTACAGACGGACGGACGGACGGACTAACTGATAACATGAGCACGATCTTTTTTTACAAAAGACGCGCTAACAACAACCATATTTTAAACAAGAAAGATGACACCAAATTTTCGGGTGTAATAAGCATGTCTTTTGAATCCGTTCTGACGCAAATTAAATTTATCAAAGCTATTCAAAGTCAATGGAACCGGTATGGAAAACAATAGTATCTGACGGAAGAAAGAAGTTTTTCAATGGGGTTTTTAATCCCTCTGATATTGCTATAAACGGAATTGTGAGCTTACGCCCTCGGTTGCAGACTTGTGCGTTAAGAAAAATGTTAATTTATATGAAAAACATTTCGCACTGGAAACGCTCTCCAACACAGAAAGAATTTTTCAAATCGGACTCTTAGAAACAGAGATATCGACAAAAATAAGATGTGACTTTACGTCCCCTGGTGGGAAAACCGTGCATTTATTTAGGAAGAAAGTATTCCCAAAATGTTTATCCATATGAGTGGTATTGGACCAAGAAAAAAAATTTAGTCGAATTTTCAGGAGCCCAGATTTTGCTACAAATACATCAGAAACAGAAATTAACCACTTATGCCCCCTGGTGGCCAAACCATTCTTTACCAAACATTAGAAATTATGTGAAAAATATTTTCCATCAGGTCCTGTACGCGATACAGGAAGAATTTTCAAATCGGAGTTTTAGGAGCAGAAATAACGCAGAAAACGCAATTTACCTTTGTGTCACCTAGCGGAAAGTCTATGATTTACTAGAAAATTTTGAATTTACATGAAAAACATTTCGTATCGGAAACACTATCCAACAAAGAAGGAATTTTTCAAATCGGACTCTAAGAAGTAGAGATATTGACAAAATTAAGATATACATCTACGCCCCCTGGCGTAGAAACCATGCATTATTTCAAGAAGAAAATGTTCCTAAAAGGTTTGTCGACATGAATAGTATCGGTCAACAAACGACTTTTTTTAATCGAGATTTTAGAAGCTCATATTTTGATGGAAATACATCAGAAGCGGAAAGTAAGACTTACGCCACCTGGTGGCCAAACCATTTTTTACAAAAAATAGAAATTATGTGCATAGGATTTCCCTTCAGGAGCTGTATCCGATGCTGAAAGAATTTTTCAAATCGGAAATTTAGAAGCAGAGATATAGGGGAAAGCAATTTACCTTTACGCCCCCTAGCGGAAAGTCTATGAATTACTTGAAAATTTTAAAATTATATGAAAAACATGTCACACTGAAAACTATCCAACAAAGAAGGAATTTTTCAAATCGGACCATTAGAAGTTGAGATATTGATAAAAATAAGATATACATCTACGCCCCCTGGCGGAGAAACTGTGGAAAATTTTAAGAAGAAAATATTCCGAAAAGGTTTATCGATGTGAGTGGCATCAGTCCACGAAAGAATTTTTTCAATCGATATTTTAGAAGCTCAGATTTTATTGCAAATATATCAGAAGCAAAAATTAACGCTTACGCCCCCTGGTGGCCAAGTATTCTTTACCAAAAATTTGAAATCATATGCTAAAGATTTTTCATCAGGAGGTGTATCCGCTGAAGACATTTTTTTCAAATCGGAGTTTTAGGAGAAGAGTTATCGGAAAAAATGTAATTTACTTTTACGCCTCCTAGCGGAAAATCTATGCGTAATTTGAAAAAGCAATTTAAGACGTATTTTTGAATTCGACATCATCTGCATTTACGCCCTCTAGCGGCAAAATTGTACATCGTAAAAAAAAACGAAATAAAGGATCATCATTCGCATATTTCAAGCGTCCCAATGCAAAACAAAATTTTCAAATCGTACTAATAGTGGCAAAGATATCGTGGGTACAGACGGACTGACGGACAAACCATTAACATAAGCACGATCTTTTTTTACGCTTTCCAACCGTAGGTTGAAGAAGCGTATATGCTCCAGCTTTGTCCGTCCGTCTGTCTGTCGGCACGATAACTCGCGTAAAAATGGTTCGATTTCGATGAAATTTTAGTATGTGGTAGGGGAACATCTGTGGACGAACCCTGTTGAAAATGGACGAAATGGGGTCAAAGGTCACGGCATAGAAGCGAGATCCATTCCATTGCCCTTATACGTCATAACTTGCGTAAATATGGTTCGATGTCGATGAAATTTTAGTATGTTGTAGGGGACCACCTGGGAATGAACCCTATTGAAAATGGGGGAAGTCGGGTCAAAGGTCAGGACATAGGAGCGGGATACATTCCAATGCCTTTATGCGTCATAACGTGCGTAAAAATGGTTCGATTTCGATGAAATTTTATTATGTGGTAGGGAACCACCTGGCGACAATCTTATGACGTCACAATCTCGCGCTTGATATGTTGGTGCGCGGTCACGCCATCTGTCTCACTACGTCACGCGTTGTGTGTGGATCCTATTAAAGTTTTATGACGTCACACTCTTGCGAGCAGATGGTCGCGATTCCCATCTGCCTCATTACGTCGCGCATTGTGTGCGTATGTTCGTCCGCACGATAACTCGCGTAAAAATAGTTCGATTTCGATGAACTTTTATTATGTGAAAGGGGATCACCTGGGAAGGAACCCTATTGAACGTGAATGAAATGGGGTCAAAGGTTAGCACATAGGAGCGGGATCCATTCCACTTCTCTTATGCATCATAACTAACGTAAAAAAGGTTCGATTTCGATTAAATTTTAGTATATGGTAGGGGACCACCTGGGGACAAACCCTATTGAAAATGGTGGAAGTGGGTCGTTTTGAACTATCTTAGTTAATTCCAAGTCATTTAACGGTTGTGGCCATAAATATGGATCACTCACATTGGGTGCTGGGGCTTTGCTGACCGCATGAATCTCCTCATATTCTGGTGCAGGTGATGAGAGAGATGAAGGCTGCGACGGCAACTCTGAATGCAGCACCTCATCACCTCTGTTGCTAATGCTGCTCTGGTTGCTGGGTCCTGTAACTCTTTCTGTTGATGTTGAACATGCTTGAACACAAGGGGACATCTCTTCTAATATCGTGGAATAGATACTGAAATTCGGCATAAAGGCAAGCAGTGCTTGAAGATCATTATGAGTGATTTCAATGCGAATATAGGGCAACAGCAACAAAATGAAACTTCGGTAGGTAAAAGAAAAAAACCAGCGTGGAAACACTCTCGTAGGTTTTTGAAGGCACAATGGTTTCTCATCATGAACTCCTCTTTCCACACACACACACACACACACACTATAATGAATTAGCTTTGCTTACCTTTTTGCTAAGCTAATTATTATGAATGAATAATGCTCTAAGCTTCAAAATGATGAATTCCCAAAAGGGTGTTGTTACTCGTTAATTATGAACTTAAACAAAGTCTCAACGCTGGTTATTTATATTAAGTAATCAAAGTCATAAACCTAACAGCCAGACAGAGGTCTGACAAAACTAAGAATTGAGAAAGACTGAACTTACAGAACAACTTGTTTATTATGATGACTCCTGGTCAACTAAGGCACTCATATATCACTACTACATAACAACACACTGCAACGCAACGCAACACACCAACTACACCAACCACACAACTCCAACGCAACAACACAACTACAACGCAACAACACAACAACAACGCAACAACACAACAACTCACTTCTCGATGAACGCGCCTATATACGAGCTACCACCACGTCATGACTTACACTCATTGCCAGATCTCATTCAGCGGGTGAAATAATATTCCGTTCAGTAGGAAGATAATTTACATAGTAAAATAAAATAACCAGAGATAGTAAAATCAAAAGGAAAGTGAATATAGAGTATACGTTACATCATCTCCCCCTTAATTTTTCTTCTTTTTTTTTTTTTTTTTTTTTTTGGTTTCGAAAAATCTATCAATTTTGGAGTGTAAGTCTTACATTTCGATGATTGACGTTTCTCGATCTTTTTTTTTGATTTGTTGTTTGGTGGTAGCCGTATTTACATTATCAACTTGGCATAACAATTTACGAATCTGTATTCGACTGTGAAATTTGTAGTGTAGAACAAACCAAACCTGCATCGGCATACTTTCCTTTTATTCTGCCTAGCAGGAATCACTTTTAATTTCAAATTACGTGCCTCATTCGTTGTAATACAGAACAACTGTATCAGCAGCGAAGATTGCCTGAAGCTGCCTAACAGTAACAATTTTATTATTTTCATTTCAAATTACGTTTGCCTCATGCGTGGAAATACAGAACAACTGTATCAGCAGCGAAATTTACCTGGAGCTGCCTAACAGTAACAATTTTATTATTTTACCCCTAAGCACATAGATATATACAAAAAAGTGGATTAGTAGATGGACATAGAAGAAATATAAAAAAAAAACACACATATATACACAAAAAAAGAATGCATAGGCCCACACGAAAAAAAGAAATTCTGACACGCCAACTGGTCGAGCAGGAAAAACAATAAACTGAGAAAAGAACCTGTCCACGAGAACTTACTTATCTCGAGGACGCATAAAAATTCTAGTGCGAAAACGTTTTCCAGGCCTAATGGGACTGGGGAAATCAGGTGGCTTGGATCTCTTCCGGGACGGTAATGGAACATCGGTCTGTTGTCGGTCAGGAATCTGGCGGTCTGGAAATCCCTGCGGCTGAGAAGAACGGTCAGGAACGTCAGAAGTCTGGCGGTCCGGAAATCCCTGCTGCGGCTGATAGGAACGGTCAGGAGTCTGGCGGTCTGGAAATCCCTGCTGCGGCTGATAGGAACGGTCAGGAGTCTGGCGGTCTGGAAATCCCCTGCGGCTGAGAAGAACGGTCAGGAACGTCAGAAGTCTGGCGGTCCGGAAATCCCTGCTGCGGCTGATAGGAACGGGCTCCCCCAGGCTTTGGATATGAAGTCCCTTGATGCTGGGGCCCGTTGTGTCCTTCCAGTATCTTTTTGGAGGGACGTGTCTCCGGCCACATCGCTTGTTTTCGTTTACGCCCACGGGGCATGATAGTAGTAGCAGGCATCGGCCCTGTTTGCCCTGAACGGAGGTTCCAGGGGCGAAACCCGGGCGGATGCAAAGATTTCTGCCTTCGTCGCTGTTGCGGCGAAGCAGATTGGGGAGACAAGTGACGTTTGCGCCCAGCTTTTGGTGGTGCTGGACGGTGTGGAATATTAAATGTTGGATTCATAACTGACAAATCCGAAATGTCCGACGCCTCTGAGTCGCTGCTGTAATTCAGCGGTCGTGCAGGGCGATGTTTGGATTGCCTATGGGAATACTTTCCGATGAGGTATTCAAAGAAGAACTATCCCGCGTTGGTGCAGAGTTAGCCGGAAACGGCGCAGCAATAGTCTTGGCAATGGTTGGAGGGAAAGGAACGATACTAGTATTCGACGAACGCGAATCGAGCCTTGGTCTCACGGGAGAATCAGGTTGCGGTTGTAGAAACTCGTCTGGAGGGGGGAGGGTGAAGGAAAAATCACTGGTGATTCGTCAAAAATGTTCGGTGGGTCGTCCACAATTTCTGGCGGTTGAACATGAGATATAGATTCTTGAGTCTGTGGAACAGAAGGTTGAGTAGGATTGATAATGAACTCGATATCCCGTTCGTGATACTTGCGACATTGATCAACATGTACATAATGAAAATTGTTGTTCGGTTTCCCCAGAACAATATTATTTTCAAAGACATTTGCCACCCGATATGGACCTTCGTAGCTGGGTGCAAATTTCTTCACTAAAGTATGCGAAACAGAAGACTGGAAGTGCGTTTCCACGAGAGTGAGATCTCCAACGACAAGATCTGGTTCCCTACGCCTAGAATTATAATATCGTGCTTGAGCCGCTTGTGCTCCTAGCATTGCAACACGAGCTTTTTCTGCCATAATGTGTACTGATTGCGGAGTTGGTCGCTGGTTTAATTCGTCGATAATCCCCGTTAAATTTTCAAAAGGGGTTTTAATTTTGCGACCCAGAAAAAGTTCTGCAGGAGTAATTTTAGTAGACTCGTGGACAGACGAGCGGAGGGCGAACGCAAAAAGTTGTAAATGTTCATCCCATCTTTCATGGTGGTCCATTACGAAAGTCGCAATCATTTTCACTAGCGTTCGGTTAACGCGTTCTGCAGGATTACTCTGGGGATGATATGGGAAATGAATTTATGTTTAATGTGTAATCTCGCACACATTCTTTCAAAAATGTCAGAAATAAATTGAGGACCATTATCCGAAACTACTTTATTAGGTGCACCATATCTAGAAAATACTTCATTAACTAAGACATTACAAATAATCTCAGCCGTAGCGGCTTTAATGGGAAAAACTTCAACCCATTTAGAAAAATTATCAGTTAGTACTAAAACATAACGAGCTTTATTTTTAACAGATAATGGATAAGGTCCCAATAAATCTATGGAAATAATATCAAATACATGAGAACTTGAACTAGATTTCAAGTGACCGGCCGGTCTTACATTACGGTAATTATTAATCTGACACAAGTGACATGATTGAACGTATGCGAGCACACTTTGGTACATGCCAGGCCAATAGGCAACATCCCGCAATTTACAACGGGTCTTGCGAATACCTAAATGGCCTGCAAGAGGTTTGTCATGAAATTCATTTAAAAGAGCCATTCTAAGGGTTCGCGGAATACATGGGCGAAACTCTGCCCTAGTAGTCCGAGACTTTGTATAATAAAGAAGACCCTCTATTACTTCAAAATGTTGTGACCTTCCAGCCAGAGAAGGATCACTTGGTAAGGGCGAACCCGCAAGCAAAAAATTGTAAATATCCCCAAAATCTGGATCATTTATTAATTCTGCCATTATCTGCTCTCTGGATGTGATATCAGCTATCAGAAGTAAAGGCTGACATCCAGGAGTAGTTTCGGTGGGGACCCCACTAATCGGAACGCGAGATAATGCGTCCGGTAATTGATTCTTATTACCTGGCTGATACGAAATTTTGATATTGCTCTCTTGTAACTTCAGAGCCCACTTCATAAGTCTTTGAGATAGGTGTTTAGCAGAATTCAAATACTGAAGGGCAGAATGATCCGTAATTATGTTAACTGTCAATTCGTTAAGATAACATTGAAATTTATTCAGTGCATACACAACAGCAAGACATTCACGTTCCGTAGCTGAATAATTGCGTTCAGCTTTAGCTAAAGTACGAGACGCAAAAGCTATTGGATGCCCAGCTTGTGACAAAACGCAACCAAGACCAACTCCGGATGCATCAGTATAAATATCAAATTCTTTAGAATGATCCGGGAAAGCCAACACCGGAGGCTGAGTCAATGCAGACTTCAGTGTTTCGAATGCAGCGTTAGCTTCAGGTGTCCAAATAAACTTCTTGTATTTACGCTTTAAGGCATACAATGGCTCACATATTGTAGCATAAGCGGGGACGAACTGCTGATACCATCCGGTCATTCCCAGAAAGCGGGATAGTTCTTTTGCTGTTTTAGGCCGAGGAAAGTCAGCAATAGGCCTAATTTTTTCATTATCAGTGAATAAGCCGTGGGGAGTGATTTTCAACCCCAGATATACAATCTCGTCCCGCGCTATCTGGCATTTACTAGGTTTTAACGTCAAGCCAGCATTGTATATAAGTTGGAACACCTGTTTGAGCAGAGAAAGGTGCTCGTCAAAAGTCTCTGATGTGATAATAATATCATCCAAATAGACATGCACATGGGGACCCAGGACAGGTCTGAGAACCGTGTCCATAAGCTTTTGGAAAGTAGCAGGTGCAGAAGCTAAACCAAAAGGCATACGTAAATATTCATAGGCCCCAAAAGGAGTCACAAAGCCTGTTTTATCGACCGAGTCCGGATGTACTGCCACCTGCCAATATCCACTCGCCAAATCCAAAGTTGACATCCATTTGGTTGACGACAAGTCATTTAGAATATGTGACATGACAGGTAGGGGATAATTGATTGTTTTTGTGACTTGGTTGAGTTTGCGAAAATCTGTCACGAAACAAAATTCATTTGGTTGTTTCTTTGGAACCAAGAAGGCAGGAGCCGCCCAGGCGCTTGTTGATTCCCTGATTATGCCCTGCTTAATCATTTCCGCAATTTGACGTTGCATTTCCTGTTTTTTATGTGGAGCACAAGGGTAAGGTTTCGTCGCAATGGGTTTCGAACCATCAGTGTCAATAACATGATAAACCACCTGTGTGAAACCAGGTTGATCCGAAAATAAACCAGGGCTTTCCTGTAAAAGGAGAAAGCTAGTCTCGTTACCCCTCATTCAATTGGTCACTCAACAATAAACTCGTAATATCTACAGGAACCGTCGGAATCATTTCGACAGGTTCCGGAAAGGAAATCACATGTTGTACAAAATTCAAAGTTATTTGAAACTTGTTAATAAAGTCCATACCCATGAGACATTTCACGGGTAGCTCGTCTATAAGCAGGAAAGAATGTGTAAAACGAGCTTTTCCCAGCCCTAAAGATAATGTGACAGTTCCTGAAATACTGAAGATTTCGTTATTTGCACCTCGCAAATACTGCGTTGCAGGCTGAACATGTATTGCAGAAAAAACATCATTGCAAAACTTTGTATTTAGGGCTGATATCTCAGACCCAGTGTCGAACTTTGTCTCGACAATAATGTCTTCAAGTGTCAAGAATACATCAGGCAACTGAGGAGTTTGAACAGTCACTAATACTGTTTTAGGGTCAGGATGTTTGGTATCAGGAAGCAGGACCGACCCTTCGTCTACTTCCTGTGGAAGTTTAAAGGAATTCTGGTGGTGTTATCATGTGGTCGGAAACCTCGACCCTGCCGGGTATCGGGAAAATTTTCACGATAAGGAAAATTGCGTGCACCCTGCGTCGGGAACTCCGCGTGTCTGTTGAGATTTTCATTTTCGTTACGTCTGCCCTCAGCACGGGCAGAAAAATTATTATTGCCCTGAGCATGATAACGTTCCGAATGCTGCTGAGTGGAACGGGGTCGAGCATACTGTGCATTATGACGATACCCCGTAGCTTGCTCCGAAACTCGTTGCCGGTTCGCCACTCTTCTGTGTGGTGGAACGTATGAAGCTTGGGTGGGCACGTGTGTATGCTCGCGCTGAAAGTTTTGTCTATTATGCCGCTGAGGGTTTTCGTAATAAGCCTCGCGGGGTGCCCGAGCATGGTGAGTTGCAGCATGTTTGCCATGTCGCTCTTCATACGTGCGTATGAGGCGAAGGCATTCATGAATAGTGGTAGGGTGTCGAACCTCAAGAAAATCTTGTAAGAATGGGTCGAGCTGCTGTACGAGGGTATCCAACATGTCAACATGACTGGCATGTGGATCCCATAGATTATATAGGCGTGTAGTTTCCAACGCAAATGCAACAGGGCTATCATTGGGACCCTGCTGACGAGAAAACAGCTGTTGAGCAAGGCTAGCTCGACTGAGGCCGAAAGGAAAGACCTCCAAGAATTCTGCACGGAAATTCTCATAATGAGAATCCGGGTTCGACCCTCGCCACTGCCGATACCAGGTCTTGGCGGTATCTCTCAAGCAAGTTCCGGCAATTTGGACCTTGCAGTCTTCCGGAATATTATATAAGTCAAAATGGTCTTCCAGATCTTCGAGGAACTTTAAAGACCCCTCCAAACCATTGAAATAAATTGTTCCAGCATGCGGCACGAAATGGGCAAGCATTCTGCTTCGCTGAGAGGATTGAATTCCCTCAGCTACGACCCGCGACTCAGAGTGATAAGAAGCTGGTGCATTCCGAAATGGTGAAGAATGCTTGGGTATGTGTAGATTATTCATATCCAAGTCAGAGCCACAGGCTTCGTACAAATTGTCCAAACAAACACCATTACCCTCGAGACTTGCCGGAAGGTGGAAATTTGCAGTTGTCTCAGGTAAGGAAGCCATGGGTAATAATAGTCAGGATCTCGTGTTCGAGAAAAGTTCGGGCGCCAATTATAATGAATTAGCTTTGCTTACCTTTTTGCTAAGCTAATTATTATGAATGAATAATGCTCTAAGCTTCAAAATGATGAATTCCCAAAAGGGTGTTGTTACTCGTTAATTATGAACTTAAACAAAGTCTCAACGCTGGTTATTTATATTAAGTAATCAAAGTCATAAACCTAACAGCCAGACAGAGGTCTGACAAAACTAAGAATTGAGAAAGACTGAACTTACAGAACAACTTGTTTATTATGATGACTCCTGGTCAACTAAGGCACTCATATATCACTACTACATAACAACACACTGCAACGCAACGCAACACACCAACTACACCAACCACACAACTCCAACGCAACAACACAACTACAACGCAACAACACAACAACAACGCAACAACACAACAACTCACTTCTCGATGAACGCGCCTATATACGAGCTACCACCACGTCATGACTTACACTCATTGCCAGATCTCATTCAGCGGGTGAAATAATATTCCGTTCAGTAGGAAGATAATTTACATAGTAAAATAAAATAACCAGAGATAGTAAAATCAAAAGGAAAGTGAATATAGAGTATACGTTACAACACACACACACACACACACACAAACCACACACACACACACACTTAGGGAATGGACATGGAAGTATCCCAATGGAATGACAAGTGAAAGTGATTTTTTTTATTATGTGTAACAAGAAATTTGTCATTGAAGATTGCAGTGTTAACTTACGTAAAAATTCTTCGATCTGGATGAAATGTTAGTATGTTGTAAGGGCCTGCCTATTAAATGGGCAAAATGGGGTCAATGAATCCTATTGAAAATGGGCGAAATGGGGTAAAAGGTTAGGACACAGGAGCGGAATCTATTCCACAGCCCTTATGCATCATAACTTACGTAAAAATGCTTCCATTCCGACAAAACTTTATCATGTTATTTCGGAGGTACAATGAACCGGTCCTGTAGAATATCGTAGAAATGGGATCAAAGCTCAGGGCACAAGACCGAGATTTATTCCACAGCCATTATCCTCATAACTTGAGTGATAACTTGAGTAATGATTTCTGGTATGTTGGAAAGCGTATCATAATCAATGCATTGCATGATTTTGCTAAGTTGTTTATAAAAGACGTGCTAAAAATGCTGATTTAAAACATTTTTTAGATCAGTCAGGTTTATTGAAGTAAGTAAATTTGTGAAATCATATGCATTTATTGTAAGTTCTGTATTATTATTTTCACTAATGAAATACAATATTTTTTTATTATTGTTAACAATCCAGGTATTATCGTAAATTTTGTCAAAAAGTATGTTCATTAAATTCTGGAAGATACTGCAAACTTGTTTGTTGTAACGTTTTGTGCCGCAAGTAATGAAACGAAGACCAACAGGGTTTTTGTGAAATTTAGGTAATGCATAGATATATGGAAATTCCAACTGAAACTTTTTTGGTTTTCAAAAGTTTGTTAAACGCAATGATTTTTTCTTTATATGGTACTGTTTGTTTCAGCAACAAGACTATAAGTTTCCCCGTTTGACAATTCTTTAATCACAATTTGGTAGTAGAATGTCTTACAAATGAAGGCATAGTTTTTATTACTTTTATCCACAGCGGTAATGATCAAATTTTTTGTAGCTCAAGAAAGACGGTCCTAAATCTCCTCCAGCATCTAATACAGCAAAACTTTCTTCCATATTTCTCAATTGCTTTTAAAACATCTTCCAGTATATTATGAAGCCACTGAAGAAGCTCTGCACAGGGATTTTACATTTATCTGACAGTTCATACACAAAGTTCTAAATGTCCCTTGAAATTGTATCTTTTATTTTTCTTTAGGCACATATATGTCAAGTATAAAATTAGTACCATAATTTTAAAGTCTTCTAAGTTCAAGATTTTCCACAAGTCAGTACTTCCGGTTAAAATATGACCACATTTCTTATTGACAAACGGCTAGTATTTCTTTTCTTGACAGTGGCATGGTAATGAATCATATTCTGTTTCTCCAATTACCCCACAAAACTTATTGTAGTTGAAAATTCTTCTTCCCATAGATATTTCATATTTATATGTGGGGAAAATTGAGAAATTCTCTTTTAGAGTGAATAGATGAGATTTGTAGTGAAAGTTTTTATTAAATTAGAATTTCACCAAACCATGTCTTATGACACAATATTTTCTTAGTAGAATTTTTTTATGAATTTTTGATGTAGTCATTCTGAAATCGCAGTAATCAGTAATAATGTCTCTGATCATATTGTTACGAAAATTATAACTCTTAAGTTTATCATACAAAGCAGCTATTTTTTTATTATTCTGATAATGAAGAGCTGCAATTATTTTTTAGGATCCATAGGTTTCATTAATAATATTTTCCAATTCTTCTACGAAATTATCAAAATCTATATATACTTGTTTATTTTTTCCTTTACCTCTTTAAACTTTTTGTACACAATAATTAGAATTATATGAGTGTTTCTGAACATATAGCACCATATTTTTGATGTTTCTATCTTCATTATAAGGAAACATTCTTTCATTATTAAATATGGTTTTTAGTCCATATGGATAAAGGCTGTTATTTAAAATCCTTTCATGGCTCTTCATCCATAGCCTGGTTTCTTCTTTAGGTTCAATTTTCAAAATAGAAATGGTAATATTTCCAAAATCACGTAATCTGAAATGCTCCAACTCTATTTTCGTAACATTTCTGCCATTCTTTATATCCGATCGGTGTCCATTGATCCTAATGTTTAAATTATTGGAAGTTTGACCAACATATTTTAAGTGACAAGTATTACAAGTTGTACAATGGACACAACTTTTGTTCTTGCAAAACACCGGTGAATTTTGGGGAATATCTAGCTGCTCCAAATCCAAAAGCAAGCAAGTTTTGCAACATGAATCTTTACATTTATTAAACAACAATCCTGAAGACTGAAAATCTTTTCCCATTGTCGCATACCATGAGGTCTTAAAAAACTCATAATCATCAGAATTACATGATTTATCTTTTTTTAGATTGTGGTTCTTAAAGTTTTTATGATGTTTTTGATTTTATTAAAAAATTTAAATGGAGGCGATGACTCACTTTTTGAACTCAAACTCGCTGCCTTATTTGGGAACGCAGACCTTTTTAACCAGCGAGACGTCTGATGCTGTATGTAAGTTCTCGTACTAGTATCAGTCATGGTTAGTATCACATATGAAAGAATCTTCTATTAGGGGTATGCAAAAGCTTCGGGCGGGCGCTGTAGGGGCAGACGACCCGTGCTGTCAGTTCGTACATGAAGCCAAGCATGGCGGTCGATAAAGTTCATTTGCGGCCCTGTTTGTTATTCATGTTTAACTTAGGGAAAAGTGCGAGCGAAGCATACGGTTCCATATGTCAGGCGTATGGTGAAACGGTTATGGGTGAGCGGACCTGTCGAAAATGGTTTGCCAGGATTAAGAAAGGTGATCTAAGCTTGGAAGACACATGCACGTAGACCGCAGGAACTCACAGACGACGACCTGGGATCGCTGTTGCAAGAGGAGGCCACACAATCGACCACGCAACTGGCGAAACGTTTGAAAGTGGCTCAATCGAAGGTGGTACGACGTCTACAGGCCTTGGGGAATATCAAGAAGATTGGTAAGTGGGTTCCGCTTACTTTAACGGAGCGTAATATTGGTTAACGATTGGGCATCTGCATGTCGTTGCTGAAGAGGTTTCAAGGAAAGAATTTATTGTGGAAGGTTGTCGCCGGGGATGAAAAATGGGTCTACTGCGACAACCCCGAACGCAAGTCATCCTGGGTCGACCCACGTTAGCCATCAACATCCACTGCAAAACAGGATATCCACGGGAAAAAGGTTCTGTTGTGTGTGTGTGTGGTGGGATAAGCATGGAGTGCTTTACTTCGAACTGTTGAAACCGGGTGAAACAATCACTACACAACGCTATAGCGATCAGTTGATGAAACTGAACACCGCAATCGAGAAAATACACCCATGGACAGATAATGCCAGACCACATGTCGGTGCCACCACGAAATCCACCCTTGAACAGTTACACTGGGAGGTTTTAGCGCACCTGGAATACATTGCACCCTCAGACTTTCATCTCTTTCGCTCTATGCAACATGCCCTGGCCCAACAGCGGTTCACCACAGTTCCAGAGGTGGAAAATTTTCGTTACTGCGTTCTTCAGCTCAAATCCCGAGTCCTTCTATCACAGGGGCATTCATTTGTTGTCAGAAAAATGGCAAAAGGTCATTGATGCTAACGGCCAATATTTCGTTGAATAAATATGTACTGGTTTCCTGATTGTTCCTGTCTCCTTTGTCCTTAAAACGGCGGAAACTTTTCATACCCCTAATATGTTATCCTGTACAATCGATAACTCTATTCAGCAAAATACCGTGCAAAGCTGCTGGCATATATGCAGACAAAAATATAATCACGATATGGAAATCACATTACCGAATGTAGTTGAAACTCGACACGATTGCGTGCAAAGCTGCAGGAACCAAGGACGGTATATACACTGCTGGCCACCCAATATGCAACACCGAGAAGAACACTACATAGCAAAGCCAGATTTACTGGACACATAAAAACAGATACAAAGATGAAACGATTGAGCTTACAGGCCCGTGCGACTTGCGGAACACGCAGACATCAATATTTCGTGTCCCCCATGGCTTTCAATAACGGCCGCTACACGCAGCGGCATCGAACGAAAGAGGCTTTGGATGTGGGCTTGGGGTATGTCGGTCCAGAATGCTTCCACACGTTGCCACAGTTCATCAGGCGTAGCCGCGGGTGGTGCTTGCCGGGCCACTCGGTTGCCGATCAGGGACCAGACGTGTTCGATGGGCGACACATCGGGAGAACAGGCTGCCCACGGCAGCAGTGACACCTGGTGGGCCGTGAAGAATTGTTGCACGATGCGTGCCACGTGCGGACACGCATTGTCCTGTTGAAACGTGGCCGCTGGCAAGTCCTGCAGGTAAGGGAGGTCTATAGGCTCAAAAACGTGGGAGATGTAGCGTTGGCTCTTGAGTGTACCGACGATACGTACCAGAGGGGTGCGGGTGTCATATCCAATTGCGCCCCAAACCATAACGCCAGGCGACGGACTGGTATGGCGATGCATAATGCAGGCGTCATACAGTCTCTCGCCGCGGTGCCGTCACACGCGGATCAGACCATCATGGTGTTGCAAGCAGAAGCGGGATTCGTCGGAGAAGACAATATCGTGCCATTCCGTAGTCCAGGTGCGGCGTTCAACGGCCCACTGCCGCCGTACTCGCCGGTGGTGTAACCTCGATGGTAATCGGAGCAATGGGCGCCGTGTGACAAGTCCCCGCTCCTGCAGACGACGTTGAACGGTACGTGCTGTAACAGGTTGTTGCGGAACACACCCTAATTCCTGCGCTAACGTTCGTGATGTGGAGGTGCGAGCCGTCAATGCCCGCAGCACAACATGCCAGTCCTCTCGTTCGGTGGTGTGTCGCGGCTGCGGTAATCGCTCACGTCGGTCCGTCCGTCCCTCCTGCACCCACCGAATCCATACTCGCCTCTCTGTGGCTGGATGTCGTACCACACGGCCGCCGATGTCTCGGTACGATAAACCGCTGTCGCGATAAGCCACTATTCGTCCTCTGTCGAACTCCGAAACGAGCTGGAATGACTGCCGTCTTCTGCGACGAGGCATCAGGAAGCTTCCCACGCACAGGTCCGGCAGCACAACACACTTCCACCACTTACACCCCGCCTTCTGTGCACTCTTCTTATAGTGCTTCTCGGTGGCGTGCCGGGCGCACATGATTTGCATATGCCCTGCAGTGCTAATCGTTTGCATGTCCTCTCGCGGGCGACGCATGCTGCGAATTTCAGGCCAAGCGGATGCTTCCTTCTTGGTGTTGCATTTTGGGTGGCCAGCAATGTAGTTCTAGTGTTTCTATTTCGTGTTTGTCTCCTACGCTTAAAAATACTTGTAATTCTTCACAGTTTTTCATTAGGTTTTTGTCACTCATTTTCAATAAGTCTTTAATTCGGTACATGAAGCCAAACGTGCTTTCGGGGGATTTGAGAGCTTCAAATCTCGGCCGACAGCTCATTTGCACGGCGTCTACAACCACATTAAAGTAGTTTATTTTGAAGTGGTCTTGCGGGGAAATCTCAAGAGCCTCGTCCTCTGCTTCGTAGGAGAACGTTTTCTTTTTCCGTCTCTGCCACATCTAAGTGCATACTTTGACTTTGCCATATTTTTCTGATACAATGTACCTTGACAAGAAGAGCATACCAAATCACTAGGGAGGTAACAAATTCATGGGTGGTTATTTCCTTTTCCAATGACTGGTACTCACTGATCAGCCCACAGTCTGTGGTTTTTTCACGCAGACTCACAAAAGCATCGCAAACGTTGTTCAGCTGATATCTTACAGCTATCACAGATTCAACTCTGCATTCCCACCTGGTTTCTGAGAGAGGTTTCAGCGAAATGTTCACATGTGCCTTGAGAATGCCCCATCTATCGCTGGAGCACGAGAAAATGGTGTAGAATCTCTGCAATAGGCCAAAAAATGACTGGACCTGAGCGCAAGATGAAGCGGCGTCACCCAACAACAGGTTCCAGCTGTGGCTTCCACAAGGTACAAAGAAAGCTAGGGGGTTCATGTTGAGAAGTATTCTTTAGACACCGCTTTTTTCCCCGCGCATGTTGGCACCATTATCGTAACCTTGCCCTCTATAGTTTTCCAGTGACAAACCTAGTTGTTCCAGTTCAGTGACGATATAATCAGCCAACCTTTCACCAGAAGTTTTCTCTACCGCTAAAAACCCCACAAAGTGTTCCTCAATATCAGCAGTGCCCTTGTTTGAGGTTCGCAGTATTATAGAGAGCTGCTCAATCCGAGCGATATCTGGAGTACAGTCCAGGATTATTGAATAGTACTTGTTCTTTAACACTTTTTCTAATATTTTGTGGCTTTAACGTGGCTTGCTATGAGCTGTATGAACTCATTTTGGATATTTTTCCCGAGGTAGTGGTTTCTAACAACCATCTTATTCATCAGTTGGTGTAGATGCTCTCGTAAAATGGGATCAAATCTAGCAATCAATTTGACCAAATCCAAAAAATTGCCGCTGGAATCTGTGGCGAAAATTTTCTTGTGTCCTCTAAAAGCCAAATTGTGGGAAGCCAAAAATTGCACGATTGCCAGTAACCTCTCCAATATGTCTTTCCAGCGCTGCTGTTCAGCTCGAATCGCAGTTTGAGATAGCGAGTCGATGGTTTTCCCGCAACTCAGCCCTTTTTCTGGAGCTAAACATTTTAGCATACAGTCCTTGTGGGACTTGCTGGTTTCATGAGATTTCAGGGCATCACTCAGATGCTTTCAGTCACTCATTCCCTCACTCGCACTGAAAGCACTACAGGAAGTAAATAAGAAGAAACGACACGCAAAACAATATAAAGCATCTTTTGATTCAGAATAAATCAACCATCGCCTGTCTTGCTCTTCACTATTTATTAAAATTCTAGTGTAATAGAATTCAATAAAACGGCGCCCACTTTCATTTTTGGGGAAACTTTTCTTGTTGACCCGCATAGGGTCGTTTTGAACTATCTTCGTTAATTCCAAGTCATTTAACGGTTGTGGCCATAAATATGGATCACTCACATTGGGTGCTGGGGCTTTGCTGACCGCATGAATCTCCTCATATTCTGGTGCAGGTGATGAGAGAGATGAAGGCTGCGACGGCGACTCTGAATGCAGCACCTCATCACCTCTGCTGCTAATGCTGCTCTGGTTGCTGGGTCCTGTAACTCTTTCTGTTGATGTTGAACATGCTTGAACACACACCTGTTCCTTTTCTCGAACAGCCTTATCAGTTTTGAAATATTTCGTCAATGAACCACGGAGTTGATGCTCTGGTTCTTTTCTGCTATCACTTTTTTCTTTTCATGCTGCCTGATTCATATTTTCTGCCGGTATCACGATCACGGGAAGTCATTTTACTCACGAACACAACACACCAGTTATCAATCGTGGAAAGCGGGAATCGCTTTTGTCCTTCAGTCAGGGCGCATGCGTGGGCGTCACGAGTAGATGGTCAGCTGCCAAGAAAATGTCTCTCCACGTCAATCATCGTAGCTCCGGTGCAGGAGGCTTGGCCAGCTTCGGCAAACGCACGTGTCAACTAAACTCCCTAGAACGGTAACTGGCTTCCGTGTGTACATTGCAACACACTACAATACTTGTACCCGAAATTGCGGCAAAACTCCTATGAAAAATATTTTGAAAAAAAAATTAAATTAGGACATTTCTCCACAATTTTCCCGCTGAAAAAATGTCTCTGACCAGAAAATAAAAATGTTTCTAACAGAGTAATTTTTCGATTGCACTAATTAAAAGCAGTAAACAGTTATTAGAATTGGTCATTTATTTGTATATAATCGTGAACTACAATATTTTATATTTTAGATGACGCTAAGCAAAAACTACTAATTAATTGGCAGCGGTGCGGGGCCCTGAGCGGTTGCGCGGTCTGCCCGTACCAGGAGCCACCACTGCCTCTAAACAATATATATCATCATCAATCATTACCAATTCGCTGCTGGATGAAGATCTCTTCAAGTTTCTTCCACAGAGGTCTATCTTCCGCCAGTCTCCTCCATGTCACTCCCGCATGCTTTCAATTTCATCCACCCATCTCTAATGGGGTCTTTTTCTGGGTTTTTTCCTGTCCCTTGAAATCCAGTCCAGAATTTCGGTTGTTCATCGGTGGTCCTTTCTTCTGGCAACATGTCCAGCCCGTTACCGTTTCAGGGACTTTAATCTGATAATGATGTCTTTCACTCTTGTCATTTTCCTTATCCATGAGTTCCTCTTCTTATCTTTCTTGGTTACATCAAGCATGCATCTCTCCATGCTGCTTTCAGTTGTCTGCAGTCTTTGTATATCTTTTTTAGTTGAGGTCCACATCTATGCTCTGTACGTAAGCACTGGAAGAATGCATTGATTAAACACTTTTCTTTTAAGAGATATTGGCATATTGCTCTTAAAAATTGTACTGTTTCTTCCAAAAGCTCTCCAACCAAGTTCTGTACATGTAATAATTTCTTCGTCAATTTGATCTTTTCTTGATATCTGCTGTCCAAGGTAAATGTAGATATCGGTTATCTCAAGCTTTCCCCCATCAATCGATAAATCTTCGTTTCTTGTAAGAGCATTGTGCATCAGTTTTGTCTTCTGAAAGTTCATTTTTAATCCCACTTCTTTACTCTTGTCAGTAAGTTCCTGCATCATACTCCGCAGCTCTGAAGAGACAGTTGCAAAAATGGCTACGTCATCAGCAAAACGAAAGTGAGTTAAATAATCTCCATCAGTCTTTATCCCTTTGTTTTCACAGTTCAATTATTGAAAGACATTTTGCACTGCAGCTTTAGAAAGTTTGGGAGATCTGGTGTCATCTTGTCTTACTCCCTTTCCAATTTTTATTGGTGCTGCATCCTCAAATAACAGAGCATTTGCACTTGTATTTTCGTAGATGTTACTAGTAAGAATAATGTATGCATCTTCAATACCGCAGAATTTCAAAGCCATTGTAACTGCTGGTGGTTTTATGGAAACAAATGCCTTTTCATAATCGATAAAAGCCATACGTATAATGAGAGTTCATATTCCCTCGTTCTTTCAATTAGTTCTCTCAACACATGGATGTGATCTATAGTGCTGTAGCCACTCCTGAATCCAGCTTTTTCTCTCGGTTAAGCCATGTCCAATGTTACCTTCAAGCGATGTGAAAGAACCTTAGTGAAGATTTTATAAACCGCTGATAGGAGGTTTATGGGCCTGTAGTTCCTGAAATCTCCTCAATGTCACCTTTTTTATGTAGCAGGATCATTGCAGCGTTGTTCCAATCCTCAGGAATCATCCCTTCATTGAGACATCAATTGAAAACTTGGGCGAGTGTAGTTTCAATTTCTCCGCTAGGTTCTTATATAATGCCCACGGTAATTGCATCTTCTCCTGGAGCTTTCCCCCGTTTCATGTTTTTAATTGCAGGTGTAACTTTTGCCGGGAGGATTGGAGAAACTTTGGTACTGTTACCTTTCGTGTTGTCTAGAGTAAATGTATCATCTCTTTAATATATTTTGAGTAGAAATCTTTCACTTTTGTCAAAATTCCGCCTCTATTTCTTGTTACGTATAGCCATCTTCTTTTCTCAGTACCATAAACTGTTTTCTTCCCTTACTTAAATGCCCCTTTGCTCTCTTCAGGCTTTGGTTGTTTTCAATTGCTTTTCTCACTAATTCGCTGTTAAATTTCCTTACTTCTTCAGTGAAACTTTTTCGTACTGTCTTGCACGGCTCTACGTATATATCCCAATTTGGAAGTGACATCTATTTTTGTCTTCATCTCCCTTCTTATTTTCATGAGCATTTTTGTTTTTCCTGATATTTTCTTCATATGCAACTTGTTCTTAGTACCACCTATTTTTTTCACTGTTTCCACAAGAGTCTTGGTTAGTTTTTTGTTAACTTCAGAGATGTCTACTTCTTCTGATGTTAGATCTTCTAGAGCGGGAAATCTGTTCCTGAGCTCCATTCTTTTATTGGAGGTTTAACGACCACTGTGAGCAACTCAATGGGATATAAGCAATCGCCCGTCCATAATTTCGGGCCACTGGTTCCAAGGAAGAGAAAGAGCCAGTGGCGTAAGACAAACACAAAATCCATGCCTCATCGGGATTCAAACCAGGACCCAGCTCAGACGAATGAACATAAGCCATTGCTTAGACCACTGCGCCACCAGGGTGGCAGTTTCAATTTGCAGGCATTATGATGTTTTTTAAAGTATAATGAAGTAAATTTCTCCGTCATTTTTGGTCCACGCCGGGGATCGAACCCGAGTCCACTTATTCCGGAATAAGTCGCTCTACCAACTGAGCTGCGCAGACGTTTGTTCTCGCTGCTATCTGCCTTTATGTAGTGTGCGTCCTGCGGGGCAGGCACGTCACAAAGGCTGGTCATGTCAATACATTTTGTATGCTTTTTGAGCTTGCCACGTTCAAGTTTAGTGTTTAGGGGCATCTTACATCTCACCATTCAATGATCACGTATTGTGTTGAATATTATCAGATTAAAGTCCATCATTATCAGATTAAAGTCCCTGAAACGGTAACGGGCTGGACATATTGCCAGAAGAAAGGACCACCGATGAACAACCGAAATTCTGGACTGGATTTCAAGGGACAGGAAAAAACCCAGAAAAAGACCCCATTAGAGATGGGTGGATGAAATTGAAAGCATGCGGGAGTGACATGGAGGAGACTGGCGGAAGATAGACCTCTGTGGAAGAAACTTGAAGAGATCTTCATCCAGCAGCGAATTGGTAATGATTGATGATGATATATATTGTTTAGAGGCAGTGGTGGCTCCTGGTACGGGCAGACCGCGCAACCGCTCAGGGCCCCGCACCGCTGCCAATTAATTAGTAGTTTTTGCTTGGCGTCATCTAAAATATAAAATATTGTAGTTCACGATTATATACAAATAAATGACCAATTCTAATAACTGTTTACTGCTTTTAATTAGTGCAATCGAAAAATTACTCTGTTAGAAACATTTTTATTTTCTGGTCAGAGACATTTTTTCAGCGGGAAAATTGTGGAGAAATGTCCTAATTTAATTTTTTTTTTCAAAATATTTTTCATAGGAGTTTTGCCGCAATTTCGGGTACAAGTATTGTAGTGTGTTGCAATGTACACACGGAAGCCAGTTACCGTTCTAGGGAGTTTAGTTGACACGTGCGTTTGCCGAAGCTGGCCAAGCCTCCTGCACCGGAGCTACGATGATTGACGTGGAGAGACATTTTCTTGGCAGCTGACCATCTACTCGTGACACCCACGCATGCGCCCTGACTGAAGGACAAAAGCGATTCCCGCTTTCCACGATTGATAACTGGTGTGTTGTGTTCGTGAGTAAAATGACTTCCCGTGATCGTGATACCGGCAGAAAATATGAATCAGGCAGCATGAAAAGAAAAAAGTGATAGCAGAAAAGAACCAGAGCATCAACTCCGTGGTTCATTGACGAAATATTTCAAAACTGATAAGGCTGTTCGAGAAAAGGAACAGGTGTGTGTTCAAGCATGTTCAACATCAACAGATAGAATTACAGGACCCAGCAACCAGAGCAGCATTAGCAGCAGAGGTGATGAGGTGCTGCATTCAGAGTCGCCGTCGCAGCCTTCATCTCTCTCATCACCTGCACCAGAATATGAGGAGATTCATGCGGTCAGCAAAGCCCCAGCACCCAATGTGAGTGATAAATATTTATGGCCACAACCGTTAAATGACTTGGAATTAACGAAGATAGTTCAAAACGACCCTATGCGGGTCAACAAGAAAAGTTTCCCCAAAAATGAAAGTGGGCGCCGTTTTATTGAATTCTATTACACTAGAATTTTAATAAATAGTGAAGAGCAAGACAGGCGATGGTTGATTTATTCTGAATCAAAAGATGCTTTATATTGTTTTGCGTGTCGTTTCTTCTTATTTACTTCCTGTAGTGCTTTCAGTGCGAGTGAGGGAATGAGTGACTGAAAGCATCTGAGTGATGCCCTGAAATCTCATGAAACCAGCAAGTCCCACAAGGACTGTATGCTAAAATGTTTAGCTCCAGAAAAAGGGCTGAGTTGCGGGAAAACCATCGACTCGCTATCTCAAACTGCGATTCGAGCTGAACAGCAGCGCTGGAAAGACATATTGGAGAGGTTACTGGCAATCGTGCAATTTTTGGCTTCCCACAATTTGGCTTTTAGAGGACACAAGAAAATTTTCGCCACAGATTCCAGCGGCAATTTTTTGGATTTGGTCAAATTGATTGCTAGATTTGATCCCATTTTACGAGAGCATCTACACCAACTGATGAATAAGATGGTTGTTAGAAACCACTACCTCGGGAAAAATATCCAAAATGAGTTCATACAGCTCATAGCAAGCCACGTTAAAGCCACAAAATATTAGAAAAAGTGTTAAAGAACAAGTACTATTCAATAATCCTGGACTGTACTCCAGATATCGCTCGGATTGAGCAGCTCTCTATAATACTGCGAACCTCAAACAAGGGCACTGCTGATATTGAGGAACACTTTGTGGGGTTTTTAGCGGTAGAGAAAACTTCTGGTGAAAGGTTGGCTGATTATATCGTCACTGAACTGGAACAACTAGGTTTGTCACTGGAAAACTATAGAGGGCAAGGTTACGATAATGGTGCCAACATGCGCGGGGAAAAAGCGGTGTCCAAAGAATACTTCTCAACATGAACCCCCTAGCTTTCTTTGTAACTTGTGGAAGCCACAGCTGGAACCTGTTGTTGGGTGACGCCGCTTCATCTTGCGCTCAGGTCCAGTCATTTTTTGGCCTATTGCAGAGATTCTACACCATTTTCTCGTGCTCCAGCGATAGATGGGGCAGTCTCAAGGCACATGTGAACATTTCGCTGAAACCTCTCTCAGAAAACCAGGTGGGAATGCAGAGTTGAATCTGTGATAGCTGTAAGATATCAGCTGAACAACGTTTGCGATGCTTTTGTGAGTCTGCGTGAAAAAACCACAGACTGTGGGCTGATCAGTGAGTACCAGTCATTGGAAAAGGAAATAACCACCCATGAATTTGTTACCTCCCTAGTGATTTGGTATGCTCTTCTTGTCAAGGTACATTGTATCAGAAAAATATGGCAAAGTCAAAGTATGCACTTAGATGTGGCAGAGACGGAAAAAGAAAACGTTCTCCTACGAAGCAGAGGACGAGGCTCTTGAGATTTTCCCGCAAGACCACTTCAAAATAAACTACTTTAATGTGGTTGTAGACGCCGTGCGAATGAGCTGTCGGCCGAGATTTGAAGCTCTCAAATCCCACGAAAGCACGTTTGGCTTCATGTACCGAATTAAAGACTTATTGAAAATGAGTGACAAAAACCTAATGAAAAACTGTGAAGAATTACAAGTATTTTTAAGCGTAGGAGACAAACACGAAATAGAAACACTAGAACTACACTGCTGGCCACCCAAAATGCAACACCAAGAAGGAAGCATCCGCTTGGCCTGAAATTCGCAGCATGCGTCGCCCGCGAGAGGACATGCAAACGATTAGCACTGCAGGGCATATGCAAATCATGTGCGCCCGGCATGCCACCGAGAAGCACTATAAGAAGGGTGCACAAAAGGTGGGGTGTAAGATGTAGAAGTGTGTTGTGCTGCTGGACCCGTGCGTGGGAAGCTTCCTGATGCCTCGTCGCAGAATACGGCAATACGGGGAGGACGAATAGTGGCTTATTGCGACAGCGGTTTATCGTACCGAGATATCGGCGCCCTTGTGGGACGACATCCAGCCACAGTGAGGCGAGTATGGATTCGGTGGGTGCAGGAGGGACGGAAGGATCAACGTGAGCGATAGCCGCAGCCACGGCACACCACCGAACGAGAGGACCGGCATGTTGTGCGGCGGTCATGGAAGGCTCGCCCCGCCAGATCCCGAACGTTAGTGCAGAATTAGGGTGTGTTGCGCAACAACCTGTATGAGCACGTACCGTTCGACGTCGTCTGCAGGAGCGGGGACTTGTCGCACGGCGCCTATTGCTCCGATTACCATTGACGTTACACCACTGGCGAGTGCGGCGGCAGTGGGCCGTTGAACGCCGCACCTGGACTACGGAATGGCACGATATTGTCTTCTCCGACGAATCCCGCTTCTGCCTGCAACACCACGGTGGTCTGATCGGCGTGTGGCGGCACCGCGGCGAGAGACTGTATGACGCCTGCATTATGCATCGCCATACAGGTCCGTCGCCTGGCGTTATGGTTTGGGGCGCAATTGGATATGACAGCCGCACCCCTCTGGTACGCATCGCCGGTACACTCAACAGCCACCGCTACATCTCCGACGTTTAGGAGCCTGTAGTCCTCCCTTACCTGCAGGACCTCATCGCCGGTACACTCAACAGCCACCGATACTCTGCCTCGATATTCTGGACAATTATGCCCTACCAAACCTGTGGCAATACTATAGAACCGAGCCTTGGTAGTACCAGCAGGATAATGCTCCGAGTCATAAAACAAGGACTGTCACGTCGTGGTTTGACGATAATTCCGTATCGTGAGTGAACTGGGCAGCACAGAGCGCTGATCTAAATCCTATAGAGCACCTATGGGATGAATTCGAGCACCGCATAAGAAGCTTAGAACCAAGGCCTACAACTAAATAACAGTTAGCGACAGCATTATGTACTGAATGGAAGCGCATTCCTATCGCTGTGTTCCAAAACCTTGTCGAAAGCATGTTTCTAAGGGTCAGTGCATGCATTAAGGCCAAAGGTGTGTAACGTATACTCTATATTCACTTTCCTTTTGATTTTACTATCTCTGGTTATTTTATTTTACTATGTAAATTATCTTCCTACTGAACGGAATATTATTTCACCCGCTGAATGAGATCTGGCAATGAGTGTAAGTCATGACGTGGTGGTAGCTCGTATATAGGCGCGTTCATCGAGAAGTGAGTTGTTGTGTTGTTGCGTTGTTGTTGTGTTGTTGCGTTGTTGTTGTGTTGTTGCGTTGTTGTTGTGTTGTTGCGTTGGAGTTGAGGGTGGTTGGTGTTGCGTTGCAGTGTGTTGTTGTGTAGTAGTGATATATGAGTGCCTTAGTTGACCAGGAGTCATCATAATAAACAAGTTGTTCTGTAAGTTCAGTCTTTTTCAATTCTTAGTTTTGTCAGACCTCTGTCTGGCTGTTAGGTTTATGACTTTGATTACTTAATATAAATAACCAGCGTTGAGACTTTGTTTAAGTTCATAATTAACGAGTAACAACACCCTTTTGGGAATTCATCATTTTGAAGCTTAGAGCATTATTCATTCATAATAATTAGCTTAGCAAAAAGAGTAAACAAAGCTAATTCATTATAATTGGCGCCCGAACTTTTTTTTCGAACACGAGATCCTGACTATTATTACCCATGGCTTCCTTACCTGAGACAACTGCAAATTTCCACCTTCCGGCAAGTCTCGAGGGTAATGGTGTTTGTTTGGACAATTTGTACGAAGCTCAGTGGCTCTGACTTGGATATGAATAATCTACACATACCCAAGCATTCTTCACCATTTCGTAATGCACCAGCTTCTTATCACTCTGAGTCGCGGGTCGTAGCTGAGGGAATTCAATCCTCTCAGCGAAGCAGAATGCTTGCCCATTTCGTGCCGCATGCTGGCACAATTCATTTCAATGGTTTGGAGGGGTCTTTAAAGTTCCTCGAAGATCTGGAAGACCATTTTGATTTATATAATATTCCGGAAGACTGCAAGGTCCAAATTGCCGGAACTTGCTTGAGAGATACCGCCAAGACCTGGTATCGGCAGTGGCGAGGGTCGAACCCGGATTCTCATTATGAGAATTTCCGTGCAGAATTCTTGGAGGTCTTTCCTTTCGGCCTCAGTCGAGCTAGCCTTGCCCAACAGCTGTTTTCTCGTCAGCAGGGTCCCAATGATAGCCCTGTTGCATTTGCGTTGGAAACTACACGCCTATATAATCTATGGGATCCACATGCCAGTCATGTTGACATGTTGGATACCCTCGTACAGCAGCTCGACCCATTCTTGCAAGATTTTCTTGAGGTTCGACACCCTACCACTATTCATGAATGCCTTCGCCTCATACGCACGTATGAAGAGCGACATGGCAAACATGGTTCAACTCACCATGCTCGGGCACCCCGCGAGGCTTATTCCGAAAACCCTCAGCGGCATAATAGACAAAACTTTCAGCGCGAGCATACACACGTGCCCACCCAAGCTTCATACGTTCCACCACACAGAAGAGTGGCGAACCAGCAACGAGTTTCGGAGCAAGCTACGGGGTATCGTCATAATGCACAGTATGCTCGACCCCGTTCCACTCAGCAGCATTCGGAACGTTATCATGCTCAGGGCAATAATAATTTTTCTGCCCGTGCTGAGGGCAGACGTAACGAAAATGAAAATCTCAACAGACACGCGGAGTTCCCGACGCAGGGTGCACGCAATTTTCCTTATCGTGAAAATTTTCCCGATACCCGGCAGGGTCGAGATTTCCGACCACATGATAACACCACCAGAATTCCTTTAAACTTCCACAGGAAGTAGACGAAGGGTCGGTCCTGCTTCCTGATACCAAACATCCTGACCCTAAAACAGTATTAGTTACTGTTCAAACTCCTCAGTTGCCTGATGTATTCTTGACACTTGAAGACATTATTGTCGAGACAAAGTTCGACACTGGGTCTGAGATATCAGCCCTAAATACAAAGTTTTGCAATGATGTTTTTTCTGCAATACATGTTCAGCCTGCAACGCAGTATTTGCGAGGTGCAAATAACGAAATCTTCAGTATCGCAGGAACTGTCACATTATCTTTAGGGCTGGGAAAAGCTCGTTTTACACATTCTTTCCTGCTTATAGACGAGCTACCCGTGAAATGTCTCATGGGTATGGACTTTATTAACAAGTTTCAAATAACTTTGAATTTTGTACAACATGTGATTTCCTTTCCGGAACCTGTCGAAATGATTCCGACGGTTCCTGTAGATATTACAAGTTTATTGTTGAGTGACCAATTGAATGAGGGGCAACGAGACCAGCTTTCTCTCCTTTGCAGGAAAGCCCTGGTTTGTTTTCGGATCAACCTGGTTTCACACAGGTGGTTTATCATGTTATTGACACTGATGGTTCGAAACCCATTGCGACGAAACCTTACCCTTGTGCTCCACATAAAAAACAGGAAATGCAACGTCAAATTGCGGAAATGATTAAGCAGGGCATAATCAGGGAATCAACAAGCGCCTGGGCGGCTCCTGCCTTCTTGGTTCCAAAGAAACAACCAAATGAATTTCGTTTCGTGACAGATTTTCGCAAACTCAACCAAGTCACAAAACAATCAATTATCCCCTACCTGTCATGTCACATATTCTAAATGACTTGTCGTCAACCAAATGGATGTCAACTTTGGATTTGGCGAGTGGATATTGGCAGGTGGCAGTACATCCGGACTCGGTCGATAAAACAGGCTTTGTGACTCCTTTTGGGGCCTATGAATATTTACGTATGCCTTTTGGTTTAGCTTCTGCACCTGCTACTTTCCAAAAGCTTATGGACACGGTTCTCAGACCTGTCCTGGGTCCCCATGTGCATGTCTATTTGGATGATATTATTATCACATCAGAGACTTTTGACGAGCACCTTTCTCTGCTCAAACAGGTGTTCCAACTTATATACAATGCTGGTTTGACGTTAAAACCTAGTAAATGCCAGATAGCGCGGGACGAGATTGTATATCTGGGGTTGAAAATCACTCCCCACGGCTTATTCACTGATAATGAAAAATTAGGTAGGCCTATTGCTGACTTTCCTCGGCCTAAAACAGCAAAAGAACTATCCCGCTTTCTGGGAATGACCGGATGGTATCAGCAGTTCGTCCCCGCTTATGCTACAATATGTGAGCCATTGTATGCCTTAAAGCGTAAATACAAGAAGTTTATTTGGACACCTGAAGCTAACGCTGCATTCGAAACACTGAAGTCTGCATTGACTCAGCCTCCGGTGTTGGCTTTCCCGGATCATTCTAAAGAATTTGATATTTATACTGATGCATCCGGAGTTGGTCTTGGTTGCGTTTTGTCACAAGCTGGGCATCCAATAGCTTTTGCGTCTCGTACTTTAGCCAAAGCTGAACGCAATTATTCAGCTACGGAACGTGAATGTCTTGCTGTTGTGTATGCACTGAATAAATTTCAATGTTATCTTAACGAATTGACAGTTAACATAATTACGGATCATTCTGCCCTTCAGTATTTGAATTCTGCTAAACACCTATCTCAAAGACTTATGAAGTGGGCTCTGAAGTTACAAGAGAGCAATATCAAAATTTCGTATCAGCCAGGTAATAAGAATCAATTACCGGACGCATTATCTCGCGTTCCGATTAGTGGGGTCCCCACCGAAACTACTCCTGGATGTCAGCCTTTACTTCTGATAGCTGATATCACATCCAGAGAGCAGATAATGGCAGAACTAATAAATGATCCAGATTTTGGGGATATTTACAATTTTTTGCTTGCGGGTTCGCCCCTACCAAGTGATCCTTCTCTGGCTGGAAGGTCACAACATTTTGAAGTAATAGAGGGTCTTCTTTATTATACAAAGTCTCGGACTACTAGGGCAGAGTTTCGCCCATGTATTCCGCGAACCCTTAGAATGGCTCTTTTAAATGAATTTCATGACAAACCTCTTGCAGGCCATTTAGGTATTCGCAAGACCCGTTGTAAATTGCGGGATGTTGCCTATTGGCCTGGCATGTACCAAAGTGTGCTCGCATACGTTCAATCATGTCACTTGTGTCAGATTAATAATTACCGTAATGTAAGACCGGCCGGTCACTTGAAATCTAGTTCAAGTTCTCATGTATTTGATATTATTTCCATAGATTTATTGGGACCTTATCCATTATCTGTTAAAAATAAAGCTCGTTATGTTTTAGTATTAACTGATAATTTTTCTAAATGGGTTGAAGTTTTTCCCATTAAAGCCGCTACGGCTGAGGTTATTTGTAATGTCTTAGTTAATGAAGTATTTTCTAGATATGGTGCACCTAATAAAGTAGTTTCGGATAATGGTCCTCAATTTATTTCTGACATTTTTGAAAGAATGTGTGCGAGACTACACATTAAACACAAATTCATTTCCCCATATCATCCCCAGAGTAATCCTGCAGAACGCGTTAACCGAACGCTAGTGAAAATGATTGCGACTTTCGTAATGGACCACCATGAAAAATGGGATGACCATTTAGAACTTTTGCGTTCGCCCTCCGCTCGTCTGTCCACGAATCTACTAAAATTACTCCGGCAGAACTTTTTCTGGGTCGCAAAATTAAAACCCCTTTTGAAAATTTAACGGGGATTATCGACGAACTAAATCAGCGACCAACTCCGCAATCAGTACACATTATGGCAGAAAAAGCTCGTGTTGCAATGCTAGGAGCACAAGCGGCTCAAGCACGATATTATATTTCTAGGCGTAGGGAACCAGATCTTGTCGTTGGAGATCTCACTCTCGTGGAAACGCACTTCCAGTCTTCTGTTTCGCATACTTTAGTGAAGAAATTTGTACCCAGCTACGAAGGTCCATATCGGGTGGCAAATGTCTTTGAAAATAATATTGTTCTGGGGAAACCGAACAACAATTTTCATTATGTACATGTTGATCAATGTCGCAAGTATCACGAACGGGATATCGAGTTCATTATCAATCCTACTCAACCTTCTGTTCCACAGACTCAAGAATCTATATCTCATGTTCAACCGCCAGAAATTGTGGACGACCCACCGAACATTTTTGACGAATCACCAGTGATTTTTCCTTCACCCTCCCCCCTCCAGACGAGTTTCTACAACCGCAACCTGATTCTCCCGTGAGACCAAGGCTCGATTCGCGTTCGTCGAATACTAGTATCGTTCCTTTCCCTCCAACCATTGCCAAGACTATTGCTGCGCCGTTTCCGGCTAACTCTGCACCAACGCGGGATACTTCTTCTTTGAATACCTCATCGGAAAGTATTCCTATAGGCAAATCCAAACATCGCCCTGCACGACCGCTGAATTACAGCAGCGACTCAGAGGCGTCGGACATTTCGGATTTGTCAGTTATGAATCCAACATTTCATATTCCACACCGTCCAGCACCACCAAAAGCTGGGCGCAAACGTCACTTGTCTCCCCAATCTGCTTCGCCGCAACAGCGACGAAGGCAGAAATCTTTGCATCCGCCCGGGTTTCGCCCCTGGAACCTCCGTTCAGGGCAAACAGGGCCGATGCCTGCTACTACTATCATGCCCCGTGGGCGTAAACGAAAACAAGCGATGTGGCCGGAGACACGTCCCTCCAAAAAGATACTGGAAGGACACAACGGGCCCCAGCATCAAGGGACTTCATATCCAAAGCCTGGGGGAGCCCGTTCCTATCAGCCGCAGCAGGGATTTCCGGACCGCCAGACTTCTGACGTTCCTGACCGTTCTTCTCAGCCGCAGGGATTTCCAGACCGCCAGACTTCTGACGTTCCTGACCGTTCTTCTCAGCCGCAGGGATTTCCAGACCGCCAGACTCCTGACCGTTCCTATCAGCCGCAGCAGGGATTTCCGGACCGCCAGACTTCTGACGTTCCTGACCGTTCTTTTCAGCCGCAGGGATTTCCAGACCGCCAGATTCCTGACCGACAACAGACCGATGTTCCATTACCGTCCCGGAAGAGATCCAAGCCACCTGATTTCCCCAGTCCCATTAGGCCTGGAAAACGTTTTCGCACTAGAATTTTTTTATGCGTCCTCGAGATAAGTAAGTTCTCGTGGACAGGTTCTTTTCTCCAGTTTATTGTTTTTCCTGCTCGACCAGTTGGCGTGTCAGAATTTCTTTTTTTCGTGTGGGCCTATGCATTCTTTTTGTGTATATATGTGTGTTTTTTTTTTATATTTCTTCTATGTCCATCTACTAATCCACTTTTTTTGTATATATCTATGTGCTTAGGGTAAAATAATAAAATTGTTACTGTTAGGCAGCTCCAGGTAAATTTCGCTGCTGATACAGTTGTTCTGTATTTCTACGCATGAGGCAAACGTAATTTGAAATGAAAATAATAAAATTGTTACTGTTAGGCAGCTTCAGGCAATCTTCGCTGCTGATACAGTTGTTCTGTATTACAACGAATGAGGCACGTAATTTGAAATTAAAAAGTGATTCCTGCTAGGCAGAATAAAAAGGAAAGTATGCCGATGCAGGTTTGGTTTGTTCTACACTACAAATTTCACAGTCGAATATAGATTCGTAAATTGTTATGCCAAGTTGATAATGTAAATACGGCTACCACCAAACAACAAATAAAAAAGAAGATCGAGAAACGTCAATCATCGAAATGTAAGACTTACACTCCAAAATTGATAGATTTTTCGGAAACCAAAAAAAAAAAAAAAAAAAAAGAAAAAAAAAGAAGAAAAATTAAGGGGGAGATGATGTAACGTATACTCTATATTCACTTTCCTTTTGATTTTACTATCTCTGGTTATTTTATTTTACTATGTAAATTATCTTCCTACTGAACGGAATATTATTTCACCCGCTGAATGAGATCTGGCAATGAGTGTAAGTCATGACGTGGTGGTAGCTCGTATATAGGCGCGTTCATCGAGAAGTGAGTTGTTGTGTTGTTGCGTTGTTGTTGTGTTGTTGCGTTGTTGTTGTGTTGTTGCGTTGGAGTTGAGGGTGGTTGGTGTTGCGTTGCAGTGTGTTGTTGTGTAGTAGTGATATATGAGTGCCTTAGTTGACCAGGAGTCATCATAATAAACAAGTTGTTCTGTAAGTTCAGTCTTTTTCAATTCTTAGTTTTGTCAGACCTCTGTCTGGCTGTTAGGTTTATGACTTTGATTACTTAATATAAATAACCAGCGTTGAGACTTTGTTTAAGTTCATAATTAACGAGTAACAACACCCTTTTGGGAATTCATCATTTTGAAGCTTAGAGCATTATTCATTCATAATAATTAGCTTAGCAAAAAGAGTAAACAAAGCTAATTCATTATAGGTGGACCAAAACCGTACTAATCTATGTCAATAAATGCTATGTTGTGTTTCTCTTCTAGGTGTCCGGTGACTTTTGTCAATATAGTGTATATAAGCACAAATATTCCATGTGCTTATAAATGTTTACAAGCGATATTTTTTTATATAAAAAACAGTAATGTGAGTATGAATAATTTGTGATGACCTTTTCATGGAAAGCAATTATTTTTTTCTGAAAGGTATATTGCAAATAACAAGTTAATTTTATTCAACTATCTAGAGAGCTCTTTCAAAGTTTGCTGAATACTGTTAACTTTAATGGAAGCTGAGAAGTCTATATTGTGTATATAAAACATTTTTACACCTACTTTCGAACTCCGTACTTATAAATTTATAAGCTCTTAACGGAATAACTTGTTAGACTTCTGCAAATGGTTGCGTGTTTTGTTTCTGTAGGTAATATGCAGATTTTACACAGTATCATATATCTGCAAAATTTTGTGTAGAATCTGTGAAATTTGAAATGCGATTAGCATGGAGTAAAAAATAAACGTAACAGTTTCTTACTGAGGTGTATGTAATAAGGCATCTTTCGTATCGTGTCCTACAGATAATAAGGACCTCCCTGAAAATTCTGTTCAACAGGATGATTTATCGCAGATAAATTTGATGTGCGTGTGCGTGTGTGTACATATGTGTGCGTGCTTGAGCGCGTTTGTGTGTGTGTGTGTGTGTGTGTGTTGCCTGATACACTCACAACTGTTCAGTTTTCTGGCAATCAAAAAATTCCTTTCCCTGATTAATTGCCTTTCAGAAGTACAAGAATATCAAAGTAATGTACAACTCAGCTATGAGGAGTGCTAGACGACTCAGACTGAGGAAATTGGAAGAGAAAAATGCTCGTTTAACAGATTCGATATCTTGGCCTGACAACAACTGTCAGAAAGAGTGTTCTTCATCACAAATCGCCTGCATCATAAATGTATTTGAGACAACGCACCATTCTTTCTTTATTCTTTTACACACCACCTTGAAAAGCCGTAATTAGCTTTATGACACTGAAATAGTATTGGTCTATAGATAAGAAAGTAGCAGCCAGCAAAATTTAATAAGATTTCAGATAATATTTTTTTTATCCCTGATTATTGATGAAATGATAAATAATCAAGCTGCTTGAAACCTTGGCATTTTTTTTGACGTTGTAGTAAGTATGGTCAAATCTGGATGGCACTGAAAAACTTCTTGACATCTGGGATAAATTGGCAACACATCATTTGTGTTTTCTGTTATGCGATCTGTCCACCCGTTACAGAATACGTGCTCGATTTTTATTTCATTTTATTTTATTTTTTATCTTTACCAATGCATCATCTCACTTAAATGTGATACGTCATCTGACTTTAAATGTGATTCAGGTTGTTGAACGATCAGCAATGAAAATGATACATATCACTAATAACCACAGCACAAATATTTTTCCTTTCCAACACTTATGTAGATAGTGTTGTTCCACAGATTCCTCATCTTATTGATCCTGGTGGGGTTTTATTCCTATCTCATGTTTTTGTCACGTGCCTCAGAGTCTGCATAATCAATTGACATGGTTTTAAAATTTATGGAAGGACCCTTTTATTTCTAGAAAATGTGCACGAATGGTTCTCCTTGCACAATGTAAAAAATAGCACCTGCCATGTTCTAAAGAAGGACAGTGTGAGGGCTAACTTTTTATCTGTTGATGAACAATGGCTGCTATGGTTTGAAAATGATTTCCTGGATAACCACATGTAATCCACATCAGTTCCTCACAACTGAAGCCATTGTTCTCACCCCAAAGTCTACAGTGAGATTCTACTTCAAGAAGTTTTTTACTATGTATTAAAAAAATTATCAAAGTGTGATAAAAAAATTTCGACTGCTATATACAGTATATATATACAAAGGTTGTCCCAAAACAATTAAGAATGTTTTTTTTTAAATATGCATACTTTAATTATCAAACAAGTGGTCATCTTTTTCGAAATACTGTCCATTTCATCGAATGCAGGTGTCCCAACGTTCCTCCCACTTTTTGAATGTGTTCTGGAATTCTTCTTCTGTAATGCTGTTGAAGAAACCCTGCGCAGCTGTAAAAAGTTGTTAATCACTCTCAATTGTCGTCCCTGTAATGTTTCTTTTGAAATGGGGAACAACCAGAAGTCACAAGGAGACAAATCCGTACTCTATGCAGATTGGGGCATCAACTTAATATTCAGTTTCTCTAAATTTGAAACGACAGAACTGGCCATGCGCGGCCTTGCATTAACGTGGTGTAACACCCAATTCATTTTCAGGTGCCATCGTTTCGTTGTCACTTTTCTGCAGATTCTGCAGCACTGTTTTGCAGCAATCGGCATTTATCGTAGTTTTTGGAGAAGCATTGATAGGTGATACCTTGACAGCCACCCCGGAGGCGCAGTGGTCTAAGCGTTGGCTTATGACCATTCGTCCAAGATGGGTCCGGGTTCTAACCCCGGTGAGGCATAGGTGTTGTGCTTGACTTACGATATTGGCTCTCTTCCTTCCCTTGTGTCAGTGGCCCTAAATTAGGGACGGGCTTACAGCACACATAATTGCTCACTGTGGTAATTAAACCTCCAACAACAACAAAAAAATACCTTAACAATCAAAGAACGCAACCAACATAACTTTTCCCGCTGATTTTGATGGACGAACTTTTTCGCTTTAGGAGATGACGGCGATTTCGAAACACCCAGCAAGAACTGTGTTGCTGGGCCACCACTGAAGCCAGCAGTAACCCAGCACTATGTTGCAGCTGCCCAACCGTCAATAAAATGTCTTGGCGGCCACCACATGGGCCAGCAGTTCAAGCCAGCAGCTGACCAACCGTGGGCACTCCCATCAGTTGTCATATGCAACAATAGGGCCATCAGTTATCCATCACAGGCAGTGGCTGCCACAAGCGGCCCTTAAGCGGTCCTGCAAGCACGTGCCATAAATGATGGCTAGTCTAATGTGGAAAATTGCCACTGCTGGGAAACTGACGCCAGTTTCCAGGCAGTGGAAACCGGCAATCGGGTGACGTAACTGATAGCTTGCTGAATCTTGTCCACCAATTTTCCAGTAGTAGCCATTAAAAAAAGAAAAAAAAAGAAAAGATAACCACAGTTCCCCAAAGGCACAACTCCTCTTTCTTTCCCAACGAAATTTATGCATGACGCTAGGGAAATTTTCTCGACCTTTTCTGAAAAACGCCCGTTTGGATCAAGGTAGCATCGAACAACGATATCCTGTTTGCGAAACGAACGCTTTAACCACTACACTAGTTTGCCACGCACGAGTGTTTTCTTGAAGGTGAGCCTTTCTTCTGCGCAATGTGAAATGAAGGATTTTCTTTTTAATTTTACAATATTGCGAGTTATTTTGCATAAATGTCTGCTTCATAGAATTCATAATTTTTTTTTTCGACAATGATTTTTTTATTTACCTTAAGGGAACCACTCACTTTCAACTAACAACTTAAAAACGTTTTCCAAAGTTTTGTGCTGCCCTTGTGGGTTTGAAAGGCGATTGTTTAGTTATTATGCAGTGGTTTCCATAAATTAAGCAACAAATGGAAAGATCGTGATAACTCAAAAAGTATGCAACCGATTCGGATGAAATTTGGTGGTAAGTTTTATCAGACTAAATGCATCAAAAAAAAAAAAAAAAACAACAACAAAAAAACGTAAGAACATGCGATACAAAGCATTTACATTTTGTATGAGTGATGCAAATATGAAAATACAGAAATATAGGTATCAAGATGAAATAGGAAAAGGTACTTCAATACGGAGCGTGGTTACCCCGAACAGCAACACAGACCCTACATTGATGTTCCATGCTGTTAATTATGAATTATGGTGTCGAGTAATTCCGTAGGTAGCTGCGTCCATTGCTCGAGCAAAGCAGTGCGGAGCCCCTGCAGGGTTCGAGGGGAGGGGCTGGAGGCCAGTAACACGCCTCCCGAGAGAATCCAAGACATGCTCAAAGGGATGCAGATCGGGAGAACGTGCTGGCCACTCCATACGGACGGTGGTACTGGTGCACGAGGCGAGATGTGTAAGGGTGGGTGTTATCCGCCTGCAGTACAAGTGTATCGCCAATTGCGGCCGCATACGGAAGAACAATAAGGTCCAGGATTTTGTCTCCATACCTCTCAGCATTGAGGTTTCCATGTGGCAACACATAGAGGCCGGAACGACCGCCTAACGAAATACCTGCCCACACCAGAACACTACCATCACCACCATAGACGTCTCTTTCCTGGATATTAGACGGAAGATAGCGAGTACCGGCCTCTCTCCAGATGTAAACTCGGCGAGAATCACTCTGTAAACAGTATCGAGACTTACCAGTGAACAGAACGTATCTCCACTGATTTTGAGTCCAGTTCACATGCATTCGTGCCCAATTGAAACGTTCCCTCCGGTGGCGGGGGTGAGGGATACGCATAATACCGATCGCCGAGCATACAGTCCTCTTGCATGTAACTTTCTGCGTACTGTCGAATCTGATACCGTCCGTGCGGTGGCTGCCGCAAGCACAGATCTGAGATGAGTCGGTGTAGCCGTCCTGTTCCGCAGTGCCGAAAGCCGCAAATACCTGTCATCCGCGGAGATCGTTGCCCTTGGCGTACCTTCGCTTTACCTTCGGGAAGCTGCACCCGTGGCTTGGAACTACTGCCACATTCTGCTGACCACAGAACGATCAACGTTGAGACATATTGTGACATCCGCCTGCCGTTGCCCTGCTTCGAATCGGCCTATCGCTCTGTAGCGTAACTCCGCTGGTAAATGACGTCTCGAAGCCATGTTAACAAAATCGCTATCTTGAGATCTTGTCATTAACCGCCGCACATGAATTGGCGACTCCCTCCGAAACAGCTGGTTTTAAGCTAATTGATAAATTTTGTATGCGTATAGTTCTTATTTTTTTCCAAAAAATTTTCTGGGACTTTTGTTTGAAGCGGTTTTGTGTATTTTAAAAGGAAATATTATACGGATATTATTTCTTGTTATTCATGGGAATGGAGTGGGTGTGTTTCATGTTTGTTTGTATTCTCAATTATTTGTGTGTTCGTGCAGGAATTTTGCTGAAAAATGAATTTCTATAAATACATGAGAGTAACTGATTATTTCTTATACACTGGTGTGCAAAAATTAAGGACGAAGAGGAGAAATTAGCATAACAGCGGAACGAACAGGTAGAACGGACCGAAAGACCACTCAGGAGATGGACTAGGGTCCGGTACGGTAGGGCATGCGCATATATGAAGCATGACGTGGGGGGGGGGGGGGTGTCGAAATGGTATAAAGCACACGGGCGGTGTACGCTCAGCAAGTCGGTGAAAGCTATTGCACGGTGTACATCGGTTTGAACGACGTCGAATTGCTGTGATATGGCCGACAGACAATCCAGTAGACGACATCTGGATGACTTTACCCGAGGTCGCGTCATTGGGAAGTTGGAAGAAGGTCGAAGTCTGACTAGTGTGGCCGAGGAGTTCGGGATCACTCACAGCATCGTTTCGCAAGCTTGGAAAGCATTTCGAACCACAGGAACAGCTGTCCGAGAGTTTAGCAGTGGTCGTCCACGAGCAACCAAGGCGGGCGGGGACGACCGATATATTGTCCTACAGGAGAGAGGAGACAGACGGCAGACAGCGAGAGAAATCGCAAGGCACATGCAACAGACAACTAGACGTCCGTTATCGCGTTTTACCGGGGCCAGGAGGCTGCACGAAGGTGGTCTATTTTCACGACGACCAGTACGGTGTGTGCCATTAACGCCTGCTCATCGGAGACGGCGGTTTCTGTGGTGCCAGGAACACAAGAACTGGACACATCAGCAATGGGGTCGAGTTATCTTTACGGATGAGAGCTGATTTAGTCTGACGAGCTATTCTAGACGTATACACATCAGGAGAGAGCAGGGAACACGCAATCACACCTCCAACATAATCGAAAGGGAACGGTTGGGAGGTGGCGGAGTTCTAGTTTGGGGCGGTATTATGCTTGATAGCCGTACTGACCTCCACATCTTGCAAGGAGGTTCAGTCACTGGTGTCCGCTATTGTACCGAGATTTTCCTGCCTCACGTGCGTCTGTTTAGAGGTGATGTGGGTAATGAGTTCCTCTTCATGGACGACAACGCTACACCTCACCGTACAGTGGCTGTCGCAGAGCTGTTTGAGACTGAAGATATTCAACGCATGGATTGGCCTGCAAGGTCCCCGGAGCTAAATCCAATCGAACACGTGTGGAACCTTCTCGAGAGACGCTTGGCAGCACGTCACCAGCCGCTAGCAACGCTTCGGCAGCTGCGATTGGCGCTACAAGAGGAATGGGCCGCGATGCCTCAACAGCTCCTTGACAACCTCGTCATCAGCATGGACAGACGTTGTAAATCCTGCAATCCCTTACTAAAGACTGGATTTTTCTTGGCAGCCGCCTGTCACATGGACGTTTCTGCCTTCTGTCCAGTTGTGCTCGAAGCTGCCTTTTCAATAAAGTGCCTTTGTATCCTTTGTATTCCTTGTTTGGACTGTTTTGCTCACTTGCCCCATATTCTTACATCTTGGGGATTTTATGGTATGATTTGAGTCCACGTGGAGCACTTCTGCACAACGTTACATTCGAAAAACCGTCTCGTCCTTAATTTTTGCACCCCAGTGTAGTTCATTAATTATTTATATAATTTTGTTCCGACGGTAATCTTCGCCAACGTAGCATTTCATTAGGAAATTAATTCTCCTTTCTGCATATGGTTTTTAATTCTTGTTATTCACTGAAATAACAGGATGGCAATGGCGTCGTCTTCAACAAACTGGTACAACGAGAGACTGCGAAAGTATTGCTTCTGCGCATGCGCAGTGCCGCTGCTTCCACCTTGTGTTGGGGTTGCTTCGGTTGCAGGCTACAGGCCACTGAGGCGCTTGCTTGGAGGCCCATAATTCACGGCCATGTTGTAGGGCCATCAATGGCACTGCCACGAACGGACCGCTACCGTACCGTGAGCGACATATTTGAGCCAGCAGTGACCCGTCCCTGCCAGCTGGTGGCCAGCAGTTTCCCAACACTTGTGTGTTTACTGGGACAGCTTTCTACTTTGGTGAATGGATCAAAATAGTGTAGCCAAGTTTCGTCGCTTGTAATAACCCGTTGTATGACTTCAGGATTTCCGTTCACCATTTGCTTTAATTGTTGACAAACCTCAACTCGACGATCCATTTCTTTCTTTGTCGAGAAATGAGAAACCCGAGTTGAGCATTTTCAAAATTTTGCTTTTGGAAATCTCAAAAATACCATTTTTTATTTTTTCAAAAAAATATATGTTAATATTACACATATTGGCTAGAGACAAAACCAAGCTAGAAGTTTGAAGATGGAGAAGTGATACGTAGATATTTGTGCAACAGGTTTTTGACTATGAGTAATACGCCTGTAGAAATTATAAAGCTAGATAGCTAACTATTGATAGCTGCCTCGGTGGCGCAGTTGTCTAGGTGCTGGCTTTTGATAATGGACAGATGCATATATTAACTGACTGTTGTAATTTAAAATCAAAAGTTATTAGCTGATAGGGAACTCATCCGGGTGAAGATGTTTAAAGTGAAACATAGTGGTAGTCAAACATTTCAAAATTCGACGTTTTTCACTTTTCATTTCCTCCTTACTGTGCTATTTACACAGTTCAGATCATTCATGGTCATGTAGTCCACTAGTAAAATATTTACAGTAAGTAATTTGCTAATAACACTCCTCCTGTTTTACAAGTAAACAGCTTTTCAACATCAAGGTTTTGTTTTTCCTTTTAAATAAGTTCATGGTGAACCTAATTTCGTTGTAACTTTTTCTCCAAAGTAGCTGATGAAGCTGACATTTCTTCCTGTATCTGCTGTGCTGAAATCTACTTTTCACGAGAGAGTATAAGCCGAAAAACAAAGAGTATTAAGTCGAGGTTAGGGAGTGTAAAATCATGGCGCTTCTCCTTTTAGAGAGAAGAAAGCTGACTTTGTAATCACGTGATTCGTGATTTTTAGCAAGAATACAAGCAAACCGCAAGAAACCATCATAAACAACGGGGACGACCCGAGACTCAACTTCTTGAAATTCTGTATGCTTTCCTAAACCACGTATGCCTCTACGCCGGTTTCTCTAGTACAGAAAGAATATGGCTTTGTCACCGTTTATAAATCAGACAGGAAGATGGCTGTGTGAACCTTCTGTGTTACGTGCACTGTTTGTGACTCATCAAAATACGAAGACAGTCTTTTCGCATTTTGATAATACTCTTCATTTGTGCAGTACATGAAATTTATGTCAGATATCTTTTCTTTTGCAAAATCATAAAACTTCCGGGGAATCGTTATGCAGTCTGAGTCGTTTAACATGTTCAACATTAGCTTTACATTCTGGTGAATAATACAGACACAAAGTGAATGAGTCGCACTTCCTCCTAAAATATAGTTTTTAAGCCTCTCACGGAACTTCGAAAAATCAAAGTTGTGTGTCGTGTGCTCTGCCTTAAACAACCTGTATATTTCTTTCAATTTTTCCAACACTAATCTCTTTTGTAAATGAATTTTTGTGCCATCATCCTCTGGAACGGATACAAAATCTTTCTCATAGGCATAATTTTGTTAACCTCATCATTATTGTAAAAATTAAAAGCAAGCTTGACACATTTTTAATCCGAAGTTTATCCATGCACGAAGTTTTGAAGAATTCCGTCCTCTGCAAAACTTTTTATCGCCCTGGCCATGTAATCACTCACCCTGAAATAATTTTGTATACTTTTTCGACTCTAACTAGCTGGTAAGATAGTGCACATCAATATCTTTTAACTTCTTTTTGTTGTTTAAGTGAACTTTTCTTAAAATTCTTTTAACATCTCTGACTCATTTGCACCACTTGCTGAAACTTCAGTTTCTGAAACCTCCGTGCAGTTTGAATTAAAATTACTTTGAAGAGTTGTTTTAATTTTTAAAAATTTTTCTGCTTGTTATTCTCAATGAAGTCGCTTTTTCTTAATTGGCGTATCCTGTCCAAGTTCTAGTGACCAGTTTAGAAAATATTGCAATATAAGGCCAGGATCAGTGAATTTGTCAGGAGCTCTCGTATACATGCCGGCCACTGAATTAGAAACTTTTATTCAATACCGGGTTTCAACTCCTTAATCCCAAATTACAACACGTATGCCGTTTAGCATAGATTCTGCAAGGTGTTGGAGAACATTTTCGTCTACTGTATACCAGATGTTCACCAGACAGCCTTTTAACTGGCTCAGGTTTGACGGAAGAGAACTTTGCTTTGTTTTTCTAACATGTCCTATAAATTCTCAATGAGGTTCAGATCCGAGCTTTGTGGTGGTTAGAGAAGATGGTGGAAGTTGCTGTCATGCTCGCTGAACCACTGCTAATTGCATCTTGCGCGATGGACAGTAGCATTGTCGTCCATGAAAGAGCCGTCACCTGCTGGATAAAAAGTCAACATTTCAGATTTGTGACAACTTGCAGACAGCCTTTGGAGGACACCCGAACTTCCAGTAACACCAAGGGACCCGTTCCGTACCAAGAGAATGTGCCCCATTCCATGATGCTTCCTCCATAACTTTGAGTTGTATTTAAAAGGCAGGCAAACTGGGTCTTTTGCTTCATGGGGCTCCTCCAAAACTCTCTGCCTACCGTCGGTACAGAACAAGGTGTACCGCGACACCACATGACTGTTTTTCAGTGTCCACTCACGGTGTTCCGGAAACCACTGTAGACGAACTTTCCAGTTCTTTGCATAAATCAGTGGATTTCGCATAGGCATGCGACTGTCAGTATCAATACTTTTCAATTTCTTGCTCATAGTTCGTTAAGATATAGGTCGGAAATAGCCTTCATTGAATGCTTCGGTCAATTGCTGAACACAGGAAGTCCTGTTCCTCCGTTTAGGTCTTCTCAAAAGACGGAGATCTCGTTCGTCGCACCACAATTACGCCTTTTAGACAAGCAATGTGGGTTACTTTTCCACTGATTAATGACAAAAGATATCTCGCCTTTTGAGAAACAAGTCAGCTTTGCGGTTTTCAAAATCTTCGCTCCAGTCAGAACGGCACCCACAATAAGCTCTTTATCAAACGCCGAAAGTTCCTTTGTTTTTCCCATTATGATCAACATTGCTGACGGTTACTGATCACCAAGACTCTCAAATAGTTGCCTAGATCACGTGGTAACGCACTTGACCACGTATTTTGCATATACGCTGCGTAAGTGATGTTTACGTGCTTACGCAGCGGTTTCTAATTTAGTGATATCTCTTCAAGCTCATGCCGTATTAATTATGGATTGTCTTTTGACTTGAAGCTTTATCCTGCAGTCATCATATATTTTCATTCCCATTTACACATTCACACCTAAAGAGCACATCCTGGGCGTTACTTTCATTAGCTTACCTGATTTAGAGTGATTAGTTCCCTTAAATGGATTACAGCATTTTACAGAAAATACTGCGCTGTTTTATTTATTTTCGGCCATTTTCACTGCACCACACAAGACTTGTTAAAACCATTTAAAGTGAGTTTTTCAGTGCCTTGACCACTCACCTATAAAAGCAGGTAACAAACTCATGTGACACAACTCACATTTTTACACATTCAGTTATTGTTCATAAATGCATTCAGAATGAACAGGAAACACACTACACATCTTGTCTCGGCACTGTCTTGTAGAAAACTGAGCTCTACAGGATGCCTCAATAGTCAGAAAGTGAATATTTCTTTGAAAAGGAAAGTGAATATTTTGCAACTTCGGACATATGTGACGTGCCTGCCCAGCAGGACGCACACGACATAAAGGCGGATAGCAGCGATAACGAACGTCCGCTTAGCTCAATTGGTAGAGCGACTTATTCCGGAATGAGGGGATCCGGGTTCGAGCCCCAGCGTGGACAAAAAATGACGGAGAAATTTACTTCGTTATAATGGCACCCGAACTTCCCGGATGACCCGGCCGTTCAAGATCTCGCAATGGTGTGATGTTCTTTCCACACCGCAAGATAGGAAAAATCAGAGAATCCCTTCTCCAGCGCTTCAAAAAATATATGTGTGTGACGTTGCATTCCACACACTAGATTGACTGGGAGTTCTCAAGCGCACGTTCTATAGCGGATGGCTGCCTGCAACGATTCATGGTCACGGCTGACCCGTGGGACATGCCCCCGGCACTCTTTCGGGGGGGGGGGATGTGACGTGCCTGCCCAGCAGGAAGCACACGACATAAAGGCAGATAGCAGCGATAACGAACGTCCGCGTAGCTCAATTGGTAGAGCGACTTATTCCGGAATGAGGGGGCCCGGGTTCGAGTCCCTACGTGGACAAAAAATGACGGAGAAATTTACTTCGTTATACATGCAATAACGTGCAAGAACAACATCCAACAGGAAGGAACAAGTGCAAATATGAAGGAGTACTGGGATTATTCTGCATATAGCGACTTGAATAATATCAGCACTGCTTCATACACTACTTAAAAAAAAGTTGCACCTAGAAGAAAGCAACCGAAAGGAATGAAACTTGGTGGGCATGTTTGACATAGTGAGACATGCAAACTATCCAACTATCACGCTCGGCCGCGCATGTGACTCAAACAAGGAGGGATCGTGGCGCTGTGCCTGACAGGCTATATAAGGTCATACCGTTGCGCGTGCTTGTCATTCTGACTCGTGCTGTTGTGTTAGTTTTATCCTTTGCAAGTGAAGTATGGCCGCCCCAGTGGCGCAGCGGTCTAAGCGCTGGTTTCTGACCATTCTTCCGAGATGGGTACGGGTTCGAATCCCGGTGAGGCGTGGATGTTGTGTTTTTATCTTACGGCACTGGCTCTCTCCCTGGCCTGGAACGAGTGGCCCTAAATTAGGGACGGGCGACTGCTTATAGCCCATTGAGTTGCTCACGGTGGTCGTTAAACCTTTAATAAAAAAAGTGAAGTATGCTTCGGAGAAAAGTTCGGGAGCAATTCGAGCAGTTGGAGGAGTTCGAGAGGGGCCGCATCGTCGGGCTCCGGGAAGCCGGATGTTCTTATCGCCGTATTGCGCGCCATACCGGTCGTGCGGATATCACCATAGCACGCTGTTGGCGGCAGTGGAGAGAGCAAGGCACGCAGCAGTAACAGGAAGGGTCAAGGAGGCCTAGACGAACCACGGAGGGAGAGAGAGGACCGACGTGTTGCCAACATGAGCGGATTGACCCAACAGTCCAGATTGCGGATATTCAACGAGCAGTGGTGCCCTCCATGCATCTTCCGATTAGTGCCAGCACCATTGGTAGACGGCTGAACGACGCAGGACTACACGCACGCAGACCGTTATGAAGACTGCTCTTAACCCCATTGCATCGTCGCCAAAGACTGCAATGGTGTCGTGCCAGACTGTCATGGGTCCACTCAGAATGGCAGGGGATGATTTTCAGTGACGAGACCCGCTTTTGTCTTAGAGGATATAACGAAGTAAATTTCTCCGTCATTTCTGTCCCCGCCAGGATTCGAACCGGGATCCCCTTATTCCGGAATAAGTCACTCTACCAATTGAGCTACGCGGACGTTTTATTCTAATTCCTATCTGCCTTTATGTCGTGTGCGTCCTTCTGGCAAGTACGTCACATCTCCTGGTACGTTACAAGGATACGACCAACGAATTCGTGTGTGGAGGCACCGTGGTTAGCGCCAAGATGAACGGTTTGTTGTCGAACGTCACACGTCCAAAAGACCTGGTGTCATGGTGTGGGGCGGAATTGCCTACGATGCCAGATCACCTTTGGCGTTCATTACGTTACGTAAATGAGTCCTGCAAACAGTAGCCCTGTTCTGAATGCTCACTCCGGTGCGATTTTCCAACAGGGCAACTCTCGTCCGCATATTGCTGCTGTCTCGGGAGCTTGCAGACCTATTGCCGATTGAAAATGTGTGGGATGCTATTGGATGCGCTATCCACACAGCTCCCCTACCTCACAATCTGCAGGAACTGCGTGAGAAGATTCAAGCTGCATGGGATGGCTTATCGCAGGACACCATTAGGAACCTGTACAACTCCACGCCGAAACGTCTGGCATGCTGTGTGAGCAAACATGGCGGCGCGACGCCATACTTAGAGACACTACTTATTAGCGTGTAGCTCAATAAATATTGCCCATATCAGTCCCAATGTTCAATCATTTATTGTTCCTGGTAACCTTTAACTTCCTCACGAACAGCATTGCAATCCGACAGGTCCTTCTGGGTGCAACTATTTTTTTAACTTAGAGTGTATTTGCAATTGTTCTTTCCTGTTGAATGTTGCTCTTGTAAGTAACTGCATGTCAGAACTTTTACTGTTCTTCATAATAAACATGTACTTGTAGCCTTCTTAAATTCAAAAATCTGTTTATCAAAAAACCCATCATTTGTCTGTCTTTAAACGTTGCATACCTCTATAGCCAATATGTGTACAATTAACATTTTTTTTGAAAAATCTAAAATGGTGTTTTTGAGATTTTCAAAATCAAAAATTTTGAAAATCGGTTACGACCCCCCTCCCCCAACTCTTTCTCTTTTTTTCAAATCAGATTAAAGCCACAAAAAGAACTTTAAAACGAGCTATAAATGAGCTCTCTAGTATCACTGTTTGCACACTTTTTTGTGTGTGTGTGTGAAATTTGGCATTTTTTTGCTATTTTACGAAATCAGAAATAAAAACACTGCTGACTCAAAAATTAATAAAAAAATATTTTTTTCCCATATTCTTCATAGGTACAACCTATAAACCAAAAATCATTGAAATGTGAGACATCAAGGTCCAGACTTCTGGCTGGTTGATTTGGCCTCTTATACACATTTGATTTTTTATCATGTTATTGCCATTTAGGATCATTTATGTTACTTTTCTTTCAGATCTATCTATCCTATATTATATGTATGTTTCCAAAATTTCATAGCCCCTCCGGTGGGCGAGTGATCTGGAGTCCTAGCCTCTGACAGTTTGTACGTGATGTACCCGGTTTCAAGTCCAGCATAAGGCACGGGTGGCACTGGATCTATCCCCTCAGGCCGCGGATGACCTAGTGGTCAACTTTCGTGACTGCCACGGAGGAATCTCAGGTTCATTCCCAGGCAGGTACAAACGCTCGAACCACTAAATATCCGCGGTGTGTCGGATGGGCACGTTAAGCCGTCGGACCCCGGGTACTGGCCTCCTGGTAATAAATAAGAGGTATTCCTCCTCCTTTCTACCTTGCTTGTGTGTCACTTCCTATTGGGCACTGTACCCCAAATCTCCTAGCTTCCTATTTCTAAGAGCTGTTTAAGACCTGGGATCAGACACTCCCTTCCTAAAATCCTTTACATATGAGCTGAGCTGAGCTGATGTATCCTCTCAGTGGAACCAATGCCCCAAAATTTGTTATGGGTGACTGTTTATAGCCCTTCGAGTTGTCATGGTGATGGTCGTTAAACCCCAACACAAAAAACAAAAAATACAGTTTCTTAGTCCATTCGTTGAGGATTACTTTGTATCCACTCATTCTTCGAATGTAAAATATGCATAATGGTTCTGTGAAGTCTAGTGGCCGCTCCTGTGGTGCTGTGGTCTAAGCGATGGCCTCTGATCATTCGTCCGAAAAGTGTCCCGGTTCTAATCCCGGTGAGGCATGGATGTTGTATTTATCTTACGGCGCTGGCTCTGTCCCTTCCCTGGAACCAGTGGCCCTAAATTAGGGACCGGCGACTGCTTATAGCCCACTGAGTTGCTCACGATGGTCGTTATCCAATAAAAAAAAGTCTAGTGATACATAAAATTTATTCAATTGTCCCAACAAGACACGTCTCTCAGAAGTTTCCTGACGAAAGTCATTTTACTGCTACACTGCATGCTAATATTACTAGCATTTACGCTGCATGTCAGAGATACACTGCAGGCTAATATTACTAGCATTTACGCTGCATGTTAGTAGAGATACACTGCATGCTAATATTACTAGCATTTACGCTGCATGTCAGAGATACACTGCATGCTAATATTACTAGCATTTACGCTGCATGTTAGTAGAGATACACTGCATGCTAATATTACTAGCATTTACGCTGCATGTTAGTAGAGATACACTGCATGCTAATATTACTAGCATTTACGCTGCATGTTAGCAGAGATACACTGCATGCTAATATTACTAGCATTTACGCTGCATGTTAGTAGAGATACACTGCATGCTAATATTACTAGCATTTACGCTGCATGTTAGCAGAGATACACTGCATGCTAATATTACTAGCATTTACGCTGCATGTTAGTAGAGATACACTGCATGCTAATATTACTAGCATTTACGCTGCATGTTAGCAGAGATACACTGCATGCTAATATTACTAGCATTTACGCTGCATGTTAGTAGAGATACACTGCATGCTAATATTACTAGCATTTACGCTGCATGTTAGCAGAGATACACTGCATGCTAATATTACTAGCATTTACGCTGCATGTTAGTAGAGATACACTGCATGCTAATATTACTAGCATTTACGCTGCATGTTAGAGATACACTGCATGCTAATATTACTAGCATTTACGCTGCATGTTAGTAGAGATACACTGCATGCTAATATTACTAGCATTTACGCTGCACGTTAGAGATACACTGCATGCTAATATTACTAGCATTTATGCTGCACGTTAGAGATACACTGCATGCTAATATTACTAGCATTTACGCTACACGTTAGAGATACACTGCATGCTAATATTACTAGCATTTACGCTGCACGTTAGAGATACACTGCATGCTAATATTACTAGCATTTACGCTGCACGTTAGAGATACACTGCATGCTAATATTACTAGCATTTACACTGCATGTTAGAGATAATGTAGCAGTTGGGGGACGAGAAGAAAAATGCTCAACTCTATCACGGAGAACAATTGTTGGGTAGCAAACTGAGGAAATGCAGAACTTAATTCTATAACAGGAAAATTTTGCTTGGAGCGAAAAGTTTCATATTAACTCGAGCGCACTTCAGGAGAATGAATGAGGGCAACTTTACGAAAAGGTACTTATGGTCACCCAACTCGTGTCTGGGTACAAAAGTACAAACTATGCTGAAATTTTGTTGGCAAAGTTATAAACAGTTTTTTCGGTATCTCATAGTATCTAATCTAGGAAAGTACTTACATGTTGTCAATCCAGTAGCGCAGTAGAAAAGAAGACTAATAAAAACTATTTCCGATACCTGACGATAGAAAAACATTTTGATTTAGTAAAAAAATTCAAGAGCAGGAGAACTGAAACCGAATTAAAAATCCACTTTATATCCCTTTACCTACGTCGGTGAACGAAACGTTCAAAAACACAATAGCCCGAATTTTACACACCCATTATTAGATATCAGTTATCGAGTACCTACTTTTCAAAGTGCATTTGATTCCCACCTGTCATGTGACAGGAAACTGAGATAAGAGTTAACCTTCGTAGCTTAGATAGTAATGTTCATGTACCTCTGTCATTTAAAGAAGCAATAAAGCTAGACTTCACTGATATTAAAGGTTGTCGAATAAACCCAACTCCACTGCATATGATCGTCATTCACAAAGAGTAATTAAATAAGAATTAGGATATGAACAATTAATGATCTTATTTATTAAAAACATAAGCACACAGTTTAATACAATTAATATTAAGGGCGTCCAATAAATTTTAAGTCGGACATATCTAAAACCTATATTCTGGCGGTATTGAACAATTGCATATTAACATAGTCCAGGTAATTTCAATGCACTTAGTACTTATTTGTACCAACTGCATTTGTCTTTGGTTCTGATATCCTACAAATCACTCCTCTTCTCTCTCTCTCTCTCTCTCTTTCTCTAACTGAAGCACTTAATATTTCCTAAAACATGTTCCGCGGATCCATAGATGAGGAATAGCTTCAACACTGCATCGGATACGGCAGAATCTCTATAGACTGAAGCCGTACTCTCGTGAATTTTAGTCGGTACAGTTCCTACTTTCGTCAAAAGTCCAATCACTGCCGGTGCTATAACTTTGCGTTATCTCTTACCATTACCAAGTGGCATAATTAGTCAACTTGCAGAACTTCTGCAAGTCTGTTTACTGGAAGAGTGGTCAGAGCAGCAGGTTTCTCGAAAATCTCCCGTGCTATGTGGTGCTCGAATTCTGGATGAGGCATGGCATGGGAGATGCTTTTGTGCAACGGTACTCTTCTTCCAGAATCACTGACTATAAATTAGGGACGGGCGCCTTGGATTTTCACGGAGAACGTTACTCGCACTCCCTCTCCCCGCCTCCCTTCCCACAAAATAAAAAAAAACAAAAGAAAAGAAAAACTCAACTGCTGTCGTATGGCTGCCTCGTTTGTTTTACTGAACTAAGAATTATGCAATGCCGAAATCAGTACACGGATTTTTCAGTCTTTTCGGTACACTAACGAGAGCACAAAATATTTCCTTACAAAAGCAGCCCTGAAAAAGAAACCTATTTCTTTGCTAGGTGACTATCCTTCCAACAGGAACGATATACAGGTAATAAAAGTGTCGCTATTGGGTGGGACAGCGAAATTTCTGTATATCTGGTTTTGTCGTTGGTTTTGACATCCTGCAATTTATGTTTCCAGCTTGGGCTAGAATCCATATCCTGTTCATTGTCCACCACTTTTCTTTTTTCTTCAGATGCTACTGGAAATAGAGGCGTAAAGAAAGAAACAGGCAGCAAAATTTACAGATCCGCATTGCTCATGAGCCCCAGAATATTACTTACCCCAAGCGGCACTGTTCGAAAGGGGGGAATATAAATATAAAAAGTTCCAGTACAAAGTACGATCAGATGTACATTAGTTATCCGTTCGACAGCAAATAACCAACAGACTGTATCTTGTATTCTGGTAGTAGATACGAAGCGCATATATCGTTTTATGGTGTCTGAAAAAAATAATTCCATAGAAATCATCTGTATTTGCTGCACAAACAAAATTTTTGTGGAAAAGTATTTAAGGATTATATTATTCTTCTGTCTTTGCTAGCCACTTTGGCATAACTTTATTTTGCTACCTTCGGGATTACCTAAAGGAAGTAAGTGGATATTTGTAGTGCATTCTCGTTGTAAAACATGAGGGTGTCAGGAGGGAATTATCATGGAAAGCGTTGCGGAGCCCCAGGGCTCCGCGAAGCACACTTTGAGAACCGCTGCCCTATACCAATTATTCGAAGCCCAAATTTTGCTTTCTTCGTGGTTTCACGACCACCTTGAGCAATTGTAAGAGCTATGACAGTTTTCCGTCCCTAATTTGGGGCCGGGGAGTGCCGTGAGACAGGCGCACTGTCGATGCATTATGAACGACTCGAGCCCGGGCTCGCTCAGACGAACGGTCAGCAGCCAGCATTTAGACCACTGCACCAGCTAGACATTGTCCATGTATTGATGAAAAAACAGGTGGGATACACTTAACAGATTCGTTTTCTAGGAGTTTAACTACCACTGTGAGCATCTAAGACCATAAGTACTAGCTGGCCACTAGTTTGGTGACACTCTTCCGGAAGAGACAAATGCTTCACCCAGGATACGAACCAGAACCAATCTCGAACAATTAGTCAGAAGCCAATGCCTCAGAACACTCAGGCACAGGGTAAAGTGCTCATAAAAAATAATTATTTTCTCCAAATTCAAGCCTGTTAAGTTTCATGCTCCAGTTCATTTATTCTTCGATACTGCCATTAGTAGATATATTATGACCTACATACTGTAAACACCGTTATCGGTGACGCCGTCTTTACTATTAAAACAATGTTTTTTTTAGTGAAGTGGGGGGGAGTTAAGTACCAACGTGAGCAACTCAAAGTAAGAATTCTCCCGACCCAAATTTAGGACCACTTGTTCAAGGGAAGAAAGATCCAGTGCCGTGAAACATGCACACCATCCATGCCTCACCCGGACCCATCTCGTGGGAATGATTAGAAGTCAACGCCATGTACCACTCGACCACTGGGGCTGCAGTAAGTTTCTCATTTACAAGGTTGATTTACGAAAACTGTAGTGGTTCTGGTAACAGAGTTAGTTATCACGTTTCTAGAAAACTATTTATTAATAAAACTATTTTTTAAACTACTAGACTAGAGCCCTTTAAATCGATGAAATGTATGAACGTCTATCTGTGAAGCTATAACAATAACCTGATGCTGCCGTTTCTTTCCTGGGGCAGAAATTGAGCCGAGATCGGAACACGGATTCTTCTGGGAAAGGGGATTTCTATGGCGATCGGTGACGTCAAATCGTCCAGGTGAAGTGCGTCTTAACCAATTAGGTTAGAATCAGATACCTGGAGATGCCCCGTCACAATCTCGAAGGTAACGGATGCCCTCGTCAATGCAGCAGTATCCCTTTGCGTGAAGCCTATAACCGCGAGCGGCGGTCGTTAATGTGTAGGAAAGCTGCTGGTTTTCAAGATAATTGCAATGCATTTTGTGTTGGCCAAATAGTACTATTTTTTCATAAAGTTTCTAATTTTGCATCGTGATTTGCTACCGATGTGTGAGAAAATGCTGAATTTATAAAATTCTTAATTATTTTGAGGCACTTTCATATCTATGTTTTAAATTGAAATATGAAACGTTACTGAAAGTCCAAAACAAAACAAAACGCTCAAGTTGGAAAATTTACTCCTCTGTGGAGCGTAACGCTCTCCGGTTTGGTATTAACATAGTTTCTCTGAAAACCAAAACTACGCATTTCAAAAATGCCACACCCCGTAGGATACTGTTAACAACATCAAAGCTCTCACACTTCGTGGCTTCACGGTTAAGAGACCCAGGGAATCTCCAAACGTTTTATTCTAACCTCCTTGGTGTTAACACCACATCACTCTTTCCTTCCGGTACGATCAAGTAGAACTTGTGCCATCAGTGAATTAATCCGCTTCGTCTTGTGTGGATATTTTGGATAGTTTATAGGGTTGTTTCTTTTGTGGAATTCAGTACAATTTCCCTATTTGCGTGATTCTCTGTTAGTATTGTAATAATGCTGGTGTAAAAAATTAATCATGAATATGATTTAGCATGCAATTTCTCTTAGACACCTTTCCTTGTTGGAAAGATGAACATAAAGGAGACTTAATGGTTTTCAACAGGACCACACCGACATTTTCCATGTCTGCGAAAAAGTGAGCAAATATTACGGGAATTCATGGTATAACAAACATTGTGACCATGCGGATGTCGTTGGCTTCCTTTTTTTATTGGGTGGAGGGCTTAACGACCACACTGACATTGCGCCATTTTCCGTATCCTAAACGAAGTGCTCCCTCGCCTTTGGATTGGTCGCAGTGGACCCCATGACTTGGTGCTCTACAGCTGGCCACTGAATCTTACACAGTGCAACTTCTTCTTTCGGGGGTACATTAAGGATACTGTGCACGTGCCACCATTGCCTACAACCTTGGATTAGCTCCAAAAGGTCCCCCCCGAAAATACGCATTGTTACTGCGATGGAATCAGTGACAACGGACATGCTGGAGCGAGTATGGGAAGAAATAGACTATTGTCGCGAAGTTGCTTGTGTAACTAAAAGAAGTTACACAAAGCACTTAAGGTGAGAGACAAAACTCGGACTGTTTTTTTTTTGATTGATGTATCATTACTCCCCAAAACGGAGCGTAAAAAAAATCGAATTTCGTTATGCCCTAGTGCGAAAAAATTGTGTATTGCTACGTAAACCATGTGCAAAAAATTTAGATAAATTCAAATAATATCTTACGGTTCCACTTTACCTCCAAAATTTCGATATTTGGGTAAAATCGTCACATTTTCATGCCCGTTGTGAGAAAAGAACAGTGTTCGTTACAGACTTTTCCTTGTACGCAAAAACTATCTGTTGGTACTTAAAAGATGTGCACAATTTTTCCGGCAAAGCAACTAATATCTTATGGTTCCAATTTAATGCAACAATACTCCATGTTTAAGGAAAATTGCCATACTTTGACACCTAGTGTTCACCATGTGATTTGTTTCCTAGTTGTGTTAGTGTGTGCACTAGGGCACTGAAAGCACAACATATTGTGCAAATGTGCAGTAGTGCTCACTGCACACGGTACAGCTCTTCACATTTTTCATGTTTCAGAAAAATCCCAGAACTCATCATGAGGAGGTGGCTGAACAGTGAGTTCCACCCGTGCCCCAAACAACCACCCATCCATTAGTGCAAATCAATTTTCTGTTCTTCTTTTTTAATTTTCAATTTCCTGTTATTTATTAATTTTTATCCTGAAATCTGATTTACTTTCGAAGGCTGGCATTATTTGCCGTGCTTCCAACCGTACTCGAATAAATCAATCCTTTTGTTCTTCTTCGAAAACAGCAGCAGATGCTTCTGTTGTCAACTTAACGCATCGCTCCATTCCCTGATTGTGACAAGACAAGGGAAGTTTTGCGTGCGCAATCACTTTACAATGTCCTTACAGTCACTGTTGCATAGGTTCATTATTTCATCGTCGGTTAAATGAGTAGTCAATGGCAGTTCGCTTAAGACGCATGATTGCGAGTCAGTTAGGTCGAAATAATCCTCCCTGGAAGTTGAACTGAGGAATTTCAAATACACGGATTGCTTCGCAGTTTTGTGCCCTTGCTCTAAGGATCCTGAAAAAGCCAAGTTCTCTGATGTTTCCTATCGTCCGTGATCGTAGCCAGGAGTATTGATTCTGGATGGCCAAAATAGCCACTCCTTTGAATTACGCGGTCAAGAACCTCTTCAAATCCTGGGTGAGATATCTGGATGTATAAGACCATCATTGCAAGTGCACTTTTGGAAGATGTGGGAATGATAACTCAAGTTGATATTTCAATTGTCATAGGTAGGCACAAAATTAGAAGGCAGAAAAAGCAACAACAGAGAAAACAGCTTCAAAACGATAACCTGACTTCACGTAAAGTTATTAAAGGGCTATATTTTGACGGGCGTAAGGACCAAACCATAATGTATGAAGAAAGGAAATGAAAGCGGTTCAAAAAAACTATAACTGAATGATGTGTTGATATTTTTCTATTAGCAGTTTCAGGGGTTAGGGGCCGATCCTTGTTTCCGCTATGCGAAAAAATCTCACATCCGCGCATTCTTGTCTCCAAGAATGATTCCTTAAATTTTTCCTCTCATTAATTTTTTTTTTGAATTTCCTTTTTGAGGCGAACCGAGCGACAGGAAAAACATTTTTTTTTCATTTTCTTAAACATTCGTTCAAGGATTTCTGTGGAAATGGTGTATTTATTGTTTTTTTGTACGTGTACTGTACATGTGTCTTCGGAACGAGAGCTAGAAAGAATTTGAACACATATTAATGGTTTAAAAATTACTTTTAGTCTATGTGTAGAACTAGAACCTTTGTGAACTAAATTATTGACTTCATTTTAAAAACTAAATTTTATATTTATACACTATTTACCAACAAGTAATTGGACACTCCTGCAATCGACGATATCTGCGGTCCTGATACACGTCATGGCCGCCGCCGTTAAATATCGTGTGGGAAACAACAACGCAACCAGTCGCATGCAAGATGCCACGCAGTTAGGAGCTCTCTGATTTCGAGAAAGGTGTAATCGTCAGGTATCACAGAAATGGCCGATCCATACGTGACATATCCAGCGAGTTGAAATACCCAAAATCGACAGTGGCCTACGTGATTGGAAAGTGGAAGATGAGAGGTGACTGTCGGAATGTGCCCCGACCCAGCAGACCCACAAAACTGGGAGTTAGAGACCGACGGGTGCTGGCCAGAGAAATTCGGAAGAACCGCACCAAATCGATGGGCCACATCCGCGAGGAGTTTCAACAGGCATCCGGGAGTGTTCCTTCGATGAATACCATCTGTAAGGAAGCCCAACTGCTCGGTTATCATGGACGTGCTGCCTCCCAGAAGCCTTTGATCACCAAGTCCAATAGCGCTGCTCGGCTAACGTGGTGCAAAGATCGTCGACACTGGACCGTTTAACAGTAAAAACAGGTTGTCTGGAGCGACGAATCAAGGTTCACCCTCTACCGGTCGGATGGCAGGACCTAGGTATGGCGTCGGCCTGGAGAACGCCTCCTGCCGGAATGTATTGTGCCAACTGTGAAGTTCGGCGGCGGAGGAATTATGCTATGCGGGTGTTTCTCCTGGGATGGCACGGGACCCTTGGTCGCAATTCCTGGTAAACTCAACGCCGAGACCTACTGCACCATTTTGGATGACCATGCACTTCCTACGTTGTGGCAGTTTTACGGGGTGGGCCCATGTTACTTTCAGGATGACAATGCCACCTGTCATGTTACGAGGTCCACCATGGCTTGCTATGGTGACAATGGGGTTAATCAAATGGACTGGCCTGCGCAGAGCCCGGACCTTAACCCTATAGAGCACCTCTGGGACGAGTTGGAGCGTCGACTTAAGGGGTGCCCCACAGTCCGAAATCGGTGAAGGAACTGACCTGTCTTCTCCAAGCCGAGTGGAAGAAAATACCGCTAGCCGTCGTACAACGGCTGGTTGAGAGTATGCCCCGGTGGGTCGCAGCTGTAATTGCCACTCGTGGAGGCTCCACCAACTATTGAAGGTGAATAAACTTCGTTTTCCTTTGCTATCACAGGTGTCCAATTACTTGTTGGTAGATAGTGTATATAGTAATAATTAACATTGGAATCGTAAAGTGAACTCGTGCACAATTAATTTAATTAAATTAAGCTTACATTACGACTAAGATTAAATAGTGTATAATGAGAAGCATTTATTGGTACAAAAGTTTGTGACATTCAGGTGTGTTAGCAAGACACAGAATTTGGTATACAATCGTACATTATGTCAGTGAAATAAACTTTTTTTTTTGGAAATTAATTTTTTTTCTCCCGAATTCTGAAATTTCTTCAGCAATTTGTAAAGAAAATGATGTGAAAATTATTGTATTCTTGAGTTCGAGAAATGTTAACTTGTGTACCAGATGTAAATTTTATGTGAACATTAGGATTCGCTGAATTTGCGCCCTTTTTTTTTTTTTTTTTTTTTGTTTTTCACTAGAAACATTCCCAGGCATAGTTGCAGACAAAGAGGCGACAAACCCAGAGATGAGAATCCCGTTTCCTGTTAGCCCAGAAATTCCTTAGTAAGTCACCTTGAAAACTTGAAGGCGGTCAGGCCCCGGGGCAACATAGAAGGGTGAATTTCAAAATTTTTGCGAAGTCATGGTCAAGAGGGACGCCATGGTGATGATGATGACCCAGCAGGCTCTTTCGTCCCCCACTCCCCCTGGACACCTCCGCCTCAAGTTACGGAGCATGAGGAAGCACTTTCATCCAATAGCGTAGCTAAAAGTAGGGCATCCATTTTGGCGCATGCACGCAAGAGTTTTGTAAAAGTTTGGGCAAAGAGGAGAGGTTCTCTTCACTCTCTCACTTGACTCCAGTTGCACGGGAGGTCAACACTCCCACGCACAGTCCTCTTGGTATTTTTTGAGGTTAACATTTCACTTGCGCTCTTCATGTAGCATGCTGACAGCAGTTCCGCTCTTTGCTGCGTCCTGAGGCACTTCTTGGTAAAATAATGGGAACGATGATGAAGTCATTAACTGCACTTTCAAGTGAAGCCTTTTCGTAGCAGCCTACCTGAGGGACTTTTGACGCCTGACACTCATCTGCGATTTCTGACCTGATGCTCAGCCCTAAAAAGAAAATGTAAGAACTGCTGTGCTAACCTTCTCACCGACGAAAGAGCCATCTGGGATGACGCCTTCCTCCGCTGCTAATAAAAAGAAAAGGCTGGAAGAAGCCTCAACGGATGTTCTTTCTTCACGACCCTCACCTAAGAACGTCTGAGACAAGATTCCTAAAGGAAAAAGAAAAATTCCCAGAAACGTACTTCTCGCTTATCCGGAGATAAGTGATGTCCACCACCCTCCCTTGAAGTAATACTGCCCAGAGAGAAAAAGGTAATCCTTTCTGATCTAACACATTTTTCGGCCACCTGTTTCATCAGATTTTTTTCCCCTCTCAGGAAAAAAAAACGACCTTTCTAGCATTCGTCTAAAAATGGTGGAAGATAACAGGGTTGTCAAACGAATGTAATTATTGTTGAATTATATGATTATTTGAAAATTAGTATGATGTCCGAGAAAATCTGAATGTATTGAGTAATGACGCGCGAGAACATGGGTAATGATTGTAAAAAAAGTGGAATTTATTGTCTTAAAAACGGAGGGGGGGAGAGAAAACGATATAAATATTGTGAATTAAACCAATTAAAAGGAAAAAAAAACTTCAGAGGCATTACATGCTGAGAAACCTCAGTGCTCATTTTATTTTTGGCCAAAGTGTATTATTCTTTTGTATTGTGCATGATGTTTTGTGAATATTTATTGAAAGGAAATATCAAGGGTAGAGCACATTTTTGTATCTAAAACGAATGCTAATTGAACCACGCTGGTTTTTGAATAATAAGTGAAAATTTACAAATTGAAAGGTTAAAATTTTGAATATCAGACCAAATCGGAAAAATTGTGTAATCAGTTGGAAATATACACCCAACAAAAATTGAAATTGGACTCTAAAACTCATTTTTGACATTTGTGGATGGTTTGAGCAAGAAACAAAAATCACTGCAAAAATTTCATCAAAATTCTGACCAGGCGAGAGGATTGTTCAGCAATAAAAGTAAGAGTCAGTTTTACACCTAAAATTCTGAGTCACCTTTATTAAGTGTTTGTGCGTTCAGTGAATCCTAAATTCATTAATTTAAATTATGTGCTATTTTTTTTTGCTTGTCAAGACCATAAATTACCTCTGCATTTGGCAGAGTTAATGGATAGGATCTGGATGAAATTGCGGAAGTAATAGGGCAACGTAAGTTTGGTCATTTGTGTATACTGATTTTTCTTTTGTGCTATCACTACTTTATTATTATTTTTTCATCACGTGCCCCATTGTTTTATACAAGTATTTTTACACTATTTCAAATTAATTTACAGTATAACAAAAGGGTCTTAGTAACCAGGATTAATTAATTTCCAATATATCATGAAAAACACGAGACTATGCTGGAAGAACCTGGTAGTAAATATCTTGGGCATATCGCTCCTACATCTTCCACCGCAAAGGGCATTGCTAAATGTCTGCTGGATTTCTTAAATGCCAAGAATATCGACCTAAGCAAACTGTTGGTGATAGGCTGCGACGGAACTGTTGTTAATACTGGGTGTAAAGGAGGTGCAATTCGCATTCTAGAGCTAGCCTGTCAAAAACCTCTTCAGTGGAGCATATGCCAATTGCACGGAAACGAGCTGACACTCCGTCACTTAAGTCAACATTTGGATGGCCAAACGAGTGGCACAAAAACATTTTCAAGGGGAAATCGGCAAACAGCTGAAGAGCTGCGAAAATCTACCGGTTTTGAAATTTGAAGCAATTGAAGCGGGTTTTCCTGAACATGATGAAAAATTTGCAAGGGATCTTAACACGTCTCTGAAATGCCTGTGGGACATTAGCCACGCTATGACAACGCGTACGTGGTCACCAAGCCTGGCACATAAGCACCGGGAAAATGGGCCATGCACGGTGGCAAACGACGGCTATTCACATTTTGCACCTTTATATTAGTACTTCGCAGCCTTCGGATTCACTTGAAATTCTGGCAGAATTTGTTGTGAGGTTTATGCGATCAAGTGGTTCACTTATAAGATCACACCCTCATTGCCATTATGGAGCACGGAATCTGTGGAAGGCCATCAATACATCCAGATATCTCACCCAGCATTTGAAGAGCGTTATGGACCACGTAATTCAAAGGAATGGCTATTTTGCCCATCCAGAATCAATACTTTCGGCTAAGATCACAGACGAGAGGAAACAGCAGAGAACTTGGGTTCCGCAAGATCCTTAAAGGAAACATCAGATCACTTGGGTTCCGCAAGATCCTTAGAGCAAGCGCAAAAAACTGCGATGCAATCCGTGTATTTGAAATTCCTCAGTTCAATTTCCAGGGGAGGATTATTTTGACCTAACTGACTGGCAATCATGTGTCTTAAGCGTACTGCCATTGACTGCTCACTTAACCGACGATGAAATAATGAACCTAGGCAACAGTGACTGTAAGGCACGCAAAACTTCCCTTGTCTTGTCACAATCAGGGAGTGGAGCGATGCGTTAAGTTGACAACAGAAGCATCTGCTGCTGTTTGCGAAGAAGAACAAAAGGATTGATTTATTCGAGTACGGTTGGAAGCACGGCAAATAATGCCAGCCTTCAAAAGTAAATCAGATTTCAGGGTAAAAATTAATAAATAACAGGAAATTGAAAATTAAAAAAGAAGAACAGAAAATTTATTTTCTCTAATGGATGGGTGGTTGGGTTGGGCACGGGTGGAACTTGCTGTGCAGCCACCTCCTCATGATGAGTTCTGGGATTTTTCTGAAACATGAAAAATGTGTAGAGCTGCACCGTGTGCAGTGTGCACTATTGCACATTTGCACAATATGTTGTGCTTTCAGTGCAGTAGTACACACACTAACACAACTAGGAAACAAATCACATGGTGAACACTAGGTGTCAAGGTATTGCAATTTTCCTTAAACATGGAGTATTGTTGCACTAAATTGGAACCATAAGATATTAGTTGCTTTGCCTGAAAAATTGTGCACATATTCTAGGTACCAACAGATAGTTTTTGCGCACAAGGGAAAGTCTGTAACGAACACTGTTCTTTTCTCACAACGGACATGAAAATGTGACGATTTTACCCAAATATCGAAATTTTGGAGGTAAAGTGGAACCGTAAGATATTATTTGAATTTCGCTAATTTTTTTGCTCATAGTTTACGTAGAAATACACAACTTTTTCGCACCAGGGCATATCGAAATTTGAAATATTTTTTTTTACGCTCCCGCCTATTACTCACTCTGTATTTGGTAACTTCGAAAATATACTCTTTTGAAACCGGATGAATGATTTTGAATAACCCTGTATAATAAATAAAATTTGTCCAACATAAAAAAGCGCTGCATTCGGAATATGACATGGAGAACAAAATTAAATACAACAGTATGAAAGCCATTCTACAATCTTGAATGAAAAATACCACGTATTTTAGCTATTCGAACATATCAACCTTAGGCCTAATATCAAATATGCATATTGAATACAACGTATATTTTTTGCTGCTTGGGAAAACTGCTTAATCCTTTAATCCGATTTTCTTCTTTTGTATATAGTTCATAGTTTTATTCAATCACAGAATTCCAGGAATTTTGAATGTTTTTCCAGGAAACACGATTCAAATTCTCATACTTAAAATTTACTAAACTACAAGTCTGTTCAAATTTTGATCTACAATAAGCAACCCCTATTGGCTTGAAAGAACTTAATGCAGTACTCTGAAAATGTTTGCTTCACCTAATAATGAATTTGGTTGGTTGGTTGGTTGGTTAGTTGATTTTAATGGCGCAAGGGCCATGGGTGGCCAAAGAGCGCCAAACAAAAGACATCAAAATAGAACAAAATCAATAAAACACGTAAACAAGGGTAAAAGCAGGATGAAACGGTAAAAGTGAAAGATGGAAATGAATACGGTAAAAACTAGATGAGGTTAAAAAAGTCAATTTCCGTAAAAAAGGAGAACACTGCGGTCAGGTCGCAGTCCTCACCAATGAGAGTCTGCAGCGTAGCTGCTCCTTCGTTCAACAAATGAGAATGAAAATAACGAAAACAATGATCACAAAAACGAACACAAGTACACAAAACATGAAGGACGGTGAGACGACAGTGGCACGCCTCACACATCGGGACACTATCGCCACACAGCAAAAAAGCGGTGAGTAAAACGACAGTACCCAATGCGGAGACGCGCAAGGACAACTTCCTCACGACGGTTCTCCCGCAAACTAGATTTCCATAGTCCGTTCTGTGGCTTGATGGCATAGAGTTTATTGCTGCCCTGCTGAGACCACAGGGTTTCAAAATCGCTTTATTCTAATTTATCATAAGAAAACATAAGAGGGAGACGTACAGTATTGGGCGTCTCACTGGGAAATAATACAAAACTGTTAAAAACATGATGGTATATACACTGCAATGACAATGGGGATGAATAACAAATGCTGCAAGCAAAGCTTATTGAATAAAAATTGCAGAAGTGACAGAGAGAAAACACATCGTGTCACATGCAGGGACTGCCACTCATCAAAAACAATATTCCGGATCAAAGGGCGAAAATCTCGGAAAGACAGTGGCAGCCGAGCTGGCGACATGGAGGAAACAGACCTGGCAGATAGATCTGCCAGCTCGTTACCCCGGAAATATTGATGAATTTAGTCACAGATAAAAATTGAAATCCCAAAACTTCTAAAGGAAATGTAACCAGGTCTACAACTTCATTTTCTTTTGGGGTTTTAAGGACCACCGTGAGCAACTGAATGGGCTATATACAGTAGTAAGCAGATGCTCGTCTCTAATCTTGGGCCACTGGTTCCAGGGAAGGTAGCTAGCACCGTAAGACAAACTCAATATCCATGCCTCACAGGAATTCGAACCCGGACCCACTCGGACGAATGGTCAGAAGCCAGCGCTTAGACCACTGCGCCGCCGGTGAGGAGGTTCAACTTCAACAAAACTTATGCGTAGTACTTTTTAATGATTTTGTATAAAAACTATTACTACTTCGGATTTAATCCAATTATTGAAGTTATAGAATAAAAATAAAACTCAAAAATTTAAAATCTGTAGTTAAACCATAAATATCTCATTACTCTTAAAATGGTTTGATATAACACAATCAATATATAAATTAAATACTGTTTAAATATTTTAGAATAATACATTGAAAATTTAAGGAAAGGGAAAGGTGAAATATGGAGTATTTCTTTTTCATTAAAGCAAAATCCAAATTGAAAATAGTTACTTCATTTGTCCTTATTAGAAATAGAGCCATTTCCGTAACCCATGCAGTTATTCTCACGGCAGAGTGAGGAGCGGCATTATGGCTTGTTTCTGTATAAGTTATGGCTTAATAACTTATAAATAAACAAGGCTTATTATGGCTAACTTAAAATAAACAAGCTTATTATGGCTAACTTAAAATAAACAAGCTTATTATGGCTTGTTTGTTATATAAGTTTATTTTCCCTGAAAATGTAGTTTCCTATTGCTAAGTTACTGCTTGCAATATCAACAGAGAAAAAAGAGCACGCATTTTCTCTTTTGTTTATAAAAAACATGAAGTTCAAAATCGGAATTTTAACTCTTCGTGACAATCTGTCGTTCTCCGTAGTCGTTTTCTCTACACAGTGCACAGTGAGCACGCAGTAACGTTTCTGAGCATAATTTCGCTTTAAACAAAAAGAACGCATGTTTGCCCACACAGGTGAGGCATAGATGAGGTGTGTGTCCTAAGGCACTGGCTCTCTCCCCTTCCTGGAGCCAGTGGCACTAAATTAAGGTCAAGGGATTACTAATAGCCCCTCTTTCCTCCAAAAAAGATATCATCACCGAAATTTTCTGTAGCATATTCCATGTTTCTCGTACTTTGTAGGGGACAAACGATTCCCGTAGTGACTACGGAATGTCTGTAATTATAGTAAATGGGGAACATTACAGCAAAATATATGAACAAAAAAAAAAAAAAAAAAAAAAAGAAGACTGCAGCTCCTAAAAATTCAACAAAAACCAGATTCTTTGACACTGGGTTTGAAAACCGGATATATCCTGATTAAATTAAGACATCTGGCAGTTTTGCATAACACTTTCTAAATCCTGAAACTGCAAAACTTTGCTCAGGAGGAAAAAATAAAATAAAAAACTGGGAATGAATAAAATCCCAGGACATGTAACAGAATTTTAGAAAATGTCCAGGACAAAATGAAATTCCAGTACTTTCTCAAGTGAACTAAAGGAATGATTCATAACTGTCTACGACACTGTTAAACCACTTAGAAAAGAATAAACATCTCCCCTTCTTTAATATACACCGAAGAGACAAAACATTATGACCACCTGCCTAATATGATGTCATTCCTCCATGAACTGCCAAAACAGCTCTTACCCGGTGTGGCTTAGACGCTACAAGATTTCAAAAGGTGTCTTATAGTATCCGGTACCAACAAGTTATCATCAGATTCTTTCATTCTTGTAAGTTACGTAGCTGAGCTGCCGCTGATTGGATTTGCTGTTCCAACACCAACCACAGATGCTCGGTTGGATTGATGTCTGGGGAATTCGGAATACCTGGAAGTCTTCCTCATGTTCCGAGATCCATTTTCGAACAATCTGGGCAGTGTGGCATGGCGCATTATGCTGAAGGCACAAATGGAAAAGAATAACATTGCCATCAACGGATGCACCTGGTCTACAATGATGTTTAGGTAGGTGGTAGATATCATAGTTTTCTGCACATAAATGACTGGGTTCAGAGTTTTCCATAGAACATTGCCCAAAGCCTTACACTTCCTCCACCGGGTTGTTTTCGTTCCACGTTGCATACTGGTGCTAACGCTCTATCAGGTAAACGACGCTCACGTACCCGGCCATCAATATGGCGCAGCATGGAACGAGATTCATGGGACCAGAAGACCTTTCTCCAATCATTCAATCATTCATGGTCCAGTTGTAATGCAGGCGAGCCATTGTAGAAGAAAAGCTTTCAATGGTGAACCAAGGCTAGCATGGGCACTCGGAACGGTCTTCATTTTCAAATCATACATTTTCACTACGTTCGCATAAACACAATTTATTGCAGAAACATATTACAGTGTATTTGCAAGTTCGGGGCTGCACTCATTCCTCATTGCCAAAGACTATATTTTTCAGTCCAACTGATTAATATTTGTATTCACATGATCTTATAATCTTCCCGTTACCAAAAACAGAACGCTCTGATTGGAATGGATTCCAAGTAATTTCAATTTACATAATGCACATTCTCAATAGTCACAAACCATATACAGTACTAGCTGAGCTTCCATAGAACATACGAGATACGGCTATGAAACAACCAGAGTGTACCTGTAGGGAATGAAACACGTGGTGCAGGTCCAAAGTGAGTGAGAGGCCGTTAACCTTGAACTTCCCATAACCAGAAATCCACAGTCCACCTTACTCTCTGCATTAGTTCAGGGACACATACATGTCCATGAAAGTAGACGTGTTGTTTGTCACCTGTCAGAAAAATGCTGCGTTAAATATTTGAGCAGTGGATAAATGTGACATTTCTGAGGAAGTTAAAGAAAATGCCTGACAAATCTTTTCGTGTGTTAAGTGTGGCGTGCACGTGTTTTTTTTATTTTGTGGCATAGAAGGTTCAGTGAAGGCCAGCAGTGTATTAAAGACCCCAAGCGTCTAGGACGCCCAAGCACTTCAAAAATAGAAGACAATGTGAAACAAAATGTCTACGGAATTATTTGAAATGATTGACGATTGAGTATCAGAATGATAGCTGAAATAGTTAACATCGAAAAAGAGACTGGTATGCAAATTATACATTTAAATATAAACATAAGTTTGTGCCATGATGATTTCGAAGCTTTTCATGCCGGAATATAAAGAAAATCGCAAGCGAATTTGGGCTGATGTCCTGAAGTCAAATTCAGGCGAATTCCAACCTTTTAGCGAAACCTGAATCTCCAAAAATAGGTTCATGAAAAAGAAAACACAGTTGATGCATTGGAAAACACTGTCACCAAGGATGAAGAAAGCACAGTAAAGGCCATGATAATTTTTTTTTTTTTACATTAAAGGTGAAGTTTTTTTAGAGTGGGTTCTCGACACAGCAACAGTAAACCAGCATTACTCTAAATAGGCTCTTGTGACTTTGAGAGAGTGAGGCAGAAGACAGAAGGCGGAATTGTGGAAAAATGGCTTCTCCTTCACCGGAACAACGTGCCAGTTCATTAACACTCTCCACAGTGCTTGAACATCTCGCCTACTCGTCAGATTTGGCCCCATGCAACTTTTTTCCTTTCCCTAAAGTCAAGTCTGTACAAGGGGACCAATTTTTTGTCAGTTACTGTGGTGAAGAGAATGGCCAAGCTTCTGAAAGGAATCACATCAGATGAGCTATAACACTGCTTTCCTAGTGGAAGGTCAGAACGCAGTGGTGTGATGATATGGAAGGGGAGTAAGTACATTGAAGGCGATAAGAGTTAAAAACAATGAATTGAAGTTCTCGAAACTGTTTTTGCACGATAAAAAATGTAGTTAAAAGCTGATGATAAATTAAAAGACTTTACTAAGCACAATTAAAACATCACAGTTAAAAAAACATAAGACCTTTCGGAACCGCATCGGTCCCATCCTCAGATGTAACACAATCACACAATACATGAAGGAACAATGATATAAGTACATCAGGAAATTAGTCACGTGATGAGGTGGCGTAGTTTATATGCGCAGATGAACCGAGAAGAAAAAGGCTTAATTGATGTTATTTACAAATGTTAAAGTTCAGAATGGAGTTGTTTCTGGCTGTCAATGCGAGTTTCCATGCACTAGGAATAATAGTAGGGTAATCATCATTACAGCACGCAGACCCAAATTCGTAAATAATTAAGCTTTCAGCAAACAGAGTATTAGGCTTCGAAGTTAGGGTGGTTAGAATGCGTGTTTCGTCCCAGTAAGGCTGGTGAGACCCTTTCGAAGTAAGTCGAGATAGTGCAGTATTTTGGGAACCCATTTTGACTGTGTATTTGTGTTCTTTCAATCTGGTCTGTAATGAGCGCATGGTAGATCCCACATAGACAGTGTTAGCAGGAGGTGAGCTCGTTGAAACTAGTGGAACACAGTAAACACCGTACCTTTGGTCCTTATCTTTAGGTGGTCTTTCGTTTCTGACCAATGAAAAAATGCTTTTAGTCAGAATGCCGAAGTCAATATTAAGAGGTCGGCAACAGTTTTTCAAAACATTAACCAAATCAGGTACATAATCCAAGGCTCCAACATATCTAGTATTATTATGTTCCCTCCTAAGAGAGGACATAAATTGTCTCTTAACTTTGTTTAAAACACAGGTAATAATGGAACTGGGGAATCCGTGGGCTGAGGCAATATCAAGAATCCTAGAAATTTCAAGGTTTCTGAATTTTAATGTAGAAGAGTGCGTAAATTTCGTCGCTGGCGCCTTAAACTGGTTCGTGAGGAAACTCATCTATCGTTTTTGTTGAACTGTAGAAGTTTACAGGTCATCTGTAAGTTCCTTAGAATCAAGTGAACCCCCATCTCTTTACGGGATTCCAACATTCTGCATACAGCAGAACGAAAAAGACTTATAAATGAAATCCGGACAAAAAGAGGCCTCATTGATTTTCTACAAAGTAAGTCGTGCCTTGCTTACTCACACCTGGCTGCACGTGTACCTTATCTTATTTTGGACTGACTTCTTATTTCTATATCAGCTACCTCTTACTCAACTTCTGAACACTTACAGTCAACCCATATTAAAAAACTTAGATATCTAGTTTCAGACGAACTCTTGACAAGACTGCCTTCTGCAAACCTTCGTTCAAAACCTAAGCCGACGTTCAACCCTTCGGCATTTCTTAATCTCAGTAATGTCTCACTTAATCCACTTCAAACTTCTGCTCTAAACCGTGGTGCTAAATTTTGTTATCCAGTCACTCGCATCAATAAGTTCCAATTAATTCCACAATCTGAAAGTATTATTAAATCTCTTCCTTCTCAAATTCGGGACCATGCTAGATTTAACTCTGTTCATGCCTTAAAATCCTATAGTGTTAAAACCAATCAACAACATTTTGCCCTTTTCAAGGAAGAAAAAAGGCAATTAAATCTCCTTCGTTGTAACCCTAATGTATCCATAGTCTCCGCTGATAAATCTTCGCAAATAGTCATTTTAAATAAAACTGATTATCTTTCTAAAATGTATGATGCACTTGTCGATATTCCTCATCTGGAAGTCAAAAATAACCCTGTTGCAGCTATTATTACAGCCCTAAGTAGGCTTCGACTATCTGGTTCACTTCCGCTTTGTATTTCTTCTTGTATCCACCCCCTTTTGGACCTAGTGTCCCTAATCTCTTTGGTAAATTAAAATTACATAAACCTGGCCAACCTATTCGACCTCTGGTCTCAGGCCACTGTAACCCTATTCGTTCTCTTGAGAAAGCTCTTTCCAAATTCCTTAAACCTCTTATTTCGGACTCTGTTTTTTCCATATCTAGCTCTGTTCAAGCCCTTTCCAGGATTAAACGTTTCAACTCTCGTGGCGCCCCTTTTTTTATGGCGTCTCTAGATGTTGTTGCTCTTTTCCTTAATATTCCGGTAGCTACAGTTCACAACCTTATCGAGACCAAACTCCTTTCCCTTGGCCATATATCCGTTCAAGAAGTTCATGCTGTCATGAGTGCTCTTTGACTAGTTTTCAATCGTTCTTTTTTTACCTTCAATAATAAAATCTATCGTCAACTGGAGGGTGCACCTATGGGCTTCCTTCTGTCCCCTATTCTTGCAGAGCTGCTTCTGCAGTACCTTGAAGATAAAGTTCTACATAATTCTCCAGTTCACCCTATCCTTTACCTTCGTTATGTTGATGATGTTCTAGTCTTTTGGGACTCAACCCAAGACGAACTTTCTCACTTTGCTGATCGATTATCTTCCGAATTCCTCATTATCAAATTCACTATCGATCTAGAATCTAGTTTCAGCCTCCCATTTTTGGATTTCTTATTAGTTCGTAATCCACTCTCACAGTCCATCTCTTTTTCAGTTTATTGTAAACCTACTTCAACTTCCACTATTATCCCTATGGAATCCACCCACCCCTCAACTACAAGCTTGCAGCATTTTATTTCCTTTTTCGACGAGCATTTACGCACTCTTCTACATTAAAATTCAGAAACCTTGAAATTTCTATTATTCTTGATATTGCCTTAGCCCACGGATTCCCCGGTACCATTATTACCTGTGTTTAAAACAAAGTTAAGAGACAATTTATGTCCTCTCTTAGGAGGGAACATAATAATACTAGATATGTTGGAGCCTTGGATTATGTACCTGATTTGGTTAATGTTTTGAAAAACTGTTGCCGACCTCTTAATATTGACTTCGGCATTCGGACTAAAAGCATTTTTTCATTGGTCAGAAACGAAAGACCACCTAAAGATAAGGACCAAAGGTACGGTGTTTACTGTGTTCCACTAGTTTCAACGAGCTCACCTCCTGCTAACACTGTCTATGTGGGATCTACCATGCGCTCATTACAGACCAGATTGAAAGAACACAAATACACAGTCAAAATGGGTTCCCAAAATACTGCACTATCTCGACTTACTTCGAAAGGGTCTCACCAGCCTTACTGGGACGAAACACGCATTCTAACCACCCTAACTTCGAAGCCTAATACTCTGTTTGCTGAAAGCTTAATTATTTACGAATTTGGGTCTGCGTGCTGTAATGATGATTACCCTACTATTATTCCTAGTGCATGGAAACTCGCATTGACAGCCAGAAACAACTCCATTCTGAACTTTAACATTTGTAAATAACATCAATAAGCCTTTTTCTTCTCGGTTCATCTGCGCATATAAATTACGGAACCTCATCACGTGACTAATTTCCTGATGTACATATATCATTGTTCCTTCATGTATTGTGTGATTGTGCTACATCTGAGGATGGGACCGATGCGGTTCCGAAAGGTCTTATGTTTTTTAACTGTGATGTTTAAATTGTGCTTAGTAAAGTCTTTTAATTTATCATCAGCTTTTAACTACATTTTTTATCGTGCAAAAACAGTTTCGAGAACTTCAATTCATTGTCTTGCTCAGCACGAATGTTTTTCGATATCTTAAGAGTTAAAAATGTAAGTTTCTTGTTTAACTAGTTATAGCGTTAGTCTTTTTATTTAATGACCATACCTCGACTATAAAAAATGGGGTGATACCAAAAACTGTAAAATTAATGTGAACTTCAATTCATATGAGCTAAAATTCTCCACATATTAGGTTAATTTGGGGGACAAAAATCAACAGAGATTACATTGATCATTTGTGTATCATCGTTTGGCGTATAGAACAATAAAAGCCTAGTACGTACTTAGAACTACCTGTTCTTCGTGTATGTCATTATTTAACAAATCTTTTTGCATTAATTGTAAATATGTACAGGTTGTCTTAGTTCGTACATAAAATTTGAAAAATAATTAAAAATGTAATATTAGTGGACACTGCTGTATGAAACCAGTTGTATTAAACAAAGACACCGCTGTTTCCACGTTTTACCAACACATAGCAACCGAAAAATTGTTATCCGGTCACTGCTGGGGATCCGAATCCCATATCTCTCGATATCTAGCCCAGCGCGTTAGCCCTACGCTAGGGTGGCCAACATCCAACATCGAGAGATCTGGGATTCGGATCCCCAGCAGTGACCGGATAACAATTTTTCGGTTGCTATGTGCTAATAAAACGTGGAAGAGTGATGTCTTTGTTTATTCACTGTTGGAAAAAATTCCTGCAGTTGCCAAGATTATGGCACTTTGCCTTCCTCATACCAATAATCTTTCCTTAACTGGTGAGGATTTTCACCAGTTGTATTTCTAACATCATTTCAAGGCTTTTTCATTGTCCTTTGTCTTGAAATTTTAATTTCGTACAGCAACTTACATTGAAGCAACTCATACTCTTTTATTATTTCTTCATTCCTTTCATATTTATTTATAAAACTATTGATGATCTTTTGAACTTCCTATTGTCTTTGTCCACTCAGGGTTAAATTTTCTTTTTCAAAACGTTTTTATTACAGACCCTGCAGTCTTTTCAACTTTGTCTTTACATATTTGTTTTTTGTTATGACTAAGAAATCGACTTTTAGGTACTAAAAACAGAAAGATTTATTTTTTACATGCTAATAATCGAACAAATATTTGATAAAGTAAAAATATATTTTTTTCAACGATAGCTTAACTTGTTATTTTTTGTTATAGAAAGATAACTCAGAATACTAATCAGATCTACATATTTGATGGAAAAAGTTCTTTGGAGTTGCAGTGGACAATAAATGTCATCTGAAGATTTTTCATCACAAATATGCTAATTGTGACGAAACAATGACCAATATCGGGAATCACAGGAAGTTAACCTTGCATATTTTAAGGATATGCCACAATCACTTAATGAGTCAGTTTCGCTTAAAAGTTGGCCTTGTAAAACTTGAGCAACTCTACACGTAGTTTGAAATCCACCGTTTTTTACTAACACAAATAAGAATTTGCTTCTCAACATAATACACTGACGGAAAAAAAAAATCCCAACACCACGAAAAAATAGTTGTAGAGGAATGAAAGGGCGGCATTACATTTGTATAGGTAACATATTCAATCGATTAAGGTTTCAAGATCACAGCTTATTGTAAGCGCGAGAAGAGCCATTTTAAATGCGAAATGCTGGTACATTAATAACCGGTGTAACCGCCAGAATGTTGAATGCAAGCACGCAAACGTTCATGCATTGTGTCGTACAGGTGCTGGATGTCAGTTTGTGGGATGGACTTCCATGCCTGTTGCACTTGGTCGGTCAATACAGGGACGGTTAATGTTGGTTGGGGGTGACGCTGGAGTTGTCATCCAATGATGTCCCATACGTGCTCGATTGGTGAAAGATCTGGTGATCTAGTAGGCCACGGCAACATGTCGACACTCTGTAGAGCATGTCGGGTTACAACAGCGGTATGCGGGCGAGCGTTATCCTGTTGGAAAACACCCCTGGAATGCTGTTCATGAATGGCAGCACAACAGGTTGCATCACCAGACCGACGTACAACTGTGCCGTCAGGGTGCGTGGTATAAAAACGAGAGTGCTCCTGCTGTCATAGGAAATTGCTCCCCAGACCATAACTCCAGGTGTAGGTCCAGTGTGTCTCGGCCGCAGACAGGTTGGTTGCAGGCGCTCACCTGGCCTCCTTCTAACCAACACACGGCCATCACTGGCACCCAGGCAGAACCGGCTTTCATCAGAAAACACAACAGATCTCCACTCCGTCCTCCAATGAGCTCTAGCTTGACACCACTGACGTCGCAAACGGCAGTGGTTTGGAGTAAGTGGAATGCACGCTACAGGGCGTCTGGCTCGGAGCTGTCCTTCAAGTAACCGATTTTTAACAGTTCGTTGTGTCACTGTGGTGACAACTGCAGCTCGAATTGCTGCCGCAGAAGCGGTGCGATGCGCCACGGCCATATGCCGTACACGGTGGTCTTCCCTCTCAGTAGTGCCGCGTGGCCGGCCGGAACCCGGTCTTCTTGAGGCAGTACCTTCCCTTGACCACCGCTGCCAGCAATCATGCACAGTGGCTACATTCCTCCCAAGTCGTTTTGCAATATTTCGGAAAGAAAATCCACCTTCTCGTAGCCCTATTACACGACCTCGTTCAAACTCCGTGAGCTGTTGATAATGACTTCTTCGTCTTCTTAAAGGCATTCTTGACTAACATCAACACCCTACGTCGAATCTCAACGATAACTAACGCTCACGAACATTACAGCGCGTATTTACAGCAAACCTGCTTTGCATGTTCCGAGGGGCGCTACTAGCGCCACACGTATGCTCCGAGCGCGAAATTTGCATAGACGTCATCTTACAGATGTACTCTCACCGCCTACCAACTGTCGTTTATCTAACACAACCCCTTCTTGGTGTTGGGATTTTTTTCCGTCAGTGTATATAAGAATTTGCTTCTAACATTTATTTTTGAACCCGAAAGCGTGCTAAGTTTCCTTTCAACATCATGCACGTCTTTTTAACTGTTTCAAATAGGTTTGCTGTTGTTTCTAATTTCTCTTTCGAATATCCCTAGAAACTTAAATTAACAGGTATGCATGCCAACTATCTTTTTATAAACTAGTATCATTCATTAAATGCTGAACAATTTCAATTGAAGAAGCATCGTTTGTGTCCATTTCATTGACAACAGATCTAAAGGCTTCAAACTGATCTCATCGTACAGCACGGAATTGAACCAGGTACCACAGCTCAAAACTATAAGGCCACCCCGGTGCGCAGTGGTCTACGCGATGGCCTCTGATCATTCGCCCAAGAGTGGTCCGGGTTCGAGTCCCGTGAGTCATGGATGTTGTGTTTGTCTTACGGCACTGGCTCTCTCCCTTCCCTGAAACCAGTGACCCTAAATTAAAGACAGGCGACTGCTTATAGCCCATCGAGTTGCTCACGTTAGTCGTCAAACCTCCAATCTAAAAAAAAAAAAAAAAACTATGAGTGTAGGCGGCAGTGGGAGATCAGGATTCTTCGTTTCGAAAAGATCTATCGTTATTGGTGATTTAGCAAACACGTTTTCCCATTTGATACTAACTTGTTCACGTTAGCATAAAGGATTTGGATATTCTCACACAACCTGTGTAAAGCATGAACAACACAATTGCATCATTTTTCGGAAACCTCACCGAAAGACAGTCAGCGGCTTTCTTCATGTATGACGCTGCATTTAAACGTAAGAGATTGCTGCATTAAACGTAATACATTGCCGTACTTCACACCATTCGGCCACCACAAGTGTATAGATTCGTTAAATAATCTAGCAACTAAGACATGATTTGCTGTGCAAATACCTTTGCACACTAGCAAAAATAAAATTTAAAAAGAAGTTTGTAAAGCGTTCCATTTTTCAGCACAGCGAGTCAGCGACTATGACATTTCCCACTACTTCGGTAGTTTCACCAGCTCCCCTGATTATTTTTTTTTCATTTTCACACATGAATTTAATATATCCTAATGTCTCTTCATAACACTTTAAAAGATAATTTTTTCTTAGGGTCGATTCTCAAGGAGGGAATCAATATTCGTACAGTTGATAAACTTTCTGAACCCTGGATTGTTAATTTTATGTAGGAGAATATCAGCTGAAACAAATGCTTTACATAAGTCTGAATATAGAGAACACTTTGAAGGGCTGGAATTTGAGCGTGGAACTGGTTCCTCTACAAGGGTTTGTTTAGGTGTCACACTCGAAGCAGTGACGATATGTTTATTGCCAGACAACTGCTGTGTTACTTGGAAACGCTGATCTGATTTTGTAGATTTTGCAAACATGTTTTAAAATTCTATATTGCTGCAGACGGAACCTTACAATTATTTTGACTTTCTGCATTGTATTTCACTTCATATTTTTTTAAGCAATTGACCACGTCACAAATGAAAGACTACTGAGCACTGAAACTAAGGGAACGATATGGCTGTATCAAATCATAACTTGAAACTGGTAAAAATCTTCATTTGGAAGCCATGCATTACACAGACGCTGTTGATAGGCGTGAGAAATATGAAGCAGAACGGCAAACTCCGCACTTGATTTAATTTCCTTGTGCAAGATAATGCCACAAAATGTCACATGTCACATTGTTAGGATGCTGTTGCATTTTCATTACTTTCCTTGGGCTTCGGATTTGAAGGATCGTTTTTCACTCACAAAATCGCAAGAATGAGGCAGAACACTCACTAAACTCAACACAAAAATTTACTTGGTTCAGTTACACAGCTCCTAGAAATAATTAACTCAGGACACTTTACCAACACAATTTAGCACGTAATATAGGGGCAGAATAATGTCGCACAAGGACTTGCTGACCATAACAATCCAACAGAAACACATCTACAATAACGCGAGCTGTGTATATACATGTACAGTATATATACACCGATAAGCCATTACATCATGACCACTCCCAGCCTAGAGAAATGAATACGAACATCATGACACGCCCAGCCTAGAGAAATGAATACGAACACCATGAACACTAACAGCCTAGAGAAATGAATACGATAATCATGACCACTCCCAGCCTAGAGAAATGAATACGAACATCATGACCACTCCCAACCTAGAGAAAAGAATACGAACATCATGACCACTCTCAGCCTAGAGAAATGAATACGAACATCATGGCCATTCCCAGCCTAGAGAAATGAATACGAACATCATGACCACTGCCAGCCTAGAGAAATGGATACGAACATCATGACCACTTAAAGCCTAGAGAAATGAACACGAACATCATGACCACTTGCAGCCTAGAGAAATGAATACGAACACCATGAACACTCCCAGCCTAGAGAAATTAATACGATCATCATGACCACTCCCAGCCTAGAGAAATGAATACGAACATCATGACCACTCCCAGCCTAGAGAAATGAATACGAACATCATGACCACTCCCATCCTAGAGAAATTAATACGAACATCATGACCACTCCCAGAATAGAGAAAAGAATACGAACATCATGACCACTCCCAGCCTAGAGAAATGAGTACGAACATCATGACCACTCCCAACCTAGAGAAAAGAATACGAACATCATGACCACTCCCAACCTAGAGAAAAGAATACGAACATCATGACCACTCTCAGCCTAGAGAAATGAATACGAACATCATGGCCATTCCCAGCCTAGAGAAATGAATACGAACATCATGACCACTGCCAGCCTAGAGAAATGGATACGAACATCATGACCACTTAAAGCCTAGAGAAATGAACACGAACATCATGACCACTTGCAGCCTAGAGAAATGAATACGAACACCATGAACACTCCCAGCCTAGAGAAATTAATACGATCATCATGACCACTCCCAGCCTAGAGAAATGAATACGAACATCATGACCACTCCCAGCCTAGAGAAATGAATACGAACATCATGACCACTCCCATCCTAGAGAAATTAATACGAACATCATGACCACTCCCAGAATAGAGAAAAGAATACGAACATCATGACCACTCCCAGCCTAGAGAAATGAGTACGAACATCATGACCACTCCCAGCCTAGAGAAATGAATACGAATATCATGTCCACTTCCAGCCTAGAGAAATTAATACGAACATCCTGACCAGGTGCCTCGGAACTACGATCTCGGAAACGGCACGGCTTGTGGGTTCTTCACGTGCCGCGGTAGTGAGTACGTATCAAATGTGGTGCACATATGGCCAAACGACGAACCATTGTCCAACCGTGTGTCGTTCGCAGCTCAATGATTCTATAGGGCAGCGGAGACTGTCGCGTATTGTTCACAGCGACCGCAACACCACAGTGCGACTGATCACCGGCAGGCACAACAGTGGAGATCAGGGCAACGTGTCACAGCACACAGTTCATCGCAGCCTTCTGCGCATGGACCTGTGTAGCCGAAGACCCAGTCGGGTCCCCATGCTCACTGCACGTCATCGGCAACAGCGCATGAAATGTGCGCAAAATCATCGAGATTGGACAGTGGATAATTGGAAGAAAGTGGCCTGGTCTGACGAATCAAGATTTTAGGTGCATCACGTAGGCGGCCGAGCGCGGTTATGCTGATTACCAACGCAGGCTATGGCACCTGGATGCACTGTTGGGCGGAACCAAGCCAGCGGTGGCGGTGTTATGCTGTGACCGATGTTATGCCGTGTGCGATGCCTTCTTGAGATACTTTATGCTCCATTATCCCAATAACACAATCTCTGACCGCTGTCAGGTATCTGAACATCGTTGTGAACCAAGTTCACCCATTCATGGAAACTGTGTTCCCTGCTGGTGATGGCCATTACCAACAGAAAAATGCACCGTGTCATACTGCCAGAATCGTCAAGAAGTGGTTCGAGAAACATGCTGGTGATTTTCTGTTAATGCCCTGGCCTCCAAATTCACCTGATATGAACCCAATTGAACATTTGTGGTTCGACTTGAAAAAGCGTTCGCACCACCTCGAAATGTACGGGAACTGGAGAACCTGCTGTGGATGTTATGGTACCAGATATCCCAATATACCTATCGCCACTTCATCGAATAGATGCTTCGCCGTGTGGCCGCTGTTTTGCATGCTAAAAGGGGTTCTACAGCTTCTTAGGTAGGTGGTCATAATGTTATGGCTAATCGGTGTATACTTTCCATATTGGACTTTTCCTTATTCAAAGGTTCTTTCGATTCCTTATTTAAAGGTCTTCTGGAACCAAAAGCTTCACCTGGCTAGTTTTGTTTAATGATAACAAATAGTTCTTATTAGTTTGCATAGAATCTAAATTTTCAATGTTTAATAATGTTTTTGATTTGGTAATAATGCCATCCATGAAGATGAAAGCACTTACTATCAATGGGCCGCGAAAGCCTGACAATATAGCCTTTTCTATTTTAAACAGAACAGGACATTTGTTTCCATTTTAATGTAAATTAAAAACACTTATGCAGTAGCTCTCAATACTTCCATTATTGATTCCTTCTAAAACTTCTGGCTTCTTGGTCCTGCACTAGATTTTTATGTTCAGACATAACATTTGGAAGATTTAAGTTCAGTAAAGTTGATAAATGACAAATTCTTTAACAGCAGCGTGGGAAAATTATTTGGCACAAGTCTTAAAGCTCCTTTTAAAACAGTCTGAAACTTAGTACAATTGCTTTTAGGCAGTTTTTTTTGTTTCAATGCATGAGCTTCAGTGAAAAGAAGGTTTTTAAGGCAAATGAATGTTTTCATCATGAATATTGAGCTTCGTAATGTCTTTGCGAGTCTCATATTTTAGAACAACTTCATGCCTCAAAGAAAACGACAAACTTCTTGGCAAGTTCGAAAAGGTATATATGTAATTCATGAAGGCAAACATTCTTTCCCTGAAACAGCATACTTACTGAAATCTGACAATAATTACCTACGTCCTTTGCTCCACAAAATTTCTTTGACAATTTTTCTGCTTTTCTGCGATCTATAGTTATTGCTTTACGCAGTAGAATTGGTTGAATTTCAGCAATCTGTAACGTATATTCTATATTCACTTTCCTTTTGATTTTACTATCTCTGGTTATTTTATTTTACTATGTAAATTATCTTCTTACTGAACGAAATATTATTTCACCCGATGAATGAGATCTGGCAATGAGTGTAAGTCATGACGTGGTGGTAGCTAGTATATATAGGCGCGTTCATCGATAGCTTGGAGAGCGTTGTTGTTGAGAGAGAGCGTTTGTTATACGAGGAGAGATTTTGTTGTTATAAGGAGAGATTTTGTTGTATGTGATTAGTGATTCTTCATTATTGTGAAACAAGTTGTGTGTGTGTGCTTTGGATGATCAAGCGTACCAAATAAAAAAGCTGTCGTAAGTACGTCTTTCTCAATTCATAGTTTTTGTCAGACCTCTGTCTGGCTGTTAGGTTTATATCATTAATTACCATTAACAACCAGCGTTAAGACTTTATTCATGTTCTTAATTAACTAGTAACAACAACCATTTGAATTCAGTATAATATTCGTGCAAGCTATATTCACGATAATATACTTAGCTGGTAGAAAGAGTTTATTCATTATCATTAGCTTAGCGGAAAGCAAATAAAGCTAATTCATTATAAATCCTAGCAGTCAGAGATGCTGTCAAGTTTTCACAATGAAAAATAGACTCAATATTATTCTTGTACAAAACTAAATTTGAAGAAGGAACCTAATGAAAGTAAAATTGCCATAATGCACCCTACAAATTCACGATACATTTTACATCAAGGGTAAGACAAATCCACCAATGATCAGGTAGAGAAAGTGGCTTCAGAGGCTTCACCTTAACGATCTTACACATTACAAAAAGAACATTTCTATCTGTCCATTTCAAGTAAAAACACATATCACCACGATCTCTCTACGTTGCTAAGAAATGGGGCATCAAAATTTCTTTGTTTACTGTGTGGCAGGCATACGCATTTAGCTATTCTTTAAGTTTCTTTTCAGCCCCCCCCCCCACACACGCGCACCAAGTGTTGCACAAATCCATCAGGATTCTTATTAAAACTGGCCATTGAAGCGAAATATATACTTGGAAGATAGCACTATTGCAGTCTATTGTGGCGTCCCAGTTAGTTTCAATTGGGATAATTATAAAAAGCCACACTAAGTACAGTTGATCCAAACCCATTATGTGGAATCTAGGGACCTACTGGTTAGTTTATGTGGGGTGTCGTCAGATTATGAAATCACGTTTACCCAGTGTCGGGCCGACGAGACTTCAACCTCTGAGACGGGCGTTGTGTTTCACACGCAGTGTCCTGTGAGTATCACAGTTCTTACGTGTGCCGCAATATTTTTATGTGATCGTCAATTATAGGACATTTCCCTTTTACTTGAATACCTCTGAACCTAAATTTGAAGAATAATAAGTTTACTTTACTTTTTACACTGTTAAAGAAACACGCTGTCATTCGTAAAACGAATCATCTTCATCGCTATCTCGTTCACACACGTTACCACGTAATTTCTTAAGTTTGCAAAATAAATACACATCATAAACAACATTACTGAGAATTGAATATCACATGAGAAAACCTTCTTTGGAAAATAAAAGTGTTTATTCATTGATATCTGAAACTTAAAAAAGCTATTACAGGGATCAGGACCCTTTTATTTATAAGAAGTTAACTTTTACTGTTATGCACAATTCATTTCGTCTTGACTGAAAACAATATTCACCAATCGTTACTTTAATAGGCATACTTTCTTATATGTTTTTTTGAGCTAGCTCTTTCTTCGCTTCCCGTTACGTTAGTAATTTACCTTCCTCATATTCCTATTAACTTTCGATATACCTCGATACTTCCTTACTCGCATGTTATTCCTATTCCCTAACATACGTATGATGTCTCCCGAGAGAATATTATACACATTTCTTAAGTATCCAAATTATCCCTATTACATGCAACTCCGAGGAAATAATTAAAGTGTAATGAAATCAGTCTTTTACCTTTCTTTCACCGAAAGTCCTGGTGTTCACCTCCTCAATTATGCGTCAGTTCCCCGTCCGGCTATTAAAGTTTATGCACAAGTTCATGAAGTTCTTTCATTGTCCGCATTCATGTCTGATTGGTACGGAGTTCACTTCGTCGGTACGCTTACCTTCCTGATAATCTTCACGTCCGTCGTAGGGTCACTTAGTCTCGCTCGCCTCGCTTCTCCAGGGATCTCCTCTCTTTGAGTTCGGTTCCTGTTGCATCGCACTGCTGTTGGCCGGCGCTCTCCGGTCTCCGGGTCCTCGGTTTACCGTTCCGCAACTTAATGCTTTCTCATTCCGAGAGAGGTCAAGCACGACCTACTCTCCTTGAAAACTATCTTAAAAGTGATCTCTTACGAGAGAGGTCAAGCACGACCTACTCTCCTTGAAAACTGCATCAACAGTTCTGTCGGTCGTGCTATTTCCAGCTCCGACCTAACGTTCGTTTTCTCTCTCTCGCCAATCATCTCAAAATCCTTTCTCTGGCGCTTTTGCCCAATCCGAGCATCCGCTGAAATTATCTAATGCTAATTTCCATTCTCTAACCTCTCCGGCTATTTAACTCGATCTTTCCCAATTTTGTGATTCGTTCAAAGGGGGGGGGGTCGTACGGACACGTATTCGCTCTTCCCTAAAGAATCGACTCTTGGTTCCGCCTTCTGTTTCCACGAAAATCTCCTCTATCGGGCTTCTTCCCATTAATTCTCTTGCCCCAATAAACTGGATTAGCTGTCATCCAATGTTTCCCCGCTTTGTCCTGTAACTGAAATTGTCTGCAATCAGCCTCGTTTTCCCATTGGTCTGATGTCTGTCCCAAAGCGCATTTTGGCCTGTGAAACCATCCTTCCTTACTTGGCTCGTTATCTAACTATTGCTGGCTACGCCGCTGGTCCGGCGCCTTGATAACCTCTGCCGCCATTGTAATCCTCCTACAATATCTATTGTACGTAAAGTGACGCGGTTCCTTTGATTACGTGCTGTTATGCCATCTTGTCTTCGACGCCGCTCCCGTGGGCTGCTGTTTTAGTGGGGTTTCGTTCTCTCCCCCCTCCTTCTTGCTACCGGCGGCTTCCCGCTCTGTGCTGGTTCCTCCTACAAGGGAAAGGGCTTGCTTCTTTCCCTCCTTGTTGTCCGTGTTTTCTCCTTTTGTTACCTGAGTTTGTCAGCTGCGCTGGGCTAATACCTTCAAGTGGGTGAGTAGGGGTTTCCCTCCCCCTTACCTGTTGCTGCTTCTCTTCGCTGCTTCGGGTTCCTTTAAAATATTTATTATCATTTTACCTGCTCTTCCACAGATTAATTATTGGTGTTTTGCATATTGTGACAACCTCACTCCGGGAGCGTTGTAACAAGTCGACTTACTTTCACTGGAAGTGGTACCACACTACACAAACAGAAAAGAGTAACACGACACAGGTAATGATAATTAACACAGCTGGAGAGTGCCACAGCCCAATGCTTGACAATTGCTACGACATTCGTACGTACAAGAAAGAGCAACATGCTGTGATCCAGTTTCTGACCAAGTGAGGTGCTAGGCCAGCTGAAAATTTTCAGTACATGAATCCTGCTTACCCCATAGTACAATAATTAAACGTAGGAAAGAATTTTGAGGTGGACATCATAGGATCTTCCATCACCTGGGCAATATCACCATGCCACCATGAAAGAAATCACTACAGTAGTGGACAATGAATGGAATGAAAACTGCTGGGTGACCTTTTGGAAACTAATGCAGCACTTACACATCAGCATGATACCTCTCAGCATCATTCATACTTATCTCAGATAACAAAACTTGTGTACACAATGGGTTCTCAAGCACCTATTGGTGGAACATAAGGCACAATGTATGGATGCCATTTTGGAACATCTTACACGTTAATGTGAAATGTTTCTCTCATAAATTATTGAAAGTGACGAAACTTAGCATCATCATTTGAGCCAGAGACTAAATATCACATGAGCATTCAGTGGAAGCACGGTGCATCGCTCTCATGAAAGAACGCCTGCTTCCACTAGTGCAAGCAAGGTCGTGCTCAGGGGCGGCACTACTAGGGTGCGGGTAGTGCGACGCACCAGGGCGGCAATCCTCAGGGGCGGCATTTTTTTGTCAAAAATAATGAAAGGAGATAGATGAAAAGTAGAAAGTAGGAAAAGAAAGATGATGATGAGAAAAAAATGATATAAAATACTAAAAAATAAAAATAAATAAGTAAAAACGATTTACTTTCGCAAGCAATTAGATAATATTGTTTCAGTTCATCTGGGTTCAAAAAAAAAAATAATAATACTGAAAAAAATCTGGTGTGCCAACTTTGATGAGAGAAGCTTTAGTGGATCACGTGAGTGCAGTGCGTTAGCCTTCTTCTCCAGCTGTCACGCTCTTGGAGCAGTGGGTGTTCGGGAACTCAGTAGTAAATTTGTTTATTCTCTATCATGTTTGTTCTTCTTGTGTAACATCAAGTATACCGCGTTCATTCAGAGTTGAACCCTGGCCATCGTCCATTATTTGGCCGCCGAGGGGTGAGGTAGTAAGTACTTAGTCCACTCCCTCGTGTGCCAACCCCCAGACCCCCACCTCAGCCCCCATTTAACAACCCCAGACAGTTCGGGAAGATCAGCACTTAAGAGAAAAGGGCTTGTCCTTAGCGCTTCACCCGCTCCCTCCCTGAGACACGCAGCCGAGCTTGATGACGTTGCTGCGATGGCTCTTCGGAAGCCAAGAGCCACGGATAGCTGTTCTCTAAAGGAGCACCGTAGAAAAGGCACTTTCAGTCAATGTTATTACCGTATTTAACATTTACAGTGCGTCATCTATTGCAATGCGCACTCAAATATTAAAAATTGTCTTTTTCGAAAACAAAAGTTAAAGATTTGGGGTCCTAAAGTCAGAAAATGTTGATGTATTATAGTATAAATGCAAAAATTTTAAATTAACAATTTCTGTCGTGAATGTTTTTTCTTTAAAAAGTATTTTGTTTACTATACTAACTATATTTTTCTGATGGCAAAAACTCAGCGTATCTTTACGGGTTTTTTTGTTTTTTTTAGTAATTCCCTAGAAAAGTTTATGGTTTATAACCTTTTTCTATCTGTCACAAATATTAGTTCTTTAAAACTTTTAAGACACGGAAAGTTACTGAGTTCTTCAAACTCCGTAAAAGTAGTTCAAACACTCTGTTAATGTATAAAATAAAAATTATTTACTTTCATTATTCAAAAGTGGTGAACAAAATTTATTTCAGTAAATGAAGGTATGTTCTTTATTGCACAAAATGGAAAATGTTTTTTTTTTCATTGCATGAAATGTAAAACTGTTTTCTTCATTGCTCAAATGAAAAAAAAAAAAAAAAAAAACTTATACTTTTTCTCACAGCGTTTGGGTCAATCCATTTTTTTCTTCATTTTCGGCAGAGCTTTCCTGTGCCGCACTAATAGTGAATTTCTGTTCAGAAAACGAATTCGAATAAATGTTCGTATTTTGCAAAACCGACAAATAGCATCTTTGTTGACAGATAAAAAACGTTTTTCTACATCATTTATGAGTTCCCTAATAACCCCTTTCCCTCTTTTAATTGTCCTGTCGTGAACTGCGGAGAAAATATTTTCAAACTGTTTAATATTATTCCAAGAACATGATGGTACTGTCAAACAGCCAACAGATATTAGTAAAAACTGGTAAGAAGGCCTAGGGCCTCTGAATTAATATTTTGTGCCTAAGTAAAAGCGCAATATTTTAAACTTGGTTTGACGTGTAAACGTTGTGAATATGGCATGGATAGAATAAAAACTGTTAAAAAGGCCTCAGCCTGGGGCCTATGATTTTAATATTCAGTGCCTACGTAACAGCGCAAAGCTATTAACTTGATTTGATACGTAATCATTATGAATACGAAGTCGGCGGATTAAAAGCTGTTAAAAAGGCGAAGGTGTAAGTCCTGTGAATTAATTAACTAAAAAAAATATTACAAACTTGACATGTTATGTAAACAAACATTTAGTGCTTGAGTAAAAGTGCGGCGTTATTAAAAATATGTCACCTTAGGGTCTTTTTCTGAACATGGCATGAATTATGCTGTAATTCTCGCTTGGCTTACATAGAACGTTTTCTCGAAGTTTGTTTGGAGTTCCCAATTCAATTGCCAATATAGGCCAAGAAACGGTAATATTTATATACCCCCCTACCCACCCGCACACAACCTTGAACTTTTGTGGCCAGTTGTTCTAAACGCGTATGAACCACACAAAATACAGACAAACAAAAGAGCTCTTTCCCGTCGTTAGACACCTTGGAAAACTGCCACACATTCAGAGTGTTCCTCGGAAGAACAGCAATTTGTGGCCGGCCCCTTGATGAAAATCATGTGGCAGTTTTCCTGTGTGGTGGTTTACAGTGAACCCAAAAGAAAATAAGAGAGAGAGAGAGAGAGAGCTTGTGTATAAAAGTTTTGATTTCTGGATGTGTGTTTGAAATTTTCGTTGTTTTTATTAATGTGTGTGTTTCTCTATGTGGTATTTTCACTGGAGTATGATAAACGGCCTTCGTAATGTGGGTGTGTTTAAACGGTTATTTTCACTGTTTGGAATTTTTGACAAGTGTATTTTAAACAGCGTTATAATTTATTACTTCATGTTTTAAATTATGGTTATTAATACTTGGGTAATGTCACGATAAGTTTAACTATTCATCATATAGTATTCTAAGGGCAAAAAACTGCTTAAATTGAAGACCGCTAATATGGAGGCGATGCATTTAGTTACATAAACTTTTCAAAAAGATAGTTTGCCTGTTTTTTAGTTGTTTGCGCATTTCTTAGGTTGTCTTTAGTGGAATCAGTCTTCTCTACTCTGTTGTGACTGTTAAAATTTAACAAACCTATGTCTAAGAACATTGTCGTGAATGCAAAAAGTATGGTAAAAAAAACCCCATTATCATTGAAGGATCCGAGGAGAGGGTTATTACAAAATATTTGAGTAAATAATGTAGTTGAATGGGTGAAAAGTTGCTTATATTAATATTACAACTTTTGAAAAGGAGCATCCAACATGGTGGTAACAAAGGTATTTAAAAATCCAAGTTCCTAAAAACGTTAGCGATTCTGTGAAATTGACTTGAAATAAAACAGAAGGGTTTCAAAATGAAAGTATCTAAACAAAGGATAGCATTAAAATTCTTTAAAATCTAGGAACGTGAATAGCTATTATACACTGAGTGGCCACTTTATTATGACAACCCCCTCAGTACTTCGTTGGGCCACCTTTTGCCTTTAATACTGCGTCGATTCTTCGTGGCATGGACTCCACGAGATGTTGATAGGTGGTTTGTGGAACATGAGATCATGCTTGATGAATAGCACTTTCCAGGAGTGTGAGATTGAAGGGTTGTGGATCCAGCTGTCTGATGGCTCGTTCAACGTCATCCCACAAATACTCAGTGGGGTTGAGATCTGGAGATTGTGGGGGCCACCTAAGCAAAAGTAAACTCACCGGCATGTTCCTGAAACCAATCCTGTACAATACGAGCACTATGGAAGGACGCATTATCTTTTTGAAAGTAGCCATCGCCATTGGGATAAACCATCCACATGACAGGATGCACTTGTTCCGCAACGATGTTTAGATATGAAGTGCCAGTCAGACGTTGATCAACTCGAATTAAAGGGCCCAAAGCGTGCCAGGAAAACATTTCCCAAACCATAACGTTGCCTCCACCAGCTTGAAGGGTCGTAGCAACGCATTTGGGGTCCATGATTTCGTGCTGTTTCCGCCAAATTCTCACTCGGCGATCGGCATGGTGCAACTGAAAACGTGATTCATCGGACCACATAATTTGTTTCCAATTATCAACTGTCCAATCCTTGTGCTCCTGTGAGAACTGGAGACGTTTTCTCTTGTTAACTGCAGACAGCAAAGGTGATCGAACAGGCCTTCGGCTGCCATATCCCATCCGATGCAGTGTACGGCGAACAGTGCGTGCAGAGATCATTTGAAGGGATCCTTGATTAAGATGGTCTGTAATTTGCTGCACTGTTGCCCTTCTGTTGTCTGTTACCAGTCTGGATACTCTCGGTTCCGCCCGAGCAGTCACTAGTCGATGACGACCACACGTTGCACGTAGAAACCCAGTTTTTTGGCTGACAGTCCAGTCTTTAAACACTTTAAAAACAGCTGCTCTGGAACATTTCACGAATGAGGCAGTTTTTTTATTGGAGGTTTAATGACCATTGTGAGCAACTCAATGGGCTATAAGCAGTCACCCGTCCCTAATTTAGGGTCACTGGTTCCAGGGAAGGGAGAGAGCCAGTGCTGTAAGACAAACACAACATCCATGCCTCACCGGGATTCGAACCCGGACCCCTTTCGGACGAATGATCAGAGGCCATCGCTTAGACCACTGCGCCACCGGGGCGGCAGCGGCAGTTTCGGTGATACTCGCTCCATGACTCCGAGCTCCTACAATCATGCCACGTTGAAGTCCGTCAAATCGCATTTTTTACTCATCTCGTCACCCAAAAATCACTTCTGCTACTGTCACAAGCACTAAGCTTTCCCTTTTTATAATAGCCTCGCCCTCTGGCGGGAACAGCGTGCAGCCATAGCTCATTTACTTAAAACTGTCAGGTGGTCATAATAAAGTGGCCACTCAGTGTATATATAGCGATCTTCGTCAATGACACACCGTCATTTCCACTATGCATTGCAGCTGGCTAGACACACAGCAGTGCTCTGCAGATGGTTATGATGAAGTGCAAGTGCACATGATGTCAGGGTCCTTTGTGTTGTCTTCTTCATGACGGCGCCCACGAATTCCATTTTCATTGGTTTATGTGGTAATCGACATAATGCTTTCCCATTGGGTTTGCAATTCAGTCATCTAGTGGCATTTGAAATAGATCGCGGTCGCGATCATATCGTAGGGAACCACACGAGCAGGGAACGACGTAGACAGTTTGGAGCCCTAGGAAAGAGGCTTTCAGGGCCCCCACTGTATAATGAATATAGCTTTTAACTACTAAGCTAATTATAATGAATTCAGCTTCTTCTAATGCTTTATAATGAATATAATGCTTCTGCTACTAGTTTCTTCTAGTAAAGGTTGTTGTTTGTTAATTATATCATGAATAAACTTTCCTGCTAGTAGTGTAGTAATAATAATGAACAAGCTTTTAACTGCTAGTAATGTTGTAGTAGTAATTAAGATGAATAAAGTCTTATGCTGGTTGTTAATAATAATCACCTAATGAAATAAACCTAACAGCCAGACAGAGATCTGACAAAACTATGAACTGAGAAAAACGTACTTACAACAAATTCTTTATTAGTGAAACTTCTGGCTCTCACATAAACGAAGATCTCTTTATACAACAACAGCTTTCTGACACATAAACCACAGCTCACTCTACGCACATCAACAAAAAGCTCTCTCACATAAACAAACGCTCTCTCTCTCTACAACAACAAACGCTCTGCCTCGGTATCGTTGAACGCGCCTATTTATACTGGCTACCACCACGTCATGACTTACACTCATTGCCAGATCTCATTCAGCGGGAGAAATAACATCTCGTTCAGTAAGAAGATAATTTACATAGTAAAATAAAATAACCAGAGATAGTAAAAATCAAAAGGAAAGTGAATCTAGAGTATACGTTACAACTATAATGAACAAGAGTGATTTGTTGCGCCCTACGTTTTTATGCTGGGACCGGTTACATTATTATTATTGGCAAATTTAGGCATTAATGTGCCAATAATATAATGGTCTATTTATTTTATGGAAAATATAATTATCATTTCCATGTGTTTCAACGTACAACACTGAAATTATCATTTTAAACTTTTTTCAGTGGATAAACATTACGTATCAGTTTGATGCAAAACAGGTAATACACGGTCGAGTCACATTATTGTGACCACCAGCTAATATCCAGAATAACCACCGTGTGCAGCTCGAACAGCAGCTAGACGGGCTGGGAGGGACTCAATAAGACACTGGAAGGTGTTCGCAGGTATGTGGAGCCATGCTGACTGCAGTGCATTCGACAGCTGCTGGAGAATGCGTGGTGGAGGATCCATAAAGCGAACAACACGATCGATGTGGTACCACAGATGCTCAATCGGGTTAAATTCTGGGGAACTGGAGTGTCAGGGAACTACTTTGAAGTCTTCATCGTGCTCTTCCAACCACTCTCTGACATTTCTAGCTGTGCGGCACATCGCATTGTTGTGCTGGAAGATCCCATCCGCCCCAGAGAAGACAATCAGCATGTATGGGTGTACGTGGTCTGCAAGGATGGATTTATAATGAATTCAGTCCATAGTGCCTTCCACAGGTATGAGTGGACCCTGGGTAGGCCACGAAAACATTCCCCAGACCATAACGCTGGCCCCACCAGCTTGTGTTTTGCCAAGAATGGCTAAAGAGTGTTTGTTCTATGTTTCTCACCTTATACGCCAACGTCCATCAGTTCAATGAAGCAGAAAACGTGTCTCATCGGAAAAGGCAATCTTTTACCAATCAGCGGAAGTCCAATTTCGATACTGCCGTGCAAATGTAAGCCTTTTCTGCCGATGCACCTTCGTTAGCATAAGTGCAGAGACCATTCGTCTGCATCGGAGCACCATTCGCCACAGGGCTCGCTGAACTGTCATTTTAGACACACTTCCGGTTGCCCCCTGGTACATTAGGCCCTCACGAACCTTCGAAGCCGACGTTCACCTCTCACATCAATGGCACGTGGTGCTCCGCAGTTTCCACATCGCTTATTCCCAATGGTGCTATTTCTCCACTCACGACACACTTCAACCACTGCAGCACGCGAACAGTTCACAAACTGCGCTGTTTCAGAAATACTGCCACCCTTGGCCCGAAAGCCAATAATCATTCCTTTCTGGAAATCTGATAAATCGCTCCTTTTATCCATGACGTCAACGAGTGATATATTTTCAGAATGCCTACAGCATACCTTATATGCCCTCCAAGCCAGCTCACGAATGGTGCCTTATTTCATTGGATACGTGCTGTTAACGTGAAAAGTAGGAGGTGGTCACAATAATGTGACTTGACTGTATTAGGGTGGGTCTTATTTTTGAAGTTTGGAATTTCATTTCTCCCAACGGTTCCATCACGTGAGAAAATACACTGCTGGCCACCCAAAATGCAACACCAAGAAGGAAGCATCCGATTGGCCTGAAATTCACAGCATGCGTCGCCCGCGAGAGGACATGCAAAGGATTAGCATTGCAGGGCATATGCAAATCATGTGCGCCCGGCACGCCACCGAGAGGCACTATAAGAAGGGTGCATAGAAGGCGGGGTGTAAGTAGTGGAAGTGTGTTGTGCAGCCGACCTGTGCGAGGAAGCTTCCTGATACCTCGTCGCAGAATACGGCAGTTATTCCAGCACGTTTCGGAGTTCGACAGAGGACGAATAGTGGCTTATCGCGTCAGCGGTTCATCGTACCGAGACATCGGTGCCCGTGTAGGACGACATCCAGCCAGTGAGGAGAGTATGGATTCGGTGGGTGTAGGAGGGACGGACGGACCGACGTGAGCGACAGCCGTAGTTTGTGCGGCGGGTATTGATGGCTCGCACCGCCACATCACGAACGTTAGCGCAGGAATTAGGGTGTGTTGCGCAACAACCTGTGTCAGCACGTACCGTTCGACGTCGTCTGCAGGAGCGGGGACTTGTCGCACGGCGTCCATCGCTACGATTACCATTGACGTTACACCACCGGCGAGTGCGGCGGTAGGGGGCCGTTAAACGCCGCCCCTGGACTACGGAATGGCAGGACATTTTCGTCTCCGATGAATCCCACTTCTGCCTGCAACACCACGATGGTAGGGTCCGCGTGTGGCGGCACCGCGGCGAGACTGTATCACGCCTGCATTATGCATCGCTATACCGGTCCGTCGCCTGGCGTTATGGTTTAGGGTACACTCAACAGCCACCGCTACATCGCATCGCCGGTACACTCAACAGCCACCGCTACATCTCCGACGTTTTTGGAGCCTGTAGTCCTCCCTCACCTGCCGGCGGCCACGTTTCAACAGACAATGCGCGCCCGCACGTGGCACGCATCGTGCAACAATTCTTCACGGCGCACCAGGTGCCACTGCTGCCCTAGCCTGCTTGTTCTCCCGATATGTCGCCCATCGAACACGTCTGGTCGCTGATCTGCAACTGAGTCGCCCGGCCAGCACCACCCGCGGCTACGCCTGCTGAACTGTGGCAACGTGTGGAAGCAGCCTGGACCGACATACCCCAAGCCCACATCCAAAGCCTGTTTCGTTCGATGCCGCGGCGTGTAGCGGCCGTTATTGCCAGCAATGGGGGCCACACGAACTATTGATGTCTGCGTGTTCCGCAAGTCCCACGGGCCTGTAAGCTCAATCGTTTCACCTTTGTATCTGTTGTTATGTGTCCAGTAAATCTGGCTTTGCTATCTCGTGTCCTTCTTGGTGTTGCATTTTGGGTGGCCAGCAGTGTAAATCAGTTATTTTTTTTTTCAAATCGGATTAGATTTAGAGGTTTCTACCAGGGTCAAAAACATTAATATATTATAAACTTATTACAAGAATCTGTGTGGTAATTTTATTGCACCCTAAATGGCACTGTAGCCAAATTACCAGATGGCGCTGTAGCATTATCCAATTGTGTCAGTTAGTGGCTGACTGTTGCACAGAATGTATTTTTCAGAGCTCTAGTAGGAACGTTTTTGCAATTCCAGCAATTCATAACGTAGTATTAAATGGCATCAAACATGCGTAAAACTTATGAAAGTTCTATTTCTATCAGAAGAAGTACGGTTTATTGGCCAAATTTTGCCATTGCTTCATCCTTCGAAGCTTCCATCCCTTAGTAAGATAATTGCAATATTTTTTCAATATAAACTTGATTTGAAATAAACTGTTGAGGAATCTACTGCATGTGATACTTTCGAGATGCGGAAAAAGGCTCGAATTCCTACTAAACGAAAAGATCATATTGTTAAGAAAGTTGAAATTTTTTTCAAAGAATGGCAAGGGCTGAGAAAGAATAAAGCTAGGCGTTCAGGTGCTTTGATTAAGAAGGAAAATCTTTTTGGAAAGAAAAGTTAAAAAATCTTTTTGATATAGCGCATGCTAAAGCTTTAAAAATGATCACGATTGAAGAAGACAGTTTCTTATAGCTCAACGAGAGAAAGGACAATGAGGAAATGTTGACTCAGTGCTAGCAAAAAAGAAAAGTATTTGAAAAAAATAAGAAACAAATGAGATATAATGAGATAAGATCCATGGAGGTGTCTTCATCTGATTCGGATACTGAAGGGAAAAAAAATGTCCTTGTACTTTTCCTGGAGAGCAACCCATTAAAAGAAGAAGAAAACAAATACTGCATAGCAATTTATATGCTAGTCTTGATGTTGCAAAGGTAAGCAATCGACGGGAGCTTTAATCCTTACCCCTACAATACAAAATCTTGGACTAGCCCCATCTCTTTACAATGTAAATTCAATTCGCCGTGAAAGAGCGAAACACCGTCAAAGTATTGCAATCAACTTAAAGGAATAATTCACTGCTGAGGCCCCTTTACCTTTAACTATTCATTAGGATAACAAATTGCTTGAAGATATAGTTGGATCCGAAACTGTTGACAGTCTTACCATTTTGGTATCTGGAGATGATGTGGATCAGTTATTAGGGGTACCAAAATTGTCAGGAAAATAAGAAATGATTCCATCGACTGTGTATGACACAGCAGGAAAGGGGGGACTTTGTGATAACAGTAAAGTGCATCAATGAAGTACAGGGTGATTCAAAAGTCCCCGAACTCAATTCAAATATTTCTAACACGAATACAGTAATGTATAACTATTTTTACATACTGTTATATTGACACTCATACTTACAGGTAATGAAAACCACTTTACAATAGATGCTGGAATTGTCAACCACTCTAAGACGCAAACTCACCTGACGACACTCTTTTTAGCGTGTTGGCTGGTATGTTCCTCACGGCTGTAAAGATGTTCCGCAGGTCCTGAACCGTCTTAGGGTTGTTGTGGTAAACTGTATCTTTCAGATAGCCCCACAAATAAAAGTCTGGAGAGCGAGACGGCCAAAGGTTTTTCGAGACTAATCGATCGTAGAAGAACTCACGGAGCATCTCTATTGTGTCGTTTGATGTGTGGCACGCTGCTCCATCTTGTTAAATCCAACAGTAACGTTCGTGTTCTTCCAGCATCGTCACAAATTGATCGATGATGTCTGCATACAAAGCGGAATTTACAAGTTGTGTCGAAAAAAAAAGAATGGCCCAACAATTCACCGTCTAGACATGGTGCACCACACCTCAACTTTCTGACAGTGAAGTCCAACCTAATGCAATGCGCGTGGATTCTCCGCAGCCCATATGCTAGTGTTTTGGCTATTGACATTTCCATTCAAATCAAACCATGCCTCGTCACTGAAAAAAGTGTTGTTAAGCTGGTTAGTCACATTGTTGCGCGTGAAACTCTTAAACCATTGGCAGTAGGCAATGCGCTTTTCCGAGTCCAAAGGACGTAGCTCTTGCACTACTCGAATTCTGTACGGCCGTAGCTTTAGACGTTTAGTAGCAGGCTGAATACGATGACCCTAACTCTTGAGACAGACGCCGAAGTGACTTCCGGGGAGAGCGCTGCAGGGAAACGTGGTTTTTCTCCAGAAACGTGGTCGTCACCACGAATGGAAGGCCGTCTTTAGGCTTATCTTGAACACTGCCTGTCTCGCGAAACCGGTTCACAAGGTCATACACAGTTGTTTTCCCTGGTATAGGAGCATCAGGAAACTTACTTTGAAAGAGCTGGATGCAACGTTGGTAAGATTTTTTAGCGAAATAAACTAACAAAGCGACTCATGGCTGACTGAACGTTACTGCTTCCCAGCCCGCGGAGTGTCACGTGGCGCAGGGGCGCAGAATTAAGGTCACACACAACAGCCACAAGCAGCAATACTCGGATATCTTATAGTTTTACAGCAAATACGTTTTAAAAATAGAGTTCGGGGACTTTTGAATCACCCTGTATATTAATTAATGCAGTAGTTTTGTATTAAAAGTCAATTGTACATTAACTAAGATACATCATCATCATCATCATCATTGTCAACCATTATCAATCCACTGCTGGACGAAGGTCTCCCCAAGTTTCCTCCACAACGGTCTGTCTTGTGCCAGTCTCCTCCATGTCACCCCTGCATACTTTCGAATTTCATCCACCCATCTCCCATGTGGTCTTCTTCTGGGTCTTTTCCTGTCCCTTGGAATCCAATCTAAAATTTCGGCTGTCCATCGATGATCTGTCCTTCTGGCAGTATGTCCAGCCCATTGCCATTTCAGGGATTTAACTCTGATCATGATGTCTTCCACTCTTGTCATTTTTCGGATCCACGAGTTCCTCTTCTTATCTCTCCTGGTTACACCAAGCATGCACCTCTCCATGCTGCTTTGAGTTGTCTGCAGCCTTTGTATGTCTCTTTTAGTTAAGGTCCACGTCTCTGCACCATACGTAAGCACTGGAAGGATGCATTGATCAAACACTTTTCTTTTAAGACATAATGGCATATTGCTCTTGAAAATTATGCTGTTTCTTCCAAAAGCTCTCCAGGCAAGTTTTGTACGCCGATTAATTTCTTCACCAATGTGACCCTCACTTGATATCTGCTGTCCAAGATAAACGTACGTGTCTGTTATCTCCAGCTTTTCTCCATCAATCGATAAATCTTCATTTCTTGTAAAAGCATTGAACATCACTTTTGTCTTCTGAAAGTTCATTTTTAATCCCACTTCTTTACTCTTGTCAGCAAGTTCCTGGATCATACTCTGCAGCTCTGATGGGCTAGTTGCAAAAATGACTATGTCATCAGCAAAACGAAGGTGGGTTAGATAATCTCCATTAATCTTTATCCCCTTGTTTTCCCAGCTCAGTGACTGAAAAACACCCTCCAATATGGCATTAAAGAGCTTCGGAGATATGGTGTCACCTTGTCTCACTCCCTTTCCAATTTTTATGTGTGTTGTATTTTCAAACAGCCTAATCTTTGCACTTGCATTTTCATAGATGTTATTAATAATATTAATGTATGCATCTTCAATACCGCAGGTTTTCAGAGCCATTGTAACTGCTGATGGTTTCACCGAATCAAAGGCTTTTTCATAATCGATAAAAGCCATGCACAATGGAAGTTCATATTCCCTCGCTCTTTCAATTAGTTCTCTCAGCACATGGATATGATCTATTGTGCTGTAGCCACTCCTGAATCCAGCTTGTTCTCTCGGTTGAGCCATGTCCAGTGTTACCTTCAAGCGGTGTGAAAGAACTTTAGTGAAGATTTTATAAACTACTGATAGGAGGCTGATAGGTCTGTAGTTTCCGAGATCCTCAATGTCACCTTTCTTATGTAGCAGGATCATTGTAGCGGTGTTCCAATCCTCAGGAATCTTTCCTTCATTAAGGCATCGAGTGAAAATTTGGGCAAGTACTGTTTCGATTTCTCCACTTGCTTCTTGTATGATGTCTACAGTAATTCCATCTTCTCCTGGAGCTTTTCCCCGCTTCATGTTCTTGATTGCATGTGCAACTTCTGCTGGAAGGACTGGAGGAACTCTGGTACTGGTATCTTTCATGATGTCTGGAGTGCATGTATCATCCCTTTCATATAATTTGGAGTAGAAATCTTTCACTCTTGTCAAAATTTCGCCTCTATTTCTTGTTACAGAACCATCTTCTTTTCTCAGTGCCATAATCTGTTTTCTTCCCTTACTGAGATGTCCCTTTGCTATCTTTAGGCTTTGGTTGTTTTCAATTGCTTTCCTCACTAGTTCACAGTTGAATTTTCTTACGTCTTCAGTGATACTTTTTCTTACTGTCTTGCACAGCTCTATATATTCCACTTTGGAAGTCACATCTTCTTTAGTTGTCCTCATCTCTCTTCTTTTTTGCATCAACATTTTCGTTTTTCCTGATAATTTATTTACATGCAACTTGTTCTTAGACCCAGCTAATTTTGTTGCTGTTTCCATAAGAGCTTTGGTTACTTTTCTGTTAACTTCAGAGATGTCCACTTCTTCCGATGTTAGGCCTTCTAAAGCAGAGAACCTGTTCTTCAGTTCCAACTTGAAGGTATTGTGGTGTTTTTTAAGGTTGGTTATGTCAATAGATTTTGTTTGTCTTATGAGCTTGCCACGTTCAAGTTTAGTGTTGAGGTGCATCTTACATCTCACCAATCTATGGTCACTACCTGTGTTGAACTTGTTTAGCACACTGCAGTCTTCTACGACGAATTTTTTGTTACACATAATAAAATCAATTTCACTTGTCGTCCCATTTGGATGTCTCCATGTCCATTTCCTGTGTGGCTTTTTCTTGAAGAAGGAGTTCAAGATGAAAAACTCTTCTGCCTCTGCAAACTCAACGAGAGTATTTCCACGCTGGTTTCTGTTGCCGTGACCGAATTTACCTACTGAAGTTTCATTCTGTTGCCGTTGCCCTATTTTTGCATTGAAATCTCCCATAATTATTTTCAAGTGCTGCTTACCTTTATTATTTAGATGACAAATTTCCTCATAAAATTCTTCAATTTCTTCTTCAGGATGACTTGTGGTGGGTGCATAAGTTTGAATAATCTGAGCCTGGTATCTTTTCGAGAGTTGGATAACAAGCCGTGCAGCTCTGTCAGAGGAACTTTCAACTTCTACAACTTTATCCTTCAGTTTCTTGTTTATTATAAATCCAACACCACTAGTTCTGCCAGTATCTGTCCCACGATAGTAGAAGAGATGTCCACTTTTCAGTTCAATGAGATCTTCTCCTTTTCTCCTTACCTCACTTAGCCCCACGATGTCCCACTTGATCCTCATGAAGGCAGAGGGTGCTAAGAATAAGATACATACTATGGCTTATATCTATGTTTTTAGCACTTCAAATTTCATAAAACTCCATCTCGTACTATTTCATTGTATTAACACCATCTCGTACTGTAAAGGTGGTAGCGACTCCTTAAAAAATATCTTGATATTCATAAAATATTCAGCAAATTATTTTTTTTACATATTGAACACATTTAGGGGTTGGGAGGAAACAAATTCCAAATTTTCATTTTTTTTAAGGCCGCTTAAGGCCTTATATATATTTATATGTGTATATAACTATATTTTGGATGCCCCTCAAAGATCAGGCCCCTGATCATGAATAATATGAGATGTATTTCTTTTTGTTCCCCCACCCCTATTTTCCCTGTTACCTTTACGTTTTTGATATGATCTTCTCATGTTTTAATAAATCTATTGGGGCTTGTGTGTTAGTTTCTTACCAGGTCATTTCAATCCAAACAGATCCAGCAGTAAGAATCTCCTTGTATTTGCCATGATTAGACAGGATGGTTACATTTTCCCAAACTGGATCTGTTTTGAGTCGTGCAATATTACACAAGAGCAGTTTTTTTATTCCAGTCATGAACATGCTATTCTAAACGAACAAGTGCACTTGTGCTGCCGATATAAAATTTATTTTCCAATTGATTTTTTTTATCCCAGCCCTCTACAGGGGGTCATAACTCTCCTGCTCATAGGTAATTTTTTTAATATTTTTTACAGTATCTGACTACTCTTTTTACACTTGTTCAGACCCTATTGTTGTATTTCCAGGTGTTTTCCACTATTTTATTGTCATGTCTTTTTTAGTCCTGTTGGCAGAGAGCAGAATTAAGTTGCAGAGTATGTTGTCCCAGAGGTATGAAGTTCAAATTGAGCATAAATAAGGAAAAAAACAACAACAAAGTTATGGTTTTCCAGCGAGGAACTGTCAGCACTAAATGACACTGTGATTGAGAGTGTGTATTTAGGAAGCATGTTTAACAGGGAGAACAAATTGGAAATTAGAAGGAGAGTGAATTCTTCACTGAAAGTCATGGCTGCTTTAGGTGGTTTTCACAGGAATGATGGGTTCTCAAGAGAGTCCCGCATGGCTGTGTATGAAAATGTAATTGTTCCGACTCTGATGCATGGCAGTGAAACCTGGGCACTACAGAAGAAAAATAGTTGTTTGCGTGCTGGAGAAATACGTTACTTACGGGGGGGGCTTGTGGTAAGACGTGTTCTGATCGTGTGAGTGATGTGTTGCAGTTGTGTAATGTGAAGCAAAAAGTTGTTAGAAAGGTGGAGACTCGGTGGTTTGGCCATGTTGAAAGAATGAGTGATAAGTTGCTTACTAAGAACTCTTTTTCAGCCCAAGTGGCAGGAAAGAAGGCAGAGGAAGGTCCAAACAGTAATGAGAGGATCCGATCCAGGCAGGGGTGTCTGTAGGGGGAAAAGATTATGAGTATGAAGTATAGGTCTTCTGTACATCATGTGATAGATGCCAGTAAAGCCCAAGATCACTGTAAATGGAGAGGTTTGACACGGCAACAGTAATCAGTTGCAAATTTATCTGGTGGTTTGTATTTCATCGTGGTGCTAACCTCTGAACAGCTTACTGATATGTATGTATGTTGTGTTTAAAAAAAGATACAGGTAATAGCAGAGTGTCCAGCAGCAAATGTAAAAAATAAAGGACATCTGAAAAGTACCGGTGTTCCCCCCCCCCCCGATTTGGGGCAAAACTTTTGTTTTTGAATTAAAGGTTCCTGTTTTCAGCTGAAATTTGCTTTAAACATGTTATAAAACGACAGAATTTTTATTTTTTAAAATGGCCTCCTCTTCACGTGGCGCTTATAGCCATTCCTTTCCTCCCACAGTTATAATTCAATTTTCACATTAAAAAAAAATATTTTCTACACTTATAATTGATTGTCCTTAAAATAATATACATTGACGTAGGTACCGGTATACGAATTACGTATAAATTGAATACATTTTATAAAAAAGGTCCAGCAACTTAACGTTTCTAATGCACAGCCTTTTTTTCCCAAATAAAAATAAGTACATCACATACCAGAATCAAAAAGAGTGAACAATATAATGTGCAAGTGCCTAGTGGGTTAAAATTGGAAAATGTTACACAAAAACCTTTTAAATGTCATAACTTCACAAAAACTGAAAGTAACTGCTATATTTCAAACACACAAAACAAAACTATGTAATCTTTCCTTATTCTTACTCATGCCTTTTTCTGCAAAAAAACAAAAACAAAACAAAAAACCACACCACACCTTTAATGTTTTTCCTGAACAAAAACAAAAACGGATAAGACACTTTGTTTAATCTTGGATTTATCTTTCTGTATTTTCGTCATCTCCTTTTCAGCTTCTTTTTCCAAATTATCAGCCTCATTCAGTGATTTTTGTACTTTGGCCATTAAATCTTTGACAATTTGTCTTTTATGATTTGCTTTAAGTCTCTTCTCCTCAGCTTTCTTTTCTCGCTCTTTTATTTGAAGTTTTTCTTCCTTCTTTCTTAATTCCTCAGCTTGTTTGTGGAGAGCTGCCTCTTGATCTTTCGTGGCCTGTTTCTTCTGTTCTTTTTCCAATCGCATACGTTTCTCTTCAGCTAGATGTTCAGCAAACATTTTGTGAGCATCCACACATGCTCTTTTAAGAGGTGACGTAACTTCGATTTCATTACATACAGTTTTTGTCTTCTTCATGTGAGATTTAACTCTTTTTCAAAGAAGTCAGTTTCATCATGTGATTGAGTTCTTTTACAAGTCAAAATGTCTCTGTCAACTGAAAAACTTCGCTCCACATCACTGTTACCATGATGTATGGTCAAACATGCCATGATCAAGCCTTGAAGGGTTGCATATCTCTGAGGGTTCTTTTTGAAAATTTCTGCCCAATATTCATCAATGCGCTTTTTGCCATCAACATTCTCCAGCTTGCACAAATACCATTCTTTGGACAATTCATCTAGCTTTAGGTTTGGAACAACATTAGGAAGGCTTTTAGCAATGTTCATAAGTGAAGCAGCACTTTTTGGGCTGTTCTTTTGGTCTGGCTGCAGTACACACAAGTCTTAATATTTTGTTCTGCAATGGAAGATAGTGCAGCAACTTTTTACTTAACACATTGTAGAATTTTTTCCACTGTAAAAGAAGTATTTATTTTCTTTGTCTCGGTTAGAGACTTCATTGCACTCTTTGTCAAAACACCAATAGCCATCCTTTCCAATTCGAATGTTGACTGACATTTAAATCTGCAAGTTTTAAATGTCAGTCAACATTCGAAACCATAGCTCTTTTCATTACCCTCTTTACTAATGAAGTCATTTCATAATAAACAAGATGAATCAGAGGTTCTTCTTTCTGAAAAAATAACTGAAATATATTCACAATGCTAAACACACCATGCATAAACTGATAGTGGATGAAAATATCACCTTGTTTCAATGCAGAAATTATTCTGTGCAACTTTTCACTGGTTTTCAGTTCTTTGGAACGATGTGCAGGTACAAAGGATAAGAAGTAGTGAATCAAGGCATCTTTTTGCTCCAATAAACGATCAAATACTGGTCCAAAAGTTAAAACTCTAGCTTCAACAGGTCTCATAAATGCATGTTTTGGAGCACCTACATGTTCCTGACTCTTACCATAATCAGCTGATCTTACACTATTGCCATGGAAATAGCAGAATACATCCACTGCAAATTCAGAAAGTGAAGAATCGAATTCTTTTACAGCCTTTTTTACAGCAATCATGACAAGATGTAATGAACATCGACCTACATCAAGCAAGTGGGGATTTTCTTGCTTTAAAAGAGTTAGCATGCCTTTTTTACAGCCTACCATAACTTGTGGACTATCAGTCATAACGCATATTACCTTAGATATATTGATGCCAAACATTTGTAATACAGAAATCAGTTTTTCTTTCATGGGAAGTGCTTTAGCTTCTAGCAAATATACCCTTTCAATAAAATCTATTACAATTCGCTGTTGCACATCATCAAAATATCGTACGATTATTTCAAGCTCTTTTTTTATTATGCACACCACTGTCATTGCTTTCATCTAGTCTAATTGACACATATTTCCCTTTCAAACTTTCCTTTAAAATGGTTTCATATGTTTGCCCCAAACCATATCTAACTAGGTAAGACATCTTTGTTCGGTGCATTGAAAATGATTCAGCAATTTTAGAGTCAGGAAACATTCTCTGAAACAACTGTGTTAAATGATCACAAAACTTCGGCAGTAGTAACCTGATTACTAATTATTGTTTGACTTTTGAAACTTTTTGTCAAGTCCTTTGACTTTGTTACAGCTTCTCTATTTTTCTTGTGATTTTCACTTCTTGAATGTTGTAAAACTGCTTGAACACCCATTGTAGACACTGAAAATTCTTTTGAGCACCACACACATGAAGCTTGAGTGTTCTTCTTTCCTACTCTGCACCATTTGCCAATTTCATCATCATTATTGTCGTTTTGACAAGAAGAGGACCAATCACTTTGACAGTGGCACTGTCGTTCAGACATGTTGAACTAGAAATCTGTGGAGTAAAGATAAAAATTAGTCTTCATTTCACCATTAAAAAAGCTACAAAACAAACTCAATTAAAAATAAAATAATTAATGTGGTAAACCAAAGGCTCATATAAGAAAGGAAGCATCACCACAGAGATATCCAGAGTCATATGCTACTTTAATACTTCAGAACCATTAAAACACAATAATAAAAGTAGTAGCAATGTTAAGAAATAAGGGCTCGGTATTTTAATTCATCATTTCCCTTACAAACAAAAAATATCAAGACAAAATGAATTAGGTTAATTTAAAATAAAATGCATTTTTGTTACTTAATATTTTTGTAGATAGTTGATGTTCTCAACTCACTTAAAATAAAGGACAGTACTGAAAATAAAGGACTTTATCAGTAGTCACAGTTTTAAAGGACAGTCCTTTAAAAACAGGACATTTGGACACACTGTAATAGCCTTTAAAACAGCTATTTAGTACTTTGGCATTTAGAGTATGTATTTCTTTGAGTTTTTTTTTAGAGTATGCTTTTTTCATAAATTCTGAACACAGCTCACATCTACCACAGTTCCAATTCTGGTCTTTGGATGAGCTTGGAGGGTTTAAATTGCATACATAACAGCAGTGTTATTAACAGACTATAATCAGGGCCGGTTCTACCATTAGGCGAATTAGGCAGCTGTCTAGAGCGCCCAAGTTTGGGGCGCGCGAAAATTTAGGGTTGTCAAGATCGAATAAATTAATAAATGAGAGAAAACAAAATATGAAGAGAAAAAAGAAATCATCTACTGAACATGGGTTGATTTCTATACAATATAATTTCGAAAAACGAAAACGCAACTCAGTAACGGGCACACCTCAGAAAAAGTTGCGTGGTGTGTCTCACCTCCCCTCAACCCCAATACTGCCCGGCTATAAACGTATAGTCAGTTCACTATAACCGGACAGTTGCGAAGGATTCACTTTACCAATTTTACAGGAGCTTCGCATTGTAAGCAGTGTCTTTTTTCGAGAGCTAATCGCCTCCGACGCTTGGAACAGAGGAAAAAACAATGACGACGTGGGATGGAGAGAGGGTGTTTCTTTTTTGTGCTACAGTTAATATTATTGTTCACAACTATGACACTCTGACTCAGTACACAGGAAAAGTTCTCGGGAAATTATTGGGAATGTAATGATGTTCATGGGTGTAAAAAACAGAATGAACCTCCGAAGGTGGATGCCGAAAAATCCATCGGACGTGCTTCAGAGGCTACGGGAGTTTCACTGAGAACTCTTTACAGAATTCGCAAACAGACTGCTTTAAGCAAGACAATGGGCTAACGCCTGCCATATCTCTCTCTCTCCAATATGTTACGGAAATTAAATGTATATGAGAATAACGGGTTTTCTGCGTTTCAATTACATAAATTATTATTCTGAAACTCAAAGTAAAAAATTTGTTAAGAAAAGTGAAGAAAAGTGTCGGGACAGCGTTAACTCAGAAAAAAGAAAGTGCCATATATATTACGTAAATGAAAATGCAGAGCTTCGGCTATTTCAGGACATATCACCAATAAAAGTTGGAAACGGAGTGAGATAAGGTGACATAATATCTCCCAAACTCTACAGAGTCCAATGCCATGGTGCAGAATGTCTTTCAATCATTGAACTGGGAAAACAAAGGAAATAAAGATTATTTAACTCATCTCCATTTTGCTGATGCCATAGCTTTTTTTTTAACTACCCCTTCAGAGCTGCACAGGAGCGGACTGGGCCACCACATTCTGGACAGGTGAGCTTTATGCTAACTCAAGAAAAAAAAAAAAAGTTTCACAGTCGTATCAGAATATGACCATCTACCTAATAATGGGAATAACCACCTTTGGCCCAGATGAGAGCGGCAAGACGGCGTGGTATGAACGCAATGAGGCCCTGTAAGGTTGCCTGAGGCACACGTGCTCTTCTAGACTGCTTCAGAGCACGGAGGCCCCTGAGGTGACATGGTTGTGGGTCGGCACATCGATCCAAATAATCCCACAACTGCTCTATGGTATTGGGGTCGGGTGACTTCACTGTCATGTTCTTGGAATTTAATTTTTTTTATTGTAAATAAAGTCTTTTAATGTATTTTAAGGACAGTTTTTCAATGAGGTTGAATAACTACACTGCTGGCCACCCAAAATGCAACACCAAGGAAGCATCCGATTGGCCTGGAATTCGCAGCATGCGTCGCCCGCAAGAACACATGCAAACGATTAGCATTGCAGGGAATATGCAAATCATGTGCGCCCGGAACGCCACCGAGAAGCACTATAAGAAAGGTGCACAGAAGGCAGTGTGTAAATGTGTTATGCTGCCGGACCCGTGCGTGGGAAGCTTCCTGATGCCTCGTCGCAGAATACGCCAGTCATTCCAGCACGTTTCGGAGTTTGACAGCGGATGAATAGTGGCTTATCGCGACAGCGGTTAATCGTACAGATACATCGGTGTCCGTGTAGGACGACATCCAGCCACGGTGAGGAGAATATGGATTCAGTGGGTGTAGGAAGGACGGATCGACGTGAGCGATTGCCGCAGCACACCACCATGTTGTGCGGCGGGAATCGACGGCTCGCACCGCCACATCACGAACGTTAGCGCAGGAATTAGGGTGTGTTGCGCAACAACCTGTGTCAGCACGTACCGTTCGACGTCGTCTGCAGGAGCGGGGACTTGTCGCACATCGCTCCGATTACCATTGACGCTACACCACCGGCGATAGGGGGCCGTTAAACGCCGCCCCTGGACTACGGAATGGCACATTGTATTCTCCGACGAATCCCGCTTCTGCCTGCAACATCACGATGGTCGGATCCGCGGTGACAGACTGGTCGCCTGGCTCTATGGTTAGGGGCGCAATTGGATATGACACCCGCACCCCTCTGGTACGCATCGCCGGTACACTAAACAGTCACCGCAACATCTCCGACGTCTTGGAGCCTGTAGTCCTCCCTTACCTGCCACGTTTCAACAGGGCAATGCGCGCCCGCACCGTCAAGTGTCACTGCAGCCATGGCCCGCCTGTTTTCCCGATGTGTCGCCCATTGAACACGTCTGGTCGCTGAGCACCACCCGCGGCTACGCCTGATGAACTGTGGCAACGTGTGGAAGCAGCCTGGACCGATATACCCCAAAGCCTCTTTCGTTCGATGCCGCGGCGTGTAGCGGGCATTATTGCCAGCCATGGGGGCCACACGAACTATTGATGTCTGTGTTCTGCAAGTCGCACGGGCCTGTAAGCTCAATCGTTTCATCTTTGTATCTATTGTTTCCAGTAAATCTGGCTTTGCTATCTCGTGTCCTTCTTGGTGTTGCATTTTGGGTGGCCAGCAGTGTATTACCGTGTGGAAAGAGCCTACACTTACATCTTTAGGATGATCTTTATTTTAAGAAACCACGTTTTCTGCAAAAAAAAAAAAGTAAAAAATATTTTAATAAGTTTTTACTGGACTACAACAGATATTTAGTGTTCACACCCCATCCTTTCATTGATAAGGAGTTAGAATTTTAATGGGACTGAATGATTGGTGAGTGAGATGGAATTTTTTATTTGGTTAGAAAGCGTAGTTTGCACAGGCATCCGAAACGGTAAACAAAAAAAAAAAAAAAGACAGAATTCTTTGAAAGTTTGAAGGTCTGGAAAATTAAAACTAGGTGACGCACATGGTAATATATATATATATATAGTTACTTATAACCTTAAAAGGATTGAGTATACAAAGTTCAAGCAAAATCTGAATACATGGCCTGGTTGAACTGACATGGAATGAATGACTCGATTGTTGATGCATTACCAGATATATAGAAACATACACTGAAGTGCCAGAAAAACTGGTACAGACGAGCTTATGCAAAATACATAGAAACGTCACCTATGCACGTACTCTGTTGCGTCCGCCAGTGCGCATATAAAGCGATAGACATCCTTGCCAGCTGTCAGAGCAGTTTTCGGCATGAAAATGCCAAGTAATAACGATTTAAGAGATTTTCAACGCGGTGTCATAGTTGGCGCTTGTGAGATCGGCTATAGTATTTCGGATTTCGAAACGAAGTTTGGATTTTCACGGACGACCATTGAGACGGTGTATGTACCGTTACTACAATAATTCCGGCAAAACCTCCAACTTACGATACCAGTGTGGCCGTAAAAAGACATTGGGTGAACGTGACCATCGTCGGCTGTCAAGAATCGTTTCACGCGATAGGCGTGTAACACTCTCGCAGGTATAATCGAAATTCAATGCTGGAGCCTCAACAAGCATCAACGCACGGACTGTGCAACGTACCCTGTACGATATGGACTTTTGGAGCTGACGCCCAACTAGAGTCCCCTTGATGGGTGCACGACACCGCCGCCACTTGATGACTGGAAACAAGTGGCCTGGTCGGTCGAGTAGCGTTTCCACTGTATGGGACAGATGGAAGGATTCGTGTATGGCGCAAACCCCATGAATCCTACCTGTAAACAGGGAACTGTACCGGCTGGTGGAGGGTTCTGTAATGGTATGGGGTGTGTTTTGCTGGACTTCACTGGGACCCTGGTACGTCTACAAACCTCTGTGACCAGCCAACGCTATGTGCGAATCCTTTCTGACGAGGTACACCCATTCATGCTGATGGGTTGGGCCTGTTCCAACAGAACAATGCATCTCCACACAAGTGTCGGGACGCCACATTATGGTTAGAGGTGCATTCATCTGAGTTTCGGGTGTTACCATTCCCCAGATCTGAACGTGATAGTTGGGATGCCATGCAACGCGCTATCGAACACAGGAATCAGAGACCTCGGAATACACCCGAATTGTGGAACGCTCTGCAGGAAGTATGGTGTGCATTGCCTACAGCATATTTCCAGAAGCTAGTGGAGTCCATGCCCCGTCGTATTTCTGCAGTCCTGCGCTCTCGTGGGGCACCTACCAAGTATTAGATTGATGTACCAGTTTTTCTGTCACTTCAGTGTACACTCAATGCTGAAAAACCAGATATACATGGATGAAAGCAAGGATAAAGTCCTGCACGCAGTTGAAATATTTTACCTGGCCCCAAACCCCAGTTCACTGTACAACCCAATCAAACCCCATACCAATAAAACCAGCCCTTCCTGAACCTAAATGAAATTTGTTACAAAGTGTGATTTTTTTGTACCCTTGTTTCTTATTAAGTTTTAAATGAACATGTTTACTTGATCACAGAAACATTATCTGGGCATGAATCGATCTTTATTTTAATTATTTTGCTGAACACAGCAACAGAAGTTTTGATTTTTGCCCGGACACTACTCCCTGAGTACCACGTGAGAGGAGGAAAGAATGCAGGTTATTGCTCATCCTAGTGACTTTTTTTTTTTTTTTTTTTTTTGTAAATTGATAACCACATCTAAGTTTCAGATTTTTTTTTAAATTGGAGGTTTGACCACCATAAAAAAGTCAATGGGCTATAAACAGTTGCCCTTGCCTCATTTAAGACCCCCTGGTTCCAGGGAAGGGAGAAAGCCATTGCTATAAGACAAACATCCTCACGGGATTTGAACCCGGACTCAAGAAATTTCACTTTCATCTACAATGCCTTATTATTTTACTATGTATCATTATGTAACCCATGTCAACAGATCTTAGAATGATTAATAGAGCAGCTGCTGTGCTTGAAAGCAAGCAAGCTAGCTATGAATTGAATGTTAAAATATTTTAAGCATAGGCAAAGGAACAGCGATTACGTTAAATGGTGTTCATTTAAAAATACAATAAACCCGTTTGATATGGTCCCTAATTTATTCTTAGTTTCATCAACTCTCACGAAAATTTGGTTCTTGCGATAAATCAGGCACGAGAGTGGACAGTGATAGGAACAGCTGAACTTCCACATGCGGGGTAGCAAAGTGTAGAATCTTGCATTTCACTCTCTAATGTGTACAGCCATGACATTTATGTATTGGGCACATGCCTGCCAACTAAATAGATTTAATGTACGTATTTTGTTCCCAGAAAATTAAATATATAGTACAAATACTGTATAATGTAAGGGGAAAAAATTGCTGATGAGGTCTATGCATAGAAAATCACTCACCTTAGTACAGAACAATGTCTTTATAAGATAACAATGTTGTATGGAAATTAAATCTTGAAAAACTTCAGACATATTTGTTGATAAATAATAAAAGTTTGATGAAGAACAAATGTTCAATCTTGATTTGACAAAATTATTAATGAAGACATATGATAAATGCTTGCTAAAACGACAGACATTTTGTAGATAAATAATAAGTCATTCACAGCTAATGAAATTTCATTTTCTTAAGTTGTTTCTGTCTAACAGTTTGTTCTAACCTTCTTTTATGAATTAGCCGGCTAGAGATCTTTCTCTTAAACCAATTCTTTTGATTTTAATTTGCTGCATAAGTTTTTAGATATTTAGCTCCTTTAGTTTTCTTTTCATTTTTTTCCTTATCTAGTAATTCTTTCTTATATTCTGAATATGATAATTTCATATTCTGACAAATTTCTATTTACAGGGTCATGCAAATAATTTTTTTTTAAATTCCAAAGCTGACTTTATCCTGATTCAATAGCTTATATTTCATGGTTTGAACATATGAAAATGTTTCAATTTTCATGTTGCTGCATTCTTTATCAAGTACATCCCTCATCATACTAAAGGAACTTTCCACTTGAGAGACACGAAAACAACTCAATAATGCCTTCACCATTTTTGAGAGGGCACTGAATTTGTTGAACTTAAAAAGTGCATGTTTTGGGATTCATTGAAATTTATTTATGTAAATATTAAAATGGAGCACATCAATGCATCCAAAATATAAAATTACTGACAATTAACAACACAGGGTAGAGGGAATGTCGCGCGAGATTGCGATTGCCGGCGAAATCTTCGCTCCGTTCAACTTCCGCTTTCGGACATTTTCCCATAATTTTTCAATCTAAAATACAAATATGCATTAAAATGATATTTGATAACAATACTGGTCAGAAGAAACATCGCGAGAAAAGTAATTAGGATTATGGGGGAAAATCTTTACCCCGTTTAACTTCAGTTTTCGAAAGTTTTAAAGATGAAATACCGTCCCCGGACGGAAAAGACCCCCCCCCCCCAAAAAAAAAAACCCTAGCCTTTTATTATTAAATACAAAGGTTAGTATTTACTAGCCCTTTAGTTTACGTGGCCATCTAAAGAAATCAATAGCACTACTACTAGTATTTCAATAACTGTTTCACAAGTTATAACATTTCTCGTGCTGAGTGCCCAATCGTCGCTTAATCTCCGCCTCTGTATAACATTATCGAATTTGGTAATTTATCAGTCAATAAACCAATTTTTCTGACATTGTAATGTGCACTTACCCTAAAAGATAAACTTTCAGAAGTATACATGTAGGCGTCTATGCAGCAAACACGCCATCTATCGCTTCGGTGGTTCATTATTGACGTTCCCGTGATTTCGAGTTTGCTTTTCTTCATGTGTTGATTATATATTTCTTTTTTCCTCCCCTTTCTGTTTTCATTCTTTTTTTCTTGGTCTATAAAGATATTTCTAGGGTTATGGCATTTCTTTGGGTGTTGAAGTATTACAATTTTTACCCTGGGACTTCTCAATTGCAACGACTTTTGACCACAAGATTTAATTATGCTTTTTGTGTGTCGTTAAAACTTTGCAGTTTTCCCAGTCAGGTATAAGCTCATTATCTAAGCAGTGTTGAATAAGAGAGGTTTTAACTTCTTTTCTTGTCCAGTTGTTCATATGCTCATTCAGTCGCATAGCAAATCTTCTTTTGGTACTGCCTATATAATATTTGTCCCAACAACCGTCTTCAGGATTGATAGTCGGAATTTTGTAAACTCCAGCTTTGTGTAATGGGTTTTTGGCATAATTACCTGTGGTCAATAATCTTGAATTGTTGATTAGTTTCAGTAATTTCAATATTGTGATTTTTGCATTCCTTTTTTAGTATACTGCTGATGGGTGGTAGATATGGAATGCTGCCACAAAACTGTAATTATTTTTTACAATCTTTGTGATCTTTATTAGAATTTCGTTATGTTATGATATTCTGGTATATTGAATTAATCAATCCAATGTTATATCCAAAGCAGGTTGCTGTTTCCCTGACCCAGTGTAATTCATCATTAAGGGCTTTTTTAGTCGAAGAGTGTGTGATGGCTCGTGTCACGAAAGACCGTAATGCAGCTGTTTTGTAATTCCATGGGTGCAAGTTCTGAGATGTGGCCACCATGCACACTCGGACATAAACACAATACACATTAAATATTATGTGGTTAAAATTCATTATTAAATCAAAAGAGCATAAACCAACCGAACATTAATGCATATACATGCAAACAAAATTTGATGTCCATGCAAATTGTAATCGGAAAGTTAAATTTGATTATTAGGTAGGAACTACCAGTTGAAATTAATTTAACAAATCTCCAAAATTCCTTATCTTGCAAAAGAAAAAAAAAAAAAAAAAAAAGATCTTGCATAGTATTCAAACCCAATCTGCATATTTGCTGCTTATATAGCACTTTCAGCCTATAATAGAAATATTTTAACCAAATTATTGAAATTGTAATAATTAATACATAAATATCATGGAAGATGTTTTAAAAAATCTTTAGTAAATTCTGTTGAATCAAATAAGTGTTGCACACTTTTAAAAGTAACTAAAATTGTAAAATTACATAAGGATAAAAAAAAATTATAATCAAGATTATGCATGTCCAACTGTAGTTGTGTACACAGAGAGCTCGTTTCATTCCCTTCACCATGATCACAGTTTTATAGTAACCATCACAAATTTTCATAGGTGAACTATTTCTTTGAACAAGAGCGACTCCAGGCAATGTTTGTGTATGCTGCTGTGATCGTACATTTGATGATCAGCACCCTTACTGTGTCTGAACAGCACTATTTTACCATTGCTTCCATAGTCTAACTTTCTGCTGCAGAAAACACAAAAGCTAAATCCTGGTTCCTTAATTTTCCGGCACCAAGAACCAAATTTGACGTCATGGTTCATGGGAATCAGTCTCATCTAACCATTCCCATCTCCACTTATTTTTAACACTGCTATCGTTCAAAGCAGACATATTTTTCGAATCTATCAATTCGATAGCTGACTGCATGTTAAAAATGGAATCACAAATTTACCAATACTTGGTTAATTTCGCATACGTAAATTAATACAGAAATGCGTACGCATACACGCGTAAAATACAGCAAGATTGACTGGTACGACTCACTTCAAAGATTAGCTGTGACCTATGGCGGCAGAGCCAGTGGTGTCTCCACCTAATACAAGCTCGATGGGTGAACCAGTTATGGTGTGTGATGTACCCATAGCGAAGAGAAAGCCAGGGACGGGCGAGGTTGGGTTGGGGGTTATAACATAGAACCTCCAAGGGAGTTGCTCCTCCATTCCTCTTCAACCAGAATGCCCCTCTTACCCATAATGCATCAGGCGCCACTGCTACTCCGAGTTTATGATAAACAAGGTACTACGGTACGAGCGTGGTTGCCGATGGCGTGCTTACTTTCCAAAGTAGAGTGTTTGGATAGAAGGGGGGGGAGAGAAAAATACATATTTGGAAATTTTATTTTTACTGATATTTTCTTCAGTCTTCGGATATTTTCAAAAGACGGAAAACTTGCACCCATGCAAGATTCTTTCGGCATAATGGCGGAAACATAGGTTGGTTTATGATAAATGCTGTATTCTATCCCATTAAGACCTTTAAATAAAGTTATGTCCAATTAATTGAGTGTTGTTATATTCTCGTTCACATGTGACATGAATTGTTGTATAAAAACTATTGAATTTATTTATGAAGTGTTCCATTTTGTCTTTGGAGGATTGCCAGAAAATCAGGATGTCGTCCACATATCGTAAGTATAATATTGGTAATTCACATTTATTGCAGCTAAATAATTTTTTTCAATATCTTGCATAACAACCTCAGCCAACAATCCGGAAATGGGCGATCCCATTGGAGAGCCGAATATCTGTCTGTAAATTGTTTTATCGTAAAGGAAATAATTGTTGTCAGTAATTAAGTAGCACAAGTAATCATCATCATCAACCATTATCTATCCACTGCTGGACGAAGGTCTCCCCAAGTTTCCTCCACAACGGTCTGTTTTGTGCCAGTCTCCTCCATGTCACTCCCGCACACTTTCGAATTTCATCCACCCATCTCCCATGTGGTCTTCTGTCCCTTGGAATCCAATCTAAAATTTCGGCTGTCCATCGATGGTCTGTCCTTCTGGCAGTATGTCCAGCCCATTGCCATTTCAGGGATTTAACTCTGATCATGATGTCTTTAACTCCTGTCATTTTTCGGATCCACGAGTTCCTCTTCTTATCTCTCCTGGTTACACCAAGCATGCACCTCTGCATGCTTTTTTGAGTTGTCTGCAGCCTTTGTATGTCTCTTTTAGTTAAGGTCCATGTCTCTGCACCATACGTAAGCACTGGAAGGATGCATTGATCAAACACTTTTCTTTTAAGACATAATGGCATATTACTCTTGAAAATTATGCTGTTTCTTCCAAAAGCTCTCCAGGCAAGTTTTGTACGCCGATTAATTTCTTCATTAATGTGACCCTCACTAGATATCTGCTGTCAAAGATAAACGTACGTGTCTGTTATCTCGAACTTTTCTCCATCAATTGATAAATCTTCATTTCGTGTAAAAGCATTGAACATCACTTTTGTCTTCTGAAATTTCCTTTTTAATCCCACTTCTTTACTCTTGTTAGCAAGTTCTTGGACCATACTCCGCAGCTCTGATGGGGTAGTTGCAAAAATGACTATGTCATCAGCAAATCGAAGGTGGGTTAGATAATCTCCATTAATCTTTATCCCTTTGTTTTCCCAGTTCAGCGATTGAAAGACATTTTCCAATGTGGCGTTAAAGAGCTTTGGAGATATGGTGTTACCTTGTTTCACTCCCTTTCCAATTTTTATGTGTGTTGTATTTTCAAACAGCCGAATCTTTGCACTTGCATTTTCATAGATGTTATTAATAATATAAATGTATGCATCTTCAATGCCACAGGATTTCAGAGCTATTGTAACTGCTGATGGTTTCACTGAATCAAAGGCATTTTCATAATCTATAAAAGCCATGCACAATGGAAGTTCATATTCCCTCGCTCTTTGAATTAGTTCTCTCAGTACGTGGATATGATCTATTGTGCTGTAGCCACTCCTGAATCCAGCTTGTTCTCAGGGTTGAGCCATGTCCAGTATTACCTTCAAACGGTGTGAAAGAACTTTAGTGAAGATTTTATAAACCACTGATAGGAGGTCGATAGGTATGTAGTTCCTGAGATCCTCAATGTCACCTTTTTTATGTAGCAGGATCATTATAGCGTTGTTCCAATCCTCAGGAATCTTCCCTTCATTAAGGCATCGAGTGAAAACTTGGGCGAGTACTATTTCGATTTCTCCACTTGCTTCTTGTATGATGTCTACAGTAATTCCATCTTCTCCTGGAGCTTTTCCCTGCTTCATGTTCTTGATTGCATGTGCAACTTCTACTGGGAGGACTGGAAGAACTCTGGTACCTTCGTGATGTTTGGGGTACATGCATCATCCCTTTCATATAACTTGGAGTAGAAATCTTTCACTGTTGTCAAAATTTCGCCTCTATTTCTTGTTACAGAACCATCTTCTTTTCTCAATGCCATAATCTGTTTTCTTCCCTTACTGAGATGTCCCTTTGCTATCTTTAGGCTTTGGCTGTTTTCAATTGCTTTCCTCACTAGTTCACAGTTGAATTTCCTTACGTCTTCAGTGATATTTTTTCGTACTGTCTTGCATAGCTCTATGTATTCCACTTTGGAAGTCGCATCTTCTTTAGTTGTCCTCATCTCTTTTCTTTTTTGCATCAACATTTTCGTTTTTCCTGATAATTTGTTTACATGCCACTTGTTCTTAGACCCAGCTAATTTTGTTGCTGTTTCCATAAGAGCTTTGGTTACTTTTCTGTTAACTTCAGAAATATCCACTTCTTCTGATGTTAGGCCTTCTCAAGCAGAGAATCTGTTCTTCAGTTCCAACTTGAAGGTATTATGGTGTTTTTTAAGGTTGGTTATGTCAATACATTTTGTTTGTCTTATGAGCTTGCCATGTTCGAGTTTAGTGTTGAGGTGCATCTTACATCTCACTAATCTATGGTCACTACCTGTGTTGAACTTGTTTAGCACACTGCAGTCTTCTATGACGAATTTTTTTGTTACACATAATAAAATCAATTTCACTTGTCGTCCCATTTGGATGTCTCCATGTCCATTTCCTGTGCGGCTTTTTCCTGAAAAAGGAGTTCAAGATGAAAAACCCTTCTGCCTCTGCAAACTCAACGAGAGTATTTCCACGCTGGTTTCTGTTGCCGTGACCGAATTTACCTACTGAAGTTTCATTCTGTTGTCGTTGCCCTATTTTTGCATTGAAATCTCCCATAATTATCTTCAAGTGCTGCTTACCTTTATTATTAAGATGACAAATTTCCTCATAAAATTCTTCAATTTCTTCTTCAGGATGACTTGTGGTGGGTGCATAAGTTTGAATAATCTGAGCCTGGTATCTTTTTGAGAGTTCGATAACGAGTTGTGCAGCTCTGTCGGAGGAACTTTCAACTTCTACAACTTTATCCATCAGTTTCTTGTTTATTATAAATCCAACACCACTAGTTCTGCCAGTATCTGTCCCACGATAGTAGAAGACATGTCCACTCTTCAGTTCAATGAGATCTTCTCCTTACCTCATTTAGCCCGACGATGTCCCACTTGATCCTTTGTAGTTCCTCTTCCAATTCAAGAAGCCTTGAATCAGAAGATAGGGAGCGTCCATTATACGTAGCCAAGGTCAGCATCAGATGGCAGCCTAGTTCAGTCCTCCGGGGATTCTTAGCACCCTCTGCCTTCATGTCGCACTGGCCGCTGCCTTGGCCAGGTACATTCCAGCTGCCGGAGACTGAGGACCAAGATTTAAGTTGTGGAGTCATTTTGGAGGGGTCTGGCCATAACTCACCACGCTGGCCAAGCGGGTTGGTGAGTCTGGGATAGCATTTCCTCTAATCCTGATGGTATAGTTATACCGCTATTGGCGGTCGTCAGAGCCCCTTTAGCCTTTAGCGGGAACAGGATGCACCACGAGGAGGCGGGGTTGACATTTGTCAAGGAGAGGCTGTGATGTTACGCATCACCTGACCTTACATCCCTGTCGTCCACATATCGTAAGTATAATATTGGTAATTCACATTTATTGCAGCTAAATAATTTTTGTTCAATATCTTGCATAACAACCTCAGCCTACAATCCGGAAATGGGCGAGCCCATTGGAGAGCCGAATATCTGTCTGTAAATTATTTTATCGTAAAGGAAATAATTGTTGTCAGTATTTAGGTATAGAGCACAAGTAATATAATCAATTATATTATGTTCTATTTTCTGTTCTCTCAGTTTTTCCTTGATTAGGTCGATTGCATCATTGGTGCGAGTGTTTGGATATAAATACACTACATCCAAACCATACATTGTGAATCCAGTGTTGTTAATGGTTTTAATTTGATTAATTACTTCTTCTGAGTTATTCACGATTGCAATAAAACACCTCCAAGTAATTCTATAGGTTTTTTTCAAGTTTGATTGTTGGAGCATTGTTCTTATTAACAATATGTCTGATTGGACAGCCATCTTTATGGGGTTTTATTTTGCTGAAGATATAAGGAATGGATGCTGCAATAAGTGGCTTTGCATATCTTTGAACTTCGTCAGGTAGTACCATTTGGTTCTTCAAGTGAGCAAGTTTTCTTATAACGTTATCAGTGGGGTCTTTATTAATTGGAACAGCCCTTAATTCATCGACGGCTTTCATAATTTTCAGCCTGTATTTGTCCTGGTCAATGACAATCATTTGTTTGGATTTATCTGTGAGAATGCATTTGACTTTTGGATTTTTCCTTAGTTCTAATAAAGTCTGTCGTTCGTATTTTAGTCTTTTAACTGGTAAATTTTTACTCATATGATTGAAAAAACATCAGCCGATTTTAATTTTTGTGGCGTCTTGCTTCTTCTTTGGTATTTTAATAATAACGTCTTCGATTTCTGGTATAATTCTGAAACGAAAAGTTTTCCGTCTTTAGCACGATTTTAACGATAAAAAATTAATATATACAATTAAAAACATGAGCACTTTCGAGGCAGCGGCTGCCTCATTTTTGGTTTAGCTGAGCAATATGAATTTTCTAAATATCTGATTAGGCAGTTGTTTAGAAGGGTCAAATATGACCTGCATACTACCCTGTCAAGAAACTCCAAATGCAGTTCCATATATGTTGGTTCTATGCAATATAAACCACCTTTAACGGGAACCTTAACACAACTATGTAAACCATATGGATTAAAATTTGGTTCGCGAGCACGAAACTTATTTTCTGTAGTTCATAAGGATCGTGAATGGAATGGGAAAATGGGGTATTTACAATATCCCACTGGTTAAGGCAACTACAGGACAAAAAGCCTCTAATTATGTGGGCTCTACAAAACGTAATCTACGATTACGATTAAAAGAACAAATACAATATTAAAACAGGCATGTATTGTACATCCCTTGCCAAATCTGTTTTCTAAAATGAACTTAATCCCGACTTAAGTAATGCAAAAGTAATCAACACACGTAGTAAACGTGGTGACTTTTTAATTGCAGAAAGTGTATATATTGAGGCTTCCGGAGTACAATGTTGCAATGAACATGCCCCCCCCCATGAGTTACATAATGTTTGGAAGTCTTATTAAAAAGTAAATTATAAATTGTAATATAAACTTTAATTGAATGTTTACCCACCCTACACCATATCTGATTTCTATAATATATTTCCATGTTTTCTTCATAGACCATTGGGCCAACAGTATACGCAATAGTTTGGCGCATGTAGATTACTATTGGCTATTAACTTACCAAGCTTCCCACAATGCAATGATCTATATTATATACAGATCAAATGTGTCTTTATTCATTACATCTGAGGACGAGGCAGCCGCTGCCTCGAAAGTGCTCATGTTTTTAATTTGTATATATTTTTCATTTTTTATCATTAAAATCGTGCTAAAGACTGAAAACTTCTTGTTTCAGCGATTTATGTTTCAAGTCTTCAATTTTGGAATAATTCTCTCCAATTCTGGTATTTTAGCACATGCATATTTAATACCCTTATTTAGGGCTATTTCTTGCCAGGGTGATAGCTGTATACTGGATTTGTTGATGAATGGCTGTCTCGGTTCTTTATTAACGTTGTTTTTGCTGTCTCATGTTTTTAAATCCATCAGGTGTTCGATTTTATAAAAATGTTTCATTCTACAAGTTTTCTGCTGTCTTTCGACATTAGCAAAAATTCTAATCATTTCAATTCTTATTTCATCTAGTTCAAGGTATTTTGAACATTTGCTATATTTTTCACAGCATTGTTAAATAAGACAGTCATAGTCTTTCTTTCATTTCTCGTGCTGAGTGCCCAATCGTTGTCTGCGCAACATTCAGCTAAACAACATAAATTGAATATAATAAGCAGTTGAACCTACATGTATACTTCTGAGCGTTTATCTTTTAGGGTAAGTGCACATCACAATATCAGAAAATTTGGTTTATTGACTGATAAATTACCGAATTCGATAATATTATACAGAGGCGGAGACTAAGACAAGAAAACATCAAAAATAAAATATAATCAGGCAGAGAGAAAATAGGGGGGGAAACTTGGTCGAAAAAATTTTTAATATGAGGAAACGGAAAACGATGCGGCATTCCCGAAAATGTTTAACAAGTGTTAGAATCTTGAAAACATGAAAATAAACTTTACACAGATGTTTAATAACATTATTTTACTGAGATTTCTGACTTCCATTGCATACTCGGCGTTTTCCGAGAATTTCCAGTACCGAAGACCGGATGATGACTACGGGGCACAGCGGTTCTGGCACACAATGACGCAAGATTATTGTATTGGCACACTTTGGCACATAATTCCCATCCCTGGAAGAGGTGACGTCATTCCCCGCCGTAACCATCTCGTCATTCAAAGTCATTACGATTTTGCTTTCCGGAAGGGGGCAGGCATATACCCCCACCCTAATTTTTTTATTGCATTTTTGTAATATCGGCAACACCAAAAACAGAACAGAAAAAAGCGGATTTCCGCGTATTCGCATAAGTCTTTCATGCTTGATAAATGGATTCACTATCAGAGGTCATTTTATGATCCCAGTGTTCATGTATAGCTAGTACCCCCAGCACAACAGAGAAAATATAGTACTTTCCTTTGTAATGTACACTGAAAGGACAACTTATTACATACACCCACCTAAAGTGTGTGGCACCACCTTTTGCATGCAGGACAGCATCCAAACATTGCAGGACGGAAGCAATTAAGTTCCGAAACACAGACCCAGGTATCGCTGACCACAATCTAAGTGTCTGGCATAGAGCAGGTAGTGATGTAGGTGGGGACGTTGATAACAAATAGCTCGTTGCAATGTGTCCCAAAAATTCTCTATGGGGTTGATGTCCGATGGGGCCATGCGAGAGTGGTAAGCTCACTGCTATGCTCCTGGAGCAAGTCGGTCGCTAGCCGGGACTGATGTCCTGTTGAAAGATCGGGACTTGGTTTGGCCAGAGGCACCTAATTGAAAGGGTGGAGATGGTTGGCCAGGAGCTACATGTAGCTGGAATTAACTAGTGATGGAAGAACTTTTTTTTTTTTTTTTTTTTGGTTGGAGGTTTAACGACCACCGTGAGCAACTTAATGGGCTATAAGCAGTCGCCCGTCCCTAATTTAGGGTCACTGGTTCCAGGGAAGAGAGAGAGCCAGTGCCGTAAGACAAACACAAAATCCATGCCTCACCGGGATTCGAACCCGGACCCCTTTCGTACGAATGATCAGAGGCCATCGCTTAGACCACTGCGCCACCGAGGCGGCAAATGATGATGGAAGAACTAAAGAGGTACAAAGGGACACAGGCCGGACTATGTGAAAGCTGCCCAAACAGTTACACCACCTTGTAGTACCCCAACCTGGCATGCACGGTTCATAGCTTCTTGTGGTTTATGCCACACACACTGCCTGCCATAGGTGTGAAATGGGATTCGTCAGATCATTGACGCTTTTCCAATCATTCATGCTCCAGTTTTGATGGGCCTTCACAAACTGCAGCCGAATCATGCAATGCTGTGCCATGTGTCGACAGATTGTCTTTGAGAATAGGCTTGCGGATGCTCCTTCATTAAATTGTGATTTGCTGCAAACAAGCCTTCCGATTCATCTGTAGGATGCGAGCCAATTGTCGGCACCCTCGATCATCCACTGCATTTTTACGGCCCCATTTCATCTGACCGTTAGCGGTTTTGCCAGGTTTCACGTACTCCTGGTACACACTTGCTTCGGTTTGTAGTGGAATTCCTAACAGTTTCGTCGTTGCACTAATTGAACATCCAGTCTTCCTGGCACCAAAGACTTGACGTCGATCAAACTCACTTAAGTTTCATCCTCAACCCCAGGCTTTCACTTGATGGAATGTAATCTTGTGCATACTGACCCACTCTATTTATAGACACAACTGGTTTTCCTTCACACCACAATTTGCCCTTTCAGTGTAAATTCAGTCAGTTTATAGGAAATGCTAGTCTTGAATAATATGAAGTGAAAATGAATTTGTAAATTATCGTGTAGAAATATCTAAATCAAAAATTCAGCTGGGTAAATTATCGTGAAGAAATTCTCGGCAGTACCAAAGCTCGTTTCACTGCTTGCGCTTGAGGTAGAAATTGAGATAACATGCTTAGAGACCCCAGCTAGTTGTGAGCATTGGATTGAATTTAAGTTTACCAAAATTACATATTAATGTGATTTTTATCATATGGTAAAGTCATGTAATGAGCCAACTCATCAAAATTTGTTTCATTTGTACCGAGTCACAAATCATTTTCACTTTTCTTGATAGGCGGTTGCTGTACAGATTCTTATAGCTATACTTTTTTTACAATAAGCCCATCTTTTGTAGACTTTACTTCAGTACCCAACCTCAGGCGATAACGTTCTCAGCTGTCCGAAACTATGCCATAAAAATGTGGCTACTTTATTACATATGCAGCTTATAAATTTTGTGTGCAGAAGTGAAATGATTTTTTCTTTAATTTGCAAAATACAATGTTTTACTAGGCAATGAAACCACAACAATGCAGTTTTAACAGTTGATGTTTCACATGCTTCTACAAAGCATCTCATTTTCTTCTTTAAAAGGCAGTAGCATATCCACATTTTTCAAAACATGACACTAGTTTTATTAACTTGTGTAAGACTCTTGGTCTCCCTAAGCACAACAATCTCATTGCACTGCTCATAGATGGAAAGCAGCATTTTTAGTATCCCATCTCACCTACTTGCTGGCACTGGTTAAATGATTGGGTAAGTACTTTCAGGCATGCTGTTTGATCAGTTGTCTACCTAAAGGGAAACAAACAGTAATTCATGTCACAGTTGAACGTGTGTGGATGAGATAACGAATAGCCTACGCAGGAAAATTCAGTTCCAGTACTTATCTCATCTTGATTGGAGCCATCATTAAAGCTGGTAGTGAATAACTACAGCATTTTATGTTTAGTTTTACTTTAGAAATATGAGTCTCTGCAAATTAATTATTTAAACAGCAGTAACTAGTAAGTCTGCCTTTGATTGTCAGTGGGTAGATAAATCAGTGGAAGAAGTTAAAAAAGGGAAATATGACTTGAGAGTACTGCCATGGCACCTTAACTAACAAAATTGGATGTTTCTCATGGCAGCTTCCTTCCTGCATTCCAATTCTTTCTCTTTCCTAGGAGTCTTCTGGCCTCATGTGGAAAAAGCTTGACAGAAACACAGTGTAAATATAAGAAAATTCTTTAACTTTACTCACCAATACCCTGTGTCCCTTCCCCACGCTGCGCACACACACACACACACACACTGAAATTGCTACACAGCATTTTCTGGGCTCTCATTTGGGCTGTGTTTTATGCCGTAAAATGGAGGAGTAAAGTAACAAAGGAGAGCCACACAAACATGGTTTATTGCTTACAAAGGTTCTGTAACTCCTACCAAAGATATGCATCAGAGATCAATGCCAGGATTTGAAATTTATTTCCAAATTTCTGAAATCAAACTTCCAAAAAAAAAAAAAAAAAAAAAAAATATATATATATATATACTATTATGTAATCGTTTGTTTTTTGTGGCAGATGACAAGTGTGGGTTGGGCCAGGAAAGTTATGGATGCATGCAAAAACTTTAAATGATTCTTCATGCAACTCTGAGGAGGTTATGATAATTATAAATTTTTAGTGGGCTTTAAACTTGCATCTATGACTTTGTAGAAACCCATTTCCAACTGGGTCTTTGTGGAAGTGAGAAAATGCAGAGTTTTGCTGGTCCTTGATAAAGCCAAGGCTCGGCATTCTCTACACTTTCTACATTCAGGTTTGCTATTACTTTATCTTCTTTTTTTATTCATACCTGTTGGTTTTTGAGTTATTCTTTGATGTTTTAGTACCTGTTAAATAATTTTTCTGCTACTGTCTCTACTTAATAGTATGTGAATTCTGAATATTCATAACTGCTGTGTTGCGCGTCATGATCTTCAAGTTGTTTTTTAAAGCAAATTTGGTTTTAAATTCTTAAGTATAAAATTTTGCCTTTGACTCTGCTCTTGGGTATATCATCATCATCATCATCATTGTCAACCATTATCAATCCACTGCTGGATGAAGGTCTCCCCAAGTTTCCTCCACAACGGTCTGTCTTGTGCCAGTCTCCTCCATGTCACTCCCGCATATTTACGAATTTCATCCACCCATCTCCCATGTGGTCTTTTTCTGGGTCTTTTCCTGTCCCTTGGAATCCAATCTAAAATTCCGGCTGTCCATCTATGGTCTGTCCTTCTGGCAGTATGTCCAGCCCATTGCCATTTCAGGGATTTAACTCTGATCATGATGTCTTCCACTCTCGTCATTTTTCGGATCCACGAGTTCCTCTTCTTATCTCTCCTGGTTATACCAAGCATGCACCTCTCCATGCTCTTTGAGTTGTCTGCAGCCTTTGTATGCCTCTTTTAGTTAAGGTCCACGTCTCTGCACCATACGTAAGCACTGGAAGGATGCATTGATCAAACACTTTTCTTTTAAGACATAATGGCATATTGCTCTTGAAAATTATGCTGTTTCTTCCAAAAGCTCTCCAGGCAAGTTTTGTACGCCGATTAATTTCTTCATCAATGTGACCCTCACTTGATATCTGCTGTCCAAGATAAACATACGTATCTGTTATCTCCATCAATCGATAAATCTTCATTTCTTGTAAAAGCATTGAACATCACTTTTGTCTTCTGAAAGTTCATTTTTAATCCCACTTCTTTACTCTTGTCAGCAAGTTCCTGGATCATACTCTGCAGCTCTGATGGGGTAGTTGCAAAAATGACTACGTCATCAGCAAAACGAAGGTGGGTTAGATAATCTCCATTAATCTTTATCCCTTTGTTTTCCCAGTTCAGTGATTGAAAGACATTTTCCAATGTGGCATTAAAGAGCTTCGGAGATATGGTGTCACCTTGTCTCACTCCCTTTCCAATTTTTATGTGTGTTGTATTTTCAAACAGCCGAATCTTTGCACTTGCATTTTCATAGATGTTATTAATAATATTAATGTATGCATCTTCAATACCGCAGGATTTCAGAGCCGTGGTAACTGCTGATGGTTTCACCGAATCAAAGGCTTTTTCATAATCGATAAAAGCCATGCACAATGGAAGTTCATATTCCCTCGCTCTTTCAATTAGTTCTCTCAGTACGTGGATATGATCTATTGTGCTGTAGCCACTCCTGAATCCAGCTTGTTCTCTCGGTTGAGCCATGTCCAGTGTTACCTTCAAGCGGTGTGAAAGAACTTTAGTGAAGATTTTATAAACCACTGATAGGAGGCTGATAGGTCTGTAGTTCCTGAGATCCTCAATGTCACCTTTTTTATATAGCAGGATCATTGTAGCATTGTTCCAATCCTCAGGAATCTTCCCTTCATTAAGGCATCGAGTGAAAATTTGGGCGAGTACTGTTTCAATTTCTCCACTTGCTTCTTGTATGATGTCTATAGTAATTCCATCTTCTCCTGGAGCTTTAGCCCGCTTCATGTTCTTGATTGCATGAGCAACTTCTGCTGGGAGGACTGGAAGAACTCTGGTACCTTTCATGATGTCTGGAGTACATGTATCATCCCTTTCATATAATTTGGAGTAGAAATCTTTCACTCTTGTCAAAATTTCGCCTCTATTTCTTGTTATAGAACCATCTTCTTTTCTCAGAGCCATAATCTGTTTTCTTCCCTTACTGAGATGTCCCTTTGCTATCTTTAGGCTTTGGCTGTTTTCAATTGCTTTCCTCACTAGCTCACAGTTGAATTTCCTTACGTCTTCAGTGATACTTTTTCGTGCTGTCTTGCATAGCTCTATATATTCCCCTTTGGAAGTCACATCTTCTTTAGTTGTCCTCATCTCTCTTCTTTTTTGCATCAACATTTTGGTTTTTCCTGATAATTTGTTTACATGCAACTTGTTCTTAGACCCAGCTAATTTTGTTGCTGTTTCCATAAGAGCTTTGGTTACTTTTCTGTTAACTTCCGAAATATCCACTTCTTCCGATGTTAGGCCTTCTAAAGCAGAGAATCTGTTCTTCAGTTCCAACTTGAAAGTATTATGGTGTTTTTTAAGGTTGGTTATGTCAATACATTTTGTTTGTCTTATGAGCTTGCCACGTTCCAGTTTAGTGTTGAGGTGCATCTTACATCTCACCAATCTATGGTCACTACCTGTGTTGAACTTGTTTAGCACACTGCAGTCTTTGATGACGAATTTTTTTGTTACACATAATAAAATCAATTTCACTTGTCGTCCCAATTGGATGTCTCCATGTCCATTTCCTGTGTGGCTTTTTCTTGAAAAAGGAATTCAAGATGAAAAATCCTTCTGCCTCTGCAAACTCAACGAGAGTATTTCCATGCTGGTTTCTGTTGCCGTGACCGAATTTACCTACTGAAGTTTCATTCTGTTGCCGGTGCCCTATTTTTGCATTGAAATCTCCCATAATTATCTTCAAGTGCTGCTTACCTTTATTATTTAGATGACGAATTTCCTCATAAAATTCTTCAATTTCTTCTTCAGGATGACTTGTGGTGGGTGCATAAGTTTGAATAATCTGAGCCTGGTATCTTCTCGATAGTTGGATAACGAGTCGTGCAGCTCTGTCAGAGGAACTTTCAACTTCTACCACTTTATCCTTCAGTTTCTTGTTTATTATAAATCCAACACCACTAGTTCTGCCAGTATCTGTCCCACGATAATAGAAGAGATGTCCACTTTTCAGTTCAATGAGATCTTCTCCTTTTCTCCTTACCTCACTCAGCCCGACGATGTCCCACTTGATCCTTTGTAGTTCCTCTTCCAATTCAAGAAGCCTTGAATCAGAAGATAGGGAGCGTCCGTTGTAGGTAGCCAAGGTCAGCATCAAATGGCAGCCTAGTCCGGTCCTCAGGGGATTCTTAGCACCCTCTGCCTTCATGTCGCACTGGCCGCTGCCTTGGCCAGGTACATTCCAGCTGCCGGAGACTGAGGGCCAAGATTTAAGTTGTAGAGTCATTTTGGAGGTGTTTGGCCATAACTCACCACGCTGGCCAAGCGGGTTGGTGAGTGTGGGATAGCATTTCCTCTGATCCCGATGGTATAGTTATACCGCTATTTGCGGTCGTCAGAGCCCCTTTAGTGGGAACAGGATGCACCACGAGAAGGCGGGGTTGACATTTGTCAAGGAGAGGCTGTGATGTTACGCATCACCTGACCTTACATCCCCTTGGGTATATATTTATATATATACCATCGGGATTAGAGGAAATGCTATCCCACACCAACCCACTTGGCCAGCATGGTGAATTATGGCCAAACCCCTTCAAAATGACTCCACAACTTAAATCTTGGCCCTCAGTCTCCGGCAGTTGGAATGTACATGACCAAAGCAGCGGCCAGTGCGACATGAAGGCAGAGGGTGCCAAGAATGACCGGAGGACCGGACTAGGCTGCCATTTGATGCTGACCTTGGCTACTTACAATGGACACTCCCTATCTTCCGATTCAAGACTTCTTGAATTGGAAGAGGAACTACAAAGGATCAAGTGGCACGTCGTCGAGCTAAGCAAGGTAAGGAGAAAATGAGAAGATCTCATTGAACTGAAAAGTGGACATCTCTTCTACTATCGTGGGACAGATACTGGCAGAACTAGTGGTGTTGGATTTATAATAAACAAGAAACTGAAGGATAAAGTTGTAGAAGTTGAAACGTCCTCTGACAGAGCTGCACGACTTGTTATCCAACTCTCGAAAAGGTACCAGGCTCAGATTATTCAAACTTATGCACCCACCACAAGTCATCCTGAAGAAGAAATTGAAGAATTTTATGAGGAAATTCGTCATCTAAATAATAAAGGTCGCAGCACTTGAAGATAATTATGAGAGATTTTAATGCAAAAATAGGGCAACAGCAACCAGCGTGGAAATACTCTCTTAGAGTTTGCAGAGGCAGAAGGGTTTTTCATCATGAACTCCTTTTTCAAGAAAAGTCGCAAAGGAAATGGAGATGAAGGCATCTCAATGGATTGACAAGTGAAATTGATTTTATTATGTGTAACAAGAAATTTATCATGGAAGACTGCAGTGTGCTGAACAAGTTCAACACAGGTAGTGACCATAGAATGGTAAGATGCAAGATGCACCTCAATGCTAAACTTGAGCGTGGCAAGCTCATAAAACAAAAAGTGTATTGACGTGACCAACCTTAAAAAGCATCATAATACCTTCAAATTGGAACTGATGAACAGATTCTCTGCTCTAGAAGGTCTAACATGAGAAGAAGTGGACATCTCTGAAGTTAATAGAAAAGTAACCACAGCTCTTATGGAAACAGCAACAAGATTAGCTGGGTCTAAAACCAAGTTGCATGTGAACAAATTATCAGGAAAAACCAAAATGTTGATGCAAAAAGAAGAGAGATGAGGACAACTAAAGAAGATGTGACTTCCAAAGTGGACTATATAGAGCTATGCAAGACAGTACAAAAAGTATCACTAAAGATGTAAGGAAATTCAACTGCGAACTAGTTAGGAAAGCAATTGAAAACAACCAAAGCCTAAAGATAGCAAAGGGACATCTCAGTAAGGGAAAAAAACAGATTATGGCACTGAGAAAAGAAGATGATTATGTAACAAGAAATAGAGGCGAAATTTTGACAAGAGTGAAAGATTTCTACTCCAGATAATATGAAAGGGATGATACATGTACTCCAGACATCATTGAAAGGTAACAGTACCAGAGTTCTTCCAGTCCTCCCAGTAGAAGTTGCACATGCAATCAAGAACATGAAGCGGGGAAAAGCTCCAGGAGAAGATGAAATTACTGTAGACATCATACAAGAAGCAAGTGGAGAATTGAAACAGTACTCGCCCAAGTTTTCACTCGATGCCTTAATGAAGGAACAATTCCTGAGGATTGGAACAACGCTACAATGATCCTGCTACATAAAAAAGGTGACATTGAGGATCTCAGGAACTACAGACCTATCAGCCTCCTATCAGTGGTTTATAAAATCTTCACTAAAGTTCTTTCACACCGGTTGAAGGTAACACTGGACATGGCTCAACCAAGAGAACAAGCTGGATTCAGGAGTGGCTACAGCACTATAGATCATATCCATGTACTGAGAGAACTAATTGAAAGAGTGAGGGAATATGAATTTCCATTGTGCATGGCTTTTATAGATTATGAAAAGGCCTTTGATTCGGTGAAACCAACAGCAGTTACAATGGCTTTGAAATCCTGCGGTATTGAAGATGCATACATTAATATTATTAATAACATCTATGAAAATGCAAGTGCAAAGATTCGGCTATTTGAAAATAGCACACACATAAAAATTGGAAAGGGAGTGAGACAAGGTGACACCATACTGCCCAAGCTCTTTAATGCCACATTGGAAAATGTCTTTCTATCACTGAACTGGGAAAACAAAGAGATAAAGATTAATGGAGATTATCTAACTCACCTTTGTTTTGCTGATGACGTAATCATTTTTGCAAGTACTCCATCAGAGCTGCAGAGTATGATCCAGGAACTTGCTGACAAGAGTAAAGAAGTGGGATTACAAATGAACTTTCAGAAGACAAAAGTGATGTACAATGCTTTTACAAGAAATGAAGATTTATCGATTGATGGAGAAAAGCTGGAGATAACACATGCATACGTTTATCTTGGACAGCAGATATCAAGTGAGGGTCACATTGATGAAGAAATTAATCGGCGTATAAAACTTGCCTGGAGAGCTTTTAGAAGAAACAGCATAATTTTCAAGAGCAATATGCCATTATGTCTTAAAAGAAAAGTGTTTGATCAATGCATCCTTCCAGTGCTTACGTATGGTGCAGAGACGTGGACCTTAACTAAAAGATACATACAAAGGCTGCAGACATCTCAAAGAAGCATAGAGAGGTGCATACTTGGTGTAACCAGGAGAGATAAGAGGAACTCGTGGATCCGAAAAATGACATGAGTGGAAGACATCAGGATCAGAGTTAAATCCCTGAAATGACAATGAGCTGGACATACTGCCAGAAGGACAGCGCATCGACGGACAGCTGAAATTTTTTTTTTTTTTTTTTTTTTTGATTGGAGGTTTAACGACCACCGTGAGCAACTCAATGGGCTATAAGCAGTCGCCCGTCCCTAATTTAGGGTCACTGGTTCCAGGGAAGGGAGAGAGCCAGTGCCGTAAGACAAACACAACATCCATGCCTCACCGGGATAGGAACCCGGACCCCTTTCGGATGAATGATCAGAGGCCAACGCCTTAGACCACTGCGCCACCGGGGCGGCGCTGAAATTTTAGATTGGATTCCAAGGGACAAGAAAAGACCACATGGGAGATGGGTGGATGAAATTCGAAAGTATGCGGGAGTAACATGGAGACTGGCACAAGACAGACCGCTGTGGATGAATGATCAGAGGCCGACGCCTTAGACCACTGCGCCACCGGGGCGGCGCTGAAATTTTAGATTGGATTCCAAGGGACAAGAAAAGACCCAGAAGAAGACCACATGGGAGATGGGTGGATGAAATTCGAAAGTATGCGGGAGTAACATGGAGACTGGCACAAGACAGACCGCTGTGGAAGAAACTTGGGGAGACCTTCGTCCAGCAGTTGATTGATAATGGTTGACCATGATGATGATATATAAGACCCCCCCCCCCCAAAAAAAAAAAGACATTAAGGCTAGATTTTTGTATGAGATGATTAAAATGCTGTTCCCACCCAAACGAAGAAGCAACTTACGTTGTTTGGCTAGAGTTACCCAAGACCAGACATCGAGCCCATGCCTGGCATGACCCTTGCAGGCCTCTAAAGCTAGGAGACACTGTCAAGACCAAGAATTTTTTCACTCTAGAGCCCCCTTAGCAAATTAGACATTCGTACCGTCATTCCATAGATTTCCACATTTTTTTCAGTTCTCGCCTCCAAATTTGTTCTTCATACCTAAAATGCTCAAAATTTTACAAATCAAAAAATATTTAGACAATTCATGACATCAAATTTTAACATACTTTTTTCCTGAATGATTTCATTATCACTGTGTATTTCAGATCATTCCACAGGAAGAGGTCAATTACCTCCCACCATGCTTCACTGGAATCAAGAAAATCAACATTACTGCAGCAAAGCACCAGTGGTGGCTCATAGCTAAAATTAGTGGGGGTGCTGCTTCAGAAATTTTTTTATCTATTGTTTTAATATTGTGTAAAACAAAACACATATAAAATTAAAACATACAATTTTTTTTACTTACTAATAGCCTAAATTGTTACAGTTCAAGCTTGATCCATTAATTTAAAAACGAAATCCATTCTTGTTTTAATTTGCATGAAAAGATTAATAATTTTTTCCATTTCTGGATGACTGTTGGGGAAATTTTTCTCCATTGAAAGCACTGTAAGTGCATTTAGTCTTTCAGGATTCATAGTGCTCCTTAAAAAAGTTTTTATTATTTTCAGTGTTGAAAAGCAGCAGTCTGGTTCTGCTGTTGTCATGGGAATTGTCAAGAGGATTTTTATCAGTTTTGTAATTTCACTAAGAACATCTAGATTATTTTCCAAGATAAATTTCAGAAGGTAAATTAATTTGTAATATTCATGCATATCGGATCTACAATAGAATACTTTTAGTTCAGTTTCACGCTTTTCTTTGTCAATTATGGGATATGCTTCAGTGGTCAGTACTATCTCTTCTGTAGGCAGTTCATTCTTAAAACTAGTGAAGCTTTTTTTTGTTGAACAATTTAGCAGCTACTAAGTGTTTAGTGGAAGAATATCTGTCCATTAATATCAACACATACACAGTCACACACTTCTTTAGCTTTTGCCATGAGTGTCTTTGAAGGATTCTCACAGTACTTCGAGTTTCTTATTTCTAAAATAGCAGTTTTGAAATCTGTTATTTCTAGAGATTGCATTTGGTTGTAAATTACTTCACAACATGAGCCATAATCTGATGAAAAAACTCTATAATTCAGGCATTTTAAAATTCCTGTTGCATCTGCAATGGTTCCATCTGCATTTGATGTTGACTGAATTTCAGTAAGGCAGCTTTTTAAAGGTTGCAAATTTTCATGAACTCTGTTTATTGCGTTTCGTGTAATACTTGCTGCATTTCTCATTATTAAATTAAGTTGATGCGCATAGCAGTGAATGAAATGTGCATTACTATAAACTGCTTTTATTTTTGCTTGAACTCCTGTTTTTTTTTTTTGCGTTTCATGACATTTGCACCGTCAAATGTCTGAGCTATCAGTTTTTGTCCATTTCCTGGAAGGGCGATGTCTAATTGTTCTAGAATACGTTTCAATATGCCATCTGCAGTTTGATTTTCTGGAATAAAGAATCCCCAAAAATGCTCAAATATTTCTCCATTCAACACATAACATAGAACAAGGACCATTTGAGGGTGTTCTGATACACCTACAGTGTCATCAGCCATGACAGCTACAAAGGAAGCTTCTCTAATTTCTGTCCTTATCTCCTCATGGTATATTTGTAGCAGGCAGTCAAGTAACTCATTCTGAATGGTCTTAGAAACACCTTTGAAGACCGTACTGGTTTCTAAGTGATTCTTCAAATCTGGATATCATTTAGATGCAAAAATTTATTAATCCTCTAAATACCCCTGGATTTACTGAATCATCTTTTTTATCATGTCCACGTAAGGGAGTTTCAAAGTATTCACAAAAGAAAACACAGTCTATTATTTGGATAAAATTTCACTGTTCTTTTCAACCTTTATGTTATGCTCATTGATTGAAAGTCTGTATGCCTCACTAAGTTTCTCCTTAATATTTACGTTCCCTAAAAGCGACAGTGAAACCACATTTTCAACGTGCTTCTTTGACTTCATGTTTTTCAGTTTTTTCTTTTATTTTGTTTATATTTCTAAAACAGTCTTTTGTCCACAGTACATCATCTCCAAACAGCAAACACGGGAAGCAAAACAATGCATTTTTTACTTCACAGCTGCAAAGCCAACTTTTCCATTGGTACCATTCAGAATTAAAGCTACAAATATACTTCTGGTTGTTGCTTATTCCTGGCTGAGATATTTGAATATCAGGTATTGAACGGCCTCGTTTCTTAACTGTAACTTTCTCATGGAGAGATAACTGTGAAAACTTAAGCTGTTGAAGTTCACTTGCAGTCACAGAACTTATTTCTTGGGGATGCAAGGAGGCCATGGTTAAATTATTTAAATTTTCTGTAAAATAGAAGAATCGAAGAAAAAAAAAAAAAACCCCTATGAATTAAATAGAATAGCTGGAAGCATCACAAATTCACAATCATCTAATTCTACACTTTATCACATTCAAGAAAGAATATGGTATGATGGTTTTTAAGAGCAACACATGCGGAGCAAAAAGAAACACTACCTTACGCTTGCCCAGCAGGGTTGGCACTGCGTGATCGACAGTGCTCTCTATACCTAGTGAGCTGCCTCCTATCTTGGAGCTCGGACATGTGTGTGTGCGCACAACAGCCAAACACTGCGTCGCTAGAACTGTGAAACGAACAGTTCCATATAAGGTTGTTTGTAATTTTTTCATGAACTAGGGGATGGCTACTGACAATAAGCTTAAGAGGATTATACACTGAGTGGCCACTTTATTATGAACACACGCTCAGTACTTCGTTGGGCCACCTTTTGCCTTTAATACTGCGTCGATTCTTTGTGGCATGGACTCCACGAGATGTTGACAGGTGGTTTGTGGAATCTGAAACCATGCTTGATGAATAGTACTTTCCAGGAGTGTGAGATTGTAGGGTTGTGGATCCAGCTGTCTGATGGCTCGTTCAACTTCATCCCACAAATTCTCAATGGGGCTGAGATCTGGAGATTAAGGGGGCCACCTAAGCAAAGTAAACTCACCGGCATGTTCTTGAAACCAATCCTGTATAATACAAGCACTATGGCAGGATGCATTATCTTGATGGAAGTAGCCATCGCCATTGGGATAAACCATCTACATTACAGGATGCACTTGGCCCGCAACAATGTTTAGATATGATGTGCCAGTCAGACGTTGATCAACACAAATTAAAGGGCCCAAAGCATGCCAGGAAAATATTCCCGAAACCATAACGTTGCCTCCACCAGCTTGAAGGGTTGTAGCAATGCATTTGGGGTCAATGCTTTCGTGCTGTTTTCGCCAAATTCTCACTCTGCCATCGGCATGGTGCAACTAAAAACGCGATTCATCGGACCACATAATTTGTTTCCAATTATCGACTGTCCAATCCTTGTGCTCCTGTGCGAACTGGAGACATTTTCTCTTGTTAACTGCAGACAGCAAAGGTGTTTGAACAGGCCTTCGGCTGCCATATCCCATCCGATGCAGTGTACAGCGAACAGTGTGTGCCAAGATCATTTGAGGGGATCCTCGATTAAGATGGGCTGTAATTTGCTGCAGTGTTGCCCTTCTGTTGTCTGTTACCAGTTTGGACACACTCCGTTCCGCCCGAGGAGTCACTCGTCGATGACGACCACACGTTGCACGTAGAAACCCAGTTTTTTGGCTGACAGTCCAGTCTTTAAACACTTTAACAGCTGCTGCTCTGGAACATTTCACGAATGCGGCGGTTTTGGTGATACTCACTCCAAGCTCCTACAATCATCCCACGTTGAAAGTCAGTCAAATTGCATTTTTTACCCATCTCGTCACCCAAAAATCATTTCTACTACTGTCGCAAGCACTAAGCTTTCCCTTTTTATACTAGCCTCACCCTCTGGCGGCAACAGCATGCAGCCATAGCTTATTTGCTTAAAACTGTCAGGTGGTCATAATAAAGTGGCCACTCAGTGTATAATGTAGAAGTATAAAGAAATAATTAAAGACTCATTATATTGAATGTTATCGATAATATAGTGAAAATGGGGGTGCTGCAGTTACGCAGTGCCTATACAGCAGCCATGCCTGCAAAGCACAGAATGGGAACATGTTGGTACACTTGGTCAATTATTTTCGCATGATGCATGAAATTACTGTACAGAACTGTTATCTGCGCAAGTGCATGTGTATGAAATGCAGTCTCGTAAGCACGTGCATACTCACATAGATGCATTTTATTCTATGTTTGAAAGTTACAATTGAAACCACATATACTCACCTACACAACAAAATGCAACACACAGAAAAAGTACATAGTTCATTTTCCATCTGTTATAAAATTTATTACATGAAAAATCTTAAAATGTTGTCCTTATAAATAAAATTTCCAATCACCCAGACTTTGACTTTTAATCCATACATCATTCTACAACATATCACAAATATTTCCAATAAACAGGTAATTTTAGAGTGCCAATTGAATGATTACATGTGAGTTCTACCTGTATGAAAACAAATTTATAAAACAACTGAGGAACATCTAAGTCTATTGCTGGCTGCTCCTAAGCTGACTTAGTCTCAAGATAAATATGTCCCAAGTTGTACTTTGTTAACAGAATGATAAAATCATTTTGAAGAAAACATACAGTTACACCTATCAAACATCTATCACAAGCTGCTAGGCCCTTATCAAGGCAGATGCCACCATTTTCAGTCATTATGGAGCTTTTTGTTATACAATGTGCACTGCAAATATTGTTTTAAACAGCTCCAACTAATTTCATCAATCCTTCAGTAGTCATGGATTTTGGTCTTTCCAGAGGCAAACCCAATCCACGGTCCCAAACCAAGGAAGTCATGACACCAAGAGCACGAAACACCAAACAAAACAGTGTAAAACTGCATTTCTTTCATTCCATAGTACTAAAACGAAAAGAAATAAATGTTAAAAAAAATTGGTACACATAAACGATTTACTCCTCAATTAACATAGCACAACTGCTCTGCTTTAACAAAATTGGTAAACAGATCATTTCAGAACACATAAAAACACACAGGGATGGAATGAATTTTACAAACAGCAGAATTAAGCATATATACATACATATCACTAAATTGTTCTCTGAGATTCAGAAGTTAGCTCCACAAAGAAATACAATCTACCAGATAAATTTTTAACTGACTATTTACTTACTGTTGCCACATTAAACTTCTCAATTTACAGCGATCTTGACACACAACTCGGGCTTCACTCACATCCATCATACAACGTACACAAAACCTTCTATACTTCAAACTTATAATCTTATTTTCATGTAGACACTCTTGAATCTGATCCTCACATGACTTCCATGGCCTTCCTTCCTGCCACTTGGTCTAAAAAACTTTTCTTAGTAAGCATCTCATCACTCATTCTTTCAACATGGCCAAACAACCTAAGAATATTAGTCTCCACCTTGCTAACAACATTTTGCTTCATATTACACAACTGCAACACATCTCTATTCCTTACATGATCAGAACGTGTCCCCCCCCCGTAACTAACGCATTTCTCTAGGACACAAACAACTCCTATGCCTCTTCTGTAGTACCCAGGTTTCACTGCCATACATCAGAGTAGGAGCAATTACACTTTCATCCACAGCCATTCAGGACTCCCTTGAAGACCCATCATTCCTGTAAAAACCTCCTGAAGTAAATAAGACTTTCAATGAAGAATTCACTCACGTACTAATTTCACCATCTAATTTGTTCTCTCTGTCAAACATGCTTCCCTAAGTATACAAACTCATTCACCTGGTCAATCACTGTGCCATTTAGACTTATCTTGCATTCAGTACTAACAGTTCCTCGCTCAAAAACCATAACTTTGGGTTTTCCCTTATTTAAACTCAGTTTGAATCTCATACAAACTTTATATATCAGGGACAACATATTCTGCAACTCACTTTTGCTCTCTGCCAATAGGACTGTGTCATCAACATACTGCAATCTACACATATGGATATTACCAAGACAAACCAATACTGTCCATTTTGGCATCATGCAAGCATGCATCCATAAATACACTGCTGGCCACCCAAAATGCAACACCAAGAAGGAAGCATCCGATTGGCCTGAAATGCACAGCATGCGTCGCCCGCGAGAGGACATGCAAACGATTAGCATTGCAGGGCAATGCGAATCATGTGCGCCCGGCACGCCACCAAGAAGCACTATAAGAAGGTTGCACAGAAGGCGGGGTGTAAGTAGTGGAAGTGTGTTGTGCTGCCGGACCTGTGCGTGGGAAGCTTCTCGATGCCTCGTCGCAGAATATGGCAGCCATTCCAGCACGTTTCGGAGTTCGACACAGGACGAATTGTGGTTTATCGTACAGAGACATCGGCGCACGTGTGGGACGACATCCAGCCACAGTGAGGCGAGTATGGATTCGGTGGGTGCAGGAGGAACAGGCGGACCGACGTGAGTGATTGCTGCAGCCGCGGCACACCACCGAACGAGAGGACCGGCATGTTGTGTGGCGGCCATTGACGGCTCCCACTGCCACATCATGAACGTTAGCACAGGAATTAGTGTGTTGCGCAACAACCTGTGTCAGCATGTACCGTTCGACGTCTGCAGGAGCGGGGACTTGTCGCCAAGAAGGTTAGAAGTAAGAGGGGATGGCAACAGCCCCTCTCCCTGTGCTTCTGGCGTGACGCCACTTTTTATCAGCTGACTATGCCAATGCGCCCAACCTAAGAAGCTCATGTATATCTCTATGGGGAAATAGCAATTTTGAACAGGTTTTTCAGATCCTTACTCTACCCATACAGGCATGAAAAAAATTGAGGCTGAAATATTCATTCCCATAATAAAAAATTTCCAGAAAAAACAGGAAAATATGTGTTGGTATTTCTTTAAAAAATTGAACACAAGAATGATTTTTTGAGCAGAAGTGCATAGTGCGCATGGTTATTTACTGCCCATGTGCAAGTAACCATGTTTAAAATATAACCAAAAGCCTAATGTTAAGAAATAAGAAGTCTGAACTATTCCTTCTTTCCATCCTTGGTTTGCATATGCTAAGCAAAACTGCTTAAGCCACAGGAAGTGAAGTCACGTTCCCGAACTCCCAGACTCCCACCACCTCAGAGAGAGGACAGACACAGCTGATATGTTTTGGCTTCACTCAAAATGGGTACCTTCACCTTCTCTTCTTCTAACCTCCTTGCTTGTCGCACGGCGGATATTGCTCCGATTACCACTGACATTACACCACCGGTGAGTGCGGCGACATTGGGACGTTGAACATCGCGCTTGGACTACGGAATGGCATGACATTGTCTTCTCCGACGAATCCTGCTTCTACCTGCAACACCACGATGTTCGGATCTGCGGTGAGAGACTGTATGACGTCTGCATTATATGCATCGCCATACCGGTTCGTCGCCTGGCGCTATGGTTTGGGGCGCAATTGGATATGACACCCGCATCCCTCTGTTACGCATCGCCGGTACACTCAACAGCCACCGCTACATCTCCGATGTTTTGGAGCCTGTAGTCCTCTTATCTGCAGGACCTGCCAGTGGGCACATTTCAACAGGACAATGTGCGCCTTCACGTGGCACACATTGCGTAACAATTCTTCATGGCCCACCTGTTGCCACTGCTGCTGTGGTCTGCCTGTTCTCCCGAAATGTCACTCATTGAACACGTCTGGTCGCTAATCGGCAACCGAGTGGCCCGGCAAGCACCACCCATGGCTACGCCTGATGAACTGTGGCAACGTGTGGAAGCAGCCTGGACCAAAATACCCCAAGCCCACATCGAAAACCTCTTTCATTTGATGCCGCAGCGTGTAGTGGCCGTTATTGCCACCCATGGGGGGCCACACGAACTATTGATGTCTGCGTGTTCCGCAAGTCGCACGGGCCTGTAAGTTCAATCGTTTCATCTTTGTATCTGTTGTTATGTGTCCAGTAAATCTGGATTTGCTATCTAGTGTCCTCCTTGGGGTTGCATTTTGGGTGGCCAGTAGTGTATATTAAACAACCATGGTGACATTACACAATCTTGTTCGACTTCTGCTCCAACAGAAAACCATTCCAATATGCTATTTACTCGTACACATGCTGTACTGCCAACATACATGGCTTTCACACTATTGAGTGGATTCCCAGTGATAGCATATTTATTCAGCACTTTTCACAGAAAAGTCCTATTTCAGTACCTTCCACAGAAGACCCAATCATAAGCTTCCTCTAAATCTATAAAGGCAGCAAAAACTTTCTCACCAACAGACAGATACTTTTCGACCATCAAATGTAATGCAAAAATTTGGTTAGTGCAGCCCTTACCAGGCATAAAAAGCCACTCTACACATCCCAGATTATTTGTGATGTAAGACCTCGTACCTTATTAATAACAACCTTTCCAAATATTTTCCCTGGCACACTTGGTAAACTGATACCACAAAAGTTCTTGCATTCAGTCTGATCACCCTTTCCCTTATACAAGGGAACAATGATAGCATCCCTCCAATCCTGAGGGACCATTTGTAACTCCCAGCACAAATAGCAAATTTCAGTTAACCAGCCAATTACAGAGTCACCACATTTTAGCATCTTAGCAGTTATGCGATCCACTCCCAGAGACTTACCATTCTAAAGAGATTTTAGAGCTTTACACTCCTTTTCTCTTGAGATCTTTCCCATACTTTCATCTCTCACTGTGACATCATTTGCTTCTGCCTCAGACCAACTTTGCTTTCATGCCCTAATAACTCACAGAAGTAATCACTCCATCTTTCACTTAACTCATTGGGCTCCCATATCATTTCTCCGATCTTATTCTTCACACAACTTAAATTTCATTTCCCCTATTTTTCTTACGTCACATGTACTTCCAGAAAGATTTTGTCTTTCCAAAAAAGCCAATTCATGCCTTTCTACATTTTCCTTCCTATCTTTTGCCTTACTCTAGCGAATCAGCTTGGCTGCCTCACACTTCTTACAGCGATATTCATCCTCAGACTCTACCTTGCAACATCCCCAAATATGATTCCTTCTTTTCTGTAACTGCTTCTTTAATTTCAGTGTTCCACCAAGCATCACCACTTTACCCACCATTGTAGAACCATAGACCTCTTCAGTGGCAGTGACAACACAGTTCTTAAAACATGTCCACTTCTTTTCTACATCCATCTCACAGGACTTCAACTCATTCAGTTGTTCTCTGAGTAATGTTGATGTTCTTCATGGAGCCTTTCAACCTTTATTGTTTTCATAACAGGCCACTTCCTATTCCTCTTTCTCCAGCCAACATTCAAGCACACTCGTGATACTAACAAGTAATGATCGGAGCCAACATCCAAACCTCTCATCACACGAGTGTCAACAACTAAGTGTTTCAGACGTTGATCATAAACAACAAAATCTATTACACTCATTTGTCCCAGAGTACGATTTTCCCAAATATATGTGTGGATATACTTGTGGCTGAAAAACTTATTAGATAGCACAAACCATTTTCAATGCAGAGTTCAATTAATCTTTTACCATTATCATTTATATCTAGCACTGAAATCCCCTGCCAACATAACTTTCTCTTAAGCACCAAACGGGCTCAAAACAGCCTTTAGCTCATTCCAAAGATTTCCCTTCCTATCAGCAGGCATATACTGCAACAATTACTATTATCTAAAGTTTCACTTTCAAACATATCCAAAGAATTCTCACTAATGTAGCTGTAATTAATCAAGTTGCTCTTTATCTTTTCATTTAAAGTCACACCTACACCAGCCTGTTCTCTCACATTATCTAACACTCCAGACCACACACTCTGTTCCATTCATTTCTTGTATCCCATTTTTTTCCTTTTAAAGTTTCACTTACACAGCACACCCAATCTATAATTATTAATTTCTTCAATCACCTCATTTATCTTTCCATTTATACCTCTAGTATTCCAGACACCAATCTTACACTCACTCAGCAGACACCTCTTTCTCATACGCCGTTTAAGAATTCCATGTCAATTCCATTTTGGACCATCCTTCTCAAGTGTGGTAAGTACACCATATCCCACACTAGTCTTTTTTTTTTTTTTTTTTTTTTTTGTAGAGTATAAAAATCATAAAAATACATCAGTGCGGGTGATCAGCCCACAGCTAACGGCTCCAGTTGGTCATTCCACCTCAAGGTAGTTACAATGAGAGAAGGAAGGTCAGCGAGTTCGCCAAACCCACTCCGGCTTAGGGTTCCAGGAATCAGTGACGTCAGTGGAACCCTCGTGGAGCCGTCCAACTCTCTCGCTCCCCAGTGCAGACGTCCACTTGGTATCCTGAATTCGTTTCAGATCAAGGAAGTTATATTTCTTTGTTTAATCAACAACTGCTGAAAATGGTTTATTGTGCTGTCGCTTTATGCAAAAACGGAAAGTCCAGTAAAGGAATTTCGTTTCACCGTTTTCCGCAAAATGCTGAATTGGGTAAACTGTGAACTTTGAGATGTCGAAGACAAAAATTTTTTCGTGTCGAGAATGCACGTGTTTGTTCTGCGCATTTTGACGAAGCATCTTATTTGCGTGACTTACAAGCGGAATTATTAGACCTACCTTCAAAAAAACATTTGAAGCCAGATGCTGTACCAACACTGTTACTACCTATGATTAATCACAATGCATCGGGTGACTCTGGAAGAAATAATAGGCATGATCGGCACACACAGAAAAAGGAAATCAATAACTTAATAAACTTTAATAATGACGCCAATACTTCGGAGAATCCGGATCCAGTTCTGAACAGCTTTCAAAATTTAGTTATTGTGTCCTTTGCAAATGATCCTAATATAGAAAATCAGTACTTGTATAAAGAAAATCATGATTTACATTCCGAATTAAAGAAATTGAAAGAAGCATCGCATGGTTCTGAAATGAAAAATAAGGTTCTTGAAGGTAGAATTGAAGATTTAAGAAGAGAAAATGAGGAACTGCGAAAAGATTTTGGCATTCTAACTGCAGAATGTGAAATACTGGAAAAGGAAGAACTAGCGAATAAGGAAATTGTGTTTATTGTCGAAATGTTTTTACACCCGGGCAAATTGCACGACTCTTAAATGACAACGTGAAAACACCCTGGCAAGATGCAGATGTTGCAAAAGCGTTAGTGTTGCGAGCAATTTCAAGTAAGGCATATACACATAAGGGAGCAACTGAAGATTCCACTACCAAGCATAAGCACCCTTAAACTTTGGACGAGGTTTCCACTGTTCCCCTGGAATACTGTCTCAATTCGAATGATGGTTATGCAAGGTAAAAATTTAACAGTAATGGAAACAATTACTGTTTTGTCTTTCGACGAGATGAACATAAAGAGCGATGTTGTTTATGATCATGCCACCGATTGCATTTTAGGCCCTTTTAAAAACTCTCAAGTAATTTTAGCTAGAGGATTAACACATAATTGAAAGCAACCAATTTACTACGATTTTGACGAAAGAATGACAAAACCTGTGCTCTTTGACGTCATTACAGAATTAGAAAATTTTGATTTCAAAGTTGTTGCTATCGTTTCAGATTTAGGGGCCACAAATCAAAGTCTGTGGAAACAACTGGGCATTAAATCTACTAAATCCTTTTTAATAATCCAGTTGATGAACAAAGAAAAGTGTGGGCATTTGTGGATATTCCTCACATGATCAAATTTATAATAAATCACTTTTTAGACAGTGGCTTAAAACTAGGTGTAAAAATAATGTAAAAGGGAGAAATCGAAGAAATACTAAAAGCAGATGAAAATGAAAAGAGGCTTTGTCCAAAATTAAAATCAAAACATATTCAAGTTAGAGGCAGTGAAAGGCAGCGAGTATGTTATGCAGTGTAATTATTTTCACACCATACAGCCTGTGCACTGAAAACATTTTTGCCGGAAGAAAAAAATGAGCGATTTTTTTGAAATAGTTAATGAGTTTTTTGACAGTTTTTAACTCAAGGGTTCTAATTGATTCCAATAATAATATTCGTTCTGCCCATGGAAATGATATGGAAGCACAAGATAAAGTATTGAACAGAATGGAGATGGCCATTACAGAATTGCGAGTTGGCAATAAATTAAAGATGCTTCCCTTTCAAAACGGATAACTTATATCTATCTCTAGTTTGAGAGGTTTGCATCAAGATGTTGCCAAATATGGAATAAAAAGCATAATGACTAGTCGGCTTAACCATGATGCATTAGAAAACCTCTTCTCCTAAATTCGGGGTTTAGGAAATTTTTATAATCATCCATTACAAACTGATTTCAAGAACAGAATGAAAATGCTGTTGTTTGGATCAAAGCTTCCGCTGCCTGCAAATGTTAACGTTAAAAACGACGAAGACAAAATAATGAGCGCCAATTTATTTTTAAATTTAATGGAAACACAAGACGAGGAAGAAAATTTGAATGCTTGTGAGATGGACAATGTGCCAATTAATACTTGCAATTTCGCTAATCCTGAAGAGGAAGAAGCCATACGCTATTTTGCTGGATATTTAGCATTTCGTCACAAGGATAAAGAATTGGGAACGTTTTCCTACTTAACGGGGAACCAAAATAAAGGCCGGATTGAGACTTCCTCACGAGGTGGGCTAATGATATCAAACAACATTTGGATAGAAACTGTCAAACAGTTTGAATCAGTTTTTCCAGAATTTCATGGAGCAGGCATATGTAAATCCCAAGGGGCCATAAACAAACTTCAATCGAAATTAAACTTTCCAGAAGTTGATGCATCATTAAAACCATGCGAGAGCAAGAACATTTTTTCGTATTAAATATATTAACGACGTCAACCAACAAAACTTAAGGAAGAGAAAAAACCAAACACATGCATTGAATTCCAGGGAGTTAAAAAAAAAAAAAAAAATGGAGGTAAAGTTTCAAGTTTTAATAATCGGTAAGTTTTGTTTTAATTCTGTAATTCATATTGTAAAAATTCTGCTTACGTGTTCTTAAAACCTTTTAATTTGAACTAAGAATCACGCATTTCACCATTCATTACCACCACGCCCGAAGACTGCTGGGGACCAGCTACGTCACAAGCCCTCCGCGAGAGGTGACCACCCGCGGTTTGTTTACAATCTTTGACCTACCTCTCTCATTCTAACTACCTTGATTCCACCTAAGGATTCTGGAACATAACCCAGTGTGTTGGGGTCTTTCTGCCAATATCACACAGACTTAGCTGGTACCTCTCCAAGATTCATAGAGGCCCTTGATGCTCATGGAGCACCCCGAGGAGGCAAACCGATCTCACTAAAACCGCCTACTAAATATACACCTAATTTTGGACGCTCGTGTAAAAAAATTAAGGATCACTTATATTTTCATAGCACACTTTTATTCCAACAGGATTAGAATGAAAATATTTTAGTGAGGAGTAAACAAAGATGAAAAGAGCATGTACACAAATAAGCTTGAATTGTGCTTATTAACAGAAAAAAATCGATAAAAGAACAAAAGATACCATTTTCTGACATTAGCTCACAATAACTAAAATAGACAGAATTTTTTTTTTTTTCATGGATCATTTTAATAGGGTATATGTCCACCCCTGACTGCAATGCACGATTGGCATCGGTGGGCCATGCATTTCAAAAATTTGTCCAGAAGATCCTGCGAGAGGTTTCTCTATTCTTCTTTCAGAACTATCACCAGGTCTTTTTGGTGTCAGGCAAGTGATTGCATTTAGCAATGTGCCTCCCCAGAGCATCCCAAACTTTTTGATTGGATTCAGGTAGGGGAAGTACGCAAGCCACTACATTCTGTCGATTCCCTAGCTCTCCAACAGTTCATCAACACATGATTCATGATGAATGGCATTACCATCCATAAAAATGAAAAAATATCTCACAGCACCACAAAACAGCCTTACATGTTCTAACATGAACTGCTCACAGTAATGATGGGCATCCCTTGACCCTTTCTCCAACACTAGGAGCTATGTAAATTTATTGATCATAATCCCAGATGCAAGTGCAAAATTTAGCTCTTTGTTGTTGACTCTTAATTTTTGGACATGAGTGCATATTGGTGGATGTCACTGGTGGGGCAGTATATCAAAGGAACAAAAGATGTTTTATACAGAGCACATCTGTTCAGATCCAAGGAGTGACAGTACATCAAGGGTTGACTGTATAAAGATTTTCAAATTGCCATTTATACTAGAAGGTGATGCAAATGCATAAATAATATAATAAATAAGACTGTTTTTAATTACCTAATAATGTGCATTTTAAAATTTTCAACTTTGGCATTTATAGCATATACCCTAATCAAATTTATACATTTTGATGCATACAGAACAGAATGAAAAAAAAAAAATAAATAAAATAAAAAAAATGTTTTAAGATTTTTACTGTATTAGTACCCTTACACCTTACTGTATTTAGTTGAACTAATTATTATGCAGTTTCCTAAGAGGTATCTCTTACAACAAAATGATATCACTATAATTTTTCAAATGAAAGTAGGGGGATTTATGCCCTCAAATATTACTGCATTTAGCTAGAGGAAATCTTTGGAACTATGGCTCCACATCCACTAAGTCCTGTCTGCATATTATACTTTCACCTTTTGGCATTTTAACAAACTTGATAAAATGGTGCATGAATAACTTTACTTGATTAAAGCAATTTTCCATGCAAAAAGAAAGACAAGCTTTTGAGTATCAGTGGATATCATGATACATAGTGAAAACTGATGTTTCAAAAACTATACCTCGCGATGTTAAAATCCCAACATCACTCATCCCTAATATGTTACATATGCCTTCAACAAAATGTTTTATACTTAAGACATGATATATTGCAAAAAGTGGATATAAACACAGCAACCAGATGAACTTACAAAAGCTCACAAGATACTTAAAAAACCCAGAAACTCCAGCATAAGAAATTTTAATTTTGCTAACACAGTTAAAATGACAAAGCTCATGCTAATCATAACATTTACACTAGATTGCAATTATTTCCCATTTTGAAGAGAGCAATCTCACTGCAAAGTAATGTAAGTCATCACACAAGAAACAATTTCTCGTAGTGCACTTGATGAAAACTTTGATGTTTATTTTATATACAGTTTTCTTCTGTGGTTACAATATAAAATTATCATTACTGAACTAGAAGATAAATGTTTTTGTAAGACTTCATAATTAGATATCAGTGCAAAGTTCAAATGCATTATATCAACACCTTTTTAGCAAGTAATGTTTGTCCTTGTTTAAAGCTGAATTGCTAAGATATTTGCATAAAAGATTACATAAACTGAATTATAAACCATCACCTAACCTAGTGCATATGTGTTCTTATTTACACTGTTGGTACATTATACGCATACAGCAAGTTTACCAAGCATGTAAATTCCTTCAAATTTATAACGTTTCATCACAACATCATGCAAATGTATTTTAAAACAGCATGGCTCATTTGTAATTGTTTGCAGACTTCCAGCATAATTCAGGATAAAGCTTTCAGCTACTTTATTCATATTTATAGAATGTCATTCAGGTTAAGTACTGACACTATTTATGGTAGTAAGGAATATTTTATTACAACACAATTTTCTGAACTCACAAATATTTGGTATTCAGTGCTCATCATACGCGTGTTTTGCTATGGATACCAGAAGCTACGAAAATGTGTCCTATTCCCAATAATAGTGATATATTTTGTACAACTGCACGAAAAATATTTTTTTTTTTTTTTTTAAACATGTTCACCCATTTTTTATTTCTAGGGCAGTTTATCAGCATTTGGTGATTGTAGGTATGTGACATCTGCAATCAACAAATTCTAGAGAAAAACAAAAATGCAAAATCTATAATTACGTAGAGCAAAATAATGAAATAATTTCTACTAATATTCAACTATTTTTGCAAAGCACTACACAACACCATAGATGTACAGCAAGAATATTAATGAATGCAGACTGTGGTGGAGAGCAGGGCACGAAAAATCTCTGAAATTTTACCCGTCCGAGGACGGTTTGTCTAAAAATGTACCAGTCCTCTTTTGAAAGTAACCCGCCAGACTCGTATAAATACCATTTTTAGAATTTAAATATAGTCATTCTTTTTCAGTTTTCTATTCAATAGTGACTTAACTGTTGGAACTTTTTACACGTTATAGTTCCTTTGTGTGAAATGCAATTTTTCAGTTGGAAATTATTAGTATTTAATGCAAACAAATACCTTAGTAATCAAATGTAATTCAAGGAAAAACTTTTCCCGTACCTCTCAGTTGTAAGTGGTCGATGTTCGAATCGTTGTATGGCTGTTCTCATCAGGCTCTTGAGTTTACACTTTTAAGAATTTAATCGGCACATTTTCTTCACGGGTCCCGAAATCAGATAGACAAATTCATCGAATAAATTAATTTATTCGATTTCTGCTTCTAATGTATTTGCAGCAAAATCTGAGCTTTTAAAATCTCAATTGAAAAAAATTCTTTTGTAGACTGATACTATACTCATGTAGACAAACCTTTCCGGAATATTTTCTTCTCAAAATAATTCACGGTTCTTCCGCCAGGGGGTGTAAATGTATATCTTGCTTTTGTCAATATCTTCGCCTCTAATGATCCGACATGAATTTTTTTTTTTGACTTTCTGCTAGGGGGAGTACAGGTAAACTGCATTTCTCCCGATATCTCTGCTTCTAAAACTCCGATTTGAAAAAATCTTTCAGCAACGGATACAGCTCTTGGTGGGAATTTGTTTTATTTTAATTTCTAATTTTTTATAAAATATGGTTTGGCAACCAGGAGGCGTAAGAGTTAAATTTCTGCTGAACATAGGTATTTGCAACAAAATCTCAGCTTCTGAAAGCTAGATTTAAAAAAAATATTTCGTGGACCAATACTGCACCTTTCGATAAATATTTGAGAATATTTTCATCTTAAAATAATGCATGGTTTTTCTACCAGAAGGCGTAGATGTCTATCTTATTTCTGTCAATATATCTGCCTCTAAAAGTCTGATTTGAAAAATTCCTTCTTTGTTAGATAGCGTATTCGGTGTAAAATGTTTCTCATATAAATTCAAAATTTTCAAGTAATGCGTAGACTTTCCGCTAGGGCGTAAAGGTAAATTGCGTTTTCTCAATATCTCTGCTTCTAAAACTCCGATTTGAAAAATTATTTCTGCACCGGATACAGTTCCCGATTGGAAATTCTCAGCATATAATTTTTAATATTTGATAAAGAATGGTTTGGCCACCAGGGACTTCTGCGTCTGATGTATTTGCAGTAAAATTCGAGCTCCTGTAAACTAGACTGAAAAAATTATTTCATGGACCGATACCGCTCACATCGAAAAACCTTTTGAAAATACTTTCTTTTTAAAATAATGCACGTTTTTTCCGTCTGGGTGGGGGGTGGTAGATGCATATCTTATATTTGTCGATATCTCTGCTTCTAAGAATCCGATCTGAAAAAAATCTTTGCTGTAGAGTTTCTGCTGCAAAATGTTTCTCACATAAATTCAAATTTTTCTTAACACACAAGTCGGCCACCAGAGGGCGTAAGCTGATGTTTCTGTTTACAGCAATATCTGCAGGATTGAAAACCCAATGGAATTTTTTTCTTTCTTCAGTCAGATACTACTGTTATCCATACCGGTTCCATTAATTTTGAATAGCTTTGGTGAATTTATTTCACATCAGAACGGATTAAAAAGACATGCTCATTATGCCAGAAAATTCGGTGTCATATTTCTTGTTCTCATTAGCACATACTGTAGTTACTATTATTTACAAAATTACAGAGCTCACAAAAAGCCTCCTCCCCCCATTAGTTTACATAGCTGGAGCAAAATCACAACATGATATATTATACAACACAGAAAAGTAAGGTACGATATGTAAGAAACTGCACACATAATTCTAGAGAGAAAAAAGTCTACAGAAGATTTCTTTAGCAATACTAAGTACCTGGCTTTCATAAAAACCACAAACAATACCAAAACATGCTAAACATAAAAAAAAACAAAAAAAAACAAACAAACTTGAAGCATCAAACACAAATTAGCAGAATGTAGACACTTGCCTGCAATAATACACCACTATGCGCATCAACATTAGGCCATGGGTTTTTAACTTTTCCCAATTCTAAAAGAATAGGTGGCACAATTTTGTACAGTTGAGATACCAACTTAAACATGGGATCTTGTGGAAGATGTTTCATGGCAAACTCTCGTTGAGCAACATACCGTGGATCTGTTTTACGCAGAACAGCATGTCCGTAACCTGGTACAACCTATAGCAAAGATGCGAATCAAAATGTAAAAAAATGAAAAAACAACAACACAGAAGCACATTACATGTCAATCACATTTCATCTAAGGTAAGAATTCAAGAATTGCATTACAAGTTGCTAGTTAAAAACATACATTTACTCAATTGCAAGATTATACCAAAAGTAAGCCACCCACTAATTTTTAGATACATCAAGATTAGAGATAAAGAAAACATTTGGAGCATTTGATATTAAAATATCAAAACTGCTTTGGAATTATGAGCACAAATAATACACCTTATATTTTACATCCATCTTCTGTTCATCACTTGCACCAGGCCAATCAAGGTCATGTGATATCAATTCACTCTCAGGTCAAAGCTTTTTACTACTGCATACCTGCCAACTACTACGGATCGTCAGTAGTTTCTATGGATTTAGTTGCTCGATTACGGAACTCAGTGTTGAAACTACAGGTTCTACGAATTTTCACTTTTTTTTTTAAATTTATTTTTATTATGCTATTACTTTATGACACACACAAGATTCTTAAGTGGATTTGTGGAATTCCACTTTTCTTTTTTCTTTCGTCATTTAGATCATTTTCAAGATCAAGGCAAAACTGAAAAAATTGGAACTGGGGGGGGGCTTGTTTTTTGTCTGGGAACGGAATTTTGCGTTTCAAATCTTTCAAAAACAGTAGTTAAACACAGTAATTTTTTTTTTTTTTTTTTGCTGTAATTGCAATTTTTTCTCCTGATATTGCCTTTGTGTCCAGTATTCTTGTTAAATATTTTATTGTATGAATGTTTGTATTTCAGATTGAAATTGCAGGCAACCATTTGTGAAAACGGAAGACGCCGCAAAAATTTCTCCTTAATCTTCAGGCACAAGATTCTTCCCCAAATTCGAGGAATTCCGCCTCTTTTGTTATTATTTTGGTCATTTACGAGATCGCTGCACAAGTGAACATGAAATGGGAGAAAAAGATAGAAAGAAAAATTAAGCAATGGATGCTGTGCAGCTGCAGAGTCAACAAAAGGCAAACTGACAGGTAGTCTGTGTTCTTGCTGTATGCTTTGATTTTTCACCCAATTAAAACATTCAGCCCCCCCCCATCTCATCTTGTCATAAAACTGAAATTTTTGAGGCAGTGCAATAAAATGATAAATAGAAGATAGTGCACTGCACGTTCACTTGCTTGGATTTCTTGTCTGTTCAGCTTTGTGGAATTCTGAAAGCATCTGACCGATTTTTACTGGCGGAAGTTTCAAACTTAAATCTCACAATGTTACCTATCTTGAAATCACCAGGGGAAATCAACTTGATGAAGAAATTAAGTGGCACATAAAACTTGGTTGGAAAGCTTTTGGAAGGAACAGCAATTTTCAAGAGCAAAAAAGATGCCATCCATATAGCAATTCTATAAGGTTTGTTTACTGTAAAAGCAGTTTTGAGAGAACGGCTGAACGTAAATATATGGTTAAGGTATCAAAATAAAGAAAGGTCTTACTTACCATGAAGATGTGCCAGTCGAAGAGAAAAATTAGATTGGAGCAATGGTTCGGGTGTTGTGGAGTGGCAAAGTTACCATGTCAAGTCTATGGGAGAAGCGTGCGGTTGACATTAGATCACGTGCGACTGTATAGCACACAATCACCGACATCTCGAGAGCACATACGTCTGCATTCTCTGGCCGTCGCTCATCAGATGGCGTTTCAAACTGTTTACATCAGTCACCTGCAACGTGGAGGTGGAATTTCTCTCTCGCGCTCTCAAGAGACATACTTTGTGATGTATATAAACAATTTAATACTCATTCGATCTAGTTTATTCACGTAGGCAAGATGTTTCCCCATTATGTAAAGATGTAAATAAACATTCCGTTGACCATTGTTAGTAAAGATATTTATAATGTACATATTGAGTTGCACCATTTAATCTACACCTTAAGGGAATGTCTCCCCCACAAAAGGGGGGGGGGCATAAGGGTCTTACTGGAAGGCGCGAGTGATCAATGGGTCGCAACTATGTGTCTCAGACAAGAGAATGGAGTGCATTCTTAACGCAAATTTCATTCCAACAACATTTACAACTACACCACGAGGTGCAGACTATCCAGCCCTCAACTTCTAGACAGTCATCCAAAATGGAGGCATTGACGGCAAACCTTGAAATCCCGGATTTGAACAGGGCTTTGACACCCCCCATCTCGAACATCAGCGAGACATTAAACCAATTGGGACTTCAACACTCTGAGCACTTTGTCGATTTTGTTTTGCCTAATACCTCAAATGAAGAAGCAGAAGTGATTCCTCTCTTGAAGCCAGCTATAAGAAGACGTAAACCACACCTTCGCTGCGCACTGAATCCTGATTTTTCTGTGGGTTATTACGATCTAGGCCCTCTGTCCTTCTAATGTGAGTTCTGCAGAGCTTTACATTTCGATTGCGAAAAGGTTGGCACCAAGACGAAGTTTCACTTTAGTAGCTGTTGCCACGATAAGAAAGTTCTCCTGTCACAAACTCTTTCTCACCCATTACTTCAAAATCTTCTGCAGAAAGACGATGATGCTGAAATGCGCAATTTCTTAGACAACATCAGGAAATACAACAGCGCGATGTCATTAACTTCTTTTATTGCAAATGAAGCTTTCTTACCTGTAGGACGTGGCCCATATACTTTCAAGATCAATGGCCAGCTCCATTACATATTTGGCCCTTTGCATCCCCAGAATGCTTCTGAGCAATCTTGTGCACAACGTTACATTATCGATGCTGCTGAAGCAATAGAAAAGAGGATTGGATAGAACTCAGCCTGCAATCCTAATGCGATGGCAAAACTGCATGAAATAATGCTTGAAGTCAATCCTTTAGTCTACAAGTACAAGATGATGGCACAGAACGAACTGGCAGTTATCGAAGGCAGGAAGCCATACGAAGTTTGAATGTTTTTACTATCAGAACAGCCTGACATCCGCGACCAGAGCAAGAACCGATTCAATTTGCCTTCAGTAGATGAAATTGCTGCGATTTTCATGTCCAAAGACTGGGATCCTCCAGGAAACTATGACTTGAAGGTCTTCCCTAAGGGATCTGGGACTGAATACCTCAAAAATATGAACTGACTGACTGACCTGATGCTATACCCTTTACTGTTTCCTCACAGAGAACGTGGATGGCAGAAGAACAGGCCACATGAAAGACAGACCAACAGCAAGTTCAAAAAAGTGACTCGATTGCAGTATGTGGCTTATAAGAATGGTTATCTGGAAATAATTTTCTCTTTTACACAACTCTGGCAAGTTGTGGCTCAAGTACTTTGTCAATCGGTATGTACGAGTTGAAGGTGAGCATCTTATGTACAATAGGACACAGCTTGAGCAGAAGAAACTCGGAGTTGAGACATTTACTGGGCTACAAAACTATCTATTCAACGAGACAGAGCATGGAGTACAACTTGGGAAAATCGTCATCTTGCCTTCTTCCTTCCAAGGTTCGCCAAGAAACGTGAACATGCATTACCAAGATGGTATGGCTATAGTCAGAGCCTTCGTCAAACCATCGCTATTCATCATATTCACATGTAATCCTAAATGGAAAGAGATCACCGAGAATCTTGGATACGGAACTCAGTCCAACTTCAGATCTGAACTTATTGCTCGAGAATTCAAAGCAAAATTTGATGAGCTCATCTATGATTTGACCAAGAAAGAAGTCTTTGGAAAGGTGATCTGTTATCTGTACGCCATTGAATTCCAGAAACAAGGACTGCCTTATTGCGACGTGCTTCTAACCCTGGCATAAGAAGATGCGATACGTGAGATTGAACACATAGATAAAGTTGCCTCAGCAGAACTTCCACCATCTGGCAGGACTGTCCTTTTTGAAGTTGTGAAGTCTTGAATAATCCATGACCTGTGCGGAGCACTCAATCCAATATCACCCTGTATGAAAAATCGCAAACATTCGAAGAATTTCCCCAAACCTTACGCAGCTGTGACAAAGGAAAACCGCAACGATTATCCCATCTACAAGTGAATAAACAATGGCAGAATCTTTCTAACCAAAGTTAATGGCCAGTTTCTCAAAATCACAAACTAGTGGGTAAGGCAAGTAAGGCAAAAGATAGGAAAGATAAAGTGGAAAGGCATGAACTGGCTTTTTGGAAAGATAGAAAGTCCTTCTGGAAGTACATGAGACTCAGGAAAAAAAAAAGGGGGAAACAAAGTTGTAAGTTGTGTGAAGAATGAGATTGGGGAAATGATATGGGAGCCCAATGAGTTAAGTGACAGATGGGGCGAATACTTCTGTGAGTTATTAGATCAGGAGAGCAAAAATGATTCTGAGACAGATGCAGATGATGCCACAATGAGGGATGAAAGCACAGGAGGGATCTCAAGAGAAGAAGTGTGTAAAGCTCTAAAATCTCTTCAGAATGGTAAGGCTCCAGGAGTTGATGGCATAACTGCAGAGATGTTGAAGTATGGTTGTGACTCTATAATTGACTGGTTAACAGAAATTTGCCAGTTGCGCTGGGAGTTAGGAATGGTCCCTCGGGATTGGAAGGATGCTATCATTGTTCCCTTGTATTAGGGAAAAGGTGATCAGACTGAATGCAAGAACTATCGTGGTATTAGCCTACTGAGTGTGCCAGGGAAAGTGTTTGGTAAGGTTGTTATTGAAAAAGTATGGGGTCTTACATCAGAGAAACAACTGTGGGATGTTCAGAGTGGTTTTATGCCTGGTAAAGGCTGCACTAAACAGATTTTTGCATTACGCATGATGATTGAAAAGTATCTGGCTGTTGGGAAGAAAGTTTTTACTACCTTCATAGATTTAGAGAAAGCTTACGACCGAGTCAATAGGACACTTTTGCGGAAGGTATTGAATGAATATGGTGTTACTGGGAATCTACTTAATAGTGTAAAAGCCATGTATGCTGGTAGTAGAGCTTGTGTACGAGTGAATGGTGTTTTATCAAAATGGTTTTCCATTGGTGCAGGAGTTAGACAAGGTTGTGTAATGTCACCATGGCTGTTTAATATATTTATGACGCATGCATGCGTGAAGCCAAAATTGATAATAGTGGTTTATGTCTTGGTGACATCCGTGTGTGCAGATTGCTGTATGCTGATAACACTGTCCTGTTGGCAGAGAGCAAAAGTGAGTTGCAGAGTATGTTGACTCGGATGCACGAAGTTTGCATGAAATTCAAACTGAGTATAAATAAGGGAAAAACCAAAGTTATGGTGTTTGAGAGAGGATTGGGTAGTGCTGAATGTAATGTAAGTATAAATGGCACTGTGATTGACCAGGTGAGTGAGTTTGTATACTTAGGAAGCATGTTTGACAGAGAGAACAAATTAGATGGTGAAATTAGTACGTGAGTGAATTCTTCATTGAAAGTCTTATTTACTTCAGGAGGTTTTTACAGGAATGAAGGGTCTTCAAGGGAGTCCTGAATGGCTGTGTAAGAAACAGTAATTGTTCCTACTGTGATGTACAGCAGTGAAACCTGGGTACTGCAGAAGAAACATAGGAGTCATTTGTGTGCTGGAGAAATGCGTTACTTACGTGGGGTTTGTGGCAAGACACGATCTGATTGTGTGAGGAATGAAGATGTATTGCAGTTGTGTGATGTAAAGCAAAATGTTGTTAGCAAGGTGGAGACCAATATGCTTCGGTGGTTTGGCCATGTTGAAAGAATAAGTGATGAAATGCTTACTAAGAAAATATTTTCAGCCCAAGTGGCAGGAAGGAAAGGCAGAGGAAGGCCAAGGAAGACATGGGTGGATCAGATTCAGGAGTGTCTGCATGAGAAAAAGATTATGAGTATGAAGTATAAAAGATCTTGTGTACGGCGTGTAATGGACATCAGTGAAGCACGAGTTGTATGTCAAGATCGCTGTAAATGGCGAAGTTTGATACGACAACAATAAGTAAAAATATCTGGAAGTTTGTATTTCTTTTTGGAGCTAACCTCTGAATCTCAGAGAACAGCTTAGTGATATGTATGTATGATGTATGTACAAACTAGTGGGTGGTGCTGTATAACCTGTACTTGAGTGAGAAATTCCAGGCTAATATCAACGTAGAAGTATGTTAGACAGTTAAAGCAGTCAAGTAACTACACAAATATATCTGCAAAGGCTACGATAGTACGAATGTAAAGACGGTGAACGTTGGCCCAGATGAACAAGTAGATAACGATGAGATTACACGATTTGCCAACATGCGCTACGTGAGTTAACCTGAGGCATGTTGGAGGTTACTTAAGTTCCCAATGCAAGCAAAATCGCATACTGTCCAGAAGTTAGCTATTCATCTGCCAGGACATCACAATATCTACATCCGAGAGGACACAGACATTGCTGACTTGGTCCAACCAAAACATGCCAAGACAACTTTGACAGCATTTTTTGAACTCATTCATAATGACCCCGAAGCCAGAACTATTTTGTACCATGACATCCCGAAAGAGTATTTATTCGACAACAAACGTTGGAATGGAAGGCAAAAGAATCGTTTAGCTATCGGCCATGTCTGCACTGCCAGCCCGAAACATGAGGAAACCTTCAAACTTTGGCTTCTATTGGTCAGTGTCCCCGGGCCGACATCTTTTGATGACCTGGAGACCTTGAATGGAACAGTCCATGAAACTTTCAAGCAAGCTGCTATCCCACGGAATCTTTTCGAATGTGACACATAATATGAAATTGCACTCTTGCCAGATGCCCGAACAGTTCAGAGCAATGTTTGCTTACCTTTGTGGACTAAAAGACCCTATGGCACTTTTCTTGAAATTCAAGATAACTTTAACTGAAGACTTCCGTAGAACTCTCACTAGAGACTAGTTGCAATAAGGCACTTTTTGAAATTGGTACAACACTTTTGTCACATTTGCTGAGACTTGGAGATTTAGATCTGCCACAAGTGTCACTAGAAGCACTGCCACAAACTGTCTTCGAAGCAGAAACCGAATAACCAGTTGCTGATTCTATGATTCCCAAACTTAATTCAGAACAAAATGCGATCTTTGATCGTATAGTGGCGTGCACCACTAACCGAGAAACAAGTACGAATTCCTTTTTAATTTCTGGTGCTGGTGGCTGTGGAAATATTTTTTTGTATTAAGCACTGTCACATTTTTTTCATGGCAAAGGAATGAAATGTTCTGCTGTAGCATGGATAGGCATCGCACCAATGTTCCTCCAAGGAGGACATACATGCCACAGTGTCTTTAAATTTCCGATTTCTTTGTTTGAGAATTCAGTTAGTTCTACCAAGTTGAGTTCAAAAGCTGGAAAAGAACTGAAATCAACAAGGGTCTAACTTTTTAACGAAGCTTTCATGATCTCTGCTAATGCCCTGACCTGCCTTGAGCGTTGATTTCGCGACATTGAAAATAACAAACAACCATTTGGTGAAAAGTTCTTGATACTTGGAGATTTTCAACAAGTTCTACCCATAGTCTCTCAACTCAACACGCAAAACCATTATAAAAAAGTAGCATGCCCACTATGGCCACACTTCGAAAAATATCTCCTGGCACAGAACATGCATACAAACCCTAATGAGGTCGTATTCACTGAATTTCTATCTGCAGTTGGTTCTGGCCATGCCAATGTTCCAGATTTGCCTTTCATTCAAATACCAAATGAAATGTTATGCAAGGGTGACATTATTGAAACAATATATGGCACTAACTTTCAAACCCTGTCTGAAAACGAACTGAAAGAGCAATCCTTTGCCCCAAAAATTCCCACTGTTACAAGATCATCGAACAACTTCCAGGCGAAAAGCACATTTTCCACAACAGTCTTGACACAGTTTTGACTTAAGGCGAGAGGGAAAGAGTGCGCTATCCAGTAGAATTTTTGCACACAATCGAGATGAGTGGACTTCTGCCTCACATTCTACGACTGAAAAAGAATGTAGTCATTATACTAATCAAGAACTTGGACACAAGGAAAGGTTTAGTCAATGGCATACATATTGATCAGAACGTGCCGAGCGATATAATTTATACATGCTTCACTTATCAATAAAAATGAGACTTGAAGGTTCTTTTTAATTCGGGAGCTGGCATAGATGGGCGAGAACGTTATGCTTGCTGAAATACAGGTAAGTAATACACCAGAGCCTATAGAATGAACACAGCAAGATTAACCATTGAATTTCTTTATTTTATGAGGAGACTATACCGGGGCCTGGCCCTTGATGGAATAAACAACTGTTATGCCCCCTATCAGAGCTAATATCTTCTTCTGGATTTAGTAATAAGACTTCCTCCTCAAAAAAAAAAAAAAAGGCGTTTCAAAGTTCTAATCTAAAGTCTGATATAAGTTCAAGTTCTTATTTCCTCCTTTTGGTGATAGGATAACGATCGACCACAAGAATGAAAAAAGGTACTCACGGCTTGTCGACGGTATAGGCAAAAATCCACATGGTAGAAATAGCTATTGCAGTAACACTTACACACACACCTGCACCTCTGTAACAGTAGTGAATGATGGTTTCTTTCTCACCTGAGTGTCACAGAGGGTCCACATATTTGTTGGTTTTCTTTAACGTACACTCCTTAGTCCGGCGGTGCAGCCCCGAGAGAGCCTTCTTTCGTGTTTCTCCCCAACCGCTCGTGAGAGGGTGATAAATGGCAATCAGCGCTGACTCCTCTTTGCCCAGCAGGCAGGGGGCTGCCGGATGAACAGGGGTATTTCTTTCGCACTCCGTCAAGGAAGATGGGATGCTCTTTCTTACTCAGTTAAGAAATTCGGTCGACGATGAGGAAGCGGCGTTTATTTTGAGAGGTCAACAACCTCCACAGTTGTAATAGAGACAGCATTTTAGGGAGGCTGGTTTGCAAGTCGTGTTTTACTAATACTTGTTAGTTGGCATTCTCACTTTAGCATCTTTGGGGGTACGCGGTCGCCTAATTATTTTAAGGCTATCTCTCTTATTCATTGTACTCGTGGCGGCTTACAACGACCCCCTCCGTACGGTAGAAATTTTAGGTAGGCATTGAACCTCAGGTTTCACACCTAGCAGGCTCATTACGGCTGACCACTGCGTAAAGCCATATAGCGTCGTTTTCCTCATAGCAATTCCTCAGTGCGACTTACAATGGCGTACCGAGACAAATCCTCGCAAGTTTCTCCATCTGTCCTATGGCAGCCCACAGAGATAACTAACTTTTCCCCTCCTTTCCTACTTTTTGCCATTCTCCGTCACTTGGACCTAGTCTGTTTCTTGTCACTCGACACTTAGAGATTTCTCTCGTGCCTCTCCCACGAAGCGTCGTTGCCTCTTGCCCCTCATAATCATAATTTTCCTCCTTCCCTAACGATTTTTGGCATTGTTGGCACACTTGAAATCGTCTTTATGAGAGTCTGAGTGCTTCTCAATTGCCGTCTGGTGTGGTCCCTCGCTGCTCACAGACTCCCAGGGATGATCCACTAATTCCTTTGTTCTCACTCAGACAAAGAGAATTACAAGACTTCTCTAATTAAAATAAGTTAGTTTTCCAATTAATTTACAATAGGCCAAATATTTAATTTAATTATCAACATAATTTAGCCACACCTATTAAGATCGTCCCCCTCTTTTTAATAGTTACTAATTTAGACCCAATTTTCGCATCAATATGATTGTAAAGCCTCTCTTCCAAAATAAAATTTTCTGTGGAGAACATAAGGGGTCATTGCACATCTTGCCAGGCATTCGTCCGACTCCAAGCGACAGCACTTTTCCTTTTACGATCAAACGGATTCAATTTCCGACCATATTATCCTTTGGGATGACAATAAGAGTCAAGGACAGACACTTGCCAAAGTTGGAATATACGTGACAGAACCAGCCTTCTCTCTACGTTGCCCTATCTCGAGCAAGATCAAAGGATTCTGTTGCAGTAAAGATCACTCACGAAGATGCACCTGGATTACCTGCTGCAAATGCGTGGACTCAAAATATTGTTGTCCACCCATTTCCGGCAAAATATCAAAATATTGTGTTTGAATGAATTTGTAACATTTTTTGTCAATCAAATAATGTTTACATTTGTTGCTTGATATGAGTTTATTCTTTTCAAAAAAAAAAAAAAAAAAAAAAAACTAACCGTCGATTTCAATTAGATATATCTTAAAAGCAAAGTGTTTAATCAATGCATCCTTCCAGTTCTTACACATGGAACAGAGACATGGACCTTAACTAAAAATATATATACAAAGGCTGTAGATGATTGAAAAAAGCATAGAGAGATGCATGCTTGGTGTAACAAGGAAAGATAAGAAGAGGAACTCTTGGATTAGGAAAATGACAAAAGTAAAAGACATGATCAGAGTAAAATCCCTGACATGACAATGGGCTGGACATATTGCCAGAAAAATGGACCACTGATGGACAACCAAAATTTTAGACTGGATACCAAGACACAGGAAAAGACTCAGAAGAAGACCACATAGGAGATGGGTGAAAGCATGCCAGAGAGATGTGGAGGAGACTGGCTAAAGACAGACCATTGTGGAAGAAACTTAGGAAGACCTTCATCCAGCAGTGGATTGATAATGGTTGATGATCATCATACAACTACAAAAATCCACAGTTAAAAAAGAGATGACAAAACCTACACATCTCTATGGAAATTAGTCAAACAACAAAGTATCAAACTGTGAAACACTGAGAAAATCATTGAATGCAATCTGGTCAGTAACAAGAACATGTGAGAACCCTGTATAAGCATGAACTGGATGAACCACCACAAAAACTAATATAACAAAATACTATTAGAAAGCACCAATCACTCACCCTAAAGATCATGGTAATTTCCATCGACAACACACTTCCAACACGTCAATTATCGTAATGTTGCTGGCCTTCAAAGGTTTACAGACATCTTGCTTACGATTCCTACTCCCGGGTATGAAACATCGTAATTTTTTTTTAAGCCTTATGAGATGTAACTATAAGCTTGTCAATTCCATAAAAAACCACACAAGCATACTACTCATTCATACAATTCAATTAAAAACTATGTACATATTTACATAACCTTACATTCCTAGGTGGTTAAACCTTTGTCAACTGTAAGTACCAAACTGCTCCTTCTGTTTCAAAACCCCTGCCACTCCCACTGCAAGTGTCACACTCATGCAGCCCCTCACACACAATCCTCTAGCGCTTTCAACAGACTACTGTCGTCATCAGGAGGCAGGTGTGTCTCACCCGCCCACACAGCTCAAGTGAGCAGAGCCATCGAGGCACGGGCCCCAGTCGTAATCTCTGAATCATTGTGTCTCTGGCACCATCTATTGTCATTGCTGCTCTTTTTCCCCTTTTTCTTTCTAAGCTGTTGTTCAATTTTTATTAGGGCCTTCCATTGTTCGTTTAAGTTACTAGGCTCATTAATGTTGCATAATCTTGATCTGTTTTTTTCAATTAACACTGACTCTGCAATTCTTAACTGCCTTTCGTTTTTACAGCTCTTAATAATTTTAATATCCTCAAACCTTGGACATTGTTGATTTTCCATACAGTATTGGGTTAATGCTGTCTTAGCTTCTTTTTTATTCCAATTATTTATATGCTGGTTCAATCTATACTTTAATTTATTCTTGGTGCTGCCTATATATGACACAGGTGGTTGTTGGTTTATAGGGATTTCATAAATTCCTGCTCTATCTAATTGGCTGATTTTTTCATTTTTAATCACTAAATTTTTTACAGTAAGTACCTGATTTCCTACCTGTGTGTCATACTTGCCACAAACTTTATTAATTTTTACTGAAACATTTTCTACATATGGTATTGCCCCTACATATTTTACAAGTTTTTTTTATCAATCTTTGCTTTATTGTTAGCTTGAGTTACTTCATAAATCCATTTTTTTAATACCTGTTTAGGGTAACCAAAATCATATGCAATTTTTTCAATATATTCAATATTCAGAAAGAAGACCTGAAATTCTGTGGTTCTGTTCCTTACCATCCTTCCTATGCTTATAAGTTACAGATTCTTTTTAGAAGTTTTGGTTACCATCTTGCCATTAAATCTACCCCAAACATCTTGAAACTTCTACAAAGGGACAGGGACAAAGTTGAAAGCCTGAACCTCCCAGGAGTTTACTGCATTCCTATCTCTTCTTCTACTGGGGATAACTTATACATTGGAAGCACATACAGGAGCATTAGCCATAGAATTTCAGAACATAGAAAAGATGTTTCGAAAGCCAATCCCAATACTGCCTTGTCTATTTTGACAATGGAAGACACATCTGCAGTTCCCCACTGGAACGAAGCAAAACGAATTGCTTCTTTTGACAATCGTTTTGCCCTCCGTTACCGTGAAAGCATAGAAATTATGTTCAACTCAATGACTTGCAACTCCGAATCTCCTCTCTACATTCCGTTGATCTGGAGATCAATTCTAAGTTTTGGCAACAAAAATAAGAAAAATTCAAATGTAGAATCTGGCAACAATCTTAGTCCTCCATTGGCGTGATGAAGACCTAAGATAAGGTCGAAAGCTTCCAACTTACGAACTTTTTGTAAAAGTTTCAGTTAACGTAACTAGCGTGATCAAATTACCTTTATTTGTTAATATTGTTACGTGTTTTGCCCATAATCGTCATACTAGAGAATACCTTGCAGTACACCCTGGAACAGGAAAAAGACCATAGCATCAATTACCTAGATTTAACCTTGACCTCAAGAGAGGGGAAAATATTCACTCAGCTTTTTAGAAAACCCACCAACACAGGGAAGATGTTAGACTTCTGCTCATTCCACCCTGATTATATTAAATCGAATACGGCGAGACAATTTTTGGAAAAAATTGAAATCCTGGTCTCTTCAGCTACTCAAAAAGATCTTCACAAAGAAGAATTAAAGGAAATATTGGCAGAAAACAATTACCCCTCCCCATATGTTGAGAAAATATTTAAACAAGTGCCAAAAAAGAAGCAGGAAAAAAACCAACTTCAAATTCACCAGCAAAATTATGTACCACAAGGGACTTTGAGAAACTGAAAAGGATCGGAGCAAAATATAATATCAGGCTAGCTCCAGATCTTAATAACAAAATAAAGAAATTCCTGCCAGCTTTAAAGCAGAAAGAATTGGACATCCAATTGCAGGAAGGAGTAATTTACTGCATCGACTGTAACTGCGGACTCAGCTATATAGGAGAAACAGGGAGAAGTATTAAGGTCCGAATGAAAGAACACCAAGCAGCTATTGGGAACAAAACAGGGCTAGACAGACATATACAAGCAAGTGGACACTCCATAAATTGGGACTCAGTGAAAATAATCGCCCACCAGTCAAACTTAGTAAAGAGGAAACTAGAAGAAGGGATCGAAATAGCAAGAAGAAGAAGTACCACAATTAATGATAATTGTGGATGGACTCTTCCAAATGAGTGGCAGCAACTACTCCAGTGACATAGTCCTGATGACGAACTAGGCCTTAGTTCGAAAATTTGACAACCAACTTTCATGAAAAATAATCTCTATAAGACCCGCAAAAAAGTTATTCTACAATCACTATGAATAGAGGTGCCATAAATGCATTTGCAACTAGGATTAATATGCTGTTGAACCAGAAGCAATTCACGATTTTCACAGTAAAGTTTTCAGGTTTCACATTAAACTATAATATCCTAAAAAGATAATTGAAAACCAAGAACTATGTACAATTGTTCACTGAATTACTTTTTTCATATTATTGTTTTAACCTTTTTCTGATAAGCCTATCTTTTTCTGCTTCCACCACAACTAATTTACTTTCAGTTTTCTTTATTTCAGCTGAACCTTGTATGATCAAGTTAGAGTCAACTGCTATTTCAACAGTATTTTGTTTTTCTACAGCTTTTCTCATTATTTCTGTTCCCTCTTGAATTACTGCTAGGGAGGCTTCTTTATCTTTTTTAAGCCTATTTATTTCTGCATCATTTTCTATTATTTTGTCATCAAACTCAGCTTTTCTTTTTTTCTCTAGCTGCTTTTCCTTACTTTCCCTCTCTTTCGGCTTCCTTTCTTTTACCTTTTTTGATTCTTCTTCCTTCAGCTTATCAACATACTATAAAATTTATGTGAATCACGAACACTATTTAACAAATTTCTTGTTATGGGAACTTTACTTACACATCCAGTGTTTAATGGCCCCTTTAACTATTCTTAATGATGTTATAGTTGAGTCTTTTAAGTTAGCCTTGTCCTTCCTTAACAGAGCAGTGTTAACCGAAAATCCCCTTTCTGCATCAGCATTACCATGAGGTAAAACTAAAATTGACTTGATGAGTTTAGCAAGATTTGAGTATTTTTCTTTTCCGCTAGAGTCTTTAATACTAAATATATTACGCCAGTAATGATCAATCCGCACTGGAATATGCCCTTCCTCTGAAAATTTCACTAGTTCATCTAGAGTTGGCTTATCGCAATTTAAAAGTTTCCACTCTTCTCTTACTCTATCAATTTGTTCCTCAGAAAGATGCAAAACACTTGAAATTCTGGTTATTTCCGAAAGTCCTCCAGTGACTGAAAGTTGAGTTGACTCTTTCTTTGGTTCTTTTATCTTTAAAACTTCTATGTCTCTTAGCTTTTGATTGCAGAATGGCAAATTTGACTTTAAATATTTTGTGGTTGCAATTAGTGATGATCTTACATCTAAGAGAAATAATTTCTGCCTGGTCTCCTGAACATTCCTGAGGAGATTTTTTGTCTTCATACCAACTTCTAACTCCCCTAGTTTTTTCCATGAATTTTTGTTTTCAAAATCTACATTCTTTAGGTCTTCAATAAATTTCCCTGCAATAACATCATCTTGGATAAACTGAGCCATAACATTCCTCATTAAAGTATTTAAATCAGAATATAACTGGTGTATTTTTGGTTCTTCACTCTGATAACATAATGAAAACTTTTCAAAATTTTGGTGTGAAAATGAAATTAATGCTAAATAGCAAAGAGTTAGCTCATTTTTCAGGAAACAGTGAATTCTTTTATACCTTGCCGAATTGCGTAGTTGTTTTTCAAATATTTTTTGAGATGGCAAGAAGTTTAAAAAATATTCTGTAATATTTAGCCATTGATCCAAGAGCCTCTGGGCTACAGAACCAACGGTTAACCATCTGTTGCTGACATGATGCAAAAGAAATTTGGCTGTGACCAATGTTATATCCTCGACAGATTTATAATCCTCTCGTCTTGCAGCACTACTCTTTAAAAAGTAATGCATATCAGTAGCAAATTCGTCAAAATCTATATTTAAGCTTGTCAAAAATTTTTTAAATGCATTACTAACAACATGCAGGTTGCAAAAACCTAGTTCCAAAGATTTCTGGCCTGTTTCTTGTTTTACAACTTCATTGAATTTGCGTAAAAAACACTTATTTACATTTGGGCTGTCCTTGGATACACAAATAATTCTGTTCAACGAAATATTGAAGGATGATAACACATCAAGAATTTCTTTTAGCAAAATATCTGCTGTTGCATGACCCAGAAAAACGCTTGTTAGGTATCGGCAAGAAACTGAATTTATTTCTGAAGACCAGTACCTGAGATACACATACATCCAACTGCCGTTTCACTTGTGTATTTGTAGTTTCATCAAATGCTATAGTAACCTTTCCTGGGCTACTAGATGCAATGTCTTTTTCAAATCCTCTTCAAAATATTTTGACAATCCATGTGATATCACATAAGCAACTTTTTTCTTTAAGTTGCATTTTGGCTGCAATAGCAGAATCAGGAAACATTTCTTTGAAAAGTTCAACTGTTTCAGTGCATGAAACAAAAGACATTGTCCTTAGGAACTTTCATGGCCCATAATGCTTCGGCTTTAGCCAACTGTAAATCATGACTCAGTACTTCACTAATATTTGTTTTGGGCTGAAGATCCCGTTCTCCAAAGGCTTTCAAGGATGGACTTATTTTGAAATTTACTTTGAAATTTCTGCAAATGTTTTTTTCCTTTATGATGCGCTTTTACTTGTGAAAAGCCACTATTAGAAATATTGAAAATTTCTGAACACAATATACACTTAGCAGAAAATATTGTTTCAGTTGCAGAACACCATTCTTTCAACTTCACTCCGTCCAATTCTTTGGCGAGCCACGCATCTTGAAATTTCGTTTTGGATTTAGGCATCTTAAACACTTGTATTACTAACCAGAAAATGAAAGGGAAGTACAAAAACACGTTCCAATATTGCAAAACCAGACAACTTCCCGAAGTTTGGCTGCGAGGATGTCAGAAGATAGAGGGGGGGGAAGCAGGTCACCACTAGAGAACTGAACCTGCACACAGCACAGAGAACACCATAAAAGACGCAAAACCAGAAACTATCATACGCATCTCACGCAAGTTCAGTCAAAGCGAGTCGGAGCCAAGATATATTGCGCATCGAAGGTCGCTGTCGCCGACGCATGATCGAAGGTCAATGATCACGTGCTCTACTGCCTGCCACGATAACACTCAGCTACCATCCCATCGTCATTACTGGAGGTTACAGAAGGAGACCACATGTTTCCTCTTTGCTTCCACCCACCTGCGGTTTACAATAACAAAACATCAGCAGAAAGAGGAGGTTCCACAAGGCATGTACAAAAATAAAGTATGATCTTCTGCGTGCCACGGAGTTCGTCTGCAAAGCGCAAACCAGGGGTGAAAATGACCCCTCCCCTTTTCCCTTAGATCTCTTGTTACTCTCGAAAACTGTTCGAAGGCACTAAAGTGGAGCGCCCGCCCCGAAGCAAGTGCATCTCGATGGCGTCATTTTCCCTCCCTTCAGCAGCACAGCATATAGGCTGTGTTTCTACAATAACAGGTCTTTTTACCTTACCGTAATGGTAAATTTATTGGCGTTAATAACGGTTGTATTTTTAATAAATAAGCTTACGAAAATTTTAGGTATAATTTTAGGAATTTAAGGAGGGTCACAAAATATTAGGAATTTTAGGAGGAATGCGACCCCTGCATTATGGTACCAGATACCCCAGGATACCTATCGCCACCTCATTGAATCGATGCCTCGCCGAGTGGCCACTGTTTTGCGGGCTAAAGTGAGTCCTATAGCTTATTAGGTAGGTGGTCATAATGTCATGGCTCTTCGATGTTCTCTTTGGTGTGAACTTGCGTTTGTTGGTTTGACATCAACTTGTGGCTCACAAGTTGATGTCAAACCAACTCAAATGACATATGAGAAGAATGGTGGTTAAGCTGTGGGTAATCCCAAATGCTGTTAGTGAGCTGTTGTTATCCCACGTAAAAATAGAAATGTCACTGGGTTTTTTATTTTTTCTCCCTTTGCTTCAACCTTCAGCCATTGGAATGGAGCAGAGCAATTACTTCAGATTGATGCTGACACAACTGTTTCAGCTAAGCAGTCAGCAGTACTCTTTATACTGCCAATTACTTGCCATGATCAATACACATATATACTATACCTTATATTCACACATTTGCTAGTCAGTATTCATTCTTTCCAAGCATCCAAAGAAATGTGGATGTCAAATTACAAATTCAGTAAAACAATCCCATTGAAAAGTATTATTTGATTCTAAATGTATCTGGGGGCAACTCAATTGCCACAAAAATTTGATTGGTAGGGTCATTGTACATGTTTAACTTTATCTCAACGACTACAGTCTTGTGACGAAGACCCAGCTGGAACAAAAGTACGTAGAACGAAACTTTCGTTCTATGGAAGGGAAAACATTCTGAAATTCCGGAATTAGTCAAACTTATAAATTCCATTGATCCTCACTTTCAATTCAGCTACGAAACTGAAAATAACGGATGCCTACCATTCCTTGACGCCCTGGTAATTCGCATAAATCAATCTCTCCCAACCACATGTTATCGGAAGCCTTTCACTATTTTTTCACCTCCACATGCCAAGTCTAATCACCCTTATCAACAAAAACTCAGTGCCTTTTACAGTTGCATATATCGCACGATACACTCACCAACCCGCTTGGCCAGCGTGGTGAGTTATGGCCAAATCCCTACAAAATGACTCCACAACTTAAATCTTCGCCCTCAGTCTCCGGCAGCTGGAATGTACCTGGCCAAGGCAGCGGCCAGTGCGACATGAAGGCAGAGGGTGCTAAGAATCACCGGAGGACCGGACTAGGCTGCCACAGACCTGCCAACTTTCAGAAACAGAAATCCGTAAAAAAATTTAATCGATGTATTCGATGACATTTTTAATCGATTAAATTACTTGTCGCGCATATTGATTAAATGTACCGAACATATCGATTTAAAAAACGATGTTACCCAAATGAACCATCAACTTTTAATTGAAGTGTCTACAGATGTTTAAATTTACCGGCACATTTATATCAATTAAAATAAATTCTATACATAATTTCTCATTACTATGCTATCATTATGATCTATAAAGGGATAAAAATTTACCTTTACAGAAGTTTGTATCTAAAGGGAAGGATGTTCTACCCTTTCAATGGGATCGTGTCCCACGCCGTCATGAAACATACTAAAAATATTTTCAAAACGAACCATTTTCATGTTAGGTTTTTATCTTACGGAGACACGGATGATGAAATAGTCAAATAAAAAAATTAAATAAGTAAGAGTGACTGAGAGACACTAGCTGGTAAATTATGTTCAACTAAAAATGAAGTGAACAAACAATTTGTACGAATCGCATCAAGTTCATTTATAACTTTTAACAAAGGAAGTTAATTTCGTTATTTTTTTCCCCACGCAGTCAACGTTATATTTATGCTTGTCACTAGAAATATGATTTGTAATATCATTCCTTCCACCATGCGAAATGTTGAAATTGAATCGGCACGTAGCGCGAAACGCACGTTTTCCTTTCTTGAAGATTTTGCAATACACAGGAATTCCGCAGAATACGAATCACGGAATATTTTATAGTACCTTTTTTTCCCTTTTATGTTGCTGCTCATAGCGAATCACTAATACTAAATTTATTACCACTCGGGGAAAAAAATGTAAGTAAAAACTGCTATAGTAGAGGAAAAAATACCGATTATGGAGTTATCCGATTCGAGCTGGTCAGCTAGGAAAGCAGATAGCAACTGGAAGGTTCTTTCATCTAGAAACAAAGTTTTAGGTTTTAGTTACGAATGTCATCCACTTGGGTTCATCCCCTCCCTCCCCATCATTCCTCACAGGCGGATCGATGCCTTGTCTTTTACTAAATCTGATCCCTTTAGCGGCATCCGTTATACTTCCAAATGGCACTGATTTTATAGTTCTGTCTTCTCTTCCTGTCCTCCCCCCTCACTTCATCTTACCGAATAGAGCTTCCCTAGTCATTCCTTTTAAAAACAATCTGGCCCCATCAACGTCTGAACCAACCCCTCTCCTGCAGTAAACTAATACAATGTGTTTTGCCGGAACAAAACCAACTGTCTTTTACATCAGGCGTCACATGAACGATACAGCCACTTCGTCGGTGACATCCTCCCCATCTCGTCCCCCGCTCTCTTAGTGGCGTAGCCACGGCATAAAACGTTTGAACCGGGATTTTAACTCCGATCTTATGTCCAACGCGGACACACCCCACGCTGGCCTTCTGAGAAGTTGCGACTCGGGAGATGAACAATCTGAAAAGAAAGGGGGGGGGGGGGGGAGAGCGTGCACAAGAGAGGAAGAGAACCAAACGGAAGGTTAAATAAGCCCAGCTGGTTGGTGTTCTAGTGTTTAAAAAAGGCAAACAATAACCTAAAACGTGGGAAAACTGCAGCAAAATGTTCCCAAATAAACACATGTAACTAAAAACTTATTCGTAACTTACATCGGCAATTTACTTTGAATAGATTAAGTTTAAAAAAAAAAAGTTTTAATAGTGGGTGCAAAATCATCAGAAAAAGAAAAAAAATCTAGGATAATCGCCAAATCCGTAAAATTGACATTTTGCCCGTAAAACAAGCCACTTTCCGTAAATTTTACGGGTAAACCGTAAAACTTGGCAGGTCTGCTGCCATCTGATGCTGACCTTAGCTACGTATAATGGACGCTCCCTATCTTCTGATTCAAGGCTTCATGAATTGGAAGAGGAACTACAAAGGATCAAGTGGGACATCGTCGGGCTAAGTGAGTTAAGGAGAAGATCTCATTGAACTGAAAAGTGGACGTCTCTTCTACTATCGAGGGACAGATACTGGCAGAACTAGTGGTGTTGGATTTATAATAAACAAGAAACTGAAGGATAAAGTTGTAGAAGTTGAAAGTTCCTCTGACAGAGCTGCACGACTCGTTATCCAACTCTCAAGAAGATACCAGGCTCAGATAATTCAAACTTATGCACCCACCACAAGTCATGCTGAAGAAGAAATTGAAGAATTTTATGAGGAAATTCGTCATCTAAATAATAAAGGTAAGCAACATTTGAAGATAATTATGGGAGATTTCAATGCAAAAATAGGGCAACGGCAACAGAATGAAACTTCAGTAGGTAAATTCGGTCACGGCAACAGAAACCAACGTGGAAATACTCTCGTTGAGTTTGCAGAGGCAGAAGGGTTTTTCATCTTGAACTCCTTTTTAAGAAAAAGCCACACAGGAAATGGACATGGAGACATCCAAATGGGACGACAAGTGAAATTGATTTCATTATGTGTAACAAAAAATTCGTCATAGAAGACTGCAGTGTGCTAAACAAGTTTAACACAGGTAGTGACCATAGATTGGTGAGATGTAAGGTGCATCTCAACACTAAACTTGAACGTGGTAAGCTCATAAGACAAACAAAATGTATTGACATAACCAACCTCAAAAAACACCATAATACCTTCAAGTTGGAACTGAAGAACAGGTTCTCCGCTTTAGAAGGCCTAACATCGAAAGAAGTGGATATTTCTGAAGTTCACAGAAAAGTAACCAAAGCTCTTATGGAAACAGCAACAAAATTAGCTGGGTCTAAGAACAAGTTGCATGTGAACAAATTATCAGGAAAAACCAAAATGTTGATGCAAAAAAGAAGAGAGATGAGGACAACTAAAGAAGATGTGACTTCCAAAGTGGAATATATAGAGCTATGCAAGACAGTACGAAAAAGTATCACTGAAGATGTAAGGAGATTTAACTGTGAACTAGTGAGGAAAGCAATTGAAAACAGCCAAAGCCTAAAGATAGCAAAGGGACATCTCAGTAAGGGAAGAAAACAGATTATGGCACTGAGAAAAGAAGATGGTTCTGTAACAAGAAATAGAGGCAAAATTTTGACAAGAGTGAAAGATTTCTACTCGAAATTATATGAAAGGGATGATATATGTACTCCAGACATCATGAAAGGTACCAGAGTTCTTCCAGTCCTCCCAGCAGACGTTGCACATGCAATCAAGAACATGAAGCGGGGTAAAGCTCCAGGAGAAGATGGAGTTACTGTAGACATCATACAAGAACCAAGTGGAGAAATTGAAACAGTACTCGCCCATATTTTCACTCCATGCCTTAATGAAGGGAAGATTCCTGAGGATTGGATCAACGCTACAATGATCCTGCTACATAAAAAAGGTGACATTGAGGATCTCAGGAACTACAGACCTATCAGCCTCCTATCAGTGGTTTATAAAATCTTCACTAAAGTTCTTTCACACCGTTTGAAGGTAACACTGGACATGGCTCAACCGAGAGGACAAGCTGGATTCAGGAGTGGCTACAGCACAATAGATCACATCCACGTACTGAGAGAACTAATTGAAAGAGCGAGGGAATACGTACTTCCATTGTGCATGGCTTTTATCAATTATGAAAAAGCCTTTGATTCGGTGAAACCATCAGCAGTTACAATGGCCCTGAAATCCTGCGGTATTGAAAATGCATACATTAATATTGTTAATAACATCTATGAAAATGCAAGTGCAAAGATTTGGCTGTTTGAGAATACAGCACACATAAAAGTAGGAAAGGGAGTGAGACAAGGTGATACCATATCTCCGAAGCTCTTTAATGCTACATTGGAGGGTGTCTTTCAGTCGCTGAGCTGGGAAAACAAGGGGATAAAGATTAATGGAGATTATCTAACTCACCTTCGTTTTGCTGATGACATAGTCATTTTTGCAACTACCCCATCAGAGCTGCAGAGTATGATCCAGGAACTTGCTGACAAGAGTAAAGAAGTGGGATTAAAAATGAACTTTCAGAAGACAAAAGTGATGTTCAATGCTTTTTCAAGAAATGAAGATTTATCGATTGATGGAGAAAAGCTGGAGATAACAGACACGTACGTTTATCTTGGACAGCAGATATCAAGTGAGGGTCACATTGATGAAGAAATTAATCGGCGTACAAAACTTGCCTGGAGAGCTTTTGGAAGAAACAGCATAATTTTCAAGAGCAATATGCCATTATGTCTTAAAAGAAAAGTGTTTGATCAGTGCATCCTTTCAGTGCTTACGTATGGTGCAGAGACGTGGACCTTAACTAAAAGAGACATACAAAGGCTGCAGACAATCCAAAGAAACATGGAGAGGTGCAGGCTTGGTGTAACCAGGAGAGATAAGATGAGGAACTCGTGGATCCGAAAAATGACAAGAGTGGAAGACATCATGATCAGAGTTAAATCCCTGAAATGGCAATGGGCTGGATAAACTGCCAGAAGGACAGACCATCGATGGACAGCCGAAATTTTAGATTGGATTCCAAGGGACAGGAAAAGACCCAGAAGACCACATGGGAGATAGGTGGATGAAATTCGAAAGTATGCAGGAGTGACAGGGAGGAGACTGGCACAAGACAGATTGTTGTGGAGGAAACTTGGGGAGACCTTCGTCCAGCAGTGGATTGATAATGGTTGACAATGATGATGATACAATTTGAATATTTACGTGCCATTCGTCTTGATGAAGCTGCAGATAAAAATGTGCTTCTCTACATGAATGTATGAAAAAAAAAAACCCAACATATTATAAGCCAGGACAGTCCAGCCAAAAATAAAAACTAGAATAACAGATTCTCTGTACACAATGCAATGCAGAGAGGACTATCTGCTAACACAATACAGCCATCTTATCACTTCAATGAGACACTGTCTCTCTGAAGTGATAAGAAAAGAAAGTATATGTACAGTTGTAAAAAAACACCTCATTCTGAGAGAGTGTCATATTTCAATAACTTCTACATAACATGCTGAAATATAATGGTGGTACCGCACAAGTTGAAACTCAATTATGAAGAAATTTATTTTTCATCCACCACTGCAAATCAGTGTTAAAACATTTTTATAACACACACACAAACAAAAAAGTCACATGATTTATCAACTCAGACAAGAGAGTATCATTGCTAACAATATTAATTACACCATGACTACAGCAGTGACTCCAAGAAAAACACTGTATTCCAGTACACAAAGATAACATTTAAACTGGACACTTCAAATTTCATAGTAAAATTTTGTGTGATACAGAACAAGCAGAGCACATCTATTTACCTTAGAAATTATTACTTCCAGGAAACTAATGGGAAGCAAATCTGCTGAAGAAATAATTCAAAAATATGCCGACAATGATATATATATTATTATTTCAATTATAAATAAGGAGTGAGATTTTTCTTATTATAGAAATTACCTGTCCAGATTTTAAAGTTTTCCATACAAAGTCTTTTAATTGTTCTTCAGTGACATCAGCACCAACTTCTTTCTGGAGTTTTGTAAGCCAAACCAAGACTTCCTGAAAATAAAGTTAATAAACTTTCAGAGAGTTTTTTTCAATTACAAAAGGGGTGCAGTATAAAAATAAACCTTGTGCACCAATAAATAGTAACAGTATTTATTTCATATAAATGTGTTCAGTAAACCATTTCAATCTATGAATAAATCCCAAATCCTAAAAGAAATTAAAAAACACACAATATCTTTTTTGAACTACTGAATGTTCAACTTAGCTTTGGTGTTGGTCAGATCTCAAGATATAGAGCCACACAATTTACAAGACATTAGTAGATATCATCAAATGACAGTTATCCAAGATCAGAAATTTTTCATTCAGAAATGGAGTGTATATAACAAAACTTAAAATCTTAGAGATAAAAAACAACAACAAAAAAAAAAAAAAAAAAAAAACGAAGTTTGTGTGTGTGTGAGTGTGTGAGGTCTTTTTGGTTCTGCTTCAAACATATTGATATTAGTACTGGCCTAAGACACACTTGAATGTATGGGCAACAGAAGAGAACACATCAATAACTGGCATCAAAAGTGAAGCACAACTAAACTTATTTGTTTGAATAATGGCTTTGAACCAGATTGGGAAAATTTGAAACTAGTAACATCATACATACACATCACTAAGCTGCTCTCCGAGATTCAGAGATTAGCTTCACAAAAGGAATACAAACTACTGGATAAACTTTTAACTACTGATTATTTACTTACTGTTGTCGTATCAAACTTCTCCCTTAACAGCAATCTTGACACACAACTCGGGCTTCACTGACATCCATCACATGGCGTACACAAGACCTTCTATACTTCATACTCAATCTTTTTCTCATGAAGACACCCGTGAATCTGATTCTCACATGACCTTTCTCTGCCTTTTCTTCCTGCCACTTGGGCTAAAAAATTTCTTAGTAAGCATCTCATCACTCATTCTTTCAACATCGCCAAACTACTGAAGAATATTAGGCTCCACCTTGCTAACAACATTTTGCTTCACATTACACAACTGCAACACATCTTCATTCCTCACACGACCAGAACATGTCTTGCTACAACCCCCGCAAGAAACGCATTTCTCCAGCACACAAACGACTCTTGTAGTACCCAGGTTTCACTGCCATACATCAGACAAGGAACATTTACACTTTCATACACAGCCATGTGCTGGGACTCTCTTGAGAACCCAGAGATGCCAACCTGTCTCAGATATTTTCAGTAGTACTCCTACAAATTCCAGTAGTTTTGGCTATTTTTCCGTAGTCATACCAAAAAGAATGATTTTAACAGAAGAAAACATGGTATTACTCATTTAATTTAATTATTTTTACTTACTTATTTATATACATGGAAATCTGTATCAAAATATGCCAAATTTTTCAGATGGAAAATAATATACACCATGATTGATACATTTTTTTTTACACAACAACAACAACAAAAAAAATGATTAAACAGCTTTCTTTAGTGATTTGGCTGTACATTGTTTTGCAAATTTGAGTTCCTCAGCAGAAAATATTTTTTCATAACACACTTGCCCAGAGGAGAACATATTCATTTTTGCAATAAGAAGTGCTTCTACAGTTTCTAAACCTAAATTAAGTTGGAAACGGGCTTGATTTTTTTGCACTAAACTAAAATCTCTCTCACTCACAGCATTCGAGTGTGGAACTACAAGTATTGCAAACATTACTTTCGAGAGAATAGTATACTTAACAGCTCCATTACAGCCTCTTAATTTTGAGATTTCTGACCAAGTGACATCTCTGTTTCTGCTACAGTCTCTAATTTGTCAGCTTGATAACAAGCAATTCCACTTCCAGTATATCAAGTTCATTTTCATAATACAGAAGTAAATTACGTTCTGGCTCTAAGTGAACGATCTGCTACTTCTGCATGTTTTAAGAATTCATCATAAATCAGTATCTTTTCTTGAATATAAGAACATTCTTCAATGTATTAGCAAAATCATTTGTGTTTAAAATGATTTCGCTTAAATACATTGTTTGCTAAAAGAACTTTCAGTTTCAGGACCATGAATGCATGATAGCATTCACTATTTTAGATAAAAGATAGTGTAACTTGGAGAATATGAATGCTTTTGAATATCATGCATCAAGTCTTACAAATTTTTCAGCTTCGTCACTTTCGCTTTCGGACTCTCCCCCCTTTATCAAGCTGAAATGCAAACTTTTTTTGGGAGAATGTTTAAGAACACAGGATACACGTTCGGAACATCGTTGGGGAAAAAAATTACAGTTAAGGGAGAAACCTTTGCTACGTCATATTTCCGTTTTCGGACATTTCCCTTCCATTTTCAAGATGAAATAAAATGTATGAAATAAAATGAAATTTAACAACAATACTAGGCAGAGGAAACATCGCGTGAAAAATAAAATTACGATTACGGGAGAAATCTTCACTGTTTCCAAAAGTTTTGAAAGTTTCAGGTGGAAAGCATCCTTCACCACTACTAATTGCCCCAAAATGTCTGTTCAGCCATGCATCGATCTCGAGGATAACCCAAATTACGACAAAAAAGCAAAAATTCCTGGAAGCTGTGGCACTCGCTCTCTTGCCTGAAGATTACACAGAAATTTTTGAGTCACCAAATTTCCGCTTTTGAAAATTGTCTCTCCATTTTCAAAGTGAAATACAAAGATTTATGGAATAAAATTATGTATAACAACAATACTGGACAGAGGCAACATCGCAGGAAAGCGAAATTACGATTATGGAAAAAAATCTTTATTTCATTCACTTCCGTTTTTGAAAGGTGAAATGCTGTGGCATGTTGCAAAGAATTGTTACATTTTATTCCATTCAATTCATTTTTCTCACCAAAGCACACACTTATAAATTCTTTACATAATTTGTCTTGATAAAATTACCTACTTTTCATTAATAACAACTAACCGTGCACGTTTTTTTCTGTACTAAAGTTCTGTGAACTTTTGCGAATACTATCCACACGGAATTTGTAAATACATTCCCATAGAAACAGATCATATGTAAGAAAAAATCTGTCAGTTGAATAGTTTCAGTTTTTCTATAAAACAATGCAGCTAAGCTTAATGATGGAATGGCTCTGTTCAAAGAAACATTGTTTCAAGAGAACCAACAGACAAAGGACTTTGATCCATCATTTGGTTGATTCTCTTGTGAAGTGTTTCTTCAAGCAGGAGTCATTGTGCCTAATTGTTCCATGTTATAACAACTGCCTGCAGAAATTGAACAAAAGCTTAATAACAGGCAATTTTAAAAATTCAATTTTGCATATATTTTTAGAGAATAAAGGAAATACTTAATATAACTGAAAGTAAGATCTAACAAATTCTAGGCGGGCAGTAATTGCAAGCAAAAGTTTGAAATCTTGAAAAAGTTTTTTGTCAAAATAAAGTATCCGTTGATTTTTACAAAAAAAAAAAAAAAAAAAAAAAAAAAAGAGGGTAATTTCCCCTGACTTTTTCCTGTTTTTTACAAAAAAAAAAAAGGGTAACTTTCCCTGAGTTTTCCCTGATTTTTGGAACCATTTTCAAATTCCCTGAGAATTCCAGGTTTTCCCTGTTTTCCAGGTTGATTGGGAACCCTGGTTGTTGAAGTGCTGACCACAAAGGAAGTGCGTTATGCACCGGAACAAGTAATAATCTGACGGGGAAAGGTCCGGACCATCTGCTGGGTGTGGCATCAGTTTGATCCCCCCAAGATCCTGGTGTTTTGCCCGGGTCGTTCGCTTGGTATGAGGCCGAGCGTTGTCCTGCTGTAGGAGAGCGCGCTTTCTGTTCACCAGTGCCGGGCACTTCTCCAATACGGCATACATCCGCTCCAGCTGTACAGAGTAGAAGTTGGCATTGATGGTCCGACTGTCTAGAACAAATTCATAATGGATTATCCCCTCAAAATTCCACCAGACGCAGAGCATCACTTTGTGCTCGAAGCACCCACGTTTGGTAACAGGTTCAGAAAGCTGGCCCTGGCTCAACCACTGCTGTTGTGCGTTAGGATTACAGAAATAGACCCACTTTTCATCACAGGCAACAATTCTTTTGATGAAACATACATTGCAGGGTTTTTTTTTTTTTTTTTTAAGAGTTTCGTGCACACTTCCACACAGTGGTTTGCTTCAGCTAGCGTCAATTTGTGAGGGACAATGCGGCAGCTCCTGTAGACCTTGCCGAGATCCTGAAGGTGACGAACCACAGTGGTCATGATATGCCCAGCTCGCCTGATAATCTCCAAGTGCTGGTTGTTGCATTTCTTTTTACGGCTTGGTGCACGGCGTCCAAAACCACAGTCTGTGGCCTACCTGACCTTGGCTGATTGTAGAGGTTTTTATCACCTGAGCGAAATTTCTTGAAAGATCTGGTTGCGGTGCTGTGATCTAAGGAATCTTCCCCTTTCGCATGACAAATGTTTCATGTTGTTTAAGCAGTGTTATGGCAGAGTTCAAACTCATAAAGCAAAAGTTCCCTAATTAGCCAGTTGTGGCTGTTCATCTTTTAGACGTCCCATCACAGACAGAACGACTACATTCAATGCTGTTCACAGCAACGACTACCACTTCATATCGTTTAGACTGACTGCAGAGTGTGACTTGATCAAGTTTAAACATGTGACATACCCAGGGTAGCACATGCGTTTATGGAAATATTGCAAAACTTTCGACTCTCCCTCTGCAATAATTCACACAAGTATTCACTCCATTTTCCCCTTAACTCATTGGGCTCCCATATTATTTCCCTAATCCTACTCTTCACACAACTGTTTTCCCTATTTTTCCTTAGTCTCATGTACTTCTAGAAAGTTTTTTTATGTTTTTAAAAAGCCAATTCATGCCTTTCCATCTTCTTCCTATCTTTTGCTTTACTTTGGCAAACCAGCTTGGCTGCTTCACGTTTCTTATAGCGATATTCATCCACAGAAACTCCAAATTACAACACCCCCAAATAGGCTGCCTTCTTTCTCTTTACTTCCTCTTCAATCTCACTATTCCACCAAGTATCGCCTCCATTGTTACCCACTATTGTGGTGCCACAGACTCTTTAGCAGCAGTGACAATACAGTTCTTAAAACATTCCCACTTCTTTTCTACATCCCTCTCACATGACTTCAGCTCCTTCAGTCGTTCTCTGAGTATGTCAGAATAACACTGATGATCTCAGGCCTAGGAGTGGTAGACCACCGCCAAAAAAGAGAAAAAGAAGACTGTAATGCCAGAAAAATAGACTAAAAAGAGACTAAAAGTCGCCAAGTGCTCAATATGGTCAAATGTTCGATGCTCACATTTTTGCACCAAAAATTTTGATTCATAAAATAGATATGTATATTTTAAATAATCCCCAACCAATAAAGGCCAGTTGAGACCAGAAAGAAATGAAAGTTAAGTAACCAGTATACACACTTTTTACATCAACAAAATGATGAAGAGTACAATTTTCCTCTGGAAACTTATGTAAGATGTAAAATTACCTCAAATAGTCACACTAATAAACTGGAAAAATTCTTTAGATTGATATTATGATTGATGAAAAATTCTTTAGATTTATATTATGATTAATGAAAAATTCTTTAGATTGATATGAATATACCCCTGTATATTCATGAATGGTGTATCATTTGGTGTTTTAGGCTTTTTAGTTTCATTTCTTTTTAGTCCTGAATGGGGTATGGCCTGTTTATGTATTATTACATAAAAAAAATTACATACAAAGTTTGTAACAATAACATACTGAAAAAGACAGGAAAGCTGGAAAACACATATTACCAACTATCATAAAAAATAAAATAAATCAGGAATTCTTGGGTTTTTTGACCAAAAAAGCAGTGATCAAATTGTTTTTTCTTTTCTCTACAGTTTTTTGAAGAGTTTCCACTTCTTTAAGCTTTTGCTGCTCAGTTTCACGCATAGTTTTAACACCCTCCAACATACCATGTGCAACACTAACTTCTTGCAAATTCCTCTTCTGTATTGCTCTCTTCAATCGTTCATTGGCTTCTCTTCTTTGAAGAGACGATCAGATGCTTCAGAAGTTGCCGTATGGTCCTTTTTTGTCTGTGATATCTTACTTTCTATCTCTGTAATTGTTTTCCTAGACTCTTCAACTTGTTTCAACTTTTCTTCTGTCTTTTTAGCTAAACGTAATTCCTCCTCTTTCTTTTTTTCTTCCTCCTCTTTCAGTCTCTTTTGGGCCTATAAGTTTTGATGTCATGGAAACCAGATGGGGTCGGTTTCCGAAGGCTTGTTATGCATCTTTAATCACCAAAACTGCATTTAATGTTCGTTCACAAGTGGAAGCCTTGTCCTCAGTCAACGCCCATCTCGAAACAGAAAAAGTCTTTCAATGTCTGCATTTCCATGTGATAGAGACAATGCAGTCTTGATAACTTTTGCCAATTCATATTTTTTTTGCCCTGCTGTATTAGTTTTCTTTAAAATTTTATCACAATAACTATCAATTCTTCCTTCAAAAGCTGCTCCCGTCTCCATTTCTAACATCTTCCATTCGTCAATGATCACATCTTTTGTTTCAATAGGTAGTTCTCTAGCGACTGAAACTACATCTCGACAACTTTTTCGATTTTTCACAAGAGAAGGGTTTAAACATCTCAGAGCTTTAATAAAACCACAGCCTTTCATTGCCTTTTCAATCAAGTATTTGCATCCAGCAACATAATGCTCTTTAGCACTATTCATAAACACCAAGAAATCTTTTTCTGGAAGATATGAAAGTTCATTTTTAACTTCCTGTGGAACAACGTCTTTTATGGGCAACATGTTTTTCGGATCAAATAACTCATTTACATCAAAGTTATCTTCAGAAATAGACTTGCAAACAAGTCTATAGCCAGTTTCCCTAATAGTTGTTGTAGCTGAGGGTACACAAGATGAATTAAAGGTTCATCTCGTTGGAATCTTTCAGTGAAGCTTGTAAAATGTTCTGCAGAAGATATAGTGAGATACAATTCTGCTTTGATTGTTGAACAACGTAAAAGGTCAGCGATCTTTTTGTATGAACTAGACTGTAACACAGTGAGATTCTTATTTAACGGAATGAATTTAAGAAAGTAATGATTTACTCCTTCATACTGTTCAAGCAGTCTCTCAGCAGCAGAACGAAATGTAAGCCACCTTGACGGAGAATGTTTCAAGAATTTCTTTTTAGGTAACTTCAGATCTTCTTGAATTCTTTCAAATTCCTCCACCCTAGCTGGCCACCCATCAAAATAGTGGCAAACAGCAACAGCTAATACAGAGGCATCTTCACCAAAGGTCTGCAAGGCTTTCAGGTATGCGTTGTGAACAATGTGAAGGGGGCAGGTTCCAATATCAACTAATCCGTGAGATCTCATTTCAATTAAATCTTCATTGAATAGTCTGAACTTTCTTGTTCACATTGGGGCCATCTGAGCCAATCATCAGAAGTTTGTGAACAGGTAGGTTTGCATTACTGATGACAGAGTGATTTTTTTCATGAAGAGTTTGTGCATCAGCTTTCCCAATGAAGAACATCTGCAAATGTCTTGAAACTACTTCACCTCTACCCTCTGACCAAAATCTCACTGATATCTGGAGCTCTTTTCTGTCTTTGACATAGGTTGTTTCATCAAAACAAACTGAATAAAAGGAGGTTCCCACATCATCTGTTGAAAATATGGTCCCAGTGCATCAGTTATTAAATATTGCATCTTTTTAGGGCTTAAAGAAAAATCAGTTGGAACACACCCTGGAAACATTGCAAGAAATGTATCCTTCATGCCACTACAAGATGGTGCCGAAAAGTTGCAACACACCGACTTCATAACCCAAATGAGTTCAGCTACTGTTGCCACATTTTTTGAACTATAGAGCTGTACAACAGGCATTGAAGAATTATGGCTAGACCCAGGCTGTTCACTTTGAATTGTGTTGGAAGAACTGCTAGGATTTGCTGCGACTAAAACCATCTGTTTAGGCCCTAGAGCATCAGAGGCTGATTTTTTATGTTTAGCATTTTCCGAGTGTTGAAGAAGAGCATGAAAACCCTTGTTCTGAAAATCTATTGCATAGACACAAATTTTGCAAAACACTTCAGTTTCACTGTGTCTTGATGCCCATGCTGACACTGAATGACCATTAGAGTCCTTCTTAAGTAGCCAATCTGTTCTAAATTTGCATTTTCCCATCTTCTAACACTTTTTCACAGATCAGCAGCCAGGAATTCTGATATGAATCCTGAAAAAAAAAAGTATTAGAAAATGAAAAAAAGTACAGTATTACAGTACAAATCTAATTACAGTGCGGGAACTCTTTGCACAAAAGTTCTATTTTGAGTAATTTTTCCTTTGAATACTTTTTTGATAAACTGTTTCACTATATACACTTTGCTACTAGTTTTACACCACTGTTTAGTTATGGTGCTATGCAACAACAGACAGTTTGCATGGGGAAAAGATACAGGTTAGTTTCTTCAGAGCGTTACGAGCATGTTCTCATCATCAGAAACTTATGAAAAATAAATACAGATCAATACCTTTAATAAGACAAATTACATACCTTTATTGTATTTGAAGAATTGCACATTCCACAATCTTGCTTCATTATTTTAATTTCTTGACCACTTGAAAGGTGGGGCAGATAAAAAGAGAAAGGAGACTTTTTCTTCAAAAAAAAAAAAAAAAAAAAAAGAGACTAACCCCCCAAAAAAGAGACAAAAAGTTAAAAAAGAGGGCGGCTCCTAGGCCTGTGATCTTCAGGGAGTCTTTCAACGTGTTTTAGATGCTGATCATAAACAACAAAATCTATAACACTCTTTTGACCAAGAGTATGATTTTCTCAAGTATATGTGTGGATATACTTGTGGTTGAAAAACATATTAGATACACACAAACCATTCTCAATGCAGAGTTCAATTAATCTTTCACCATTATCATTCACACAAGGATCATTAAACTTACCTAGAACATTATCAGAAATCGCATTCTGCACACCTACTCTAGCATTGAAATCCCCTGCTATTATAACTTTTTCTTTAGCACCAAACTGGCTCAGAACAGCTTTTAGCTCATTCCAGAAATCTTCCTTCTTATCAGAAGGCTCCGAGTCACAAGGAGCATACACTACAACAATTACCTGAAGTTTCACTTTCAAACAAATCCAAAGAATTCTCTCACTTATTCAGCTTTTCTGAATCAAGTTTTTCTTCATCTTTCCACTTAAAATCACACCTACACCAGCCTGTCCTCTCACATTATCCAATACTCCAGACCACACACTCACCGTTCCATTCACTTCTATCCCAACTTCCTTCTTTTTGGTTTCACTTACACACAGCACAACCAATCTATACTTATTAATTTCTTCAATCACTTTATTCATCTTGCCATTTATACCTCTAGTATTCCATACACCAGTCTTACACTCACTCAGCCGAGATCTTTTTCTCTTTCGCCTTTTTCCCATATTGTTTCCATGATGGACTATCCTTCTCAAGTGCGGTAGTTTCACCACATCACACACCAGAGTATTTTAATTTCTTTCCTTGTGTTTTTCTTAATCAGGTAAGTATACCAGTGTGGGGGATTAGCCCACAGCAGACAATTCCAGTTGGTCATTCGACCTAAGGATTCTGGAACAAAACCCAGTGAGCTGGGGTTTTTTCTGTCTATGTCACACAGAACTAGCTGGTACCTCTCCAAGATTCACACAGGCCCTTGTTGCTGTTCTGTATGCCATTGTTGCCAATGGAGAAACCCATCTCTCACTAAGACTGCCCACTTGAAAATAGTAACCCACTGTAAAACCAATACTAACTACCAGAGATTTATATTAATAAAACAAGTCTAACTGCAAAACAAATGCACCTGCTGGCCTGCCAAATGCACACAAATTGACTGAAAAAAAAAGAAAGATACACAGTAATAACAAAAGGAAAAAAAAAAAAAAAAAAGAAGTAGGCATAAACAATTGTGAAAAGCACATGTCAAAACTGTTCTACCACCTAGAATAAAGTTAGAGCTACCTACCATTTACCATCCTGCAAGGAACATAGGCAAATTTTAAACATTTTTAAAATCACCTTGCCTATCTTTTAAACTTACATTTTTAACTTTCATTCTTCATTTCTTTTATCTTTTTTCAAGCAAGACATTTAAACATAAGCGTTTCTGCGCATGGATACACCTATTTACAATAAAACATGGATTTAAGACTGGGGTGAGTGATATTTCCTATACTACAAACTAAAGGTCTGCATGAACTGGGCTGGCCCGGGCTTCTTTTTTTTTCTTCTTTTCTAGTTTAAGAGAACAAAGCAATGGGCTGGGCCAGACCCCCCCCCGACACTTACACATCCAGGCCAAGTCAACCCATTATTTTTATTGCAATGAAAAAGAAAGAAAAAAGGTTAATGTTTCCCAATTTCCTGGTCTGTTTAACAGTTTTGCTGGCTTTACTTCTATGACAGGGTTCACTCAATGATTAAAAAAGGGCATGGTGAAGAATTTGAAAAAGGGCACTTTTTTAACTGAAAAGGACTTAATTTATTTATTTTGTTATTTAAATGGAATAACGTTGTACATAATATGCAAAGGTTCAATTATATGAAAAAGGACACATGCTTTTACTGGAGTTTTGGGAAAACTGTAAATGTTTATCATATCAGTAATAATTCCAGAGTAAGTACCCTTCAAATAGTATATTTTCATCAATATTATGTCAGAAACACATACAGAGAAGTTTTCAGACAGTCTGAAGTTCATGTACACTGTTGTCCAAAAGTTAAGGACAGATCACATTTTTATGTAGAAATGAAAAAAATATATCTGTAGCTAAATTTGGCAGTAAAATTATTGCCAGCCCTGAAGCAGATTTTTTTTCAGGAGCCTGCAATGCAGAAAGGAAAAGCTAAAAACTGTAAGACAAAGGGAAGCCTAAATATTTTTTTAAATAAAATTTATAGTCAAACTAGCTTTGCCCTGATAAGAAAAAGAGATGCTATTTTATGCAGAATTTATCATCCCTTAAAATGCTTTTGAATTTTTTAAATAATCTGGAAGTATAATAGTAAATAATTTGAAATTCATAAATTGATTTTTTTTGCATTTAGTTAATTGATTAAACTTTCAACAGCCTCCTTTAAATGATGATATGTAATGTGCTTTTATTAGTTCCTGCAGCAATTATGTTTTATTGGAGGCCTCATGAGCTGATGATTTAAAACAGCGGTGTATGATCATGTCAACTTTGGAAATGATGGTAAATATATATATATATATATATATATATATATATATAAGGTCAGGTGATGCGTAACATCACAGCCTCTCCTTGACAAATGTCAACCCCGCCTTCTCGTGGTGCATCCTGTTCCCACTAAAGGGGCTCTGACGACCGCCCATAGCGGTATAACTATACCATCGGGATTAGAGGAAATTCTATCCCACACTCACCAACCCGCTTGGCCAGCGTGGTGAGTTATGGCCAAACCCCTCCAAAATGATTCCACAACTTAAATCTTGGCCCTCAGTCTCCGGCAGCTGGAATGTACCTGGCCAAGGCAGCGGCCAGTGCGACATGAAGGCAGAGGGTGCTAAGAATCCCCGGAGGACCGGACTAGGCTGCCATCTGATGCTGACCTTGGCTACTTACAATGGACGCTCCCTATCTTCTGATTCAAGGCTTCTTGAATTGGAAGAGGAACTACAAAGGATCAAGTGGGACATCGTGGGGCTAAGTGAGGTAAGGAGAAAAGGAGAAGATCTCATCGAACTGAAAAGTGGACATCTCTTCTACTATCGTGGGACAGATACTGGCAGAACTAGTGGTGTTGGATTTATAATAAACAAGAAACTGAAGGATAAAGTTGTAGAAGTTGAAAGTTCCTCTGACAGAGCTGCACGACTTGTTATCCAACTCTCGAAAAGATACCAGGCTCAGATTATTCAAACTTATGCACCCACCACAAGTCATCCTGAAGAAGAAATTGAAGAATTTTATGAGGAAATTTGTCATCTAAATAATAAAGGTAAGCAGCACTTGAAAATAATTATGGGAGATTTCAATGCAAAAATAGGGCAACGGCAACAGAATGAAACTTCAGTAGGTAAATTCGGTCATGGCAACAGAAACCAGCGTGGAAATACTCTCGTTGAGTTTGCAGAGGCAGAAGGGTTTTTCATCTTGAACTCCTTCTTCAAGAAAAAGCCACACAGGAAATGGACATGGAGACATCCAAATGGGACGACAAGTGAAATTGATTTTATTATGTGTAACAAAAAATTCGTCATAGAAGACTGCAGTGTGCTAAACAAGTTCAACACAGGTAGTGACCATAGATTGGTGAGATGTAAGATGCACCTCAACACTAAACTTGAACGTGGCAAGCTCACAAGACAAACAAAATCTATTGACATAACCAACCTTAAAAAACACCGTAATACCTTCAAGTTAGAACTGAAGAACAGGTTCTCTGCTTTAGAAGGCCTAACATCGGAAGAAGTGGACATCTCTGAAGTTAACAGAAAAGTAACCAAAGCTCTTATGGAAACAGCAACAAAATTAGCTGGGTCTAAGAACAAGTTGCATGTGAACAAATTATCAGGAAAAACCAAAATGTTGATGCAAAAAAGAAGAGAGATGAGGACAACTAAAGAAGATGTGACTTCCAAAGTGGAATATATAGAGCTATGCAAGACAGTAAGAAAAAGTATCACTGAAGACGTAAGAAAATTCAACTGTGAACTAGTGAGGAAAGCAATTAAAAACAAACAAAGCCTAAAGATAGCAAAGGGACATCTCAGTAAGGGAAGAAAACAGATTATGGCACTGAGAAAAGAAGATGGTTCTGTAACAAGAAATAGAGGCGAAATTTTGACAAGAGTGAAAGATTTCTACTCCAAATTATATGAAAGGGATGATATATGCACTCCAGACATCATGAAAGATACCAGTACCAGAGTTCCTCCAGTCCTTCCAGCAGAAGTTACACATGCAATCAAGAACATGAAGCGAGGAAAAGCTCCAGGAGAAGATGGAATTACTGTAGACATCATACAAGAAGCAAGTGGAGAAATCGAAACAGTACTCGCCCAAATTTTCACTCGATGCCTTAATGAAGGAAAGATTCCTGAGGATTGGAACACCGCTACAATGATCCTGCTACATAAGAAAGGTGACATTGAGGATCTCGGAAACTACAGACCTATCAGCCTCCTATCAGTAGTTTATAAAATCTTCACTAAAGTTCTTTCACACCGCTTGAAGGTAACACTGGACATGGCTCAACCGAGAGAACAAGCTGGATTCAGGAGTGGCTACAGCACAATAGATCATATCCACGTGCTGAGAGAACTAATTGAAAGAGCGAGGGAATATGAACTTCCATTGTGCATGGCTTTTATCGATTATGAAAAAGCCTTTGATTCGGTGAAACCATCAGCAGTTACAATGGCTCTGAAAACCTGCGGTATTGAAGATGCATACATTAATATTATTAATAACATCTATGAAAATGCAAGTGCAAAGATTAGGCTGTTTGAAAATACAACACACATAAAAATTGGAAAGGGAGTGAGACAAGGTGACACCATATCTCCGAAGCTCTTTAATGCCACATTGGAGGGTGTTTTTCAGTCGCTGAGCTGGGAAAACAAGGGGATAAAGATTAATGGAGATTATCTAACCCACCTTCGTTTTGCTGATGACGTAGTCATTTTTGCAACTACCCCATCAGAGCTGCAGAGTATGATCCAGGAACTTGCTGACAAGAGTAAAGAAGTGGGATTAAAAATGAACTTTCAGAAGACAAAAGTGATGTTCAATGATTTTACAAGAAATGAAGATTTATCGATTGATGGAGAAAAGCTGGAGATAACAGACACGTATGTTTATCTTGGACAGCAGATATCAAGTGAGGGTCACATTGATGAAGAAATTAATCGGCGTACAAAACTTGCCTGGAGAGCTTTTGGAAGAAACAGCATAATTTTCAAGAGCAATATGCCATTATGTCTTAAAAGAAAAGTGTTTGATCAATGCATCCTTCCAGTGCTTACGTATGGTGCAGAGACGTGGACCTTAACTAAAAGAGACATACAAAGGCTGCAGACAACTCAAAGTAGCATGGAGAGGTGCATACTTGGTGTAACCAGGAGAGATAAGAAGAGGAACTCGTGGATCCGAAAAATGACAAGAGTGGAAGACATCATGATCAGAGTTAAATCCCTGAAATGGCAATGGGCTGGACATACTGCCAGAAGGACAGATCATCGATGGACAGCCGAAATTTTAGATTGGATTCCAAGGGACAGGAAAAGACCCAGAAGAAGACCACATGGGAGATGGGTGGATGAAATTCGAAAGTATGCAGGGGTGACATGGAGGAGACTGGCACAAGACAGACCGTTGTGGAGGAAACTTGGGGAGACCTTGGTCCAGCAGTGGATTGATAATGGTTGACAATGATGATGATGATGATATATATATATATCACATTTCATTTGTTTGTAAAACTGATGCCCATATAAAATTTTTGTTTGGAATCCTTTTGTGCACTGTGCAAAAATTTACTGAATTTGTGAAAATGTGGTGGAAGCATTTTCATTGATACAATTAAATCCCAAAACATTATAACATTAAAGTAAGGAACAAGGCAAAACTTCTTGCAAAAAAAAAACCAAAAATAAAAAACCCGTCAACGTGAAATGAAATTATCCGGAAGTAGTAATAATAATAATAATAATAATAATACAAAAAAAAAAAAAAAAAAAAAAAAAAAAAAAAGGAACAAATTTTGACCATCAGCTACTGGAATGCTGCATAATCAGAGTTCGAAGTGGGCCGGTATGCCATACCGGTAGTTAACAAACATGGAAATGAGCATACCGCCAGTTAAAAAAAAACATTATTTACCATGTAATAAATTATAAACCCTTAATAAGAGCAATGAGAGTGAACTTACCCTTACCAGTAGGTCCGTCCTCTGAGACATGTAGACATTTCTCTGCACGTTAACTTCCATATTAATATTCACGGTTGGTTTTTGGCCTTTGGTGCGGTGGTTTTTATGTTGTCTTCGACATGTTCTTTTATTTGACTGAGTGAGCAATTTATTAAACTATACTGCAGAACTGATACGTTGGTCCAAGAAACCTCTTTTATACTTTAAAAACCCTATATTTACAATGACTTGAATAACACTAATCGGTAACCAAATTGGCTTATATAAAAAAAAAAAAAACCCTATGTACATGAACATTTAGAAACCATAAACAAACTTCCTATTTACAAAAACCAAAACATCAGAACAAAACATTTAAAAGCCTAAAATTCAATTATTCACAACGAACTTATCTCATTGCCCTCTATTTACAAACTCATCTCACACACTCATTCACGCACCACACCTCTGCCGTTCCCAACGTAGATTGCCCCAATCAGCTTTCCATTCATCCAGGGTCATCATTTGGAGGCCAGTTGGTATCAGCCCTGCTATCACAGTGCGAGTGAGTGAGAGAAGCAATTTCTTGTCGGCCTCGTGCCCCACGTCATATTGAACACATGGCCACCGTGGCTCCATCTGTTAAGAACTGTAGTTAATATTTTATTTTCTTCTGGAGTATTTTTTCCTTTTTTGTTCTATTTTTATTAGTTCTTTCCATTAAGTATATTTGGGTCATTATGATTACATACTCGATCCCTATTTTTTTCGATCAGTACTGATTCTGCAATACGCAAATGTCTTTCGTTGTTACATGATTTAATTATTTTGATGTCTTCAAATTTTGGGTATCTCTGATTATCTAAGCAGTATTGTATCAGTGCTGTTTTCGCTTCTTTTTTTTGCCAATTTTTTATGTGTTGTTATAGGCGATGTGTTAATTGGTTTTTGGTACTCCCTATGTACGATATTGGTGGGATGCCTGTTATCGGAATTTCATACACACCAGCTTTTTCCAAGATACTGCTTTTTTCCGTATTATTAATTATATCTTTGACCGTTAGTACTTTGTTTCCCATCTAAATTCCATATTTGGGGCATAACTTATCTCTGTTGATATTCTTGGAAGGTAAGGTAAAGCACCAACATATTGTAATTCCTTTTTTCTTCTTGAGGTTGTGGTATCTTGAATCTTAACTTGTACTTCATATATCCATTTATTTATTTTTTGTGGTGGGTATCCATAACAAAATGAAATTTCTTTAATGTACTTGATCTCATCATTCTGAAATTCTTCTTTAGAGGAGTGTGTAATTGCTCTTTTAATTAATGTTTTAATGCTATTGCATTTTTGTGTATAAGGGTGTGTTGATGAATATGGAATCAGAACAGGAACATATGTTAGTTTTCTATGTACTTTATATTGCATATGGTCATTTTGTTTTATAACCATTACATCCAGGCAAGGCAATGAATTATCTTCATGTTCTATTGTTAATTTTATTGATGGATAAATACTGCTAAGTTGTTGTGTCAATGCCTCCAGCCCATCTGTATCCATTTTGGCCAAGATGAAGATATCATCTACATATCTACAGTATATCAGAGGAGGGTCTTGTAATTTGCTAATAATTTGTTCTTCTATGTTATTCATGATTACTTCTGCAAACAGATTTGATAGTGGTGAGCCCATTGGTCCACCGTAATTTTGTTTGTATATTTTATCATTATATTTGAAGATATTATTTTCATATATATACAATAAAGTTGCTTTTAACTCCTGTAGTTGTATGTCATTCATTGATTGGTCCTGTTTTGATTTTTCAATAATGATATCCACTGCCTCTGGTACAGGTGTACATGGAAACAATGACTTGACATCCATACTCGCCATTCTGTAACTTCTTATATCTTGTTTTACATTCTTCAAAAAAAAATTTCTATAAATTCGTACGTATTCTTTACAGTGTATTTTGTTTTCATAAATTTTAGTGATAAGAACCTGCAAATATTCTTCTCAAGTTCAATCAGTGGCGAGTTCTTTTTGGACACTATGAGTCTCATGGGTGTACCTTCTTTATGTGTTTTAATTTTAGCAAACGATTGTGGTTCTTTTGTACCTATTGGTGGTTTTGCATTTTTAATCTCATTAGGTAGGGTGCTATGGTTCCTGATATTTGCCAAGTATCTTACTTGGCTATCTGTTGGGTCTTTTTTCAATTCAGAACACTGTAATTCCTCTATTGCTAGTACTACCTTTTGGTTATATTTCTCTGTATTCAGAATCACTATCTGACCTGTCTTATCTGTCTCACAGAATTTGATGTTCTTATCATCCTTTAATTTCAATAGCTGATTTTTTTCATATTTTAGTTTCTTTAAATAATAATTTCTATTATTTTTTTCATTATATTCTTTTAATATTATTCTAAATAGTTTACCAATGAATTCCTCTTTGTCTTCGTTTGGGATGTTTCTGATGATATCTTCCAAATTTGGTATTAATTCTTCTGTTTTTGTTACCTTCTGTGGGAAAGCATATTTCTTTCCTCTCTGCAGTACTGCCCTCTGTGAAAAAATTGGCAAAAAAAAAAGAAGCAAAAATAGCACTGATACAATACTGCTTAGATAATCAAAGATACCCAAAATTTGAAGACATCAAAATAATTAAATCATGTAACAACGAAAGACATTTGCGTATTGCAGAATCAGTACTGATCGAAAAAAATAGGGATCGAGTATGTAATCATAATGACCCAAATATACTTAATGAAAAATGGAAAGAACTAATAAAAATAGAACAAAAAAGGAAAAAATACTCCAGAAGAAAAAAAATATTAACTACAGTTCTTAACAGATGGAGCCACGGTGGCCATGTGTTCAATATGACGTGGGACATAAGGCCGACGCAAGAAATAGCTTCTCTCACTCACTCGCACTGTGATAGCAGGGCTGATACCAACTGGCCTCCAGATGACCCTGGATGGGTGGAAAGCTGCTTGGGGCAATCTACGTTGGGAACGGCAGAGGTGTGGTGTGTGAATGAGTGTGTGAGATGAGTTTGTAAGATAAGTTCGTTGTGAATAATTGAATTTTAGGCTTTTAAATGTTTTGTTCCGATGTTTTGGTGTTTGTAAATACGGAAGTTTGTTTATGGTTTCTAAATGTTCATGTACATAGGTTTTTTTTTTTTTTTTTAATAAGCCAATTTGGTTACCGGCTAGTGTTATTCAAGTCATTGTAAATATAGGGTTTTTATATAAGTATAAAAGAGGTTTCTTGGACCAGCGTATCAGTTCTGCAGTATAGGTTAATAAATTGCTCACTCAGTCAAATAGAAGAACATGTCGAAGACAACATAAAACCACCGCACCAAAGGCCAAAAACCAACCGTGGATAATAATATGGAAGTTAACGTGCAGAGAAATGTCTACATGTCTGAGAGAACGGACCTACTGGTAAGGGTAAGTTCACTCTCATTGCTCTTATTAAGGTAATTGTAAGCACGTAAATTTTTGATTAGTTATAGTGATACTGTGACTTGTCAAGCAAAGAATTAAATTATAAACCCGTCACAAACTACGGAAAAAAATTAGGATGAAAGCACAAATTCTAATGCAAAAATTGGCAAATGACATTTTTAACGAATAAAATTGATAAATGATTAGCAGCCGGGACTGAAAAGACGTTAAGTGCTCTGCTGCTACACTACAGTTTTAGTGTAGCAGCAGAGCACTTAATATACTGAAGCAGAATGGCTTTCAATTTAAAATCTTGGTGTCTACTATGTCGGCAGTTGCTTAGTGCCACTTCAACCACTGTACATAATACATAGATCAAACCAACCATAGGACAAAAAAGCTGAACTTTTTGCCCAGGTTAAAAATCAGAATGCGCAGCAAGAAACTGAATATAGCACAGCACGAGCAAGATGGAATTGTTCACTGTAATTTATTTATGTATGAGCAGATATTAAACTGGTACACACCGCTGTATTCACAATATCAAATTACTGAATTCAAAACAAAATAAAGTTGTTCTAAAAAGTATTATTTTAAATGCAGCTTTTTTTTTTTTTGTACTTGCTAGAACATTAGCTCAATTTTCTTCTGGTGTTGCTTTCTTCTCAGAAAGTTCCACGGCCATATGTCTTTTGTTAACTCTGCAGCTGCCCAACAGTTGCTTAGTTTTCAATTCTGTTGATGTCATTCCCTTCCCATTTCTTCATTGTCACTTTTTTTAATCCTTTTATTCTTTCAGACGACAAAAACTTATCCATCCTGCTGAAAGAACTTTCAGCCTGAGGACCTTGAATGCATGATATCAAAGCTGTCACCACTTTATAGATAAATGGTGTAACTTTCAGAATATGAATACTTTTGAACACCATGCATGAATTCGAACAAATTTTCAAACTTAGTCACTTCCGTTTTTGGAAAATTTTCTTATCCTTATCAAGCTTAAGTGCAGACATCTACGGGGGTGGGGGTGGGGGGATAATAACATTTAACAACAACACACGAAATTGAGAAATTGCAGGAAAAAAATTGCATTTGCGGGAGAAGTCTTCGCTTCGACCAACTTCCGTTTTCAGAGACTTTCCTCTGTTTTTGAGCTGAAATGCAGTAATTGAGGAATAAAATGATATTTAAGAACACTATTGGGCAGAAGGAACAGTGCGCGATGGGAGAAGCCTTTGCTGCGTCTAACTTCAGTTTTCGATATTTTCAAAGGACAGAATTCCGTCCTCAATCAGAAAGCGATGCCCATTCCCCTCAAACTTTCTGTTAAAGTTGTGCATTGATCTCAAGCATGCCCAAAATAATAACGGAAATGGCGAAATTCTTTCATTTCACGGAAGAATCTCGTGCCTGAAGACTACAGGAAAATCTTCGCGTCGTCTCAACTTTCGTTTTCGGAAACAGTTGCCCACAGTTTCTAGCTAAAATACAAACAGTTATGCAATAACATGATATTTTACAACAATACTGGACATAGACAACATCGTGAGAAAAAAGAAATTACGATTACGGAAAAATCTCCACCCCGTTTAACTTCAGTTTTCGAAAGTTTTGAAAGACAAAATACCTTCCCCAGATGGAAAACAACCTTATCCCCCTCCCCTCTATCTTCAGTTCTGCATCGATCTCGAGGATAACCCAAATAATGACCAAAAACAGCGGGATTCCTCTGAAAAATCTCATGTATGACAAAACAGCTGTGGGAATGCAACAGGGGACGTTAAAAATGCGTAGAAGTACGATTTTACTAAAAAAAAAAAAAAAAAGTTTTTTTTTCTTCACCTGAATTTAACTAAGATGAAGTTATCTGGAAGAAAAAAATTATACTGGACTGTCAACTTCCGGAACGCCACGGAAACGGAGGACAAAACGTTGCAAACGCTAAAAAATAGGGCTCTTGAAAACAAAACAAAAAAAACCCCCACTTTTAACATAACTGAAACAAAGCTATCTGGAAGCTAGAAAAGGAAAATTTTCAACCATCAGTTCCCGGAATGCTGCAGCATAATATGCCCATAAAAACGGAGTAGGGACGATAAAAAATGTGCAAAAGTGATTTTTGGTGATATTTGAAAAAAAATTCGGATGTTAACTTCCGAAACACTGACAACCGCGAAAACGGAGGGAACGTTGAAAAGGCTTAAAAAATATTACTCTAGTACAAAAAAAAAAAAAAAAAAAAAAAAAAAAAAAAAATCACATATCTAACCGACACGATGTTGTAGGACGCTAAAAAAGAAAAATTGTGGCCACCAGTTTCCGGAATGCAGCGCAAGACGTAAGTGGTGGAAACTGAGACGCTGTTTAAAAGTGCGCAAAAGTAACGCTTCCTAGCTTCATTATTGCAAGAAAGCAATATTCTTGTTAAGTCAAAGTTACCCGTTTGTAAAACAAGGAAGAACAAGAAGAAAATTAAAAATAAAATGAAACAAAACTGAACAAGTGTTACTTCATCATTCTGGGTGGTGTAGTGGCTAGCATACTCGGGCGCTATCCGGGAGAGTGGGTTCGATTCAGACTCCAGGACTACGAAATTTAAGTTTTCGGATGTTATCTGACTTATCATTCAAGAATGGATTCACATATTGAAAATTCAATTGTTACTTGATCTATCGACGCACGTCTGGAAGGGGGATCCAACGTTAAAATCGCGCAAAAACTTTCCTTCCTTTGCTTTAAAATTGAAAGGAATGCTAGAAACAATGAATGTTAAAGAAATGGTCAGAAAAGACAGTCTGCGCACCTTTCCAAAAAAAACTGCGACGGGCGTAGCCGTGTTTGCGCAGTGTTTGTTCCTGAGGTTGAGTGTAAATAGTTAATGAAATAAATAATATAAACTTTTGAAGCTTTGTGAAAGCAATCTGTAAGGATTAAAGTAATCTGCCCCCCCCCGTGCTGTGTTGACTGAAGGTTATAATTAGAATACTGACTGCTAACTTCGAGAGGTTTTCATGATCGAACAAATTTCCTGTAGGCAGGCTGGGAAGGGGAACACGAAGGGTGGGAGCGTTAGGATAGGATGCAGAGACAATAGGGGGCAGACTAGAGGGCGCAAATATACTGGTCATCTCTTTTGTCAGTAATTTGTACAAACTTGTTCCTTCCCCAGTAGTTCAAAGGGCAGGTCCTTTTGTCTTAAATCTCACGCTTCCTTCCTTTCTTCCCTGCCGGCATAGAGAAACAAACAATAAGTGATTGTATCGTATTGGTTCCCATCTTCTAGGAATCCTAACCAACGGGGGTCATTACGACTTTCAAGATGTAGAAGAGAGGTTAATATGGAGTGGGTGCGCTATTTTTGGTTTCACAGCAGTGTAGGATTGATTAGGGCAGGTGTGCGTGCGCATTTTGCAGTTTCCATTTTAGGACGGTCAGGATGGGATTTTTTAAATTTAAAGGGCAGTAGGGCGCATAATTTTCGCGTGAGGGCGGAATTTTTCAAACCTGAAGGTGGACAGTGCATCCCACCCTGCGAAAAACGCCTAGAATGAACCCTGTCTATGACATAGTCCAGGGTGTAATCATAGAGGCAAGGAGAGACACTCACTGTATTTTTACCATCTGTAGGTATTAAGTTGGTAACAACACTTTGGGGCTTGTGGAACAAAAAGATTTGTTTGACCCTGAGTGAGTGCGTATGTTGCGGGGAGTGGAGGATGAATGGCATCTGCAAAGGTAAGGGGTGTGTGTATTAGTTTGTATGAGAGAGATTGTTTCTCCTATCCCTAATCCGTACAGGGATTGACTTTTGTAGTGTTACTGCTTGCTAGTTCAGAGAAATAAAGATTCTGAACATGCTTAGTATTTTCTTTTTCTTTTTAAAGGTTATATTCTTTGATAATTGCCAAAGTTCAGTTAATACTTTTAGGCATACATTCAACTAAATATTTTCAATTTGCACAACTTAATAAAAGATAATAGAATGACGAAATAACACAAAATGGCACATCACAGGTCGGACCTTAAACACACAGGCTTGAACTGGGCCAGGCTCACCTAATAAGGCCTGTGCAGACGTCTACGGTACACATTGCTAAGGATAATAATAATAATAATAACAATAAAGAACAGTCAAACAGTGATAGGACATGATAAACTGCAATGTATAGAACAGAATATTTAACACACATTCAAATTACTAAATCTAACGACTTCTCATCGGATCCACTATTTTATGACCCCAGTACCAAACCTTCTCCCTAATTAAATCTGATCTAAACCCATAAATTTAAGTATCATTGAGACAGCCAGATGGCTGAAATATAAGAAATACACTACTGCTGCATTGTTATTTTCTTATTATCCAGTGATGATCAAAATTTCCTTTAAACTGTAGATCTGATTTTAAATATTTTTACACAAGATCTTTCCTAGTCATTCCAGCCAAAACTGAATTTAATATCTTGCAACAGGGGGCATAATAAAAACAGAATAAAAAATTAACATCTGTAGGAAGGTAACAGCACTCATATTCAGGGTTCGTACTCATTTTCAGAAATTGAAAATAAGGAGTTTCTAAGGACTTTTTAAGGAACTTATAAAATTAATTACGGTCCTTAAAAATTGCTTTTAAGGCGTTATAAGTCAATTTCTACCAATTTTTAAAGCGCATTCATATTAAAAAACACCCTTAAAACATACTTTTAAAACAGCAAAGATCGCTTAACACAATTTTTAATCATTTATATTAATAAATTATCACACATTCACAAACAAAGACAATTTTTGCAAGTGATTACTGTATTTAATTAAAATAAAAATTTACAAGGTACAATTATTTGTCAACAAGCCTTTAATAAAGAAGAAATTAATTTTTAAGTTCTATCTTTGAATCAGTGGCTTCAAGATCTATTTTTTCTCTTTCAGTAATTTTCGAAAATTGTTGCATTTTATAAAAAGATTGACATCTCTTAAAGCTTCTGCTTGTTCAGCCATGTTGTCAGCAGACTTTTCCAATTGGATTAAATCCTTTTCTACCTTAATCCTTTTAGTACTTGACATATTTTGGTCATCACTGTTTTTTTTGTTTTTGTTTTTTCTCTTTCCTGAGATTACAGGCTCTTTCTTTTCAATCTTTTGCACTTCCAAATGTTGCATATATCTATGGCAAGCAGAAGATACTGAAGCTTGCAACTCCTTTGTAAGCTGTGCATTGTGAATCCCCCCCCAAAAAAAAAAAATTAATATGATCATAAGCAATTCTTTGGCTTATGTAAGAATTTTCTTTTAAGTTTTCCACTTGTATCTGCCTATTAACAGAAAATCCCCTTTCGACTGTTGCTTGGCCAAGTTACAATACTAAACATTTTTATCACATTCCAAAGATCAAAACCTTTTGACAAGTATTTAACTAAGAAAGCATCTAATTTGGTTTCCGAGGCATTAAAATCAGAAAAATTAGTAGTCTCCTTTTACTTCATTCATAAAGAAGCCTCTAAATTGCATTAAAATATTTTCACATTGTTTCTCTTCTAATTTTTTAACTTCACTCCGATGGAAAAGGATTTTTTCATCTTGGCTAAACAATCACCATCATTGTTTGCCATTCATTTGGGGTCTAAGCAAACAATATTGCATACAATTAAATAATTGACTGGGCAATTTTCAATAAAATTTGATAACATACTTACAATAAATTTTTGGTAATCATGTATAAGTGAAAAAACTTCATTTTCAGTAACCTTTTTAATTTTCTGTAGATGATTTACAATTTTGTCACCTGTGAATCCACAACTGATATCACTAATTTTAGAAAAGCCCGATTTGTTATCGAAATTTGAAGAGGATCTTCTTATTGCAGCAAAAATCTTATTCAATCTGCACCTTTATCATAGCGAATCGCATACAGTAAAAAAAGAAAGTTCTCATTGAGTTTTGAGTGGCAGAAATAGGCAGCAAACAGAAGTACATAAACATCACCTGGCAGCAGAATTGTGAACCACAAACCTCTTCAAATACAAACCTAAAGTGTTCCATAAGGTAAATTGTATCTGTTGTTAAAATAATTTTTTAAATCAGACATTTAGAAGTACAGATATTGAGAAAAATAGATTAAATATTTACGCACCCGGGCGGCGAAATCATGCATTATTTTGGGAAGAAAATACACACAAGGAGTTTTCATAGTTGGTAGTATCTGGTCGAAAGAGAATATTTGTCAATCCGGTTATTAGTCCTATAGATATTGTTGTAAACGGAAAAGTGAACTTATGCCCTCTAGTGGTGCACTTGTGCGGTAAGAAATATTTGAAATTATATGAGAAACACATTTCGCACCAAAAATGTTCTCAAACAAAGAAAGAACTTTTCAAATTGTACTCCTAGAAACAGAGATATGGACAAAAATAAGATACACGTATACGACCCTGGTGGGATAATTATGCACTATTTAATCAGGAGGTATTATTCTCATATTAGAGGTGAGCTGCATCGGTCCACGGAGGAATTTTTTTCAATCGAGTTTTGAGATCAAATTTTATTGCAAATGCGTCAGAAGCAAAAATAAACACTTATGCCTCTGGCGGCCAAAACATTCTTCTTTAACAAAAATGAGGAATTGTATTGAGCTGTATTCAACGCAGGAAGAATATTTCAAATCGGACTTTTAGAAGCGGAGATATTGGGGAAAATGCGTTTACCGTTATGCCCCCTTATCGGAAAATTATTTGTCTCGTAGATAATGCTATAAATGGATAAATGGACACGTGAACTTACGCCATCTAGTGGCTCACTTGTGCATTAAGAAATATTTGAAATTATGTGAGAAACATTTCGCACCGAAAAATGTTCTCCAACAAAGAAATAATTTTTCAAATCGTACTCCTAGAAACAGAGATATGGACAAAAATAAGATATACGTGTATGCCCTGGTGGAAATATTATGCACTATTTAAGCAGGAGGTATTCGCAAAAAGGTTTTGGAGGTGAGCTGTATTGGTCTACGGAGGATATTTTTCAATCGAGTTTTGAGCTCAGATTTTATTTCAAATACATCAGAAGCAAAAATAAACACTTACAAACCCTGGCGGCCAAAACTTTTTTTTTTTTTTTTTTTTTTTTTACCAAAAATGAGAACTTACATGCAAAACATTTTCCCTCAAGAGCTGTATCCAACGCAGGAAGAATTTTTCGAATTGGACTGTTTGGAGCGGAGATATTGGGAAAATCACGATTTGCCTTTACGCCCCTAGCGGAAAATTTATTCATTATTTGAAAAAGGGACTAACTAAAATAGTCTGATATAAATGCCATCGAAAGGAAAAATAATTTTTTTAATTGAATATTTAGAAGCAAATGTATGAAACAAAATGAATTTTAAATTCGATAAGATCTTCATTTGCGCCTCCTAGTGGCGAAGTTGTGCATCGGAATAAACCCGGAACAAATGGATCATCATTCTCACAATTTTAAGCTTCCCAATGCAAAAAGAATTTTACAAATTGAACTAATAATTGCAGAGATATGGTCTTCCCGGTCAGACACACAAAGTAATAACATAGGCATGACGCCAAAAGATGCTAATAACGCAGCTTCAGTCCTCCTAACAGACAAGAAAACCAACAGGCGCCCCCTTCCCCTGCATTTTGCAGGGGTGGGAGGGAAATTTGTAAGACGTAAGTTACGTCAGTGGAAAAATCTTCAACTACAAAACATTGTGCAGAGACAAAAAGGCCGGAATGGATACAATTCAAGGACATGTAACAGAATTTTAGGACATTTCCAGGACGCGTACGAACCATGAAAATAAATAGCATTTGTTCCTGCTAGGAAAAAAACAAATACCCCCCCCCCCCCGAAAAAAACAACAACAACTGCGGATTTCAGAAAGATTTTGACGCTTGTTTTAAGGACTTTTTAAGTACTTGGGCTCTTAGGAGCATCCAACAAAAATAAGTTCTTAAGGACTTTTAAGGACCGTACGCACCTTGATATTGGTATCTACCACCTTGCGAGAGCCAGCCTTTTACACCCATGTGCAGAGTAACTACTACTAATGATATTAGATAACAGCTTGAAAGCTGAAAAATGCAGAATGGATTGACTGATTTTACACAATATATGTACTTTTGCATTTTGAATCAAAAGTATGTCAGTTCTCATATAGCATGATGGGTTGTGTTCCTAGAAATCCTTAAGCTATGAAAAATCATGCAAGTGAACACCAAGGATTATGGAAAAATAGGGTTAGTGAATGATTTCAAGAATGAAAACATGTATGTAACCAAAACATTACCAAACACAATAATCATAATAAAGTACTTACACAATTGAAAAATGTTAAATTCATAATTTAATAATGCAAAAATTAAGGTCCCCTGCATCTTTACATAACTATTATAAAGAGAAATAGTGAAAAATCACCTCTCTCCTGCAAAGCAGGCGTTTATGCGATCCCCCTACAGTATCCGAACGGCTCTAAACGTTACTACATTGGAATGACCAAGCGTTCATTTGGAATCAGTCAACGAACATAAAAGGGACACAAAATATGGTAAAGTAGCCACGGCCCTTTCCAGAGAAGTCAAATTTAAGCCAGCTACTCCTATGTGGGATGATATAAAGAAATTAGCTAGTTACTCTACCCATAAATGTACAGCCATTCGAGAAACCTTGGAGATCATTACCAACAGCAATACTTGCAATGATTTTGTCTTGCTAGAGTTGCCACAAATTTGGAACCAATTCTTCAAGTAACGCCTCTTCTCTACCAGGATCACGCGTGCAACTAACGTGATGCCTCGTATCTTTAAATGAATATAACGTCGCATCTATTTATTGTCAAGTTCCCGTGTTCAAATTGTTAAGCGTTCTATTTTTCAGTTTGCAGTTTCTATCTAACTTCCTTGAAAAAGTCATCTGGTTGATGTGCAAAAGCTCGGAAATGCTTATGTGTTTATTTTCTACGCCAATAAATTGGATCACTAATACAGTGTTACTATTTACTACCACTTAGTGGATTCGCACTTCAAAACACCCGATGATTTCACTCAAAGCATTGCCGATTCCATAGACTCCAAACCACCTTCTTATACCATGTAAACATTCTTTTGTAACCTTACTCAAGGCCTCCACAATATTAATTGCATTCTTTAGGTTGAACTGCTTCAAAAATTCAGAAACTGTTTGTGCATTCTCACCCTCAGTAGTTGCAACCAACATCTTAACTGTGCACAGTGTACAATAGTATTAAAAAGCAGCAATAACCACGTGACCAAAAGGGCTGGATAAGAAGATGTTTTAGGAGGATAAAAACATAACTTTGATGTCTGGTGAGAGCTCAGCAAGGTTTGGAGAATAACTGTACATAATCAAACACAATTAGATTAAAATCCAAATTTTTGCTCTTACAGTAGCTTCTAAACAATTCTTAAACATGTTGAGTAAAAGATCAGTGAAGCCCTATCACCCATTCTGTTCTGCTATGCTTGAATTAGACACCACCAAAGGAAGACCTTATGATTCCTTTTAAGATTCTGCGATTGGAAGCATGATAAACAACAGGCTTCAGTGTCAGGTCACCGCTTGCATTAACTCCCAACACTGCAGTCAGTCTATCTTTAGCAGCTTTGAATCCTGCAGCTCATGCTTCTTCCCTTGAGATACAGGCCCATGATGGTATTTTTTCCACAAATAGAGACCAGTTTAATTGAAATTGAAAATCTGATCTACTATATCGCTTAGTTGCTCATTTTAAAAAAATCATAGACTGAAATACCTCTGCTGATGCTTCGTCTGTACTCAAAGCTTCACCTGATAATTTCCCATTAAGGTAAGAGTGACAATTTCTTGAACTTGCTGAACCAACCGCTACTGGCAGAGGAAGGCACTTCAGAATTTTCAGCTTTTTTTTTTTCTCTACAGGTCTTTAATATATTGTTAACTGCTTTCCCTTTAAAACAACAACAACAACAACAAAAAAAAAGTGTCCCTTCTTTATCTGATCTTCAATCTTGAAGCTTAATGATGTTTTATCTCTTCCAATTCTGTATGTCTTGTTCTCATACACTTTTTAGCACTTCTACTTATTCCCACTAAAAAAATGCACCTTTTATTTTTTTACTTTCTCTACATTTTTTCTCATTGTCTGTAAGGTCACCTAATTCAGACCAGCATTATGCATGCTGTCACATATTCTTTTGTTTGTTTTAAAACACTTGCTAATTTTAAACCTTTCCTCAATCATTACAAGGTTTGTACTCTTCCAAGCAAAATAAAATAAAGCAATTTTCAATGACTTTTTAAAACCAAATTATCATATGTGTGAGCTGTCGTAGGTAGATAGATATACCTTCAATGACCTGCCTGCTACCTTCTGCTGCCCTATTTTATTAACTTTGAATTGCCCCTCTGTTTTGGTGATTTTCAAATTCATTTTATTTTGTGGAATATTTTGAAAGGGCACATTATTTTCGTATTCACCCTCTGGCAAGAACGAGTCTCTAATCCCAGTCAAACGAAGCCCATCACGATTAGTGAATACATCATTCCACTTATTTTACTCCCATGGCTGACGTTTTATTCTACAGTGATGTCATAGCCAAGGTACCCAGCTGTCCACGCACTCCCCTGAATTGAACGCAAGTTCTGAACTATTTCATCAGCTTGGTGTTTTTATCGGAACTACACAGAAACCTCCTACACAACTTTTTAGCAGAAACCATTATCTTGCACATCCTTTTTCGTACCATTACTCAAAAAACATACAAAAAAAAAAATGAAATTTATTTTTTCAAGGACTTTCAAAGAGTATACAAACCATGCAATATATAAAAGCTCTTTTTCACCACCTGATATTTTGTCACCAACCTACTTCTTTGGCACATTCTTTTCAATCAGTTTACATGTTTTCCAGGGTAAATGCACACTTCAGCAGTAATGACAAAAGCAAAGATGCATCACTTCAAGCACCAGATCAACTAAAAGTAAGCTGAACATACATCTCACCAAAGAGGGTGGGGTGAGAAGGACCAGAGCTGACAAAGTGCACACATCAGCACACCCATGGTGCCAAGGTTCACACTATTGCCACAAGTTCCGCAAAATTCAAAAAGGGAAAAGCGTGCATAAGCGAACACGTTTAGTGCTACACAGATATCATGTTATAAATGGAGTAGAAAATTGCAAATTTGAAGCATCCAGTGGTGACAATTTTTAACAGAAATTGTCCCTACCAGAGGCATATCATCAGAGTTCATATCAAATATGCACCACTCCTCTCTACAATCCTTGAGTTGTTCAGATCTAGAACCATGGAAAACATTTCTAAGATAATAAAGATTGCCAGGAAGCAACATGCACGGGCTGCAAAGAATTATCACCAAGGACTAAAACAGCTAGGCCATTATTTTACTAAAGTATACTGAAGTTCTCAATCATTGTATCAAAATATAACAGGAATACAAGGCATATTTATGTTATGCTTGAAAGTTAATGACCCCTGCCTGTACATACAATGCAACATGTTAATCTCTATGACTGTTACAGAGATATGGCATCTGTCCAAAGACAGACACACTCTCTTCAGAAGTAAAACAATGTTGTGCATAGTCAAATATACAAATCTCAGCTCAAAAGTGAAGTGACAAATTGATAACATTACACCTATTATATTAAATAACTGTAAAAGTAATGCTACAGACTAATAAAAAAAAAAAAAACTCAGTTCTTCACATTCTAGGAGCAGAAAATACTTAAAACTGTGACATGTGTTGCAGAACAAAGTCCTCCCTTGCAGAACATTTTCTTTTTAATCTTAGATTTCAATGTTTTGCAGAATATATATATATATATTTTTATCTTAGATTTTAGTTTTCTCGTAGGATGTTTTTATTTGTAGAACATATTTTGTTAGATCTTAAATTTCAATCCCTTGCAGAACATTTTTTATCTGAAATTTGTGAGTGCAGCGCTCGCTTGCGTGCACCCCAATCTGCTGGTAACTCCCCGTCTCCCCGCCCTTCTCCCCGGAGCACCAAACAATCCCTTGCCCTTCACCCACCCCTACCATTTGGGATGGTAGCTGATTGTTTCTCCCTGCGCTTTTTGAAGGACCCTTTTCTACCTCCCCCTAGTATGTTGTGAAAGTGGGAGGCACCAAGCCATGTTAAACCACATATTGCTAGGGAGAGTTAGGTGTTCATCGCGTAAAAAATCACCCCAGGTCAACGGCAGCAGAACACGCGGGATTCCCACCCAAAGTTTTAAACTTCCGACGAAGTAAAGTTGCTAGGAAGAAGTCTTCTTCCTTAGAAAATTTTAAGGAAAAAAAAAAAAAAAATTGTATTTTGACTACTTACAAAATTTGAGCTTCAAAAATGTATCCTTCATAAAATTATGTGCATTAAAATAGAATCATCCTGTGAGTTACGAATATTTTGGTCGGATACATCGGGAATAATTAATTTATGGACACGTTAATCGGCTTCCATACATAGCGGCCTGGACAATTCATTTTGCATGTTGCCAACTGTTACAAATCAGGCACAAGATTCTTTCACAGAATTCTGCGTTTTTTATTATTTGAGATCGATACAAAACTGAAGAGGGGGGGGGGGTCGTTTCCCGTCTGGGAACAGTATTCAGTTCAAAACTTAAAATTTTTCTGGTAATCGTTATTTCTTCTTCTTGTGAAGTTGCCTCTGCCCAGTATTGTTGCTAAATATCAGTCTATTGCATAAATGTTTGTATTTCAGCTTGAAACTGTAGGCAACAATTTTCTGAAAACGTAAATTTTCCTGTAACCTTTAGGAAGGAGTTTCTCCCGCGGATTCGGGAAATTTTGCCTTTGTTGTCATCATTTACGCCATTCTAGAGGAGAATTGAGAATTGCAAGGTGGGGTGAGGGATGATGTTTTCTGGCTGTAAACGAAATTCCATCTTTCAAAACAGTCGAAAACGGAAGCTAGACTGAGTGACGATTTCTCCCGTAATCGCAATTTTTTTTGTCGCGATTCTTTCTGTTCAGTATTAATCTAAAATATGATTTTGTTAAATAAATTATTATGTTTCAGCTTTAAAATGGAGGGAAAATGTCTGAAAATGGAAATTGGATTGAGTGAAGGGTTCGAAAAAACTGTGCTCCACTCAGAATAACTCTGACATAGCTCCCTTATGTTGTGTATTCAGAAGATAACAGGCTACATAGCTGATCTATTAGAATATTACAGTATATATTTTGAAAATGAGGAAATTGTTGACAATTATAAAAAGAGCAGGTATTTCATTGAAATTTGAATAATTAATACAAATTGTTTTTGAATATTTCCAAGAACTAGTGTCAGTTTTAAGCAGAAGAAAGAATCGGAAGATCTTTCCAATTTCATTGAATTTTTAAAGGTACTCAAAGAATAAAAGATTTATTCTTTGAGTATACTGTTTTTGTCACTTGGAGCTATATAGAAATATGCAAGAAAGTAGGAAAAGTGGAACATTTTTTCCAGATAAAAGTTCTCTTAAAACAAGCTTTAAATGAAATGAAAGCAGAGATTCCAAAATTTATTAAGTTTGCCGTTTTTATTCTTTCTCTGCCTGTCTCAGAGGCAATTTGTAAATCCTGGGGTTCAACAATATTGACATACTGTATAAGTAAAAGACCCAATACTAATTAAATGACAAAGATGAAGTTATAGTTGGAACAAATGATAAATAAATGTTTATAATGTCAAACTGAGCGAGCATAGTTTGGACATAAATCAGTCCAAAAAATACTGAAAGCTGCCCTAATTTCAATGTGTGGGCCAAATTACCACAGGCACTTTGTAAATAATTCGTCTGCATCAGTGGCACACTATTTAACTTTAAAAGTTATTGACAAAATATCAAATTCTAAATACCCTGGACTGTTATATTTAACAAGGGGTTTCAATTGATGGTAAGTAATTTTTTAATGTTTGTTTTACTGTGATTTATTCACTTAATTTTTTTTTTTTTAATGAAATTTGGTCAAAATGTTTCATGCTTTCCCCGAAGAACATTTACAATTTTTGGAAGTCGTGTTGCAGAACACTGAACATAATTCTGCTCCTGGGCTTCACACTTTTGCAAGTTTTTTGTAGCAAGTTTCGTACTCTTCCAAGCAAAATAAATTCAAGCACTTTTTAAACCCGAATTATCATATGTGTGTACTGTTCATCGGTCAGTAGGTAGGTATTTTAGTAAGTTTAGATCATTAATATTAGCTGGGGTGGGCACACCTTCAATGACCAGCCTGTTACCCCTTGCCCCCAGTTGGTTTATTTTATTACCCCCGTAAACAAAATTGTCCCTCTGTTTTAGTGTTTTTCGAAATCATTTTATTTTGTGGAATATTTTGAAAGGGTACATTGTTTTCATATTCATCTGCTGGTATGACATTAATTTTTTGCTTTAACTTTTTATTTTTGATGCAGCCAGGAGATGAAGGGTCCACGCATGAAGAACAGGCAATTCCTGGAAGTTCCACCTTCTGGCAAGAATTCGTCGCCGACTCCTGTAAACAGAAACCCATCACAATTCACAAATACATCATTCCACTTATTTTATTCACATGGCAGATGCTTTACTCTATAGTGATATCATAGGCAAGGCACCAGCTGTCCACATGCTCCCCTGGGTAGAATGCAAGTTCTGTGTTACTTGATGAGCTTGGTGTTTTAATCAGAATTACAGAGAAATCTCCAATACATCTTTTTAGGACAAACAATTAACACATGCTTTTCCCTTTCATTACTTAAAAAGCAAAACAAAACAAGCCTTAAACTTTTTCAAGTACTTTCAAGGACTTGAAAATGAAATTTTTTTATTCAAGGACTTTCCAAGGAGCATACAAAACCACGTGTAGCTCAAACAAAACAGGCAAAATCATTAAAAAGCAAGCTGCACAAAATTAACCAAGAAAACTTTCTCACAACAAGAAACAAATTTGTTACAATTTGTTGCACAGTGGTTTGCAAACAATGAATCCTTACCCTCTCTCCCCCTGCAGTCATAACTTTGATAAAGTATGTAAAGCTTTTTAAGAGTTTACTTGGAAAAAATATCAGAAAATTCATTTGAAATAACTTAAAATTCTGAGGTTGCAGATACAAAATGGTATGGTGGCAAGTAACTGATAATGTTTTATTAAAACTAAACCGAAACAAAACAGGTTAAGTCACTACACTATTAAATTTACATGTCGTGCATCAAAGCCAGTAACCCCTACCTTTCCAATGGTAATGCAAATATTCTTGGATGTGCCAATTACAACATAGTTGTGTGTAAGAACACATCACTGCACTGGATTTATGTCCGAGTAGTGCATAAAACAAAGATTTTTATTTGGTTAACTCAAGCCTAAAATTGCATTTTTGATAAGTTTTAACACTGAAACATAACAACATAGCTCTCACAAAATAAGATTTCCCATTATTTGTGATTAAATGCAAACATGAAATTAGAGTGGTAATTTTGAAATTAAAAGTTCAGAATTGGAGATTAAAACAATGCCAAGCAAAGCAACTTTTAATTAAAATCTGACAGTTTAAAATTTAATCTCTCTTTTCTTTGCCCTCCCGTTGTCTTTCTCTACTAAAAAGACAATTTAATTTCAGAATTTTAAGCAATGTTTTGTTAACATAATGCATCACAATTTAATATGAAAAATGTATAAAAGTTTTATTTATTGCTTCCCTATACAAAAATTAATAAATTCATTTGCAGCAGACTGTAAAAATCAATTTAGACGATTACAGTAGCATAAAGTTTAAGAACTCCTGAGTTACATAAGGGACTACTTTTGTATCACTACTCCAACTTTTGTTGTGCACACTCTTATTTTAACCATTTGGCACATTTATACATATTATACAGGGGAAAGAAAAACTTACTTGATTTGCCAATCCATGAAGTGGTCCAGCTAATCCATTCATGCCAGCTGCAAATGCAAGATATGGGTCAGAAAGAGCACTCCCAACTAAGTGAGTAGCATGAGCACTAACATTTCCTCCTTCGTGGTCACTAAATCAATCAGAAAGAAAATACTATAAATGCAAATGCAAGGGTCAGTAACAAAGTTCACACATCATGAAACTGTTTCTAACAAATGTTTATAAATACCCAGTTTGTATAACTTCATGAGCAATGCCGAAGCTGATGAAACTTTTTGCTTATTGTGTTACAGATTTGGAGCCTGAATTTTTTATATAAATTTAATACTAACACATATACAGTAGTCATTCCATTTCAATTCAACAAAGCCATGTAACCCACCATCTTGGATTTTCATGAAATTACCCTCAAAATAAGTTTGCCATGGGAAACAGAGAAACCCCAAGTTTTAGTGTTCTCCTCTCTCTCTCTTTTTTACAGATTTTCAAAGTTCGGGATATTTTCCAGAAAATGCCATTTTTTGCTTCAGTTAAAAGGGTGTGTTTACTAGTATATTATTTTATAACTCTTGAACAAATTAACTTAGGAACATAAAATTGGTCTTAAATTTTAGCCTTTAAAGTATAGATTCCATGTACATCGTGCAATTTGTTATATGTTTAATGCTTCTCTATTTAGTGCTCTCTGAGAAGAAATTTTGCTGAAAAAAAAAACGCTCTTAGAAAAAAGTATTGGTTTTGGAAAGTGAACCCTAAAGAATTTTTTTCATTTTTGTTTCTATAACAAGGTACTAACTAATATATATAAAAAAAAATCTAAGAGGGAAATTTGTAGTTTTGTCATAAAAAAAAAAAAAAAAAAAAAAAGATATATTTTTTTAGTAGTTTGGCCAAGATTTTGTTAAAACTTCTGTAGTGAACTGCTATCATGTACTACTACTTTGTGAAAAAAAGACATTGAAAGCCCTAAAATTTTGCAGATTTTGTTTTTTAATGTTAATTGTAACAAAATTTGATGCAATGTATCTTAAAGCGCTAATGAAACTTCCCTGAAGCAAAGTTAACTGAAGTGAGGAGAGATATTTAGTGTTCCGTCCCTTTTTTTTTTCTCTCCTCTTCTTAAGATTTTTAAAATTCTGTGAAATTTTATGGAAATTGGCATTTTCTGCTTCAGTTTAGTGCTGTTGCTTGGTTTGCATAATATGCAAACCCCAATTCCATCACAAGGACATTTTCCACGACACTGCTATGATTTATGGCCACTTGATTAGCCAGACACCTCTGGCAGACAAAGAAAAGGTAAATAACAAATGCAAGAGTTTAAAACTGAAAGCCCGCATTGCACATACAAGTGCATTCTCATAAATTTGTGAAGTATATGTTTTGACTCCGGCAGGAGACGTCTGCTAAATGAAAACAGGATATGCCTATAAACTAGAGTTTTAAGAGCACACGGGACTTCGCTACCGACAATGCGAGAGATGTACACATACGAAACTGAGAACAAAACCCTAAGATTCATGCAGCAAAATGATGAACGTCTGCTGTTAGAAATACTAGAGTTTTGATTTATTTATGATTAAGAGGGGGGGGGGGGTGACAAAAACGGAAGATTAGCTTTTTTCTCATTAATAGTGTACATGCACCTGTGTGAAGTGCACACTACTCATCTGCCACAAATTAATACCCGGCAGATGGCCCTGCTATTTACGGCAATATATGCAACTATTTACAGCAACAGTGATTGTATTCCCTGCACCATGGATGCAGAGGTCTTGGAACTGATGCATTGTATCCTAGCACCAGAGATGCTAAGATAACATTGCATGAAATTTTGTTAGAATTAACATTATAAAAAAAACAAAATATGCAAAATTTTAGGGCTTTCAATAATATTTTTACACATTAGCAGTACACGATGACAGTTCATCACAGAAAGTTTTAACAAAATCTTTGCCAAATTACTAACAAAAAACTTTATTTCAAAATTTTAAATGATTTTTTTTTCTGATAAAATTATAAATTTCCCCTCTTAGATTTTTTTTTACATATAGTACATATTATTAGTACCTTGTTACAGAAAGAAAACAGGAAAAAAAGCTTTACAGTTCACTTTCGCTAAACAATAATTTTTCCTAAGAGCCTTTTTCCCAGCAAAATTCTTGTTCAGAGAGCAATAAATAGGGAAGCATGAAGCATAACAAATTACATGATATGTGGAATCTTTAACAAAACAATTTGCCAAATTACTAACAAAAAATATATTTCAAAATGTTACAAATTTTTTTTTTGACAAAACTACAAATTTCCCCATCTTAGATTTTTTTACATATATTATATATTTACTACCTTGTTATAGAAAAAAAAAATGAAAAAAATTCTTTAGGGTTCACTTTCCGAAATTTTTTTTTTCTAAGAGTTTTTTTTCAGCAAAATTCCTGTTCAGAGAGCACTAAATAGAGAAGCATGAAACATATGAAAAATTGCACGATGTACGTGAAATCTACACTTTAAAAGCTAAAATTTAAGACCAATTTTATGTTCCTAAGTTAATTTGTTCAAGAGTTATAAAATAATATACTCGTAAACACACCCTTTTAACTGAAGCAAAAAATGGCATTTTCTAGAAAATATCTCAAACTTTGAAAGTCTAAAAAAAAAAAAACAAAACAAAAAAAAAAACTACAAGAGATAGAACACTAAAACTTGGGGTTTCTCCATTTCCCATATTAAACTTACTTTGAGGGGAATCTCATGAAAATCCGAAATGGTGGGTTACATTTCATTAAAATTTTGGTTGAATTGACATGGAATGGCTCAGTAGCCATCTAGTATAGCAAATGTTGTGCAAAAGATTTTTCAACGAATAGAATAACAAATGTGGCCCCCCTTCCTTCATAAATCTGAGTTCCAAACCCTTGACGACATACCAAACTGAAGCCTTAAATCTAGGTTACAAATTCTGTTTCCCAATTTTCAACCCAAACCTAATGAAGATTATTCCCCAGACTGAAGAAATTATTAAGCACCTCCCCCAGAAATACAGGAATTTACTAGTCATAAAACATGCGGCCTCCTGCAAAATAAACAATTAATTTCTGACTCTTCTTGGAAATATTCCAAATCTGAACTACTCGCCCTTGCAAGAGACCAGGACCTTGCCATTCTTGGAGCAGACAAAACAAACCAAATTGTCATTATGGATTAAGCTGACTATATTACTAAAATGTTGGCTACTATTCAGAAAATTCCTCATTCTACCCTCAGTTCAGACCCGACTGCCTATACAATTACTAAATTATCAAAATTACGCAACTCTGGCCTACTACCGACCTGTATCTCTCGGAATATGTTACCTCCCACTGATTCCTGAGTCCCTGAAGCTTTTGGATAGGTCAAAACTCATAAACAACCGGATAACCCTGTCCGACTGCTCATCTCAGGATATGCAAACCCAACTAAAAATCTAGAAAAATCTCTTGCAACCTTCCTGAAGCCTTTTACCACTGGTTCATCTTACTCTCTTAAAAGTACAATTGAAGCCATTAACAAAACCCTGCCAATTTCCGAAAACTCAGTTTTTCCTAGCCTCCCTTCCCTTGATGTTGAAAACCTCTTTCCCAATATCCCTTGTTCAGTTGTTTACTCCCACATAGAAGAAATTCTACTTTCCCAGAATCAATATAGTCGGGTTTAAACTTGTAGGGGACAGAAGTTTCTTCGGCTTCCAAAATACTGTCTACAAACAGAAGGAGGGAGCACTTATTGGCTCCCCACTGTCACCTGTTCTTGCTGAAATCTTACTTCAGCACCTAGAAAAGCACTATCTTAAATACTGCAGTGTTCAACAGTCTTTATACATAAGATATGTTGATGTTTTCCTTGTCTGGCCTCACTCAACTGCTAAATTACATGTTTTGGCCTCAGATTTATCATCCATAGTTCCTGGCAAAAAGTTTACTATAGAAATAGAAAATGAAGGGTCACTGCCCTTCCTTGACTTCTTGGTTTCACACTCTCCTAACCATACAAACTTCGAGTTCTCTGTATATCGTAAGCCTACCTCTATCCCGGTTCTGATCCCCTTCAATTCTTGTACACCAACCCCCTATAAGTATTCAGTACTTAGATTCCTAGTTAACAGAGCCTTTACCCACTCTTCAAATCCCTATTATTGTAATCAGGAATTGAAAATTAAAAAGATTGCAAAAGCACATGGGTACCCCACGGATTGTGTTAAAAAACTTATCCAACAATATAAAAGGAAGACTTCTATAACCCTCACCAGAAGTGTACCCACAACTACCTACGTGGGAAGTATAACCTATCTAAAACCAGTTGTTACTTTGCTAAGAAACACCTGCAAAAAATATTCTTTGGGAATTGGTGTCAAGACCCAAAACCTTTTTTCTATGATTAGGCATGATAGAGACAAAATACAAACTCTATCCTATTTTAGTGTTTACAGTATCCCACTGTTGGACATTAATGGACAAACTGCAAATCTCTGCTATGTGGGTTCGACCTATAGAAGCCTGGGAACCAGATAGGCTGAACATGGATATGCAATTGGTAAAGGAGCAGTTACTTCGACTTTGGCAAAAACTGTCATTGAGGGAGACCTAAAACCGGATTGGGACACTGCACTCTTGTTATCAACAGCCTCGACAAAAAGTTCTATGTTGCTTACTGAAAGTCTTCACATTATAAAACTGGGACCTAAGTGCTGCAATGAGGATATGCCTGTTTATGTTCCTAGTGCCTGGAGAGATCTCATGTTGGAATATCAAAGTGAGGAACCCTCAAAATAATTTAGGAAATTTTGTAAATAGTTTATAGTGATTGACATTTAATATCCTTCACTCATCTCATTTACATATTTGTAATCTTGTGCTCATCATTGTTACTATATAAGTCATGTACCGCTTCATAGTGATTTCACTCCTTTGCCTGATGATGCGACCAGAGTGGTTCGCGAAAGTGCTCACTAGAGCTTTTAAACTAACCCTTTTAATTGCAAATAAAGACGTTTTTTAACCTACGTTTTTAGATAATGATTGGGAGGTGTGGTGTTTGTGCTCTATATTAAGACAAATCTGATCGTGCTTTGACAGCCTTTATTACCCTTTGACTAGTAGCATGAAAGTAAAACCTCCAGTTTTTTAAACAAATGCAAGATTGAAACTTATTATTCAGGCTAAAAGTAAATGTTGCTAGAAAAAATAAATAAAAAGAATGGTAATTTTAATCATTCAACTAGAAGCTTCTTTCACAATTATGAGTCTTTCTTTTCACTAATTGTCAAGTTAATTCCTGTTGTTTCAGATGTAAGTTATACTTGTGAAAGACTTGGCATAACCCTGACATTTGAAGGTAACTTACCTTTTTGAGGTCTGTTTTCTTCTTGTAACATTTTGTACACGTTGGGTGTGAAGTTCGTGTAACATCTCGTAGGGCCATTATTCAGCATCTTTTCTGTAGGTTACACATGCATCCTTGCTGGTCAAGAACGTCGGTACCATTCACGTTGTCATTTTGATTTCTTTTTCTATTGTCATTGAGTTTAACTTCATTTGAGCAAATTTCTCTCTCTCTTTCTCTCTCTCTAATACTATACACCAGACTTAACTTTACTTAAAATACAAACTCCTCATAAAATTTCCTAATACAGCAAACATTCTCAACTCATAATATCCAGGCCACATACAATGACACATACACTAAACTCTACAACACTGACATTACTTAATACACTAATTCCTAAACAACACACATAAACCATATAAATTACCAATTCAATGCTGAAATTCCTATATACTCATACATTAATTCCTAAACAAAAATGCACTAACTACATAAATTACCAATTCCACCCCAAACTTCCTATGTACAAGATATACAAACTTACTGCTCCAAACTCAATCCATTTGCATACTTCTACATCATAATTCTTCATCTACATGTCTAATACCATAAACGTCAGTTCTTTCAATGACCTGCATTCTCACTGAGCCCTAACGCCCGCCACACCTTGCCTTAGGAGCTTTCAACTCATTCCCTAGTAGTCTTCAGGAAGCTCTCTCAAAACCATCTGCTCGTCTTCGGTAGCAAGGACAGCTGCTGTGCAGGCATTTTTCATTTATACTCAGGAAATTCAAATGTTAGCCAACAAGTTAATATACAGATAACTAAACATTTTTTATTATACACATCTTAAATAATTTTTCATTAAAGAGTAAAAATGACCACTGTGGTTAATGATGAGATCATTGTATGGTGAAGCTAATTGAATGCTGTGCTGTAAGATAGCAGGGAAACTTTGGGTGTACAGATTTCATGGGCCATCATAGCAAGCAAGGAGGATCAGGCAGAGTACAATGCTGGAGGGCAGTGACTCTGAGCTTCGACCATGTACTGTACATCCACGTCATCCAGCAAACACTGTTTCCATGTGATTAAATTTTCACACAGCAGCCCACACAAAATTTCTGAAAGGGAGTGGTCCAACAAGAAATCCATGGAACAAAGTGCGTCATGTTACAACACATTTATTGCATTGTCTAACTAGCTTTCAGAACGAATGAAATCAATCTAAAACTAAATAATCTAGGCCTTTACACAAAGGACATGACATGCTTCTGAGAAAAAGACATTCACCAATTGCTTAAAAAATGAAGGACATCACTGTACTTTTCAGCAAGTCACAAAACTGAGGCGTATTTTTTTTCCAAATTTTGATTGAATTTGTTTTAATTAAATTAAAAAAAAAATTCCACTATTGTTGCTCCAACTATAAATTTGTGCTACAGGAACTTATGATCAATGCTCCATATGCTCCAGTACAATGGGCTGAAGATAAAGATTTCACTTGCAGCTTTGTTTAATCAGATTGTGTGTGAATGTGTGTAAACCCTGTTTACTATGTGGTTAAAAAACAGACACATATAACATCGATGAAAAATGAAAAAGCTACCTAAAAATATTTAACTCACCTCAACATTCCCGAGCAAATTCTATCAATATAGCAATTAATAATCTGTGCCTTTGTCATTCACCAATCGCTTAAAATATGAAAGGCATTCACAGCTTGCTTTTCAGTGAGTCACAAAAATGGTGAGAATTTTTCCAAACTTCTATTCTATTATTTGTTTTATTTATTTTCATTAAATTAAAAAATATTTCCGTTATTGCTCATTAAACATTAAATTTGTGCTACAGAAAACTGAATGCTTATTATAGCTCCATAAGGCCCATGGGGTCAGAGAATAGGCTGCAGATAAAGATTGCACTTGAAGCTTTGTTTAAAACCAAGCCCTGAGATGCTTATTTCCTGGAAAAGAGCATAGGTAGTGGTAGGGAATTCTGGGTACCCAACGCACTTTGGGTCCCACTAGAGCTCCCCACATGAAGGTCTGCAATTGTCATCTAGTTAGAATTAATGCAGTAACTAGGAAGAATAATATCATTCTTTGACCGATATTACATTTTAACCAGCTGGTTTCTGTCTTTTACAAAAATACAAAAGGAACAACACGCCAAATTCCAATCAATATTAAAATCACTAAAATGTGTTCTGAAAGATTTTCTTTTTCAACTTGGCCATTGCTGGAATAAGATATTTTGAAAATTTGATTGTTTCCTTCATCTGAGCAATCAAGGGCATGGAGTTTCTTGGGTGGAAGGCTGGACCTTAGGGACTTGCCCCGTGTGTGCACCGAGCGACTCTGGAACACCCGTGGCCTTGCCGAGTTGGTCGGTGTCAGGCAGGAGGGTCACAGAACAGAGAATAAAAGACTTGATGGCAGTTTTAATCACCTGTGACAGGTTTGTTTTCCACCCTGCTGAGGTGAAACTGAGTGAGAAGGGAACAGCAATTGCTTTACTGGAAAAGCCGAATTCCAGCAGCAATGGGACCACTGCTGTTTCAAGAAAGAGGAGAATTGGAGCCAATATGCCCTGAAGCTTCGGTGGATTTCTGGCAACATTTTGTTCACGTAGACTGGCCAGTTAAAGGGTTAAAAAATCAGAGTAACAATTATGTGTGTTTATTCATTCTACCCACCTGTGCTGCTACACAAGAAATACAAAAAAATAATAATGACTCGCTTAATTATTATTCATCCATTTATTTGTTCCAGACAGGCATTTTTATCAAAACTGATCAGTTGTGATATGTTTTCCTTTCGCTCTTTATAAGCAGGAATTATCTTTTCTTTATAAGCAGGAGTTAAAATGATGTGGCTGTGCAGGCTAGGACCACGTTTTTTTAACACACAAGGTTGTGCCCATAAGAAGCCTGTAAAGCTTCCCCTTTGCGGGAGTGTGGAGGAGGCGGTCTGATGACGTCAGCTGTCTTACGGACTAACTAGTGCACCGAAGGTCAAAGCAATCGCAAATGTCATTTTGACTCTTGTTCAAAGAGCTGTTTTTTTCTGCTTCTAGAATAATTTTAGTGTATATATAGTAAGTGGAATAGCTAAGTCTGTTTGCAAATAGTTTATTCTTTCGAGTTCCTGCACTGTTGCAGACTGCAAGAATAACTACAGAAATACCAAAGGATACCCTATTACATACCACAGATTTCCGAAAGTGACCGAGCTCTGCTGGTTATGGAAATTACGATGTAAACAAGGTGATGCTTTTTTAATCCAGAATCAGGGGCATATAGATAGGGGGGAGGGGGGGGCTTCAGAAAAACATTTTAAAGAATAGACTTTTTTGTGCAAACTTCAGATGAATAAAATAATAGTCAGGAATTTTTTGTGGCAGCTTTAAAAGGAATATTAAAAAGAAAAGTAGTTTTTGGTTGTTTTTTCAGAAATTTAAATTTATAAAAACTGGATGACGGGAAAGCAGTTATTTCAGAGGACCTGGGGCCCCTTTTCATATCCATAGCAAAGGTTCCAATGAATGTATATTAACAAGAGAATGTGAAAGAAATATCAGTTCCAAGAATGAAAAATTTTTATCAATGAAGATAAGGTGTTATATGAATTAGTTTTTTGCACGCCTGCTTCAGAATATAATGAATTGAAAGTTCTTTTCGGTATATGCAGAGACCTGTGTTTTTTTTTGTTTTTTTTTTATAAGAGTTAAGAGAATTTTTTTACAAAGTGCAAAACATTGTGACATTATGTTTTTTTCTTTTTTTTATATATATTTAAAAGTAAATAATTTACATAGTTTTTTTTTTTTTTTTGGTGCCATGATTTTTAATTGGTACTTATTTATTTGCTTACTTATGTTCTGTATTTTTGTACAAATTGGAAAATTTCATTAGGCACTCACAGAAGTTACGTGTTTTGTAGGCCTGATCGTGAGACGTTTCAAAGAGGCTGGCCTTAGTTGTCTAAAAGAATAAAATCTGCATGACACGTTCAACTTTTGCGTAACCGTTTTGTAGTATTTTCTACTGGTATAAAACTAGGGCAATTATTTCAAAATACCTGTAAGCTCCAAAGAATTTTAATCATTAAAATGCCTATAACTTAATAACATGGAATTAAAAAAATAACTAATTGAGTGCTAATAGATTTTTGCAAAAGGGTCTAGAAGAATTTTTGCTGGGGGACAAGAGATTTTCCGGTACGTCACTGTCCAAAATGCTACGATTTGCTCCAAACATTTTGCTGAAGGCGACTATGAAAGGAATATGTAAAAGTGAACTAGTGGGGTTGCCGTAGAAAAAGCATTGAGCGGATGTTCCACCCAATCCATGGCGAACATGAAAAAAAAAAGTGAAAAATATTACGAGAAACTTATCAGAGGCAATGGAAATAAATTCCTCTAAAATTCAGTCAAGGCATTAAACTTTTCATGAAAACACGTACTATGAATCGAATGAGGCACATCAATTTGCAGCTGAAAGAGGAAGAAAAGAAATTAAGAAAACTCAAGCTTCTGAAAATAACTACATGAAGAAAGGAATTTTTTTCAAATTTTTTATTTCTCACATTTGTTCAAAGGTGCTCTGAGGATTTCTTTATATGGGTAGCCAAAAATATTGAAGATGCAAATGAAAATACACCAGAGAAAACATCTTTGAAAATACTGGTAAGTGTTAAAAATATCTCTGCCATGTCAAAGTATTTCCACTTAAAATCCCATACAAATATTAAAAAAATATGCAGCCAATAACGAAAAACAAAGGACCAAGCGATACCGGCCCCTGGGTCAACCCAACTGAGAAACGCCAGAGCATTTGTTTATCTACAGAATTTTACATAAGAAATCTTTAGATTTTTTTCCTGAGAGCATGTTGATACTTATTGTTAATCAAATTCGGAGACAAATAATTAGAAATTCATTTATTACAGAACTAAATATACGAAGTGATTACATGAACGCATTGCGTCTACCAACAAACTGCCTGTATGTCAATAGACAGCAGACAACTCTTGTGTTTGCTGGGTTCTCTTGTAAGGCAAGTGGACGTCAGAGGGAATGCTGTGCAGGAAAGCTCATCCGGTACTCCCGTATGAGCAAACCTAGTAGTCTATTAACCTTGACTAGGACAAGATTGCTTTGAATGTGACATAACACACTCCTGATAAAACCTAAACCTACTGATAAATAACTTCACTGCTTTGGAAACTATGTTTATGTATGCAGTTACAGTCAAACCCATATTTAACGGACTGCAATTTAACAGATTCCACGATTTTATGCACATTTTTTATGGTATGGATGAAATCACATTGAAATTAATGCTTGGTGTTTCCCAATTTAACTAACACATTTCCTCAATTTAGTAAACATTTTTTATTAATAACCCAATTATCCAGGTAATACAGCCTTGCAATATAACATAGGCCCAATACTGAGCTACCGACTTTTAGAAATAGGTGGTGGTGACTCGGTGTTGGGCCTCGGTTAAATTGCAAGGCTGTGCTACCTGGGTATATTAACCAGCATTTTCACGTTAAAAGTTTGCTAGAAAGAGAGCCTCGCATAATAGGAAAATTTTATGCATGCAGTTAACCAGCATTTCAAAGAACACCATTTGCAACACAGCTTGATGGAATCACAAATCAGTTTGCATTTTCTGCGACTATCAAGCGTAAGCTTCTCATAGGGGGAAACAAATGACCAACAAGTTCCAAAGGTGCGCAAAGTTTTCTTGCATGGGTGAGAAGCAGGAAAAAGAAAGGCGGTGTGGGGGAAGAAATTTAGGGTACCCTGGGAGATTGTTGTATGTAGCCATTCCTGAACTTCTGGAATTCTTCTCCAAATTGTGCTATTTTTCTTCTCAGTGTTAAATCTACAGGTCAAATTAAACATCACATCACATCTTGTTATGCAGCTTATAATACTGAAATCATTATTTAAGAAGTTAAATGCTCGAAAAAAACAAAAACAAAAAAAACTTTCGTATTTTTCTCGCAATTTTAAAGTCAGAGGTGTTTGCAAAGCAAGGCACGAAACCCTGAAATCATCGGCGTCTCCCAACAGCGCAAATGCATAAACTCGAGACATAAATGAACATGTATGCCCCCCTAGCACAACAAAATTATTTGTTACTATTAGTACCTCTAATTATTATACTTATGAGCAAAGTTGTTACTGATACTTCGAAAGATAAAATGGTTTCACTCTGGGAAGTACTTAGTACCTACCTATACCTTTTGCTCACAACAGTAAATTATTTTTGGGTTGAGCTTGCAGTATTAATTTGTTGATAAAAAGAAATGAATTCCTTCAGTGAAATTTAAGTAACCTTGATTTCAACAACTACATGATATTGTCTTTAACATGTACCACACTAAGAATGTTAATAAAAAATTTGCATTTGTATAAAATAAGCCAATTACACACACAACATACCTTTTATAAAAGTTTTGCCTTTCTTTCCAATTGTAAAATTATCCATTTGGCAAATAAATAAAACAAGAAAATCTGCAGTCAAGAATGCCATTTTCTTATATCAAGGAAACCACTGCTAAATAGATTGTTTCTGAATTGCATGCAGGGAGCTCATGGGTGCCACTAAAGTGCTTACGCCAAGATTGAAAACAGACACACAATACAATGTAAGGAGTTGGGCTATATCGATCAATATGACAAGAGGGAGAATATATATATATAATAAACTACCTCCCTCAACCTCAACTTTATAGGCTGATAAAACAAAAAAACGAATACTGCCATTTCGGTGACCAGTCCAGCTCTTTTCACGGCAGAGTTAGAACTGGCAATATCGCGTTTTAAACTTAAATTTAAAAATGAACGCTTTCCCATTTTTTAAATCACTGTTTGCTACATCAAGATATAAAAGGTGCGAGTGTTTTTCCTTTTTTTTTTAAACCAAAAATTAAAGTTCAAAATCGGAACTTCAACTGTCCGTCGCCATATACTGTGATATGCAATCGTTTTTTCTGCAGTGAGTAGGTAGTGGCATTTTTTAACTTTAATTTTGTTAAGAAAATTGCCAAATGCCCGTTCTGTGATTTGATATAGCAAAAGATGACTAAGGAATGGCAAAACATGCATTTTAAGTAAAATTAATTACAACAATTAGTACTGAGGTAGCTCACTCTGCCGTGAAAACGATTTTATGGGTCACGGAGACGACACCGATTCTTTCACGGACAGATGAAAAACCGAGTTTGAAATTTAATTTCGCTTAAAAAATTGGAGGTGTGTAAAAATGCGAGTCCCACTGCTTTATTTTGAAGCAGAGACTATGAAGTAGGAAAGCAAAAATTCTTTTAAAAAATGCGAAGTCGCTATTTTGCACGGTTACGGAAAAATAAGAAATGAACATCGTTGGAAACAATAAAAAAAATAAGGAATACATTCAGGAAGAGAAATAATAAGAATAAAAAACTCCCTCAGAAGGATTCAACGCGCGGAAAATCACGGAACATTCTCATGTCCCTTCGAATGGGCATTTACGCCGAACTTGCAGAAATGTGATGAATCCTGAAAAACGCACTTTCCGACCGGAAGAGAATAGCCAAAATTCAGAAAATTTGGTAGGTAAGCAATCGTGTCGAACTTTTTAGAACATTTTGATCATTTTTAAAACATTTGGTGCAACTCCACAATTTCATTGATTACAGAAATACAGATAACTTTCGGAGGAAAAATAATTAAAAAATATTCTCACAATAATAACAGGTTTCCAAAATCTTCAAAAGACAAATCCGTCCCCAGAACGGAATAATGGCAGCCATGAGGGAGCTTTACTGAGGCCAAATGTCTCAAAACAACTTTATTCTGTTCTTGGCAGTAATACCATACTAATACTGATAACACAGATTCTGGGGCTTTATTAGTACTCTCATCAATATTAAGGGGAAAATATTCCTGTCTTAAATGGGAAAACTGTTGATCTTTAATGGTTTTTGCAAATCCATACTTCAGCTTGTATGATGCAGTAGTGCGACTCAGTTGCAACATATTTAATGAAGTCACATCCTGTGCTAAGGTTTTAGCGAGCTCAACAATTTCAGGTGCAATAGCAAATGACAGGGAATGTTCTGCAATGAAAGAGCACATAAGAGCCTCTGACTTCGCTTTTCTTGTAGCAAGGTCAATAGTTCTACTGCTATCACACAGGCCTTTCAAAGTGGCATATGCAGAATTCAAAACTTGGGTTCCTTTTACTGAAGGACGAGCTTAGCAATGGGACTCTGAAGTAGTGTGGTTTATCAGTGATTTAACACCTTTACTATTATAGCGAATGGAGATGTTGCAAGATGTGCATAAACATGACCCAGCTGTAACAATTTTCTGACACCATATTCCAGCTTTCTCCTCCTGGGAGTCTTTTTTCTAGCAAATCCCACCAGAATTTATTTTTGACTGAGGCCTCTAATGTTTTGAGATAGTCAGTTTTGGTTAAAAACTTCATCGTTGATGATGAACTTAACTTAAACTGAAATCATGTAAACTTTCAATTCCCTAAGAACATTCATACATCACTCACTCACACACACACACACACAAGCCCCCCCCATCACTTTTGCCTAAACAGAAAACCACAAACGTTTCAGCAGGGAAACAAAGACACCTTCTCAGTCACTGACTTACTAATACAATGAGGCAGGCTGCTCCCGTGCGTAGGTGCAAACGCGCGAATCACATACTTTACTTGCTTTAACTCTCCATGTTCCAATTCCACATCACTCATCAGAGCGAAAAAACGTTTTTTTTTTTTTTGTATCGAGGAGCAGAAGCGCCCGACGAAATGACCGAGAATTTACGCGCATGCCCTTCCCACAGAAGAACAGACAACCACAGCATGAACTGCAGTCTTCATGTCGAGACTTCAGGCGTCAAGCTCGACTCAGCTGTATCCGCAAGGAAGACATTGTCACATTAATTCATTGGTGAAAAGCAATTTCTTTTAGCAAACACTTTTGTCATGAATCGTTTTAAATGATTTTTTTTGTTTGCTTTGTTGCTTATTAGAACTCAAAATTTAAGTCTTAAAAATGTCTTCAAAGCTAAACATCCGGAATTCCGGGTATAAAAGATCGCCAAAACCCGGAAATCAGGGTTAGACCCGGAACACAAACAGCCCTGTAAAGTACGCTTAAATTTTGATGCTACATACTGAAATCTAATACGTTCTACAAATTATGTATTTAATATGCAAAGTAAATGTACATGTATTATAACATTTTTGACAACTTTCATAATTAACAGTACTATAAATAATTTAAATTTCCCTCGAAGAAAGATAACTTTAGCTGCTTACGTATTCTGTTATGAACACTAGCTTAATCTGAATATTGCATTTATTCGAAATCCTTCCATGACTGAGTGAATTTCACGATTTTACATACAAGACTGTTGGTCCCTTGAAGTTAAATCGAGGCTTGACTGTACAACCAAAATAATGTTACAAGTAGCCACACCTCCTCTCAAAGATATCCAATAATAATAAGGTGACAAAACATGGTATTTGAATTTTAAAACCCCACCTGAGTGTTTCAAATGAAATTTTGCATAGTTACTACTAAGGGGGTCAACATTCCACGTCAATTCAACCAATTTTTTTGGGGAAATGCAACTCACCATCTAAGATTTTGATGAAATTTGGCATGGAGGTATACTTCACCAAGATACAGAAAATGACTAAATTTCAACCTCCTACACCTGATAGCTTCTGAGATATGGTGCTCTAAAGTTTCACTGAACATCAATCTCACACGCAGAGTGACTGAGTACCACTTTTCACAAAATGCTGCATAACTGTAGTGCTATTTAGTTTAGAAGAAAGAACTTTTGTACCCTTATGCAAAAGAGCTTCCAGAATAAGAAATCATTTTAAATTTCATTGAAAACACTGAATAAATCAATCAAATATAGTGGTAAAGTAAAAATTTAAGAAAAATACTTGCTATTCTATATAAGGCTCTACAGCAAATAGCAGAGGTATGAGTGAGTTCTTTTTTAATTGTGTATTGGTCTTTGACATATACTGTCACATAACAAGAAAAAATATATAGTGGCTTTCTGTTTGCTTTTTGGAGATATGTGCAAGTATCTGAAATGTGTGTGGTGTCCCACTTCATCAATTCAGCCACTTTTTGTTTTTATTAATTATAACTCATCTCTGACATTCAGAAAATTTCACAAGGAGATAAAACTACACAAGAGCACACACAAAAAAAGTTTTCTAATGCTGTATTAGTTTCAGAGTTACCTTACCATATTAACAAATTTAACTATATGGCTAGTTCAGCTGCACCCCACATCAAGTATGGTGAGGCTTTAAACATTTTCAATCATTTAAAAATATCTGCTATTCTCTTATTCAGGGTTCGTACACTTTTGGGGGAAAAAAATTCAAGGACTTTCCAGGCCTTTTCCAGGACATATACAAAAAATTCCAGGATAATTATTACGCTTTACAGTATCATGTTCAAATTATTTTTTAAAAGCAATTTCAGTTTTAAGTAATAAAAATGATAAAAGATGCAAAAGGATGAGTGTGCTTTTTTACTCATTACATTTCTTTTTAATGTTTTTAATTGGAGAATTACCCAATAATGCTAAATTGAATCATGATGCAATTACCACAAGGCTATTCAGAAAATCCTTTCCCTCAATCAGAAAATGATTAATTCAATCAGTCATTTTAGCTGCATCACTATTCTGCACTATCTTCCACGTAATCAGACTATTATTGATAACAACTGAAATTATTATAAAATAAAGCGAGGGCAGATTCAGAATTTAAGAATGGGGAGGGCATACGTCTAACAGAGGACTGGTAAAAAAATCTCTGAGATTTATATCCTCCAAAAAACATGGTGGTAAAACATGGGGGACCTATAAGGGGGAGATGGGGTGCTTGCCTGTCAGTGTACATCACAAACAGCAGTTCTGAAGTACTGCTGTGTGGATCACTGAAAAGTTCGGGCCAATGTAAGACAAAAACGTGGAGTTGCAAATCCATAAGTGAGAAAGTGTGATGTCTGAAAACAAGAAACGAGAGACAAAGCATAGCACTTATCTAATTACTCAATCCCCCTATTTTGGAATGGGGCATGTGCCCGTTATGCATGCAGGTGGATTCTAGCTCTGATAAAAAGTGTTTCCATACATGGGAATGATTTTTTTTTTTTTTTTTTTAACATTCCCAATGACTGCCACTGGTGGCTGCATATTGGGATGTGACTTTTGAAGGCAATGAAAATCTCCCCCAATTTGTAGTACAGTTATGTCAAATCAAAAAGCATAAGCCACGGAATCACTATGCACCTCAAGAAATGATTTGGGAGTGGACGATCATAGAAGGGTGAACCAATAGAGTTTAAAAGAGAAAGTGTAATTTTAGGAACATGGCGACAAATTTCAAATAAGTTTCATCATAGAAGTCAGAAAGTCCTGGCCCACCACCCAACCCAAAAGAATCTAACCACCTTTATTTTATGTCTACCAGTTCATTTGCCTCATATTACTTTCCAAAAATTATTTTTCATATCAAACAAGATTGCCTCAATTTACTCTTTTCTTTAAAATCACAATCACTGCTAAACTAAATTTATGAAGTGCCACCCCAAAATGTGGAACTAGCCAAACTATTTATAAAAACCTTAAAGATAAAAAAATTTCAGTTTTTTATTGTTATAAATTAGGATATTCTAAAGTATTTTACATAAATGAAAAAATGACGAGCATAAGGAATCTACCTCCAGTTTACCAGCTTCAATCATAACCAGAATAACCACTTTTGGTTCAACTCCCAAAACATAAGACATCTTAATTATATGAATTAATTTTTTATAAGCTTTTTTAATAAAAATTGAAGTTTGTCAGTTATATAAATCAAAATCTGATCAATGCATTAAGGACAATTGATTGAATTGTTTTGGCAACAAATTCATAGTAAAATGTACAGCAAAAATATGTTTCAGGAGCCCATGAGTATTTACTGTATGAGTATATATAAGGTTTTACATTACTTACCAAAGTTTTAGTCCAATAAGAAGCCCAATTGTGGAAGTTAGTTGCAGAAAGTTATAACTTTTTGGAACAGAAGAGTTCACTAGTCTATTTACATGAACTTCTTATGAAAAACACTAAGTAATTATGAAGATATAAGATCAAAACTGGTTTGAAGTTCAACATGCTTCAAAGAAAAAAAAAGTTTATTTCTATTGTAAATTGTATAAATATAAAAATTTAATGTTTTAGTATTAATTCTCTATATGTTTGGAAGATACCACAAATATGGAGTATCAATGGATGGTTATACAGATTTAAGATTGCTGACTTTGGTTTCAAGTTGTATATCCATTTTTTTAAGTACTGCTCTTTTCTCATGAGCAGTTTTTCTAAAGCTATTAGATTTTACAATGCATGTAATGTTATTTGTAGTTTCAGCTTTTGAAGCTAAATCATCAGCAGAGTTAAGTAATTCTTTGACTTCTCCTTCAACGAGTTTCCTTTTCTTTTTTATGTTATCAATTTCATCTAAAATAGCTTTCCTTTTTCCACATATGGCTGCTTTTTCCTTTTCTTTGGACTTATCATCCAAATAATGTATGTATTTTTGCCGCACAGCTCCAACTGATAACAGAAGGGATTTTGAGATATTCACCTTATCAATACCACCTACATAGGATATATGATCATAAATAATTCTCTGTGCTACAATTGACTCCTCTCTCATGTTTTCTACAATGAGCTCCTTATTGACTGAGAAACCCCGCTCAACAGAAGCTTGCCCATGTGACAACAGTAAAAGAAGTTTCACAACTTTCCACAGTTCACTAAAAGCTTTAGTAGAAGACATGTACTCATACAATAATGTGTCTACTCTTTGTTGTTTATCTTCTGGATCAAAGTTTATGAATGAAGATTTTACTGCTGCAACACTGGTCACAAATTCCTTAAACTGCCATATTACACCATCACATAATTCTTGTTGTATTCTATGAGCATCAACAAGAAGTGTGAGAATGGATGTTAGATTCTTAATACAAGTCTCACTATTTTTTGACATCAACCGAGGATCTAAACACTTCATGTGGCGAACAAGGGAGTACTTAAGTGGATTTTTTCCCAATAGCTTCACAACTAGCTTTTGCAAAAATATTTGGCATTCCATTCTAAACTCCATAAGTTTGCGTTCACTAATGCTCTTAGCACTTAATTCTTTCAATGCCTTCTCTGTTTGAAACCCAACATCAATTTCTTTGTAGTGACAACACTGAGATGCATCTATAAGGTCTACTTGTAACAGCTTGTAACTGTAACAGAGTTAGCTTCTGCCATTACGGTTCTTTTAACAAAACAATTCATCATATTTCTTAGCATCTTTTCAAGATCTGTGGCCATAAAAGGCATCATTGGCTTACCTGACTGATATGCCTTGAGAAATGGTACCAGGTGTTTTGAAACTGAATTGAAGAAATGCAGTTTAACCAAAACAAAAGGATCTTTAGTGAAAGTTTTGATAGCATCAAATGATACAATGAGGGGATTCTTGATTCACTTCTTTTCAACTTGGTTAACATAATTTTCAATGTCTGCCCAAATTTCTAATGCTCGCTCGCAGGCAGGAGTATTTTCTAGCCACCTGTGTGGGCAGAATTTTAATGGCATCTTACTGGCTAAAATTATTTTAGAAAAATCTTCCCTTCTTGCAGGTGAATCTTTAAAAAGCCTAAATAATGATGAAAGCAACTTTTGAATTTCCCACCCTGTTGCTGAAGCTCCATGTCGAAAGGCATTGTTTACAATGTGAAGTCCACAGCTCCCTGTGTTTAGGAGTTGGGCATTTGAGTCAGCACTAAGTGTTGATTGCAGCATATCAAATAACTTCCAATTAACATTGGGTCCATCCATTGATAACTGCACAATGTTACACAGTGGGAGGCACACCATGCATTCAAGGAATTTTTCCATCATTATGTCTGCACGACCCAAAAAAACTGATGACAAATATCTGGTTGAAACTGTTCCTTTCCTCCCATAAACGAACATGTATATCCATTTGTTTTGACTGACTAAACTTGTTTAAACTTTCGTCAAACAAAATCACAAAATTTTCATTTTCAGTTTTGACTTCCTGAAACAATACTGATTTAAAGTGAGGTGCCAAACCAAAGCAACAAATGTAGGAACATTTTTTTGCCACAGCTGAAGTTTCCAGCAATTCTGCTGTCAGAAAACATTAGGCGGAATAAAACATCATTATCTGCACAAGACCTGTAGAGTAATGGGATTTAACCACTTTCAAACACCACAATGCTTCTGCTTTAATGGTTGTATTTTTTTCAAGAGGAATATGCAGAGGATTAGATGTGGATGCAATAGGCTGTACTTGCTTATCACTTGATACACATAGCAATTTATCAACAGTTAGTGGAACATTTTTACAGCTTTCTGTCAACATACTATGTTTTTTTCCTTTCATGTGGCTTCTTAAAGCGGATTCCCCCATATTTGAAACATCTATTATTTTAATGCATAAAATGCATTTTGCAACATGGTAATTGCTTTCATCTTTTTTAATCCATCCAGCATATTTAGAATTTATTAGCCAAAGATCATTAAAAGTACACTTACCCATATTTAATGGGAGGGGGATGAAAAAAAAATTAGTAAATCAACTGAAACAGTAAATGAAAACCAAAAAAATATCTAAGACCAGGAACCACACTGAATTTGAATGACTGTCTCACACAAAGGAAAACACACAACTAAAAATTGAGAATTTCCCCTGAGTAAGGGGCTACATGTGACCAATTACTATAGGCCAGATTTTAAGTAATTAAAGAAAAAGGGGTCTTACTGCTATGTTGTTTCCTGCTCCCTCAGCTTTGTCCTTTAGACAGCCTGGGTTGCAAATGCTTTGGCATTGATTTAGTCTTCATTCAAAACAAGGAAATAACACTTAGTGAAGTTACTGTTTTATGACCTGTCTGCCAATCAGTAGACTGAGAGTGTTGTGCTAAAAGACTGTTACAAAGCATCACCTCTTACAGCTGGGCTCCAAACCAGAGGAAAGGAAATGTCAACAAACACTTAAGTGCCTGAGGGAAGCAAAACTTTGTACTGGGTCTCCTCCTCCAAGTCTCAAATCTTTCATACTTACCCAGCTGGAGAGTGGACGTAGGGCTTCAAGGTCAGCAGATTCACCATGACATTTAATCGCGATATGCCCTCCAATAATTAAAACTTATAGCACAAATCTTGAGACTGCCTTCCCAGAACAACAAAAAACTTGGTATTTCGCTATTTCAATTTCTTACTCAAAAGTGCAGTAGATTACCAGATTTTTCATAAGATTTTCACTCCTTGGAAAAATCAGTAGTTTGTCAAAAATTGTAGACCTGACAAAAGTGCTATTCAGTAAGCATACAACTTCCAAAGAGCTGAAAGTGAAAAAAATAATAATAAATAAAAAAATGGTGATGCCCTCAAAAGGCACCTCAATAAATGCTTTGAATAAGATATAATTACAGGGGGATTGTGAGATCAAATCAACAATCTGAAATTAACGCAACACAATGAAGATAACGGACAGTGCATGGCCAAGTGAGCTTACAAATACGAAATTTAAGATTTTTTATTTTAGCTTTTATATAAACTGGTTTATCCTGCTAAAACTATAAAATCTTTTGCTTTAAATTTAAAAATTAAAAGTCTAATATATATATATATATATATATAGACTTTTTATTTTCCAAATATCCTGTGTTTTAATTAGTAAAAAAGTCCGGAATTCAGGATAAAACCCCGACCACAATCACCCCTCTAATTAGCAAAGGATCAGCATTTGGAGAGCGGGGGGAAGGGGGGGACTTACAAAAGCGAGGAGGGGAAAATGATGCAGTTGGCATAGATTATAAAATGCTTTTCAACATATGAGTGACCTTGCACAGCTCTGCAGTTTAAGGTTTATTACGCAAGTTTATCAAGCACAGGATCGTAAAGAACGGATTCTATTCTTATACTGACCTTTGAATTTGATTTGGACTATTTTCTACAAGGGTAGGTTTCCCCAGGTCTCTTCTCTCTGATAACATACCAAAACTTTGTTGCAATCAAACAGATTTTATGTGAGTTAACATTCCTAAGCTTGGAGAATGAATACTGCTCTTATATCTAGGCCTTTGAATTTAATTTCAACAATTTTCAACAGGGTAGGTTCCTAGGTTGTACCTAACAGCATACTAAAATTTCGCAGAAATCCAACCCCTTTTACGTGAATCATTGTACGGACAAATGGAAAAAGCCAAAGCATAAACGTTTCTGCAACCTACAGTTCAAAAGGGTTAGTAATTTCTAAAATAAAAACATAACAGCGTGAAAACTAGCTCATAAACAGAATATTTGAAACTACAGTATGCACTCTTAATTATTAGGGATGGTAGGGGGAAGGGAATAGAACTGTCCATAATTAGCATGTTTTCGTTGCGCTAGGCGCTTAAAGCACTGCTGAATTCTGTCAGACCCCCACGTACCCCCAATGGTCAAATGATCGAAATGTGCTGATGTTCATGGAATGAAATGGCTGATCAGCTATGATAACCGCATAAAAGTTTGAAGGGGGAGGGGGCAATTTTTTTAATTTATGCAACATTCTACATTACTCCAGTATTTATCTTGTCATTATCAACAATAGCAATGTAACTATCGCTTACGATCGCGGATATCGGCCAACTGAAAATCTGCCATACCACTAAGGGATACAACACACAGGTATCCTGTTACAATGTATTGTAACTGAAAAAAAAAAAAAAAAAAAAAAAACCTTTCAGAAATTAATATCATCAAGTCAGGGTGTTTCAAAAATCCGGTTTCCTTTATAATGTTTAAAAACACGTTTTTGCTTTTTTTACCTGTCGTGTATAATAAAAGAAGTGGGTTGATTTTTTATGGAATCAGACGTCCATATGTCTGATTGTCTTCGTCTGAGTTCACACGCTAGCTACTGTGTACAAGTAGACCTATTTTTTCAGCTGAAAAATATGTAGTTTTGTATATATTCAGAGTATAAGTCATTCCGTATTCCAACAGAAGTGAATTCAGCAGATGCAAAATCAAGAACATCAAGACCCACCCAACACCATGTTTCTGATTGTCTGCTGTTTATATTCAAGAAATGCGAATATGGATCAATGGTGAATGCAGCAACTATGGTTTTTATTTATTACCAAGAAAAAAAAAAAAAAAAAAAAAAGGAGCCTGAAAGCTGTAAAGGATATTTCTCCACCTCCCCTCCCCACCCGTGCAGAAAACATTCTGATTAAGATCAAGCAGCAGGAGCATGCGTCCACGCACACTCACACACAACCTCTGGACTGTCCTGATGGAACAGCTTCTTTTCATTTGGCACATCGCCATAAATCACCACTTGCAGATCACTGAAGTGTCTTCCTCCTTCACCCTAACTATAGGAGAAAACGTAAAAAAAAAATGCTCCCCAATTTTCGACAAAATGACCAAATTCACGTCATAACGTTGCAATTTACTAAAAATACATTTATCTGCTGAATGTCACCTAAATCCACTGAAAACTTTTTAATTATAGATTTTTTATTAAAACAGTAACTCAGAAGTCTGAATAAAAATGTATTTGTAAATGCATTTACGGCACCTCTATTCATAGTGATTGTGGAATAACTTTTTACGGGTCTTAGAGGTTATTTTTAATGAAAGTTGGTTGTCAAATTTTCGAACTAAAGCCTAGTTCGTCATCAGGACTATGTCACTGGAGTAGTTGCTGCCACTCAATTGGAAGAGTCCATATGCAATTATCGTTAATTGTGGTACTTCTTCTTGCTATTTCGACCCCTTCTTCTAGTTGCCTCTTTATACTGGTGGGCAATTATTTTCACTGAGTCCCAATTTATGGAGTGTCCACTTGCTTGTATATGTCTGTCTAGCCCTGTTTTGTTCCCAATGTTCCTAATAAGCTGCTTGGTGTTCTTTCATTCGGACCTTAATACTTCTCCCTGTTTCTCCTATATAGCTGAGTCCGCAGTTACAGTCGATGCAGTAAATTACTCCTTCCTGCAATTGGATGTCCAATTCTTTCTGCTTTAAAGCTGGCAGGAATTTCTTTATTTTGTTATTAAGATCTGGAGCTAGCCTGATATTATATTTTGCTCCGATCCTTTTCAGTTTCTCGAAAAGTCCCTTGTGGTACGTAATTTTGCTGGTGAATTTGAAGTTGGTTTTTTCCTGCTTCTTTTTTGGCACTTGTTTAAATATTTTCTCAACATATGGGGAGGGGTAATTGTTTTCTGCCAATATTTCCTTTAATTCTTCTTTGTGAAGATCTTTTTGAGTAGCTGAAGAGACCAGGATTTCAATTTTTTCCAAAAATTGTCTCGCCATATTCGATTTAATATAATCAGGGTGGAATGAGCAGAAGTCTAACATCTTCCCTGTGTTGGTGGGTTTTCTAAAAAGCTAAGTGAATATTTTCCCCTCTCTTGAGGTCAAGGTTAAATCTAGGTAATTGATGCTATGGTCTTTTTCTTGTTCCAGGGTGTACTGCAAGGTATTCTCTAGTAAGTTAAATTCTTCCAGAATCTGAGAGGGAAGAGATTGGTCCACAGTATCTACTATAATTAGGACATCATCCATGTACCTTGCATAGAGAGCAAACAAGGAGGGTTATATAAGGATTTTTGCCTCTAGTTTACTTATATAATAATTTGCTAGCAGAGGTGCTAGTGGAGAACACTATAGATCAAACTGTCAAAAATCTTAAGAAATTAATCAGCTCTTTAAGAAATAAAAAACAGCTTAATGAGCTTTTCAAAAACTTCTCCACAATCCAGTCAAGAATTCCACAGATCTATGGTACGATAAAAGTTCACAAAGAAGGCCATCCAGTAAGACCTATAATAGACACTAGAAATTCGCCACTCTCCAACATTAATTATTATTTACTTGGTCACCTCAGAGATATTTTCTCTTCTCCTCCCTACCTACTAAAAAATTCCATGCAGCTAAAAGGAAAACTGGACAACTTGCCAGAATTAATTCATCCAGTAATGGCAAGCCTGGATATAGTCTATGTATACCAACATTAACCTGGACCTCCTACTGGAATTCATTGCAGATGACCTTGCGGAAAAAATAGTATTCCATAATCACAATAGAGAAATACTACTTGGCATATATGAACTGCTCCTATTTTCCTTCAAGAATAATTTCTTCCAGTTTGGAAAGAAATATTACAGGCAAACTTCAGGACTTGCGATGGGTTCTCCACTAGCACCTCTGCTAGCAAATTATTATATAAGTAAACTAGAGGCAAAAATCCTTATACAACCCTCCTTGTTTGCTCTCTATGCAAGGTACATGGATGATGTCCTAATTATAGTAGATACTGTGGACCAATCTCTACCCTCTCAGATTCTGGAAGAATTTAACTTACTAGAGAATACCTTGCAGTACACCCTGGAACAGGAAAAAGACCATAGCATCAATTACCTAGATTTAACCTTGACCTCAAGAGAGGGGAAAATATTCACTCAGCTTTTTAGAAAACCCACCAACACAGGGAAGATGTTAGACTTCTGCTCATTCCACCCTGATTATATTAAATCGAACATGGCGAGACAATTTTTGGAAAAAATTGAAATCCTGGTCTCTTCAGCTACGCAAAAAGATCTTCACAAAGAAGAATTAAAGGAAATATTGGCAGAAAACAATTACCCCTCCCCATATGTTGAGAAAATATTTAAACAAGTGCCAAAAAAGAAGCAGGAAAAAACCAACTTCAAATTCACCAGCAAAATTACGTACCACAAGGGACTTTTCGAGAAACTGAAAAGGATCGGAGCAAAATATAATATCAGGCTAGCTCCAGATCTTAATAACAAAATAAAGAAATTCCTGCCAGCTTTAAAGCAGAAAGAATTGGACATCCAATTGCAGGAAGGAGTAATTTACTGCATCGACTGTAACTGCGGACTCAGCTATATAGGAGAAACAGGGAGAAGTATTAAGGTCCGAATGAAAGAACACCAAGCAGCTATTAGGAACATTTGGAACAAAACAGGGCTAGACAGACATATACAAGCAAGTGGACACTCCATAAATTGGGACTCAGTGAAAATAATTGCCCACCAGTATAAAAGAGGAAACTAGAAGAAGGGATCGAAATAGCAAGAAGAAGAAGTACCACAATTAACGATAATTGCATATGGACTCTTCCAATTGAGTGGCAGCAACTACTCCAGTGACATAGTCCTGATGACGAACTAGGCTTTAGTTCAAAAATTTGACAACCAACTTTCATTAAAAATAACCTCTATAAGACCCGTAAAAAAGTTATTCCACAATAAAAATGTATGTTTGTAATTCAAAGAGTCCATATCATCACAGAAAAAAATTTAAGGATTACTGTTTAAATAAACCATGGCATCTAAAAAAATTAATTCACTTGCTTTTCCCCGTAATTTATAATTGCAGTTTCTTTTTTTTTTTCAATCCGATTTTGCAACGGAAGAATTTTTTTTTTTTTTTTTGCATCTGCTAAAGTTTCAAACGGAATTTGGCGAAATTTGCACTAGAACTTTATACTTTATTGTGATGTATCTTAACCACTGTAAAAATTTTACTGTGTTATTTTCAAAATGTGAAATATGTTATTTTTAAAATTCAGGAAAATGGATTTCTGAAAAATTCCTCTTAGTCCTTTTGAGCCGTGGAAGTGATAAACAGGTGTTTGCTTTCTTCCCAACCAAGGGCTTGGGATCAGCGCTCCCAGCTGTCAATCAACCGTTGCTATGGTAACACCCTTTCTGCTCCAGGCTCACTCTGTCTAAAGAGGACATCAAGCTCAGGGCTAGAGAATGCATCAAGCTCCCCTTCCTAACAGACCTGCTAGTAATCATCCAATTTTATTGCACTGGAAGTAGTGCTTCTCCCCGCCCCAACCAAATTAGGATTTGATGCACATCCGAAACACCACAAAACACCACCGTTGCCGGCGGTTTCTTTGAGAACAGAGGAGAGGAACTTAAAAAATGAAGGGGTAACAGTCAGTAACACGATTTCCTAAAAGGGCATTTTTTAAGCACTAATTTCAAAGATATCACTAATTTCCAGGATATTCAAGGCCTTGAAAACGTAATCATGATTTTCCAGGACTTTCCAGGTTTTCAAGCACGCGTGCGCACCCTCCTGCTTATTGCAGATTGCAAAAATTCCTGAAAAAAAAAAAAAAATACTGACAAATCTCCATAAAACAGAATTTTAAAAATTTTACCCCCCAAAAAAATTAACATTTCCACAAAGACAAACAGTTTTTATATGTGCATGACTGGATATTACAATGAACCATGCTTGCAATGGATGGGGCACCAGGGAACAACTGCAACTTGTCAGAGAGCACTTTTTAAAAGAAAATGTGGCATAGGGGGAAGGATACACAGCATGATTCCTAAGGTCATACAAATTTGTTTTGACTTCATCACAGACCCTGTGTTCAACTGACCACCAGTTCAAATGGGGTTAGTTTTATGACATTGTAAAACTCCCCAAGTGCTGAAATAAGAGTGGGGGTCAAAGATTTCTCTTTCCTCACCTTACCCTCCTAGGGATGCCTTCCAGCTAAAGAGAAATAAGGTTTCAGTCCCTCATTTCCAATTAAGAAAACAATGGTTCAGATGCTCAGGCTGGTTTCACTGTGGGCAGGCTATTCAGAAGTCTCTTAAACTTTGTTGTGAAATATATTGGCTTCCTATATTTTCTTTTTTGTGTATTATCTGAGTGTGGGACAAGTTTGTCAACCTCAATCATGGAAAAAGATAATGACCAGTGTAGTGTTGTATCATTTACTAATACAGAATGCAATAAATCAAGTTATGTGAAGACAAAAAGGGTTTCTCAGTAGTGAAGAACTTTCTGTTGCTGACAAGGAACTTATTTCTTTAAGAGCTAATATTCCACATAAAGATATAATATCTCAGTATGTTTACATCACAAATGTTAGGTAAAGAATGATAATATCAGTTTATTCGCATAAAACAGCAAACAACTGGTTGCAAGCTTTCTTTGACATACTACTACCCGTTTTTATCTAATTTATCACAAATGTTATTATCTGAAGAAATATGAAAGCTACCAAGTAACTTGTTGCAACCCTTTTGGTGACCATGATGTGAAAAAAACCTGTTAAGAGGTCTCTGCATCAAGTCAGTACACAAATAGCCCAACAGCTGCAATCTAAAAATATCAGTGTATGCCCAGGTCAAAAATTATGTCCTCAGTGTCATAGAAAAGCTTCTAATTTAAAACAACCTGTAGAAAATGAAGTTTTAAGTGAGGCTGATGACAGTGAAATGGTCCCTGATGATTTTATTATTAAAGAATGCGCTGCTAAAGAAGTAAATGAAAGTTTATCTGATTCAGGATTTTCACTGTTAAAATTACATTTCTTGCCATCCCATAGTAAATCGGCATATGGAAAAAGCAAACTTCTTCAAGCAAAGTCAGCTATGCAGAGTAAAATATCTTGTGTTCTGGAGTATGGCTATACAGCTCAGTCTTCTACTAGGGAGGATAATGAGGATGAACACTCCATAGATGAATTAAAACTAAAAGCTCATGATTTGGATAAGCTTGTTGCTTTAATGAAAGAAAAGATACCTACTGTTAGTTGTCAAAAAATTAAATTCAGACATTAACAATGGCTCCCCCATCATGGTCCAGAAAAAAGTAGCACAACAGCTTGAGGTTTCAGAATACACAGTACGTCAGGCAAGAAAATTAGCAAAAGATAAAGGAATATCTGTTCCCGAACCTCGCCAGGGTAAGAAACTTTCACAAGATAGAGGTGTTTGCAAGGTAAGGCACGAAACCCTGAAATCATCAGCGTCTCCCAACGGTGCCAATGCATAAACTCGAGACATTAATGAACATGTGAGGGTACCCCCCTACAACAAAAGTATTTATGTTACTACTAGTACCTCTAATTATTATACTTATCAGCGAAGCTGTTACCAATACTTCGAAAGATAAAATGGTTTCACTTTGGGACTTACTACCTACCTATCCTTTTGCTCACAACAGTAAATTATTTTGGGGTTGAGCTTGCAGGATTAATTTGTTGCTAAAAAAAAAATTCCTTCAGTGAAATTTAAGTAACTTTGATTTTGACAACTACATGATATTGTCTTTAACATATACTACACTAAGAACGTTAATAAAAATTTTGCATTTGTATAAAATAAACCGATTACACTCATAACATAACTTTTAAAAAAGTTTTGCCTTTTTTTCCAATTGCAAAATTACCCATTTGGCAAATAAATGAAAGTAAATCTCCAGTCAAGTTTTTATGTTACTAGTAAGTTTCAGTAGGTGGTATTAACCTAAAGTTCTATTTACTAATAAAATAACAGTATATTTAGCAAATTGGATGTTGTCTAATTTCCATTTATTAATAAAAAAAATCATCAGTCTTGTGTGGTGTTAATCTAAAGTTATATTTACTAATAAAAAAAACACTATTTTTTAAAAAAGTGTGCAATCTTCATTTGTTTTTTAGCGGAGATGCTATCAGGCTGACGCTTACGTTTCCAACATCCTTCATTTGCAGTGTCTTGTTTGTGTACCGAAGAGGAGAAGAACCTTTACTATTACAAGTAGCCGTTATAATTGCTTCAACAGGTTTTGGAGGCAGAACTGTAGCACATACTCCATTTATATATGCAGAAATATGACCCAGCGGTATCAATTTTCTGACACCATATCCTAGCTTTCTCCTTTTGGGTACCTTTATTTTCTAGCCAATCCCACCGAAATTTATTTTTGACTGAAGCCTCTAATGTCTTGAGATCGTCAGTCTTGGTTAAAAATTTCATCGTTGATGACGAACTTAACTGTGTAAACTTTCAAATTCCTAAAAACATTCATAGATCTCACACACACGCACCCACACACACCCATCACTTTTGCCTAAACAAAAAACCACAAACGTTTCATCAGGGAAACAAAGACACCTCCTCTCCGTCACTGACTTACTAATGCAATGAGGCAGGCTGCTCCCACGTGTAGGTGCAGACATGTGAGTGACGTACCTTATTTGCTTTAACTCGCTCCCTCTCCCCGCCATCTCCAAGTTCCAATCCCACATCACTCATCAGAGCGAAAACCTGTTTTTTTGCATCGAGGAGCAGAAGCGCCGACGAAATGACTCAGAATTTGCGCGCATGCCCTTCCCACAGAACGGACAAATACAGCACGAACTGCCAGCTTCGTGTGCCAAGATCGAGTCAGCTGCATTGGCAAGGAAGACAATATTATTATCACATTAATTCATTGGTGAAAAGCATATTTTTTTTTAGTAAATACTTTTGCCATGAATCGTTTTAATTTTTTTTTTTGTTTGCTTTGTCGTTTATTAGAACTCAAAATTTAACAGTCTTAAAAATGTCTTCAAAGCTAAACATCCGGAATTCTGGGCATGAAAGATTGCCCAAACCTGAAATCCGGATTAGACCCGGAACACAAACAGCCCTGAAGATACCATAAAACAGATTATAGAATTTTATGAAGATAACTATTCTAGGCAAATGCCAGGAATGAAGGACAAAGTAAGTGTCGCTCTAAACATCTATGCTCAGAAAACTTATTCTGTGCAATTTGAAAGAGCTACATCAACAATTTAAGCAAAGATCTAGTAACGAAAAAGTAGGATTTTCTAAATTTTGTGCTCTTCGTCCAAAATGGTGCATTCTTGCCGGCTTGCTCCTCTAGAACCCATTCTGTATGTTTGTGCACTATACATCAAAATGTCCAACTTTTGATTAGTGCATCACACTTTGAAGAATCACGTCAAGACTTCATCAATAGTCTTGCCTGCAGCAGTAAGTATTCAAAGTGCATGCTTCAGTGTTGTTCAGAGTGTCCAAATCTGAATTAGCTATTGTTGCAGAAATTTAAAGACTGCGATTCCACTGATAAAATCAAATATCACCAAAGGGTGTCTACAGGCAGAATGGAGCTTCAAAAGTTATCTTCTTCAGTTGAGGAATTCATTGAATTATTTGTGTCAAAAATTGAGAAGCTTATTTCGCATTCATACATTACCAAAGCACAGTCTTCATTTTTCAGCAAGTTGAAAGGAATAATTGGTATTACACTGATGGACTTCAGTGAAAATTATGCATTTGTAGTTCAGGAAGAAGCACAAGGGTTTCATTGGACTCATCATACATGCACAGTTCACCCTGTTGCTATTTACTGTAAAAATAAAATAAAAATAAAATCAGACTCTTTGACCTCCGGATATCAAGTCACTGTTTCATTTCTGATTATCTTGATTATGATGTTGCAATGGTGTACAAGATTCAGAGGGAAGTAATACCTTCTTAAAAAGAACTATCAACAAGTACAGAGATGCCAACCTGAGAGAAGGGTCATCAGTACAAAAATCCGAAGTTTTTTAGTACAATTGCTTCAACTTTCAGTAAGATTTTCAGTACAACAAAAATATTTATTTTAAAATTCCATAAGTGATTAATTGGCCTTAAGACTTAATTTAGTTGCTTTTTTTAGCTCTGTTCACTTCTTTTGTAAACTTTTTCTCATAGCAAAGTTCAGATTTTGCAATGTCCATGGTCTTCTCAACCATCAACACACTTAATAGTGAGGATCAACACTCCATAGATGAATTAAAACTAAAAGTTCATGATTTGGATAAACTTGTTGCTTTAATGAAAGAAAAGATACCTACTGTTAGCTGTCAAAAAATAAAATTCAGACATTAACAATGGCTCCCCCATCATGGTCCAGAAAAAAAGTAGCACAACAGTTTGAGGTTTCAGAATACACAGTACGTCAGGCAAGAAAATTAGCAAAAGATAAAGGAATTTGGATAAACTTGTTGCTTTAATGAAAGAAAAGATACCTACTTGTTAGTTGACAAGTTGGGTCGGAAATTAGTGGCATTTTTCTGCACCAAAGAGAACTCACTTACTTGCAGCATTACTATGAGGAACAACTAAAACATTTTATATCAATTTACTTAAATTTTCGTATTTTGTTTTCCCATTATCGTCTTTCATTATAGAAATTTCATGCCACACTTTGTCCATTCTATCTAATTTATCAAAATCAAAAGTTTCATTTTGATAGTTGGAAAATTCTACTTCTAACTTATCCATTTCATCAGTGGAGAAATTAAAGATGGATGATAAAAATTGCATTGATGAAAAAGTTACTTCTTTTTGCAAACTTATATCAGCAACTACAGCATGTGATAAAACTCATCATCTAAGGTAATTTTTTTAATGATATAACAACATGCAGCAGCATAAAATTCTCTCACACAATGGTAAAATGATCCAATATCATCTTTGCTCAAAGCAGAACAATTTTTAATGTATGCACGAGTTTTTGCTCCTATCACCAAATCATTATCAGCTTTCTGATTTTTAAGCTTGTCATATTTTATAAGTTTAACATTTTTGGTAGTGTCAAATGCATGAGGTTTGATAAACCTTGAAATTAAACTCATTAATAAATTGTTCACCTTACCTCTAAGCTTAAATATAAATGGTTTTTCATGCTGCAATTCTTGATTAATAGCAGTAAAAATTGGAAGTAACAGTTCAACTTAGATAGTGGATTCCTTATTGAAGACTGCAAGTTTTTAAACTGTCCATGATCTTCATCAGCATCAAATTTTTTTCAAGAGCTTCCCATTGTTCTAAAATTCTATTAAAACTTTCAAGAAGTGATAGCCATCGGGTACTTATGTACTTCAATATCCTGTGTGGTTTTGAATTGCCGATTGCTTGGCTTATTTTTAATGCATTTTTCTTCTTGAGCTTTTATCTAAGTAGAAAAATAACTGAACTACAAATTGCTCCACATCAAAATTTTTAAGCTTTGAGGAAGCTTTTTTGCAGCCAAATGGATAAGATGACAAGTGCAAGGGGCCATGACGATAGAAGGTTGAATCTCTTTTATTAGAGTTGCAACACCTTTTATACTGCCCACCATCGTACTCACATTGTCGCATGAAAATGCTACACAGTTTTACCAAGATACATTGTTTTTTTCAGTTCACTATCAATGGCAGTGAAAATTCCTTTAGCTGTGTTGTCTGATGTTTCTATCAATGAAAGCACAACTGTTTTATTGCAGCCATTTATCGCATCGAAGTATGTTATAACAAGAGGATACATTTTTTTATCATTTGTATCATTAGTTCAGTCAGTTGCTAAAGAAAATGTTTGCTCTTTAATAACAGATAATATTTTTTCTTTGGTTGAATCAGCTAAACAATGGATGAGTGCTGATGTTTTTGTTCTAGCACACGCATAATTTTTTGCAACTTCTGAATCCGGAAACATCCTATGAAACAGATTTTTGGCATGGTCGGCAGCTGCAATAGGCAGGTTGTGTTCAATGATGAACGACGTAAATAAGAGCTCTGCTTCAGTAGAATCATTAGTTTTCACAGAAAAAAATTTCTCCAAAGACAAGGATTTCAACTTTACATAATATTTATGCTTCTTGCTCTCCACATGACGCCTACAATCATCGCGGCCACCATGTGCTACGCTAAAATTACAGCCGCATGTCTTACAAAACACGTGATTCGGCGAAACTTTAGATGCTTCATAAAAAGTCCATTCTTTACTATATATCTCGCGATACACTTGACAATAACTTTTAACTGACTTTGCTCTTTTTGTTGTCACAGCTGTTTCACTGCTATGTTTCATTTTGTTTTAATCTAAATTAAAACATTTCATTGCACTAAACTTTTCACGAGCACAAAGCCACATGTAATCAACGTAAACAATTTGCAAATGGTGCTGAGCAGCTGAGTTCCAGCTCAGTTTTTGCGCACGGCACTCTCAAATACAAGCGTCTCAGCGCAACTAGTTTCCTGAGGGACTTCCGTTTGCTCCTCGAGAACGTGGCTGCGCCGTGACGTTTGCCTCTCGAATGGCTGTTCGGGGAATTATGTGACGATCAGTGATTACAGCCTCCGCTAACAGAGGCAGCACTTCCGTTACTGGACGAAGGCAGGGATGCCAACCTCTTACAGCATTCATGTGTAGTCCAAGCCATAAAAATGCGTAGTTTTGAGCTTTCATGTGTAGACACGAAAAATATTACGAAAAAGTATTTTAAGATGTTTTAAATTTACTACAGACTAGACAGTTATAAAAATAACCAGAAAAAAATCAATATTGAGAACTGTATGTGCGGATTTGAGATTTTGATTTAAACAATTAGCTACTTATACACAAACAAATAATTTCAGCATTTTATTTTCATGAAAGAGAAGAGCAGCTTAAAAAGGACCAACAGGCATGTGCCATTTGTCACTCGCATCCGAGACCCACGGGGGCATTGCGTGGGAGAGACTCCCATAATCTATTATGTGGGTTTTGGTAACGGTCTTCCCTTTAATTCATGGCAACCTGCTGAGTTACTCCTAAGAATAAAAACGCAAAAAAAAAAAAAAAAAAAAAAAAATCCAAATTTTCACTTAACAGAGCTGAATTTTTGACAGATGCCATAACTTTGTTTTGAATTTTTGACAGATGCCATAACTTTGTTTTATAAGATTACCCTACAAATTTTGCTTGAATCCATTGGAAACTTTTAAAATTACACACTTTTCTTTTTTATTATTAAGACGTTCAAAGAAAGAAAGACCAACTTCACGGGAAAGCACAGATGACCGAGAACTATGAGCTTGCAACATTCATTTCTCTCCCCCTTTTACTCTGAGCCCATTTGCCACCTGCTGTTGTTGTATTGCGTCTTTGCTTAACTGAGGATTAAAATGTGAAAAATTAATTTTCTGAATTTTCATTTTAAAAAGATGATTTTTTTTATAGATGTCCTAACTTGGTCAAACAAAGTTACCCTGAAAATTTCGCCTAAATCCGGTGAAAACTTTTTAAATTACATATGCACAAAAAAAAAAAAAAAAAAAAAATTGGACACTTAGAGAAAGAGGGATTAATAAGAAAATTGCATTTCTAACTCAAAAAAGTTTTTAAGTTATCGAAGTGAAATTTTCAGGGTCACTTTGTTTTAATAAATGACTGCATCTGTAAACAGTTCTGTACATTTAACTGAAAATTCGGGAAAAAGATAATCCGCAATTTTGCGTCCCAGTATGTAAAAACATCACACTGCTTGCACTGGGCGGGGGATCCCTCACTTCAGTACTTATCTTGAGTAATTCACCTACTATGGACATTGCAATGTGCTTTCAACAGCTTAAACCGGCCGAGTGACGCAACTTAAACAAAACCATTACAAAGAATGCCCGCATGTAAAGCGCGATTTCCTTCTTTCTTTCCGGATTTTACCAGTTTCAGAGAAAAATGATTGTGCCAACCCTTGAATTTTTTAGCAATACAGAGCAATTATGAAATAAAATGCAGTAAACTTTTTTTTTTATATCATATCTACACCAAGATTGGTCATTTTGTCCGAGGTAGGGAGTGGGTATGTGACATCGCCGAGGATCAGCGTGGAACCTCAAGCCTCGGTGGCGAAGCAGCAGAACCGCCATCTATCGACAGTTGCTTTGTTCTAGCAGACGACGAAGGCCAGATACCAAAGTATAGCGGGCAAAACATCGATGGAGATTCTGCATTGCAGGCGGTCGTAGTGAGCGATGGGTTTACCTCCTCGAGGCGCTCCGTGGTAACAATGGCACACACAACAGCAACTAGGGCCTCTGTGAATTTTGGAGAGGTGCAAGCTAATTCTGTGTGACATTGGCGAAAAGACCCCAACTCACTGGGTTTTGTTCCAGAATCCTTAGGTTGAATGACCAACTGGAACCCTCAGCTGTGGGCTAATCCCCCACACTGATGTACTTACCTAATTAAAAAGACAAAAAGAAATATTAAGAATGACTCAAGTGTGGGATTTGGTGGACCTACCACACTTGAGAAGGATGGTCCACCACGGAATCGACCTGGACTTTCTAAACGGCGTATGAGAAAGAGATCTCGGCTGAGTGAATGTAAGATTGGTGTATGGAATACTAGAGGTATAAATGGCAAGATGAGTGAGGTGATTGAAGAGATGAATAAGTATAGACTGGATGTGCTGTGTGTAAGTGAAACCAAAAAGAAGGAAATTGGGGTAGAAGAAGTAAATGGCACGGTGAGTGTGTGCTCTGGAGTATTGGATAATATGAGGACAGGCTGGTGTAGGTGTGATTTTAAGTGAAAAGATGAAGAACAACTTGATTCACTATAGTTGCATAAGTGAGAGAATTCTCTGGATATGTTTGAAAGTGAAACTTCAGAGAATTGTAATTGTTGTAGTGTATGCTCCTTGTGACTCGGAACCTTCTGATAAGAAGGAAGATTTCTGGAGTGAGCTAAAAGCTGTTATCAGCCAGTTTGGTGCTAAAGAAAAAGTTATAACAGCAGGGGATTTCAATGCTAGAATAAGTGTGCAGAATGCAATTTCTGACAATGTTCTGGGCAAGTTTAATGATCCTTGTGTGTATCTAATACATTTTTCAACCACAAGTATATCCACACATATACTTGGGAAAATCGTACTCTTAGTCAAAAGAGTGTGATAGATTTTGTTGTCTACGATCAGCGTTTGAAACACTTAGTTGTTGACACCGGTGTGATGAGAGGTGCAGATATTGGTTCTGATCATTACTTGGTAGTGTCACGAGTGAAACTTAATGTTGGTTGGAAGAAAAGGAATAGGAAGAGGCCCACGATGGAAAGAATAATAGTTGAAAGGCTCCCTGAATATCATCAGCGTTATTCTGACTTACTCAGAGAACGACTGAAGTCTGGTGAGAGGGATGTAGAAAAGAAGTCTGAATGTTTTAAGAACTGTGTTGTCATTGCTGCTAAAGAGGTCTGTGGCACAACAAGAGTGGGTAACAATAGAGGTGATGTTTGGTGGAATAGTGAGATTGAAGAGGCAGTAAAGAGAAAGAAGGAAGCCTCTTTGGGGATGTTGCAAGGTAGAGTCTCTGTGGATGAATATCGCTGTAAGAAGCGTGAAGCTGCTACGCTGGTTCGCCATAGTAAGGCAAAAGATAAGAAGGACAAAGTGGAAAGGCATGAACTGGCTTTTTGGAAAGATAGGAAGTCCTTCTGGAAATACACGAGACTCAGGAAAAATAGAGGAAACAAAGTTGTAAGTTGTGTGAAGAATGAGATTGGGGAAATGATATGGGAGCACAATGAATTAAGTGACAGATGGGGTGAATACTTCTGTGAATTATTAGATCAGGAAAGCAAAAATGATTCTGAGACAGATGATGTCACAATGAGGGATGAAAGCACAGGAGGGATCTCAAGAGAAGAAGTGTGTAAAGCTCTAAAATCTCTTCAGAATGGTAAGACTCCGGGAGTTGATGGCATAACTGCAAAGATGCTGAAATATGGTGGCGACTCTATAATTGACTGGTTAACTGAAATTTGCCAGTTGTGCTGGGAGTTAGGAATCGTCCCTCTGAATTGGAAGGATGCTATCATTGTTCCCTTTATAAGGGAAAAGGTGATCAGACTGAATGCAAGAACTATCGTGGTATTAGCCTACTGAGTGTGCCAGGGAAAGTGTTTGGTAAGGTTGTTATTGAAAAAGTACGGGGTCTTACATCATTGAAAGTGTGGGATGTTCAGAGTGGTTTTATGCCTGGTAAAGACTGCACTAACCAGATTTTTGCATTACGCACAATGATTGAAAAGTATCTGGCTGTTGGGAAGAAAGCTTTTACTGCATTCATAGATTTAGAGAAAGCTTACAACCGAGTGAATAGGACACTTTTGTGGAAGGTATTGAATGAATGTGGTGTTACTGGGAATCTACTTAATAGTGTAAAAGCCATGTATGCTGGTAGTAGAGTTTGTGTACGAGTGAATGGTGTTTTATCAAAATGGTTTTCCATTGGTGCAGGAGTTAGACAAGGTTGTGTAATGTCACCCTGGCTGTTTAATATATTTATGGACGCATGCATGCGTGAAGCCAAAATTGATAATAGTGGTTTATGTCTTGGTGATATCCGTGTGTGCAGATTGCTGTATGCTGATAACACTGTCCTGTTGGCAGAGAGCAAAAGTGAGTTGCAGAGTATGTTGACTCGGATGCACCAAGTTTGCATGAAATTCAAACTGAGTATAAATAAGGGAAAAACCAAAGTTATGGTGTTTGAGAGAGGATTGGGTAGCACTGAATGTAATGTAAGTATAAATGGCACTGTGATTGACCAGGTGAGTGAGTTTGTGTATTTAGGAAGCATGTTTGACAGAGAGAACAAGTTGGATGGTGAAATCAGTAGGCGAGTGAATTCTTCTTTGAAAGTCATTGCTGCTCTGGGAGGTTTTCACAGGAATGATGGGTTCTCTAGAGAGTCCCGTATGGCTGTGTATGAAACAGTAATTGTTCCTACTCTGATGTATGGCAGTGAAACCTGGGTACTGCAGAAGAAACATAGGAGTCGTTTGTGTGCTGGAGAAATGAGTTACTTACGTGGGGTTTGTGGCAAGACACGATATGATTGTGTGAGAAATGAAGATGTATTGCAGTTGTGTGATGTAAAGCAAAATGTTGTTAGCAAGGTGGAGACCAATATGCTTCGGTGGTTTGGCCATGTTGAAAGAATGAGTGATGAAATGCTTACTAAGGAAATCTTTTCAGCCCAAGTGGCAGGAAGGAAAGGCAGAGGAAGGCCAAGGAAGACATGGGTGGATCAGATTCAGGAGTGTCAGCATGAGAAAAAGATTATGAGTATGAAGTATAAAAGATCTTGTGTACGGCGTGTAATGGATATCAGTGAAGCACGAGTTGTATGCCAAGATCGCTGTAAATGGAGAAGTTTGATACGACAACAATAAGTAAAAATATCTGGACGTTTGCATTTCTTTTTGGAGCTAACCTCTGAATCTCAGAGAACAGCTTAGTGATATGTATGTATGCTTTTTGACTATTCTTATATGCAACCTGTTATTGAGTTGTCTGAATACACTAAAGCACTTGGATCCATGACAAACGCTAAGGGGGTCCGCAAATAACACAAAAATTATGCTCAATAAAGTTAATGGGGGAGGGGGAAATGCGGCATCATAGCAACAAACGCATAGTATTAGGCATATGATGCATAGTAAAGCTAAAGAAATGCCTAGTTTCTACGCCAAATGCTAGTGGTTGGCATCCCTGCGAAGGCGTATAAGGACTATCTGTAAAGTGCATCCTCCCCCCCCCTCCCCAAGGTAAAAAATACAAAATTGCGTTCAGAAATCTTCCTGGGCTTTTCCATAGTTTTTTGGGTGCCTTCCGTAAAACCGTAAGACGAAGTGAAAATCCGTACAAGTTGGCATCTCTGCAAGTAAAAAAAGTACATTATTTTACTGATGGTTGTGCTGCACAGTACAAAAACTATAAAAACTTCATAAATCTATGTCACCACATTAGTGATTTTGCAGTGACAGCTTCATGGTCTTTTTTTGCCACCAGCCACGGGAAGTCTCCTTGTGATGGCATGGGTGAGACTGTCAAACGAATTACTGCAAAAGCAAGTCTCCAGTGTCCACTGAAAGACCAAATAACCACTCCACAGGAGATGTTTGACTTCTGCCAAATTATAAACCTCCAGGTGCCCGGAGGTTTATATTTTGATTTTACCAGGATTTGGCATAATTTCTCATACTATCAGATCATCGGTTGGGAGGCGAGAACTGTTTGGTACTTTAGGAATAATTTATGCAATAGCTGGTATTGGGGCTATGGGATATGTAGTGTGGGCACATCATATATTTTCAGTAGGAATAGATGTGGATACCCGGGCTTATTTTACGGCTGCGACAATAGTAATTGCTGTCCCTACAGGAATAAAAGTTTTTAGTTGGATGGCAACATTGTATGGATCTTATTTTAAGTTGGATGTTTCTTTGATGTGGTGTATGGGGTTTGTTTTTTTATTTACTTTGGGAGGTTTAACTGGGGTTGTGCTAGCTAATTCTTTTTTAGACATTCTTCATGACATGTACTATGTTGTGGCTCATTTTCATTACTTCCTTAGAATAGGAGTGGTGTTTGCTATTTTAGCTGGTTTGACTTACTGATTTCCTTTATTTTTTGGAACTATAAAATGAATCCTAGGCGAATGAAACTTCAGTTTTTCTTTATGTTTGTGGGTGTAAATTTAACATTTTTTCCACAGCATTTTTTTTAGGGTTGAATGGGATACCGCGTCGTTATTCTGATTACCCTGATAGATTCTTGGCTTGGAATGTAGTTTCTTTTTTAGGATCTATTATGTCATTGTTTGCTGTGTTGTTTACGATTTTGTTAGTGTGAGAGGCACTAGTGGCGAAATTAGGAGGGGGGTCTCACATTTCTGGTTCAATAGAATGGGATCATGATATCCCCCCCATCATACTTTTAGCCAATTGGTGGGGGAAGGGCGGTAGTTGCCAGTTTGAGGTTCTTTATATTTTTCAGAATGCTGCTTCATCTGTAATGGAGCAGTTAATTTTTTTCATGATCATATAATGATTGTTTTAGTTTTAATTACTATTTTGGTGGGGTATGTCTTGAGTTCTTTAACAACCTTTAGCTTTCATCGTAGAGTTATGGAAGGGCAGGAGTTGGAAAGTGTATGAACTGTATTACCTGCAGTATTTTTGTTGGCGATTGCTTTACCATCTTTGAAATTATTTTATTTAATGGAGGAGCTGGATGACACAGATTTGACAGTGAGGGCGACTGGGCGGCAGTGGTATTGGGTTTATGAATACGCGGATTTAGGCCGGGGGTAGGGGGGTGGGTGGGTGGTATGAGTCTTATATAATTCCTAGCGAGGAGGAGGAGTTTGTATGGCCGTTAGAAGTATATCATGAAAATAGAGTTCCATTTTATTTCGAAAAGTTATATGAATGTTGTGCGCAATGAGTGTCAAGTAAGATTTTCTCATGCTAAAACAATGCCTGGTACAGGGAGTTTCCACAGCTTTATTCCATTATCCACATCTAAAATAGCAACCAAGAGAATGCTTGGATGAAAATTACTCTGATTTTTGATTTTGGCTATGAAAATCTGGGAATACAAAGGCACTTATATGCACATTGTTATGTAGCATATGTATATGGTTCTAACTGATTTCTAGGAATAATAGAAAAAATCAATTATGAAGAAGGTGATGCATCTGTAATATTTATGTACCCAAATGGCCCTGCAGTTTCTTTTTACTGGCTTTCATTTACAGATGAGTGCAATATTCCATTTGGACACATTTCATGTTTAATTGACGCTCCTATGAAAAGCTATCAAACTAAGTGACTGAATTATAAGGACTCCATCCTCAAGAGCTGATACTGGCATATTAAGAATATCAATATAAATAATAACTAGGAACTGTACACCAATCACACTTAAAATAGTATAACTATATTAATAATCCAAATTTCTTGGCATAGAATACAAATCAAGGTTTCCAAGCTCTGGATTTTATTACGAAAATCAAGCAAATCTCTGTCCAACAAAGCGACATCAACGGCAGTTTCGATGTGGTTTCTCTTTATCCTTCGGTCCACGTGCCGAAGTCATCGGGACATTAAAAGATGCAGTTACTAATTCATCACTTCATTCGCAGGAGTTTTGCCTCAACATCTTTAAGTTAATGGACTTAGTCACAAGTTCCAGCTACTTCAGTTTCCAAGGAAAAATTTACAAACAGATTAATGGCGCCCCGATGGGATCCTCTCTTTCAGCCATTCTCGCGGAAGCAATACGTCGCCCAATCGAGCAATATATATTCTCCAACATCACCCCAAGGCCCACTACCTGGCTGAGATATGCGGACGACGTATTCTTCATATGGCCACACGGAAATCAAACTCTGCCGCTTTTCCTAAATAAAATTAATGATATTCACTCCATGACCAATTTCACTAGGGAGCTCAAACACAATGGTGCCTTGCCTTATCTGGATGTATTACTGAGCAAGATGCCTGAAAATCGCCTTCGTACCCAAGTCTACTATAAACCAACATTTGTCCCCAATTCGATGCTCCGCAGCTCATGCTGCACTGCTAGTTACAAAACAGCTTTCTTCTTCCGTTCTCGAATAAGAAGAGCCTTTGCAGCATCTTCCGATGTTCTTTCCAGACAATGTGAATTAAAGAACATTACCGAATTGGCCACTGAGGCAGGATAAACCCCGGACCTGGTACCAGGGTTTAAGCTGGCTCAAAAAACGCTGTAGCAAAAATGCTAAAATGGGGGAAAAAGTTGTAGCAAAATGCTAAAGAAAGTTAGCGGCTTTTGTCACTCAAAAAATTGTAATATCAAATTAATTGTTCGTTCCAACAATGCCTTAGACAGCAGTGGAAAACTAATTAGCTTGGAACATACTTAAAAGAAAACTGTATTGGGCAGTGTAAGTTTTTTTCTAAAATCATGATTAAATAAGCATAAAATTCAAATCTGAAATTTGATTTTGTGAGTTACCATTGTCTTTGCATGAATGATTTGATTAATGACCAGTATGAATTGAATAAGTAAAATGCCAATACTGTTACTATTAATAAAAATTTTATTTGTGTCAAGAGATGCACCGAAAACCCGGGTTACGACATTATAAGCTGCTTTCGTGATTGAACTTACTGTGTACCACATCTACCCGTATTTTAGGTTAAAATTTATTAAAAAAAAGACTAATATATATATATATATATATATATATTAAAGGTATGGGATGTAAGGTCAGGTGATGCGTAACATCACAGCCTCTCCTTGACAAATGTCAACCCCGCCTTCTCGTGGTGCATCCTGTTCCCACTAAAGGGGCTCTGACGACCGCCAATAGCGGTATAACTATACCATCGGGATTAGAGGAAATTCTATCCCACACTCACCAACCCGCTTGGCCAGCGTGGTGAGTTATGGCCAAACCCCTCCAAAATGATTCCACAACTTAAATCTTGGCCCTCAGTCTCCAGCAGCTGGAATGTACCTGGCCAAGGCAGCGGCCACTGCGACATGAAGGCAGAGGGTGCTAAAGAATCCCCGGAGGACCGGACTAGGCTGCCATCTGATGCTGACCTTGGCTACGTATAATGGACGCTCCCTATCTTCTGATTCAAGGCTTCTTGAATTGGAAGAGGAACTACAAAGGATCAAGTGGGACATCGTGGGGCTAAGTGAGGTAAGGAGAAAAGGAGAAGATCTCATCGAACTGAAAAGTGGACATCTCTTCTACTATCGTGGGACAGATACTGGCAGAACTAGTGGTGTTGGATTTATAATAAACAAGAAACTGAAGGATAAAGTTGTAGAAGTTGAAAGTTCCTCTGACAGAGCTGCACGGCTTGTTATCCAACTCTCGAAAAGATACCAGGCTCAGATTATTCAAACTTATGCACCCACCACAAGTCATCCTGAAGAAGAAATTGAAGAATTTTATGAGGAAATTTGTCATCTAAATAATAAAGGTAAGCAGCACTCGAAAAAAATTATGGGAGATTTCAATGCAAAAATAGGGCAACGGCAACAGAATGAAACTTCAGTAGGTAAATTCGGTCACGGCAACAGAAACCAGCGTGGAAATACTCTCGTTGAGTTTGCAGAGGCAGAAGGGTTTTTCATCTTGAACTCCTTCTTCAAGAAAAAGCCACACAGGAAATGGACATGGAGACATCCAAATGGGACGACAAGTGAAATTGATTTTATTATGTGTAACAAAAAATTCGTCATAGAAGACTGCAGTGTGCTAAACAAGTTCAACACAGGTAGTGACCATAGATTGGTGAGATGTAAGATGCACCTCAACACTAAACTTGAACGTGGCAAGCTCATAAGACAAACAAAATCTATTGACATAACCAACCTTAAAAAACACCATAATACCTTCAAGTTGGAACTGAAGAACAGGTTCTCTGCTTTGGAAGGCCTAACATCGGAAGAAGTGGACATCTCCGAAGTTAACAGAAAAGTAACCAAAGCTCTTATGGAAACAGCAACAAAATTAGCTGGGTCTAAGAACAAGTTGCATGTAAACAAATTATCAGGAAAAACGAAAATGTTGATGCAAAAAAGAAGAGAGATGAGAACAACTAAAGAAGATGTGACTTCCAAAGTGGAATATATAGAGCTATGCAAGACAGTAAGAAAAAGAATCACTGAAGACGTAAGAAAATTCAACTGTGAACTAGTGAGGAAAGCAATTGAAAACAACCAAAGCCTAAAGATAGCAAAGGGACATCTCAGTAAGGGAAGAAAACAGATTATGGCACTGAGAAAAGAAGATGGTTCTGTAACAAGAAATAGAGGCGAAATTTTGACAAGAGTGAAAGATTTCTACTCCAAATTATATGAAAGGGATGATACATGCACTCCAGACATCATGAAAGGTACCAGAGTTCCTCCAGTCCTTCCAGCAGAAGTTGCACATGCAATCAAGAACATGAAGCGGGGAAAAGCTCCAGGAGAAGATGGAATTACTGTAGACATCATACAAGAAGCAAATGGAGAAATCGAAACAGTACTCGCCAAAATTTTCACTCGGTGCCTTAATGAAGGAAAGATTCCTGAGAATTGGAACACCGCTACAATGATCCTGCTACATAAGAAAGGTGACATTGAGGATCTCAGGAACTACAGACCTATCAGCCTCCTATCAGTGGTTTATAAAATCTTCACTAAAGTTCTTTCACACCGCTTGAAGGTAACACTGGACATGGCTCAACCGAGAGAACAAGCTGGATTCAGGAGTGGCTACAGCACAATAGATCATATCCGCGTACTGAAAGAACTAATTGAAAGAGCGAGGGAATATGAACTTCCATTGTGCATGGCTTTTATCGATTAGGAAAACGCCTTTGATTCGGTGAAACCATCAGCAGTTACAACGGCTCTGAAATCCTGCGGTATTGAAGATGCATACATTAATATTATTAATAACATAAATGAAAATGCAAGTGCAAAGATTCGGCTGTTTGAAAATACAACACACATAAAAATTGGAAAAGGAGTGAGACAAGGTGACACCATATCTCCGAAGCTCTTTAATGCCACATTGGAAAATGTCTTTCAATCACTGAACTGGGAAAACAAAGGGATAAAGATTAATGGAGATTATCTAACCCACCTTCGTTTTACTGATGACGTAGTCATTTTTGCAACTACCCCATCAGAGCTGCAGAGTATGATCCAGGAACTTGCTGACAAGAGTAAAGAAGTGGGATTAAAAATGAACTTTCAGAAGACAAAAGTGATGTTCAATGCTTTTACAAGAAATGAAGATTTATCGATTGATGGAGAAAAGCTGGAGATAACAGACACGTACGTTTATCTTGGACAGCAGATATCAAAGTGAGGGTCACATTGATGAAATTAATCGGCGTACAAAACTTGCCTGGAGAGCTTTTGGAAGAAACAGCATAATTTTCAAGAGCAATATGCCATTATGTCTTAAAAGAAAAGTATTTGATCAATGCATCCTTCCAGTGCTTACGTATGGTGCAGAGACGTGGACCTTAACTAAAAGAGACATACAAAGGCTGCAGACAACTCAAAGTAGCATGGAGAGGTGCATACTTGGTGTAACCAGGAGAGATAAGAAGAACTCGTGGATCCGAAAAATGACAAGAGTGGAAGACATCATGATCAGAGTTAAATCCCTGAAATGGCAATGGGCTGGACATACTGCCAGAAGGACAGATCATCGATGGACAGCCGAAATTTTAGATTGGATTCCAAGGGACAGGAAAAGACCCAGAAGAAGACCACATTGGAGATGGGTGGATGAAATTTGAAAGTATGCAGGGGTGACATGGAGGAGACTGGCACAAGACAGACTGTTGTGGAGGAAACTTGGGGAGACCTTCGTCCAGCAGTGGATTGATAATGGTTGACAATGATGATGATGATGATATAAGGTATATAAGTGTAAATAAAAAAAAAAAAAAAAAAACAGTATTTGAGCATCAATAACCCTACTCAATCCAAGTATTTCTAAAACCAGTTAAATTTAAATTTTTATTAATAGTAACAGTATATTCCTCAAACCAATTATTATAAAAATTACAATATATTCAAATATTACCATTTCAGCCTTCTAAATATTTATTTTTTAATATCAAACAAAGACAAAGTACACATGGTTCATATCGCGAATCGGTAAAACAAAAAAATGTGCTATGAAAATAATATTAGTCCGACAATTATTGTAGTGTGAGTATATGGGTATTTCACACATTAATTTACAGGTACTTGAAAATAATAAAAAAAAAAAAAAAAAAAAGCTTGTGGTGAAAACATTTCTCTGCGTTCGCACTTCCTCACTTCTTATAGAAGAGGGGGTGGGCAAAGTACGGAGGGAACGGCTACTTCACCGGATGTGTGATTTTGAAAATGCTTCCTCGTTGTTTTGCTCTGTGACCTCCCGCTCCCTGCTCCTACCTCTTCCATGTCATTTCTGCCGATCGCGGGCAAGAACTTATTTCGCAATCGGTCCTTCAGCTTTCATGGAATTCATGCTATTTTTGCAGAAGACAGAACTGTCTGTTTTGAGTCGTTAATATAGCAGTGTTAAATGTTTTTCGAATAGGGAATTTCGTAATTGCTAACACTCAAGATTAATTACAATACATAAAAATAAATATTTAAAAAAAATAGCGTTAACTTTTTCAGTACTGCTGGAAAAGAGAACGAAAAAAAAAAAAATGACCTCCTACCCCTTGCGATTGTTAATTATACTCTAGAATCGTTTCTGGTATGTCCTCCCCTCGTAATCCATCCCCTTCTAGCTTGTAAAATATGTGATGACAAACCACGTGGTGAAACTTTTCTTGTCTGACAGAATGTTGTGTGTGTTTACATTTTCTGGGGATCGAGACCGCCGGGATTCTTTGTTAATTTCCATTTTCTTATTTCGGTCTTGTCTGTGTTTCCGCTTCCAGTATCTTTGCAGTTGTTTACAAGCAACTATTTCCTGAGATTTTTCTCCAGCTGGGAAGCCGTGGTTTCGGCAACAACTGAAATTAAAAACTTTTTTTTTTTCTGTAGTTACGCATACGCTTTTGTCTCTGTCATGCGCGATGGAAAGTTGACACATTGTTTTGATGTTTCGATCAACCTAAATTGATTGATGTTTTAATCGCTCTAAATGTTTGATGCTTGAATCGAACTCCTTCCGCGTAGGAATTTTTTTGATTAGTTAGCAGCCATGCGCAAAAACAAATATATGAAAATAATTGGAAATTGGGAATTTTCACTTAATTTATCACTTGCTAGGACGTAGCTTTTTCTTGCTGCAATGCACAGTTTGCAGTTTAAATATGGTATTTTATCCCTCCAGTTAACTTGCACCCATTTGTAAAGGGAGCACCATTTTTCAAGTTGCTCGGAAGGTATATTAGATTCAGTAGCAGTTTTACTTTTTTTTTAAATTTTAAACTCACATTCTTTTTCAGTTGTTTTATCGGCACTGCCTTCGCAATCTTTGCTTTTCTTAATAATGAAGTTACCCATTGAAATACGGCACATTGTATGATGGACGGCAACTTGAGTGGCAAGAGCAACCCTTAGTTTGCACTTATCTTTCCTAATATGTGTTCTTTCTCTGTAGAAGTTTGAAAGGTCACTCCGGTCACGAATGCAGAAGTTGTTTATGGCCTTGGGGGTGGGAATGAAGCCGTAGACATCGCAGTTGACTTGAATGGGGGAAGGGGTCTAATCCCTCTAGCCTTTATCTTACTCTGCCAGCCTACCCCACCCTTTATGGAGCACTCTAGAGTGTATGTATGGGGGTAGGGAGTGATTCAAAAGGTGCTGTAGGGACACAGTAGGAACCTATTATACCTTAAGGATTAAGAAAATAACATTAGCGTAGTACAAATCGCTGCCAGAATTTTGGAAACTTTAGTTTCCACAAAAATAGAATAGCCGGAGTAGAATCCGCTGATGGGTTAATATTTAAACGGCGGGGGCAATTTTGCGACAGACACTCATTTTTTTCTCGCATTTTAGATTAACTCTTCGCATTTCGCGAAAAAAGCGACCGCAGCTTAAACACTGCCTGGTACATAGCTATGTCAAGAAAGTCAGAACCAGTCATACTAATCTTTCTACGCCGCAACTACGCTACCTGGGCTCAATTCCATATATACCAAATGTTTCTTATCAGCTCAAGAACGCGCTCAAGAAAATGAACCTTGGTGTTGGCATCAGGTCTCCGACATCTTTATATGTCATGCTTCAGAGAAACTCTGACAAGTCCCCGCTTTCTAATGAGGCAGGTGTTTATGCCATCTCTTTACAATATCCGGACGGCTCCAAGCGATACTACATTGGAATGACCAAGCGTTCGCTTGGAACTAGAATCAACGAGCATAAGAGGGACATAAAGAACTGTAAAGTAACAACAGCCCCCCTATCCAGAGAGGTCCACAGCTCAAGTCCACTACTCCTACGTGGGATGACGTAAAGAAATTAGCCTCTTACTCCACCCCAAAATCTACTGCCATTCGCAAAACTTTAGAGATCATCACCAAACAGTAAATCGTGCAATGACAGCCTCTCGTTGGAGTTGCCACGAGCTTGGAACCAGTTCTTCAAATAATGAATGCATTTCGTTTTCTTCTGTGATTCCGCGTGTTAACGAGCATGACGCCTCGAGTGTTTGGATGAATAATTACTTAGCATCTGCTCGTTTATTGTCAAGTCACCACATTCAAATTGTTGAAGCCTTCTATTATTCAGTTTGCTGTCTACCTTCCTTGAGAAAGCCATCTGGTTGATGTGCGAAAGCTTGGAATCCTTGATTTGTATTCTACGCTAAGAAATTCGGATTACTAATATAGTTATACTATTTTAAATCAATATAAATATTTGTGAACAGTGCAAAACTACTTGCTTGTGTTTCTTTTTTCCAAGTCAAAACTAATTATGAAAATCTATGTACCGTAGGTGAATATGACTAAGCAGTCTGTTGCATATACTCACCTAACTTGTTGTGGGGTACAGATGAACTAGCCATTTCATCAAACTTGTTAATATGGTATCTGAAACTATATGGTGTAAGAAAACATAATTTTTTATATTTTTGTGTTCTTGTTAGTTTTATCTCCTTGTGAAATTTCCTGAACGTCAGAGATGAGTTATAATTACTTAAAAAAAATGTGGTTGAATTGTCGAAGTGGAATCCCACACGCATTTCAGATATTTGCACATATTTTTAAAAGCAAGCTGAAAGCCATTATTATTAATTTTCTTTTGTTATATGACAGTATATATCAAAGACTAATATACATTAAAAAAGAACTCCCTTATACCTTTGCTATTTGCTGTAGAACCTAAAATAGAATAGCAAGTTTTTTTCTTAGATTTTCACTTTACCACTATATTTCATTTATTTATTCAGTGTTTTCAATGAAATTTAAAATGATTTCTTATTCTGAAAGCTCTTTTGCATAAGGGTACAAAATTTCTTTCTTCTAAACTAAATAGCACTACAGTTATGCAGCATTTTGTGAAAGGCGGTACTCCGTCACTCTACATGTGAGATTGATGTTAAGTGAAACTTTAGAGCACTTTATCTCAGAAACTATCAGGTGTAGGAAGTTAAAATTTGGTCATTTTCTATATTTTGGTGAAGTATACCTCCATGCCAAATTTCATCAAAATCTGAGATGGTGGGTTACATGGCCTGGATGAAGTGACGTGGAATGACCCAAGGGCTAGTAGAGCGAGCGCCTTGTATACAAATTTTGAAGCTGATGCATTTATTTGCTCCAGACATATTAGAGGCAAAAGTACGTCTGACATTATAACTCAATGAGTTTGGAAGCTTTTGGCATATAATTTTGCACATGCAGGAAGTTCACCTCCTATCAAGATATATTTAACTACAATCAGATAATTGGTTGCTAAAAAAAGGTGGGGAAAATAGTAAAATTAGCTAGCTCTTCAACTGCAGTATTCCTGATTTCAAGAATATTTAACTTTTGACACCAAAACCCTGTAAACTTAACCAAAGTTTTTGCTATGAACCATCAACAATGGGTGTATTCTTCTGCGTGTGTGCTCACACACAATCTCCCCCCCCTCTCTTCTTCTCCCACAAAAAGTGACAAAACAGGGAACCTATCTCCAAACTCACAGGAGCATTTCAAATGAAATTTTGCTTACTTACTAAATCCTAGTAAGACACCTCATATATACAAAATTTATACCCATTCTGGAGTATTAGAGGCCAAATTTCTATCCTTAACATTGCACAACCTACTGAGTTACACTAATGGCTGCTATTGCATACACTGATCTATCAATGTGGAACAATGAACAGTGTTAATCCAGAACAACAGTTCATGAGAAACACACAAATCAACAAGTAAAGTTCACAATGAGAAGTGAAATTTATGAGTAAATCATACCTGTGAATAGTGAGATACAGACGCATCAGTTCTGTGAAGTTAGGCTCGTCATAGCCTAACATGCAAGCAAAATTTTGTGACCAGTCTTTGTTCACATCTATAGCTCCAATACTACTGCCATCTCTATATAGGTTCCTGTAGATTGTGGCAGCAATAGGAGGCAACTTGGCTATAAGGCTCATGGCATCATCCAATGTGTTCTATAGAAAAAAACGAAAAAAAAAACATTAACTATTTACATGAAAACAAGATTATACTTCAAAAAACAGTACATTCACTATTCTATACAGTTCCTGAGGATATTCCAATATGCCTTTTAATACACAAGACTAATTCCATTGTTCAAAAAACATGCAGTAACATTTCAATTAGTTAGAAACAGAATCTTTTGAAAAAGTTTTTTCATTTTAAGATGTACTTATTTAGTGGAAACTTTTTTTCTCAGCTGCAGGATTTTTTTTAAAATTAAAATGTTCTCTGAATGTTGTACAGGCAACTAAATTTCTTAAAAAAAAAATATGCTAATTCTAAAAAAAAAAAAAAGAAAGAAAGCGTGTAATACATGCTGTGTTTTAACATTTTGAAGCTGTCCTTAACCATAACTGTTGTTGAACGTATAAAATAAACACTAAAGTCTCACTAAATTGCAAACAGCCACGGGTCATAAGGATGGCTAACTTATGTAACAAATCCAAAACTCTTTATTCCTCCCCTAAATTGTAACTGTCACAGCAACAGTGGTGGCTGGTGCTATGAGGCTGCAGCCCTACAGCACTTAAACTCCAAAGCAGTTGTTTTTTCTTCATGTCACACCAAAATTTTCTGAACTCAGCTTGGATTTTTCTCAACTAATGTAGTCAGTATCCACTGAGAACTGAACTAGCAGCATCTCTGAAGTCTACTCAAACCTACTGATGTGGGAATCTCAGCCTATTCCCATATGTTTCTATGGAATAAAATCGCCCTTTGGGCTTGTCTTCCTTACAGCCCCGGTGGCTGGCTGATACAGCAGCAGATTTAGTGGTCCTTGATGTTGTGGTCAGTGATGTAGCTGGAATGAATAACTGCTTTACCCTACGCTGTAAGCTTTGTTGATAAATACAGTTGCTGCACTACCAAATATGAAAACAATAATAATTGTGAAATGAATTAAAAGAAAAAAGTAGTAATGCAGAAGGTATTACAATATTACAGGGTTCCCACTCTTTTCCTGCCATAAAAAAATACGCACTTTTACATAAGTAGCCTTCCCCCAAAATGTTTTAAGTATCTTAACATTTGCACACACAACAAAAACGTGAAGGACTATACTTTTACACATGATTTATCTATGCAGATTGAAGTATGCTGACGAAGTTTGCAATATTTTTTCCATGTAATTTAAGTTAGTGGATGTAATAAATTAGAAAATTTACTACATGTAAAGCCTGTTGAGATAAGAATACAACAGGTTCTAGAAATCACTTATTGCTATTCAAGTGTTTATTAACAACTTTAATGAGAGTAATAAGAACCTTACCTTTGCTAGAAGGCCTGTTCTCATTTGAAAAAATATACATTTCTCTGCACGTTTTCCCCCATTTTGAGTTCTACAGTTGGTTTGGGCTTCTGGTGCGGCGGTCTAATGTTGTTATCAACTCGTTCTTTATTTGACAGAATGAGTAATTCATTTAATCCATACTGCGGCAATGATACTTGGTCATTAAAGTCATTGTAGGCATGTAAACTTCTGAATGGTTATAGTAACACTGTGACTTTTCAAACAATGAAGTTTATTAACAACGTTGGAAAACATCTTTGTACACAATATTTTTTGTAAATATCTTTTCAGAATCTGGGAGTAGTTTTCCTTGTTCTAGCCCATGGACTATTTTAACTGTGACATCATCAAACCTTCGAACTCTTGACAATGCAACATAAAGTTGTCCATGGCTAAGCATTGGTTCAGGAAGGTAGATAGCTACGTTCTCCAGTGTTTGACCTTTAGATTTATTAATGGCCATAGCAATGGCAAGTTTTACAGGAAATTGTAGTCTTAATGTGAATGGGAGGTCCATTTCAGTACATGCGAGGTCAATTTGCGGAATAAAAACAGTTTTACTACACGCTGAGCCTGCGAGGACTTCTGCAATGATCAAATTGGGGTTTAGTTCTTTATTTATCAGTCTTGTTAATAAATCTCATTGTGTATTGAGGTTTCTCAGGAGCATGATAATAGCTCCAATCTTCAACTTCAGTCTGTGAAGTGGCATTCCTGATGGAGTTTGCTCATTTAAAAACTCTATAGGATAATACTGTTCAGTATTTTCTTCGCCATCAGCATCATTTGAATCAGAGCTTAAGTATGGTCTATTATATAATAGCAATCTCATTAGATTTTGGAGCATTATAACGCCTTTGATCCATTCTACGATCCTGAATAATAGCCACTGATGCATTAGAAGGAACAGCATTATTCATTTGAGCATCTTGAATACTCTCTTGCTCGACTTCATAAAGCATTTTACATGCTTCCACAAATAGTACATTTATGACAGAATTAGAAAATAATCCAAGTGTTTGTAACAGATCTTTACTGCACCCGCTATTTTCTCGCATTTGCGCTCTTAGGGCACCAGCCTTATCGGGATCCAATATGAACTATTGTGCATATTTCCTCTGTTCACCATTATCAGGATGCAATGCTTCAGCATGATGATAGATTGATCCATTTATTCTAAAACAATAAGGCCCATAACCTGGTGGATAACCCATTTGTGCTGCCATCGTTGCAAATGCAAGAGAACTATTAATCGACCGTATGTTAACCATAAAGTTTTTTGAATGCTCATGCTGAGATTTCGTAAGTTGTTCAATTAATGGGGAAGTGCTAATGGGATCTAATTTTACTGCTCCCTTTGAGCAACATTTAGAAAATTTCCCATCTGAAGGTCTTTTCTCCGGCAAAGTTTTTGGCTTATCAAAAATTCACAAATTTGCTCAAGAGTGTAACATGATGTGTAGTATTTGTTTGTTGTTGTCAGTTGGTTAATTTCCTCTGAACCTCTCGAGTGCAGCACTCCTTCCTTTGTTCAGGGGTTATATTTTGTGCCTCTGCAATATGAACATTTCTCATGCGCTGAGATTTAGCTTCAATACGTTCCGGCAACATATTTATTAGTACGACAATCACGCAAATGCCAAATTTCAAAATTTCTTTCAACTGCACTGCATTTTGATCTTTTTTTCTGGCATGATCAGCATTCCGGAAGTTAACATCTTGTCTTTCGACAGCAATGCGTTGCTCGCGCATTACTCTATCATAATAGGTTTTGCAGCGTTTACTTTCAATCTGTTCATCTAATGAAAGAGGTAAATTTCTTTTCTGACACAGCATGGGTGAGGTTTAAAACAACAGTAAAGTTCACGAAGGACACTAACGTTCGCCCTTGCTTTACTGAAATAAAAGTGATCCACGTCATCGCAAGTACGTAATACAATTTATAAATACACTGCCGGACAATTGCTAAGGACGGATGACAATAGCAACGGTAGCAACCATAAAATGGAAGGCAGGAAAATGTGGAAATTAGCATAAGTGCAGGATACAGTAAGACGTGTTGTGCATATGCAAATTTTGGATTGCCGAACTTGTTTGTGACGTCATAGCGCTGATAAGAGATATAAAGGATTTGACGCGTATTGACCGTTGTTGTTCAAACGCAAAGTTGAAAGGGAAAGAATCAATTGACGAACTTGCAAGTTTCAGTATGTCTTCCCGACATCACCTAGATGATTTTACACGTGGCCGTATTATTGGCAAGATTGAAGAAGGGCGAAAAATAACAGTTGTTGCCAGGGAGTTCGACGTCAGCCACAGTGTTGTTTCAAGGCTTTGGAAATCATTTCAAACAAATGGAGAGTGTAGCAAACGTCACGGGGGAGGTCGTGTTCACAGTACGACACCTTAAGAAGATCGGTACATAGTGCTATCAACAAAAAGACACCGGCGCAGCACAGCTAGTGAGGTAGCAAATCAGTTTATGGCTGCTACTGGCAAGTGGATCTCCCGAAAAAACTGTCGCCAGACGTTTGCATGAAGGAGGACTATATGCCCGCCGTCCTGTTGTGTGCATCCCATTGTCCAGACGTCACCATACCGCCCGTTTGTAATGGTGCCATCAACATCGCGATTGGACTGATAACGACTCGTCTGATGTCCTCTTTTCAGATGAGAGTAGATACAGTCTATCGTCTGATTGTCGACGACAACTGATCTGGCGTGATAGTGGTACTGCATATTGTCCAGCAAACATGCAGGAAAGGGACCGATATCCAACACGTAGTGTCATGGTATGGGCTGGCATCATGATCAATGGCCGTTCGTCCCTCTATGTGCTTCCAACTCGGACTATGACTGGCCAACGATACATTAATGATGTTCTGCTACCTCATGTTTGCATGTTCCGTGGTGCTGTCGGTGATACTCATTTTCATGGACGACAACGCAACATGTCATCGAACAGTCGCTGTCTAGGAGTGTCTTGAGAGCGAGGGTATTCAACGCCTCGTATGGCCAGCACGTTCTCGAGATCTGAATCCCATTGGAAATGTGTGGGATGCTTTGGGGAGGAGTCTTGCTGGTCGCCAATGCCCTCCAATAAACAAGGACACCCTCATCCATGCACTGACAGAGGAATGGGATAAATTACTCCAACAGCTGCTTGATAATGTTGTGCAAAGCATGACGCAACTTGTGGAATCTTGCATCGCCCTCCATGGTGGCCATATCCCGTATTGATATCTTACGCCGGAACGCCTGCGGACGGTAATTGCATTTTTTCACGTTTACGTATTCTGCACAAAATGGCCTGTTTGTCCCTTGAACATGTTCCAAAGCCTTCTGGATTTCAGAGCACAATAAATTGTCTTTCTTGTAATGTCCTGGCATTCTGACGTTATTTTATTTCACTTGGCATCCAACCACACTTACTTTTTATGCGCTATATAGCCGTTTATGATCCGTCCTTAGCAATTGTCCAGCAGTGTATTAATGGCCATTAAAATTTTTTAGGAAAAACATGCATGAAAAAATAATCTTGTATGTTTAAAATATATAAATAATAAACACCTTACAGCCTAGAACTGTAAGCTTCTACTTCCACAGCACTTGGAGAGAAAAAAAAAAAATCTTCGAACAAGAGAAAAAAGATGTAAACAAAATGTTACAGATAGCACGGTGTGAACACCGGGGTATAAATGTTAGTCTTTTTCTGTTAAACAGCGTAATAAAGCATATCAAGGGTATGTAAAGTAGAATCAAAATTCCTACATACATACATATCACTAAGCTGTTCTCTGTGATTTTAAGGTTAGCTCCAAAATGAGATACAAACTATCAGATAATTTTTACTTACTGTTGCCGTATCAAACTTCTCCATCTACAGCGATCTCGACATATAACTCGGGCTTTGTAACCCTGTATATAATTTGATAATATTGCCAGTTGCAGGGCTGCCACTCGGTTCAAGCAGTAAAAAAGTTGAAAAAGTAACCAAAATTATTTAGAAAGTAACCAAAAGTAACCTATCTATTGCGCAAAAAGTACCCAAAAAGTGTGCGTGTTTTCTGGAAAAAGTTTGTAGTAAGAAGTGTCCTCTGTTTATCCAAATTATTCTGCATAAGTTCTGCTTCTTTACAAACGAGATATTCCTGTTCTTTTACAACTATCATTCCTTCAAGCATTGCTTGGGGAATCTTTGCTTCCCCAAGATCATTTCTGTCCAAAGCTTTCTTTAACTTCGAATGCGCTTCTTCAAAAAGCTTGTCACTGGTTTTTTTTTTTTTTTTCTCATTACGATCTTTTTCAATTCTCTTCAGATCTTCTTGTAGTTTTTCAATACACTGTTTTCTCTTTTTAATTTCTAATTCACTTTCTTCTATGATCTTGGCATACTTCTCTTCCTCAAGTTCAACTGCTGCTCCATTTTTTAATTCTCTAGATGTGTCATGTAGGAAGAGTGGGCAGATGTTGCCAAAGCCAGTAGTTCCCTGGTGATTCGGATTAATCCTGGTTTGTTTCCGTAGTTTTTTAAAGCATTTCGTAGTTTTTTAAAGCACATTGAATATTAATTCATGCATTTAATATACACACTGACATGGATGTTTTGTCATCAGTCAAAATTCTACCAGATTGAGAGAAACCTCTCTCAACATCTCCACTCCCACGAGACAGAGTCAAACATACGTTTATGACTTCTGCAACATTTGGATACTTCAGCATGCCACTAGAGAGTTTGAGATTAATGTATGTTTTCCAGTACTCATCAATTGGAGACTTTTGATTTGCTTCAACTTTTTCTAACTGTAGCATTTTTCCACTCATTTTGAAGGATGTCAGTGGGAATATGTATGGGAAGAGCCTTAGCAACCTTTACAATATCCGTAACGCTGAGATTTGAATTTTTCTCCTTAGGCTGCAGAAAACGCATGTATTTAAGAAAAGATGCAGATGTAAATACAATAGCGATGTTTTCTGTAGAAGATGTTTACAACTGGCAATATAATGTTGCTGACACTGTACACCCCTTAGAAACAGAATGACTTCTTTTTCTGGCAAGTCTTTCATGTAAGCTTCCACTATGCGGTTAACCACAACAGCTTTTAATGGAAGAAAGTTGCCTGACTGAAAGATTTGTTCCTGATCCCATGAACAAGATGTATTCAGTTTCTTTAATACGTCAGTCTTGCAAAATAAGAGAGCAGCAGAGTATTTTCAGTTCATCATACAAAATATGGATGAGCGGTTCTTGCTTTTGAAACCTCTTAGTGAATCCTGTAAACAAATCAGCACTTGACATGACAAAAGTTACTTTTATCAATATAGTGCATATATATATGACAAGGGACAGGAAAAGACCCAGAAGAAGACCACATGGGAGATGGGTGGATGAAATTCGAAAGTATGTGGGAGTGACATGGAGGAGACTGGCACAAGACAGACCGTTGTGGAGGAAACTTGGGGAGACCTTCGTCCAGCAGTGGATTGATAATGGTTGACGATGATGATGATGATATATATATATAAGTCACAGATGAAGGTTCATGAGGTTTGCTATAATTGAACAAGACAACAATAGCAGAACTACATCCTAAACAATTTAAGAACACTGATTTAAATATATATTTAAACCAGTGTTCTTAAATTGTTCAGGATGTAGTTCTACTATAGTTGCCTATTTCAGTTACAGTAAACCTCACGAACTTTCATCTACGGCTTTTATATGCAGGGTGATCATAATTAAAGTATCCCTAGTCAACACTCTGTGGAGAGATATCTAGCAGTCCAAACACAACCAAATTTGGTATGCTGACAACTCAGGACATGCGGAAGAGATTTCTGCAAAAAATAAGTTCCAAAAGTCACCATTAGGGGACTTCTGGCACTGAAAGCTGCCATAATAGACAATTTTCGGCTCTACGAGTTAAACGACACAAAAATCGAAGCAGAAACCAACACGTGTTGTGCTCAAGACATTTGATTGTCTCTGGTATTTAATTGCACAAGGGAGAAACAGCGGCCTTAGCGGTGCAACCAGTACTGCTTAATGTTGGTGCCATAGTTAAGTTGCAAAACCTCAAGTCTATGAGCAGTGTGTCCAATGGCTGAATGCAACTGATCTTCCGTGATGCTTCTTACATGCAATGTGATACTGTCTTTCAAGGCTGCCAGGTTAGGAACGTCACCTTGATAAACCTTACGTTTTAAGTGCCCCCACAACCAGAAGTCACAGGGATTAAGGTCCGGAGAACGAGGTGGCCATGGTGTGAGAAAGGATTGACTTGTCCTTCTGTTCTCGGTGAAATGTTGTCGTAGAAACATCTGTACGCACTGTCCAATATGTGGAGGCGCCCCATCGTGCATAAAAATTGTTCAGCATCTCCTGATACCTCTGGGCATTAACGGAGCAAGTCACAGGGCCTATGGGTGTAATTTCTTCGAAGAAAAATAGACCAAGGATAAATGTGGCTGTGAAGCCACGCCACACTGACTTTGGGTGAGTGCAGTGGAATCTGTTGAAATGCATGAGGATTTTGCAATGCCCAAATGCGACAGTTATGTGTGTTGACTGTTCCATTGAGGTGGAAATGTGCCACGTCACTCCACAAGATCTCCCATGGCCACATATCGCCCACTTCCATTCTAGCAAGGAAGGTCAATGCAAAGGTCAGTCAGGTGTCCTTGTCACAATCAATCAACTGTTGGGTGTGGCTGATCTTGTATGGAAAAAAATGCAACACCTTCCCCAGTACCTTCCACGCGGTGGTGTAGGGCACATCCAGCTTCCGTGATACTGCATGTGCACCACTGGAACCTGGTACATTATCCATGGAGGAATCCACAAGAGTCGTGGTGATATCTTCAACCACTTCTGGAGCTACAGGTTGGCGCCCTCGGCCTGGTTGAACACGTAAGACATCCAGTTTCCTCGAAATGAGCAATCATTCTTTGGGGAGCACATGGAGTCAATTGACCTAAGCACAAATTCTTATGACGTCAGAATTCTCAAAGTGCAGCAGCAGCATTGTTCGCATTTTCATAAAACAACTTGACAAGAAGAGCGGGTTCCGGCAAGGTGACACCCATTGCGGTTGATGGAAAACGAATGGCATTTACCATGCCTAGGACAATTTTATACCCACGAGTTGCCTATAGCGAGTGTGCATTATGCAAATGATACACTTTCTTGTCGCTTGTAGTGCCACAAGGACTCATTTCCCTCGTAGAGCCTAAAAATGGTTTATACTATCACAGCTGGCAGCACCAGAAGTCCCCTGGTGGTGACTTGTGGAACTTTTGAGGGGGGGGGGATCTATTCCGCATGTCCTGAATTGTCAGCGTACCAAATTTGGTTGCATTTGGACTGCTAGACATCTCTCCATAGTGTTGACTATGGATGCTTTAATTATGATTACCCGGTATATAACAAACTTCATAAAATTTTGTTTATCAAATGTACTCATACAACAGAAGTGTGATAGTAAAAATTAAAGTTTGTTAAAACCATGTAAAAGCTATATTGAAAATTATTATAAGGGAAAATTAGACTAATGAATCAGTACTTCATTTTAATATATATTCTTTGATTATATAAACAAAGAACATATTACAGTCATACACCTAAGTACCAGTAATATGCAGGGCAATCAGAAACAAACAATTCCAGAATCTGTTTTGAAAGCCCCATGGTGAAGCATCTTTATATACAGTAGAGCAGTGCAACAGTTTATTAAGTAGAAACCAGTCATATGACTGTACACAAATTTAATCTTGTTATACACTAATATTAAAACTACAAAATACTGCAGTACTAAAAAATATCTGTTTGCTAGTCTTAGAATTAGTAAGGCCACTTTGACTAAAATGAACTATTATGATATGCAAATATAGCCCCTTGCCAGATTGTAGAAAAACACTTCAGAGGTTCAGTACCAACAAAAACTTCAACACACAGAATTAAATATTCATTTCATGGTTTTTTTTTTTTTTTTTTTTTTTTGAGTAGATAACTGACCATAACATAACTATGGTTAGAAAGTAAAGTAATTTCAGAAAAAATCTTGACCCCACACACCACACAGGGAGACAACATTGAACTCAGATTGAAATGTGAAAATTCCGAAACAAAAAATACTTTTCACATTAACACATTTCACAAAATCTTACCGAAATAATTAGCAAAAGGGAGTTGGGTAAGCACGCCAGTTACATTAAGAAAATTTAAGAAAAGCACAGCAGACTTTTGAAAGTGCTCATCAACAAAAGGGCCCTTTTGTAGACAAAAGTGCTCTATGCTTTCTTGAGAGTACTGAAATAGCTACCACTTTAAACTGCAATTCCTATAATCCTTATTTCATCTCCATCATTTGAAAATCTCTATCTGGCAACCAGCTTCAATCTGTATGTTTACAGACTAACTGGTGATGACCCAAGCAGAGTTTAATGTCTACCATGCTTTTCTACAAATTTCTTAATGCTTCTGGCATACTTACAACTACCTTCATCTATTGTTATGCATGTATTGAATACTTCCAATTCCTATTTATATAATTCACAAAAATATAATGACCAAAATTGATGCAACAAATTAAAATGGCTTGAGCTCACAAACAAGTAGCAACTTCAACAAATACCTCTTTTCAGTTCTCCAAGGAGAAGCATTAATCTTGAATAAGAATAACAAGGTTCATCATTAAACTAACACCAGAAATTTCAAGCACAGCATCAATGGATCATTGCATTGCATTTTTAAAGTAAATTAGAACTTCAAAGAGATCAGAATATCAGTTTATTACTAAATGGAAACTACAGACCTAGGTTTCTACAAAAAGAACAGGGGTGACTGAGATGAAACAAAAAAACCCTGAATTTTGACCTGAGTGCTACACATGTAAATAAGGCATATTCTTTATACACTATCTACCAACAAGTAATTGGACACCTGCGATAGAAAAGGAAAACAAAGTTTATTCACCTTCAATAGTTAGTGGAGCCTCCACGAGCGGCGATTACAGCTGCGACCCTCCGGGGCATACTCTCAACCAGGTGTTGTACGACGGCTAGCAGTATTTTCTTCCACTCTGCTTGGAAAAATGGGTTCTTTATGTGAACAACAAATGCAAAAACCAGTGGCTTTCTCCAGGCCAGACACCAGTTCCTACGCCAAAACCAGGCCTACACCCCAAAAATGTTTTGCTCTGTGTTTGGTGGACTACCGCTGCCATAGCACACTTTGAGCTCTTGGAACCCAGACAGACCGTAACAGCAGACCTCTATTGTCAACAACTGGACCATTTGAAGCAAGCTCTTACTGTAAAACATGCAGCACTGGTCAACAGCAAAGGGGTCATTCTACAGCATAACAACGTGAGATCTCACACTGCAAGTCTAACCCAGCAGACGATCAGAGATTTTGGCTGGGAAGTTCTGCTCCATCCCCCTTATTCCCCTGACATTGCACCATCTGATAACCATTTGTTTAGATTTCTGCAGGACTTTAATAGGAAAATATTCCAAAATATTGATAATTTCAAAACGGGGCTCTCGGACTTCCTTGCATCACAGCCAAGGTCTTTTTATAAAGATAGCATTGAAAGTTTAGTTTCATGATGTTGTTGTTGTTGTTGTTGATGATTGGAGGTTTAACTACCACCATGAGCAACTCAATGGGCTGTAAGCAGTCGCCCGTCCCTAATTTAGAGTCACTGGTTCCAGGGAAGGGAGAGAGCCAGTGCCTTAAGACAAACACAACATCCATGCCTCACCGGGATTCGAACCCGGACCCCTTTCGGACGAATGATCAGAGGCCATCGCTTAGACCACTGAGCCTAGTTTCATGATGGGCAAGTGTGATCAATAATTAATGATGGCGATTATATAATTGATTAAGAAATAAATTTCTTCTGTTACAGTATTTCTCTTCTTTTCCAAAAATAACATTACTTTCCAGTCCCCCAACAATTACAAGGTGTCCGAGAATCATTGGACACATTACAAAATTATGTACAAAAAAAAAAAAAAACTACGAGCATTGTCTGTTTTTTTATGTCACGTATTACTAACATGGTTTCTATATTTTTGTTTAGCAGAATTGTTATTCCCAGAATTCGATAGATGGTGCTAGGTGTGGCCTGATGAGGAATGTACGAGAAATGCGCAATCAGTAGTCATGTCATCCGTACAGCAGATGGCGATGTGTGTGTGTTATATCTTGCGGAATTAAAGTCTGTCATTAAAGTTAAAAGACAGTACAGTTTAGAGTATGGTTGTAATCCTCAGTCAACGAATTCAATCAAGCGGTGGATGAAACAATTTAAAGAAACTGGCAATGTGGAACATCGTGGAGGAGCCGGTAGGCCTAGCGTCAGCATTGAGATGGTTGACCAAGTTAATGAAAGTTTCCAACAAAGCCCCACGAAATCCGTTCGTAAAAGCAAGCAGAGGACTGTGCATTCCAAAATAAACAGTTCACGATATCTTGCACAAGAAATTAAAGTTTCATGTTTATAAAATTCAAATAGTGCAAAAGATGCATGTAAATGATCACACTCTGCGATGCGATTTCGCTGTGGATATGCTGAATTGAGTGGAAAACGTCGAAAACTTTCTCAGTACTGTAATTTTTAGTGATGAATCCACATTTCATGTATCAGGTATTGTGAATCGTTACAACTGTAGGATATGGGGCAGTGAACTGCCTCATGCTGCTATTGAACTGGAACGTGATTCTCCAAAAGTTAATGTGTGGTGCGCCCTATCAAAAAGAGAAGTGATTGGCCCTTTCTTCTGCAAAAAAACCATAAATGGTGACATTTACTTGGATATGCTAGAAAATTCCGTTATACCCCAGATTAAAAGATATGACGCCGTTTACCAACTAGACGCCGCGCCTACGCATTGGTCAACGTGTGTACGTAAGTGCCTAAATTAGCATTTCCCCAACAGATGGATTGGGCGTGGTGGTCCTATTCTGTGGCCTCCTCGCTCTCCAGATCTAACTCCATTGGATTATTTCATGTGGGGTTATTTGAAGGATCATGTCTATCAGACGCCTTGTACTGATTTGCAGGAACTGAAGCAGCGTATCACAGCTACTATTAATTCCATAACTCCTCAGATGCTTGCCAATACATGGCATGAAATTGAGTAACGCTTGGACGTACTACGAGCAACCAAGGGATCTCACATTAAAATTTATTAACTTGTGTAGTTACATTGTAAGTTAGTACAGTCCGTTTCTTTCTATCTGTTTAATGATTTGTTTTATATAATTTTCTAATGTGTCCAATAATTCTCAGACACCCTGTATTTATAATGTAATGTACAATACAGGTACATGTTTATATATTACACATATACAATATTAACTAACTACACAACAATTAACTACTAATGCCTGTGAAATTTAACTTTGCACCTTTTTTGTACTACCAGTATGTTAGAAATCTTTTGAAAATTGCATTTTTAAACTTTATATGTGATGTTAGTGGTGTTAAGAGATCTCTAAAAATTGTAAAATTAAACTTCAAAATTTGCATTTTTGAAGTCAAATTTTGCACTTAGGACATTTAGACAAATTATGGAGATCAGTTACCTATAATATACCTATAGTATTGCTACCTATATAATATTATATAGGTAGCACTAAAAGAAGACTTGCAACTTGACCCAACAAACATACGAATTGGACACGAAAAGAAGTAAATACGTCACTAATACAGCACTGCATAAATAACGAACTAATCCCGAAAACATCAAACTACTAACCACACACAAAAAACATAATCAAATTCTATGGTCAGAGGCTATTACAATCGAAAAGAACCACAAAGAGAATTGTAATACATCAACATCAATGGAAACCCCACATCCTTGGAAATATCTGAGCAAGAAAAGAAGAAAATAAATAATAAAAATAAATCACAGAGAAATAAGAACCAGAATAATTATAAGAATAAGATAATTATACTTTACAACCAACCCGATAGATGACGCATTGCGATATAGTCACATAAGTACACGTTAAATACACACGAGATTTGTCGACGTGTAACAACCTGTTCAAGAATGACATGTGGAAGTCAGCACTTAGCGCACACCAACCTTGCTTAACATCGACTTTCGATGATAGTACCACTGAAGATGACCGTGATATAGACGGATTGAAACTAGTATGGTTTAGTTTAAGTATTGAGTGCCTATGCAAAAACTGTGTGCCTTCTATTTAACGATAAAATTTTATGCAAACCGCGTAATCTCTTTGTGAAACTTTGTATACTTATTTATGGGTTGGTTTTTAACCAATGACGACGTCAATAAGGGCTAAGGATTTTATTCATACTGTAAATAGTCTATCTTTTTAATCCTTTTAAACTTCACTTTCATTTTTTTGATAATCTTGACTCTGGTTGTATATTTTCAAAGAAACCGGTCAATGTTTTTAGTTCAATGAACCAACTCCTCACGAACTTGTTAACTTGGACTTTAGAGATTTTGTACCTGAGGAATAAATCAACCAACAATAACCTTCCTAATAGTGCTATATTATTGGGTAAGTACAACATTCTAAGAACAATTTAATAACTGTTGAAATGTTTTCTATTTTATCTCCTTGAAAATTTATAATAGCAAAAGGAACGAAGCATAGAGCACTCGACTTGAAGATACTTAATAACATGTGTAACAGTAGCGATAATAGTTATACAACTATTGACTTATGAAGCTTCCATATTTTCCTAATAAATCTCCCAAACAGTTACTGCCTACAGCCAAATTTCTCACACAAAAATCTTTGAATAATAAATAAAAATTCAAAATGAAATCTAATAAATACATATGAATCCTTAAGAAATAGAACCATTGCACAGCTGCCAACTAAATTTAATGAAAAACCAGAAAAAAATCCAGAAGATTGCACAATAATCAGGAAGGTTTTTCTGACGTTAGTTTGATACAACATAAAATGGATACACAGAGCTAAAACTTTATATCTTATTTTGCAATAGTTACACACAAATTTTTATATGCACTTCAACAAAACAAGGGAAACATTAATAAAGAAGTCCATCCTAACATATAATTTGCTAGAACCCTACTCCTTCTCGGTGCCACTTTTTAAGGTCATAGCAACAACCGAGAAACAAATGTTTGTGACATCACGCTTAGCTTTTCGTGTAGGTGACGTCATCATCTACACGCGCACAGTCCATGCGTACATCTCTTTGTTTTGTTGTCATAGCAAGAAAGAACACAGCTGCTGGTGTGACATTATCTAATCCAAATCATTCTCACATGACATCAGAGATGTGTTACGTCACACGGTCAAACCAAAACTTTACATCAGGAATTTTGCTTCACTACCTGAACTGGTGTTTGGCCATTTGTATGTGGCAACGTCAAGAATACGACGATCTGACGTCAAAATAAAAATAGTTCACAGAAAAGAACAGGGTTGTCAGTGTATACAAAAATTGTTGCATACAAGGAAGTGTTGAAGAAATAGGGACTAAAGATTTTACAAAACACATAACAAACTGACAGCCCGTCATATTAAATTCTATAACAGACTGCTCGGAAAATTTTCAGAAAGCTGTGAGCCAATGTCGCCATCTATTGACACGGAACTCAAAAACTCAATAAATGTCAATAATTTCTGTATCATAAATTTTATTTTCCCCCAGTCATTATTGACGGGCTTTCATCTAGCTATGTATAATTTACTAGATTTTGAAACACTCCATCCATACAAGTCAGCAAGAAAATTCTATCCTTTTGGATACCTATGCAGAATTTCACTTTTCTTGATGCTCTTTCCCCCCCCTAGTACATGCCAGGATATTGGACAATTTTTGTTTTTGATACGTTAAGAAATACCTGGCCACTTTCAATGTCCACATTTCTTTTTTTCTTTTCAAAGCTATACTGTTTTCTTCTGCTTTATTTAATATTATCAGGAACGCAGACCTGCTTCTGGAGTTGAGAAACACTAAGTGAAGCTAACATTTTTTTCTTTTTCTAGTTTTTCTCAAACACCAATAGGAATCTTGCAGTAAATGAAATAAGTGCTTACACAGACTGGGAGTAGCTCAAGATGGCCTTTAGAACCCGTTAAAAAGTGTTAGGATCTTGAAACCATGAAAATAAACTTTACACAGATGTTTAATAATATTATTTCACTGAGATTTTCGATTTCAATTGCATACTTTATGCTTTCCATCGTCTATAATGGACTGACAATTTCCATAACATACTCTACGTTTTCCGTCGTTCGTAGCGGACCGACGATTCCCATAGTATACCCGATGTTTTCTGTCGTCCACAGTGGACCAACGATATCATAGCATGCTCAATGTTTTCCATCGTCCGTAGCGGATCGACCGTTCCCATAGCGTGCTCGATCTTTTCCGTTGTCTGTAGCAGACCTCTGAATCTTTCTTTCCACCGCATGATATTATTCAGTGTCAAGCAAAATGGTGTACACAGAGAATTTACTGTGATGAAGTCCCGATGACGACAGGGTATCTGGCTTTTGAAGCAAGGTGGTGCAAGATTTTTGTTTTGGCACAATTGGTGCAGAATTCCCATCTCTGTTATATATTTTATTTATAGAGATATTTTTAGCAAACAATACAGAAAATTTTAAAAATCCGAAAGAAAAGTTCTTCCAGCTGGAAAACCGGAAAACTTCCTCAAATTCCAGAAGAGCAGACAGGTATGTTGCCCATCGTATTCTGTCACGGGAGAGCCATTTTCAGTCATCTTCCGAGTCAACGAAATAGCTTAATGACTGACCATACCCTGTATTTACGTAATCACGCACCTCACCTGGAACGAAATAACTGTGCCGCCCCAAAGAGCAGGGAACCACATATAAACAATCTCAAATGCACAACACCTTGAAAGATCACCAAACCATCTGTAAGCAATCTTCATCATGATTTCATAACGTACAGCATCATTTCTCCTACATACCATGTAATTACAACAAACTTTTTCCTTTATAAGCTCCACCTACATCATGAAACCTATTTGTCACTTATGCCAAAAAAAAAAACAACAACAAAAAAACCAATGAATTAGAAGGTAGGTGAAAAACATTCCGAAATGTTGGGATTGGCTGTACCTGTTGATTAAACATCGTTATACGTTTTACTAAATTACACGTAGACCTTAAAAAAGTCATTCGATTTGCCATTTAAAACAGCATTTGTTGATGTGAAATTTTTTTTGCTCAGCAATATTTGCTGCAGATTGCTGTTTCGGTGCAAATGTCTCCCCCCTCTTAATTTGTAGCACTTTGGTGCAACATAATGAAATTGGCGCAGTTCAGCGCTAACTTTCCATCACTGTACCTAGCTAGGAAGCACCAAACGGCGTTTTTCTGCAAGAACATTACAAAAACGGGCTCAAAAAAGAAGAAAACCCATCTATAATACAATACTGTAATGAACAACAAGTAACCCAAGACTGGGAAAATTGTAAGATAATAACCTCTCATAAAAAAACACAACCAAATTCTACAGTAAACTCAAATTATCGTGACCACCTCCTACTTTTGACGTCAACAGCGCATAGCCAATGAAAGAAGGCACGTGTCGTGAACTGGCTTGGAGGGCATATAAGGTGTGCCGTAGGCATTCTGAAAACATATCACTTATTGCCATCATGGATAAGAGAGCGATTTATCAAATTTGCAGAAAGGGATGATTATCAGCTTTCAGGCCAAGGGTGGCAGTATTTCTGAAACAGCGCAGTTTGCGAACTGTTTGCGTGCTACTGTGGTGAAAGTGTATTGTGATTGCAAAAATGGCACCATTGCGAATAAGTGATGTGGAAACTGTGGAGCACTACGTGTCATTGATGTGAGAGGTGAACGTCGGCTGCGAAGGTGCGCAAGGGCTGATCGACACGCTACAGTGGATCAACTCACTGGCTGAATGAACCAGGGAGGTACCGGAAGTGTGCTTAAAATGACAGTTCAGTGAACCCTGCTGCATATGGGGCTCCGATGCAGACGGATAGTCACTGCATCTATGCTAACGAAGGTGCATCTGCAGAAAAGGCTTACATTTGCACGGCAGTATCGGAATTGGACCTCTGCTGATTGGCAAAGGATTGCCTTCTCCAATGAGTAATGTTTTCTGCTTCATCGAACGAATGGAAGTGGCATATAAGGTGAAAAACAAATGAGAATAAACACACTTCAACCATTGCTGGAAGAACACAAGCTGGTGGGAGCAGCGTTATGGTCTGGGGAATGCTTTTGTGGCATTCCCTGGGTCCACTCATACCTGTGGAAGGCACTATGGACCGAATTCATTGTGAATCCATCTTTGCAGACTATGTACACCCATACATGCCGATTGTCTTCCCTGGGGCGGATGGGATCTTCCAGCACAACAATGCGACGTGTCACACAGCTAGAAATGTCTGAGAGTGGTTGGAAGAGCACAATGAAGACTTCAAAGTACTTCCCTGGCCCCCTAATTACCCAAACTTAAACCCAATTGAGCATCTGTGGGACCACCTCTATCGTGTTGTTCGATCTATGGATCCTTCACCACGTACCTGCCAGAAGCTATCAGATGCACTGCAGTCAGCATGGCTCCACACAGGGCCGTAGCTAGAGGTATTGGCGCCCGGGGCAAGCAGTAAAATTGGCGCCCCCTGCCCCAGTCCAACTGGAACAGGCGATGGTGTCAGATTTTATTATATACCTGTTTGCAGATATAGTACAATACCTGTATAAAAAATATTGCAATTTTTATTATTTGCAATTATTGTCCCGTATATAATTTGCTAATTGTATGAAATAGTAATAAAATGTAAATTTTGTTGTATAATATATTGCTCATAATATAATATTTAAAAAAAACCCAACTTATATTGGTAATCCTATTCAATAGCCTGTGGTGACTATGTGAGCTTCAATAGGGATTGTTGAAGAAAGAAAAAACATTGAACATAGTTTGAATGAAGAATACTTTTTATTTATAATTAATTGCTACCTCAAGTGCTTATGAACAACTGAAAAAATAAGTACAAGTAGCATTTGTTTAAAATTATGATTAAGCCTTAACATAATGATTTTGCATTTACAAATGCACCTTTAGAGCTTTAACAGCAGCAAAATCATTTATTATTTGATCATAATTAATAGTTTTAGCAATATCTTTTTTCTATTGACAGAATTGCCAGGTGCGTTAACCTCTCTTGTCCCATTGATGACCTTAAGTAATTTTTTTATTCTTTTCAGCTTACTAAAACCTCGTTCACTAGACGCATTAGTAATGTTAAGAATAATCTGAAAGCAATTACTAAGTTTGGATAAGATGTAGCAAGAGACATTTGGTGGATTAAATTTAATAGGTCAAGAGAGGTTGCTTTTGAAAAATCCTGATTTTTTTTAAATAAAGGAGTGGCCTGAAACTTAAAACTAGCATTTTCCCCCTCTATTTCAGTAGCATCCAGATCCTTATCATATTTATTTGCTAAGCGCATTGCACTAGCCTTTAACTCTTCTACGGTCATAGATTGCAAAGACTTGCCCGTTAAGAAATTAAAGTAATTTAACACTTCAATCAAATATTTATAACGCCATCCCATTTGTTCTCTAAGACTTTGTCCAAAACAGCATAAAAAGTCCATACTGAACCTTTGTTTTCCTGTCAAAACAGTGTCCTCACTTTCTTCCAATGTCAGTCGTTTCCTCTCCCTTGCCCTTTTCTCCTCGAAGAAGCCGCCAAGAGATGTTGCGGCACAGATGTCCGATGCTTCGCCCAGTATAACATCAATCCCTGTATCCCGGATGTCTTGTAAAGCAGCTTTCAATCCTGTCAAGTGACTAACTGCACAGTCCACGGTCAGATCTTTGCGCTGTAGTTGTTCATTCACGCGGGAGAACTGATTTAGTATTTTGTCCCACATAACAGAGTAACAAACAAAGTTATAATTAATTTGTTTCAGAAGATTTTTAACCACTGATAAACAGTCATCATGGAATTGAGGGTTGTCAGAAATTTCCTCTGAGGCTTCGAGGACTTTATCAAGCTGTGAATAAAGTGCATGAACAGCAGAGTATTTGGATGACCATCTTGTATCACAGTGACGCTTGAGAGTGGTAGAAAGTTTGTTGGATAATATTTCCCACATTTTGACATGGTGAGCAAATATTTTGTACAGTTCTTGCACTGTGCCAAAAAATGTGATAATATCTGAAGAGACTCCAGCAGCATGAACACCAACCAAGTTCAATGAATGAGCAGCACATGGCATAAAACATGCATGGCTGCAAATTGCTTGTATACGGGCCTGGACTCCGGAATACTTCCCCGTCATGTTTGAACCATTATCGTATGCTTGCCCTCGGCAATTACGAATGTCAAGCCCATCGGCTTCTATTTTTTGTAGAATTTCTTCGGTTAAACCAGCCCCAGTCGTTTCAGTAGTTTTTATGAAATCGATGAAACTTTCTTCAATATAGCAAACATCCTCTGAAACTTTCACGTACCTAATAATCTGGCACCTTTGTTCCTGATGGGCTACATCTGGTGTACAATCAAATGAAATTGAGAAATATTTTGCCTCTCTTAAGTCTTTTAGTATTTCTTGGCGTACAGTGTCACCTATTAAATTGATGAACTCGTTTTGAATTGTTGGGGAAAGGTAATTTGGAATTCCTGGTTTTTCTTTGGCTATGGTAATATACTCTTTTAGCAGTTTATCACAATGAGAAAAACTCAAGCAAATGTAAAAAAATTCCACATTTGTCTTCACCTATCTTTGTACTTGAACCACGAACGGCCAAGTTGTTGACTGAACAAAACAAAATGCAATCGACAATGATTCTGAGAATGTGCCGCCATTTCTCTTTTTCTTTTGTAATAATTTGCTGTAGTTCAGTATCAATTGCACAGCCCTCTTTAATCCTTTTTTCAAAGCTTTTCCAGGAAACATAGCACTCACGGTGCTCTACAGAATTTTCATGCTCTGGAATTCGAGGGTGTAATTTTTTCCACTCAGAAAATCCCACTTTTGGATTTGCCAAACGTGATTTCAAATGCTTTCCAAATAGCATGCAAGGGAAACAATAAATAACTTTTGTTGCTTCACTGTAAATTAACCAATCCCGCTCTACATTTTCTCCATTCAAATTTTTTTTGTGGAACCAATTTCCCGTAAAATGCCTTTTTTCTGCATTAATTGATAAAAGAAAATTACCATTTTTATTTTGTTCTGGACCGTGTTCAACTAACAAGCTTCATACATGGTCATTCAAATCAGGCCATGTTGTGGGATCATTAAAATTAAGTTGAATTTTGGTTTGTTCATCTTCCAAATCCTGTTCCTGTACGCCTTCATAAGGACTCAATGTTGGAAAGGACGGGTTAAAATAAGGTGTAGAATCATCTGAATGCACACTAGCACTACCAGTTATATTCTCAGTTACTTCAGTAATGTTTTCATTTCCTAAAAGTGTTGATGTAGATGGCTTACTTTCAATCACTTGCTGTAGTGGGAGCGCAGCGGTTGAGGGATCCACCTTCTTTACCCATCCCAGTTTTTGCCACTGCTTGGCTTGGACTGCGTTATCCGCCTCTTGTTTTTTTTTTTTTTTTTCGTTTTCTGCCTTGTGCTCCAGACAACTTTGTAGGTCCCATTTCGACACACACACGCACGTTACGTGGCACCGTGCACTAATTCAGCGCGCTACTCAATCAATCAAGCTATACATACAACGTTAAGCAAACAAATGTCGTCACAGTGTCACGGCAAATATTGCATTTAAACTGTCGCAACCTTAACTGAGTAATGTATGTTCCGCGCATGCGCACTGCAGGCTTCCCTGTCGACGAATCGTCGCCATCCGCCATTCGTTCTCAATACACGAAAGGAGTGATGGATCATGGACAGAGGAGGCCATGAAGGTCACAGCACCCGTCGCCTACCTTTCACCCCCTGAGGCATGCAGCCGTGGTCGATGACGTACCTGCACTGGCCAAAAGCCTGGGAGCTTTCTGTCAGAGCACCACATGGAAGGCATTTTCAGTCAAAGTTACTACCACATTTACCCGATTACAGTGTGTCATCTACTGCAAGGCGCACTCAAATATCAAAAATTATGTTTTTGGAAAACAAAAGTTCATGATTTTTGGGGGCCTAAAAATCAGAAAACATTGATGTTATAGTAAAAATTGGATAATTTTAAATGAATATTTTCTGTTATGCATTCTCTTTCTTTAAAAAGTATTTTGCTTAATATAGCAAATATACTTTTCTGATCTCAAAATCAAAAATCATATGATTTGAGGTAAAGTGCTGGAATTACAATGCATCTTGATATGTCTTCTGGTGTCAATTTTAAAATCTGTTTCTTCTCGCTAAGAGAATCAGGTCGGGTTTTCAGTATACAACTTAAATAAAATACAACGTGAAACAAATATGATACACCAAGAAAAAGTGCTGGCATAAAACACCGTCATAACAGAGGGAAGTTCTGTCCTGGAGGGAACTGAGCTGAGGCAGAAGGCCAGCGCGATGACGTAGAAACAAGTACACTACCCATTTTTTACCCAACCTTTCAGACACGGGTCGGTGTTCAGCACTTCAAAGGGGCGTACTAGCCCTTCCCCTGTAAAGTCCTGGCCTACACAGCCGCTGTGTGCGCGTCTCAAATGTTTCATAAACATAGCAACTAAAATGTACTGTCACACCCAATATTTGGCGTTCGGACGATTGGAGTTCTCCTTTAATTTAGGTTTCATCTGGTCGCCATTTTATTCTTAAAGCATAAAGAAGTTTAAATTTAATACATTTTTTTAATTATGCGTATAAATTAATTTCACATTTTTTACATTTATATAAAAAAAATCTACGTCTCGATGGCGCCCCCTCCACAGCTCGGAGCCCAGGGCGACCGCCCTTGCTGCCCCCCCCTCGCTACGGCTCTGCTCCACATACTTGTGAACACCTTCCAGCACCTCACTGAGTCACTCCCAGCCCATCTAGCTGCTGTCCGCACTGCAGTTACTCTGGATATTAGCTGGTGGTCACAATAATGTAATGACCGTGCATTATCTTAATCAACAGTCATAAAAAAAAAAAAAAAAACAATATTGTAACACCGCCTCTCAGTACGAGCTACCTTATCTGTAGAGATACTTGATTGAACAGAATAATAATAAACTACAGAAAATGAAAGAAAGGGAAAAATAATATAGTCTAAACAAACAACAGTTCTAAAATATTAGTAACGTCTACTATGACAGCCATTAGATGAGCCACAGAATGTCAACCCACAACATATGCCTACATTGAGCAATGAAACACCACTACGTGTGCTAACATGTTTCATGGGAATTATGTGAAGATCTGTATTACACTTAGTAGAACCAGCTGTAAAATCGGCAGTGATACCACTGAGAAAGGTAGCGACGTAAATGCTGTTGAAACTAGTTTGGTCACGTCTAGGTGTTAGATGTAGAATATGCTCTTTCGACGTTTGAAGGGGTTTTTTAAAGGTTTTTATTTGATTTTACCCTTCCCTTTCTTTATTCGTATTCCATGGTTTTACATTCTTGACTTCAATTTGTCTATTCAATTAACGAGTTTTAAAGAACTGTCTGCAAATTGCCTTGAACTGACAGCTACATTATTCAAGTATTGGTCTTGATGAATCATTTTATTGTTGAAATTGCATCTTTGGCTCACCATGCATGCCCTTCCGTATTGGTAAGTCCTTAAAGCATGAAAATACCAACTGTTGGCCATTTTTGAAGAACTGGCTGAAAATGAATACCAGACCAGTATGCCAATGTCGTGAATATGAATAGTGTTTTGTCAAAATTGTTGTTCAAATGACTGATAACAATATTATCTTCAACATTTTTGTTGCATAGCGTCCTGCACCGAAGACATAATATATAACGTGTTCAACAATAACAGTAGTTAATCTATTGTTTTAACATGATGCACTAAAATCTTATTTGAACTATTTTCTGTCCTCCAAAAATAAAGCATTAATCCAAAAAGCACATGAATTTAGTTTAAGACTCAGCATGTTTTCAGCACAAGGCCAATCATATCAACTACTTAAACACATTTCCACCCAAAATGTAGCAGCACTTTCATGTGTGAAGACTAGAACGTAACATAAGCTATACTGTCCAGTTACAAGATAAGTCAAAAGAGGCATTTCAAAAGCATCATGCAGAAAGAAAACTGGATAGTATATAGTTTTCTAAAGCAACATATACAAAGCATAAAAAACAGCATATGGACCATACTGACCACAGCTAAAACTAACTAATGCTGAGATTTTTTCAACCCAATGGTTACAGCGACATGTTGCAGAACAACAAATTTGAATTTACGCTGCCTAGATGGAATAGGTTGTATCAGAAGAGGTTCAAGTACTTACACCATGCAAAATATTGTTCATAATTACAGCCATGGAATGTAAAACATTACATTTTAAGAAAAAAATATGCATTTATCAAATGTTAAGTGTAACTATGGATTTATGTCACTCGCAAAAATATTTGTATCAGGGTTTAATGACCATAGTGAGCAACTTTAAGGATTATAAAGCAGTCACTTGTCCCAAATTTAGGGCCACTGGTTCCAGAGAAGGAAGCAGATAATGTCATAAGACAAGAACAGCAATCGTGCCTCGTCGGGAACTCAAATCTAGGCCCACTCATACAAATGATCAGAACCCAGTACTTAGACCACAGTGCCAAATGGGCACTGTACATACCCACCATCTACTTATCGTACAAAGCAAATAATGTCCCCAAAGTTCTGCACAGAGCTTCTGGTGCTGAATGCACTTTGCATTCAGCAGCAGAAGCTATGAATCCAAGCTTTTTTAGAATCCAGTTTTTCGAAGGATAGATATTATGCTGAACAAAAATACATTTATTCCACCAAATCTGTGAATCACGCTTATGGTTAATAACACCCATGCAAAACAAAAAAAATTTCTTTGAATCAACATTTACAAATGTGGATACTTGTGTTCACAGAAAGGTGCAAAGTGATTTTATTGACACTTTTATTTTTCAAAGATGCATTAAAAAATTTGATACAAAAAATTTAGTAAGGAAGGAAAATGTAGAATAGACTACTTTTTAACAAAATATGTTACTGTTTCGAATCACATTATGAGTACGTATGTAACACAGCGACTTTTGTGAGGTTAACAGACTTACACATACAACATACCATTCAATTTCAGTCACAGAAAAGTAATAGTAACTACAGACACATGAATACATTAAACAGCTGTGGAAAAATTATATCTAAAGGGAAACTTAGTTTTCCCTATGAAGTTCTAAGTAGTAAATAATTTAAAGTGTACAGTTTTTAAAGCCACATTATGCAGCACAAGCAAGTTCACTAATTTTTTCACTGGAAGAAAAGTAACTAGAAATTGTAATTAAAATTGAAATTTACAAAGAAAAGCATGGATTGATGAAGTATATAAAAGGAAAATACCTCCCAATATACTGCTTTTGATACACCCTCACTGTATGCTTTTGCAAATTTACTTTCGGTGTTGCAAGCTGTAATGGCAGCACTGAACTGAGACATAGGATGGAGATGGGAAGGAAAATTATTTAACATTGTAACAACATGAGATGGCAAATCTGCAAGTTGTGCCCACTGCTGTGATAAATGTTTCACCTAAAAAGAAACAAATTTCTCGTTAGATACCAAATTTAATGCTAATGTCAATAATACTTATCAAAAATTATGTCATAACCAAAATATTTAGTGCTAATGCTTGGTAGTCAAACAATTCACAATTCCAGTTATATCTCAAACTCACTGCAAATTGAGTTAGAAAATCACAATTTTTCATAGACACAACAGTCTGTTTTAAAGCAAAGCTTATATTATATTTCTTTATGTAATACAGCAGTACTTCATTTACTGTGGATTTACTTGGAAAAAAAAAAGGAAAAAAAAAAAAGGACTAAGTCTCTTGTAAAGTCACATGCTATTGCAACTGAGATGCTTGCCAGATCACAAATAGAGTTTACTTAGACTCAGTTTCTCAAGTCCTGAAGACTTGAGTCATCATGGTCACCATTAGATATTCCCAAAATTTACAGTAGCAAGGTTTTTACGTTTTCAATTTTTTTTTTATACATGTCACAGGACTACATAACTAAACCAGAGAGAGAGAGAGAGAGAGAGAAGAAGAAGAAGAAGAAAAAATGAATTGGCAAGCAGTATTTTTGACCGCTTCCAAGGTTCAGGTCACCAAACCCCCTCACTCAGCTTCATTTGCTGATGTAGTTATTTTTTGAACTGCCCCTTCAGAACTGCAGAGTATGATCCAGGAACTTGCTCACAAGAGTCAAGAAGTGGGATTGAAAATGAACTTTCAGAAGACAAAACTGATGTACAATGCTTTTACAAGAAATGAAGATTTATTGATTGATGGAGAAAAGCTGAAGATAACCGATACCTACATTTACCTTGAACACCAGACATCAAAGAAAAGGTCACGTTGATGAAGAAATTAATTGCTGTACAAAACTTGGTTGGAGAGCTTTTGGAAGAAATAGTACCATTTTTAAGAGCAATATGCCATTTCACAGGACTACACTATTCTGGAGTTCACAAATTTTCAAGTGTTTTATTAGTAATTCAGGTATGCTGATAACAAAATCACATGTTTTTCCCATGCCATGTTTACTTACGTACAGGGTGGCCCAAACAAAACTATACCCATAGTAGCCCAAACAAACCTATACCCATGGTAGCCTAATTTAATAACTTATTTGGTTACAGGTAGTGACAATCTACAATATTAATGGAACTGTTTGTTACTTGTTAATTATAACATTTTTTGTTACAGGTACTGACAATCCATCAATCTACATACCAGTTTACTTGTGAGGAGTTTCCCCACAGCAGAGATGGTACTGACTTTGCATCAAAGAACTTTCATCGTCAAGGCACATGTGAAGCATACGTCCTTTAAAATGTGTCAACAGGAGTTTCAAACAAGGTTTAAAATTTGACTACCAACGAAGGAAGCAATCAATGATCTGGTAAAAAAGTGGCATGCAACTGGTTCAGTGACAAATGCTGCCAGAAATTATGACAAGCGCATATGTACACCAGAGAACATTGAGAACATTTGCGAGCGAATCTTACAGTCTAAAAAATCTATGCGCAGATTATCTTAACAAGCAGGAATTTCACATTCTTCGTGCCAGCGAATATTGAAACTCGATATGGGTGCTAAACCGTACAAAATTTCTGCATTGCATCAGTTGCAACCCCAAGATAAACACGCACGTGTGCAATACTGCCAGTGGTACAGGAAGAAATTGCATCTGGGATGCTGGACATTAATCTCTACTTCACGAGTGATGAAGCATGGTTTCACCTAAGTGGATATGTAAATTTTCAGAACCGTTGATATTGGAGCACAGAAAATCCACATCGATTTGTGGAGACCCCAGTGCATGTGCAGAAACTTTGTGTGTGGTGTGCTCTGTCAGCACATAGGATCATTACCATTTTTTCCCCTGAAACCATAAACTCAGCTCGAAATATTGTACACATTTTCAACCCATTTGTCAATCAGCTTACCAACGAGAAGACATTGTTACTTTCAACAAGGTGGAGCTACACTTCATACTGTCCACCATTCAATGAATGTGATTTTTGAGGTGTTTGAAGAAGAACGTGTTGTGAGTCGTGACCATTGGCCTGTATCATGACAAAAGGCTGAACGACAAAAGAGCACACCACAAAAAAGCGAACGTCAAAAAGGCGATATACCAAGGGGGGGGGGGGGGTCGCCATGACAAAAGGGCGAACCCAAGCACGGGCTTGATATTTTTCTTCTTCAACTGCAAGATTTCTAAAAGACATTATTTCCAAAAACGGCACTGCTGTCCCTTTGAGCAAATTACATATTTCTTTGTGTATTCAAATCCCAACTGAAATCAGATGTCTCATCCTATACAGAAAGCTTTCTAAACAATGTTATTTTCAAAAAGACCCCAGGTAAGCCCTTTCAGTAAATTCAGTATTCCTTTGTGCATTCAAATAATCCCAAAAAATGATCGTTTTTTTTTTTTAAAGTTTAGTCTAACAAATAAAGAAACAAAAAAACCCCATGGGCTTTCGCTGGCACGCTGAGAAAATAATTTTTAAATATAGTGCATGGCTCGTATTTTGCCACTGTGAAACCGTGAGCAGCGAATAGCGTTGGGAGCCAGCCAGACGACAGTGGGAGTCTATGTTGGCCTTCAGATGGACGGCAGATCTAGATACCATTGCACGTGTTGGTCAGATCGCACGATCATTTGATATGATGCTTGAAGGAGGAAAGATGGTGAATTAATCATATTTACACCAAAACATGGATTCACATATTCAAAATTTGTATGGTGAATTAATGTCATGCTTAAAGGCATTTAAAATAATATAACTGTAAAATATTACTAAAGGGTCATTTCATGCCAAATCGTCAGAGGCTATCAACACATTATTAACCATTCGACGACGAGGAAAACTAATGTAAACCATTTTCTCCGTACAGTTTACCAATGTGAGCTATATGGTGAAATAGGTTACATACAAATTACGCATATAAATTATGCAACGAACGTCGAAAATATATTGGTATTCTTATCCACTCAATGGCGAGAAGAACTAATATAAAATAGACGAAAGTTCGTGCTTAGTTAATCATGGAATAAAATATTGCCATCCTATGCACGATTAAAATAACTAAAAGTTAAAAGAACTGATGTTCCTGTACACACCCAATGTGGTGAAAATGATCTAAATGACAGATTAAAACATAAGATCTTTCGATCCCTCTTGGGATCATCCTCAGATGTGCTCACGAATTGGTGATTCCGACCTTAAATAACAGAAGAACAGGTGTCAGGATTCAATCTGTGCATTCACTGCACATGCCTGGGATAATTCACGGGAGGATCCGGGTCGCCTAGCGGGTGGCTATGTCATCTGGTTTTAAGGTATTCAAGGTGTTGTCATTCTGAGTATCATTTGATTTCTTTGGCAGGATATTTTTCCAAGGATTGGGGATGTTCTTGGTAGATTTTCATTGCAACATTGATTACCCTTGATGAATATCATCAAACTCTCAGCAAAAAGCAACGAGGTTTTGTTCCATCATGTTGTAATGATGGAAGCTTCCTGCCAAGCTGGATAATAAGAACCTTTGTTGGTAAGGCATGATAATGCAGTTTTATTGCTTCGAGTCTTGGTGTCATATATATGTTCTTTCACTCTAATATCTAACGTCCTCTGGGTAGATCCTATGCAAGTGAGAGGTGGGTCGTCTGGCTCAGTACTGTAAAGAGGTATGCTATATACCCCGTGACTGGATTCCTGTTTGATTTGATTGTGGTCATTGCGAATAATGGAGTAGGTATTCGATGTTCTGAGGCCAAAATCTATTTTATGACGGTGACAAGTTTTTTATAGTGCGAGTAGCGCGTGGGTCATAGCACATGGACCCAACAAATTTCTTATTCCTAGTTTCTCTCTCGAGGGTAGACATGGTTGAGTTTCCGAGTCTTTTATACACCGAATCCACCAAATGATATTCATAGCCATGGTTTCAAGCGATTCCTTTAATTTTTGCAATCTCTTGTTTTTTCAGTTGGTTACTGGAGGAGTGTGTAATGGCTTGTTGTATCATGAATCGAATGGCTGGAAGTTTATGACTCAGAGGGTGCATAGAGTTGTAAGGGATGATGCTAGGAACAGACATAGGCTTCCTGAAAACTCAGGTTTGAATAGTATGATTTGTACTGTTTCTGGTTAGCAAGATGTCCAAAAATGGTAAGACATTTTCAGATTCCAGTTCCAACGTAAAATTCACTGATGGATTTAGTGAAGACATGAAATCCTTAAAGTTCAGTAATTTTTCTTCAGTACCCAACCAAAAAACCAAAATGTCATCGAAATACCTCAAATACAGACCCAGACCCTTAGGTAAAGGGTTCAGTGCCAAGTGCTCTAGATGTTGCATAAATGTCTCAGCCAAAAGTGGTGATAAAGGGGAACCCATTGGGACCCTCTCTCTTTGCCTGTAAATGATGCTGTTGAAGCAGAAGTATGATCGATTTTGAATAAGTCTTAGGGCACCAAGGATTGCGATGATCTCAAACACAGGCATGTCTAATTCTTTCAGTTTGTCTTCAATTAAAGTGAACTAGAGGTACAGACACACTAGGGTATAAGGCCGCAACATCCAGCGAGGCCATAATGAAGGGGGCCCCTTGACTACAGAAGGGTTGAATCCTCGATGAGGCTTCCTTCGAGCTGGAAACAAGAGACAGACAGACAGACAGACAGACAGACAGACACACACACACACACACACACACACACACACACACACACACACACACACACACACACACACACACACACACACACACACACACACACACACACAGGTTTAAAAGTGAAGAGTGAACAAGTGGAAAATTATCCAAAGATCATTTGGCTGATCTGATTTGTTCAAATATGAGTGGAAATGGGGGGAAGGGGGACTTCACAAGCAGGCAAATTGAGAAGTTTTTAAAAACATTAAAAATCTCAGTAATATACTAAGCAAACAAAAAAAGTCTGGATAACATGATCCGATTTTAAGTGCATAACTGAGAAAAAGACCTTAGAAAAAGGAATAGGAAATGTTTTGCTGATTTTAGACAATTGCCCATCCACATACCATTCTTCTCAACCTCATGAACATCCAACTTATATTTTTATGACCAAACTCAATTTCTGTCTGCCAAATTATGGATCTAGGAGTTATTAGAAGCTTTAAATATTATTTCAGAAAACTTTCAATACTGGGGGAAACTATAGAATTCATTGAAAGAAACATAAATTCAAATTTTAGTTCTTGATGCCATCCAATTCACAAGTGAGGCATGGGACAAGGTCACACCACAGACCATCATCAACAAGACTAAAGCCCATGGAAGTCAAAGAATATTACGACAATATTTCTTTATCAACATGACTGAAGTAACCTAACTTGGATATTGGGTAGACACGTGGACGATTATGAAACTGTGGACAATAACCTTGTGCCTTCCAAAATGCCAACAGACTAAAACATACTGAAAGCTGTTAGGGAAATACATACTTTTGAAAATGACAGTGGGAAAGATGAGAATGGTAAATGTCTAGCTAATGTAGTGCAGAGCACAGACACAAACTTCTTTAGGAATTTTGTTTTTTGATACCAGTAGCATTGCATTGATCCAGAAATTCGATTTCATCTCAGTAAAATGAAAGACACTGCACATAAATTTCACCTTAGAGGAAATTTGAAACATGTGAGATTGGAAGACTTCTTTGAAAAACAAAAATACTACAGATAATGAACTACATCACGAAATATTTTAATAATGAAATCATATATGTATTGTAATTTTCTTGTGAATAAATTATATAGTGAATAAATTCATGAATCAAATACATGGGTAAATTGTATACTCATAAGCAATGTTTATTAATTGTTTTTATCCCTGGATCATCCTATCTCAAATCATCACAATTAATATACAGAGGGTGAGCCGAAAGTTTTGCAATATTTGCATAAGTACCTGTGCTGTGGTGGGTATGTCACTTTTTTTTTTTTTTAAATTGAAGGGTCACTGGTTCCGGGGAAGGGAGAGAGCCAGTGCCGTAAGACACACAACATCCATACCCGGACCCTTCTCTGACGAATGGTCATAAGCCATTGCTTAGACCACTGCGCTACCGGGGCGGCATGTCACGTGTTTAAACTAGTTCAAGTTGTGCACTGCAGTCAGTTGAAAGGGATATAAAGTGGTAGTCGTTGCTGTGAACAGCATTGCATGTTGTCGTTCTGTCTGTGGTTAGGACACCTAAAAGATGAACAGCCACAACCGGCTAATTAGGGAACTTTTGCTTTACAAGTTTGAACTCTGCATAAAGCTGTTCAAGCAACACGAAACATGTCATGCGAAAGGGGAAGGTTCCATGGACTACAGCACTGCAACCAGATGAATAAAGAAATTTCGCTTAGGTGACAGAAACCTCGATCAGCCAAGGTCAGGTTGGCCCCAAACAATGGATTTGGAGGCCGTGCACCAGGCCGTAGAGGCAAATTCGATAACTAGCACTTGGAGATTATCCGGTGAGCTGGTCATATTCCAGACCACCATGGTTCGCCACCTTCAGGACCATGGCAAGGTCTACAGGAGCTGCTGCATTGTCCCTCAAAAAATGACGCCAACTGAAGCAAACCGTCGAGTAGAAGTGTGCACCAAACTCCCAGAAAACTTGTGCAATGTATGTTTCAAGAGAATTGTTATGTGCGTTTCATCAAAAGAATCGTTATGTGCAATGAAAAGTGGATTCATTTCTATAATCCTAACGCACAACGGCAGTGGTTGAGTACGGGCCAGCTTTGAGCCTGTTGCCAAATGTGGGCACTTCAAGCACAAATAGTTACTCTGCGTTTGGTGGAATTTCAAGGAGGTAATCCATTACGAATTTGTTCCAGATGGTCGGACCATCAACAGCAACCTCTACTCTGAACAGCTGGAGCGGATGTACGCCGTTTTGGAGGCGAAGTACCCAGCACTGGTGAACAGAAAGCGCTCTGTCCTGCAGGAGGACAACACACTGCCTCATACCACGCGAACGACCCGGGCAAAACTCCAGGAACATGAGGTCTTCGAACTGATGCCACACCCAGCATATAGTCCGATTCTTGCCACGGCGGATTATTACTTGTTCTGATCCATGGCCCACTTTCTACGCAGGTGGCACTTCAACAACCAGGAGGAGGTGGCAGCTGGAGAGAAGGAGTTCTTCGCCTCAAAGGACAAGAACTGGTACTACAGGGGAATCTAAGAACTGGCAGACAAATGGGTAAAGATGGAGCAACACAATGGCCTGTACTTTGAATGTTAGTCAGCTTTTGTCATAAAGGTACGCATGGAGACAAAGTGTACCAAATACTGTAAAACTTTCGATTCACCCTCTGTATGTATACCCTCACATAGATTTTGACATAACATACTAAAAATTCCTTGATTCTCCTTGCTGTTTCATCATTACCCAGAATGATGTAAATAATTCCATTAATTGTAATATTTCATGTAACAGGTAAAAATGGAAATAAATAAATAGATGATCCTATATGTAAGGTCAGGTGATGCGTAACATCCCAGCCTCTCCTTGACAAATGTCAACCCCGCCTTCTCGTGGTACATCCTGTTCCCACTAAAGGGGCTCTGACGACCGCCAATAGCGGTATAACTATACCATCGGGATTAGAGGAAATGCTATCCCACACTCACCAACCCGCTTGGCCAGCGTGGTGAGTTATGGCCAAACCCCTCCAAAATGACTCCACAACTTAAATCTTGGCCCTCAGTCTCCGGCAGCTGGAATGCACCTGGCCAAGGCAGCGGCCAGTGCGACATGAAGGCAGAGGGTGCTAAGAATCCCCGGAGGACCGGACTAGGCTGCCATCTGATGCTGACCTTGGCTACGTATAATGGACGCTCCCTATCTTCTGATTCAAGGCTTCTTGAATTGGAAGAGGAACTACAAAGGATCAAGTGGGACATCGTGGGGCTAAGTGAGGTAAGGAGAAAAGGAGAAGATCTCATCGAACTGAAAAGTGGACATCTCTTCAACTATCGTGGGACAGATACTGGCAGAACTAGTGGTGTTGGATTTATAATAAACAAGAAACTGAAGGATAAAGTTGTAGAAGTTGAAAGTTCCTCTGACAGAGCTGCACGACTCGTTATCCAACTCTCGAAAAGATACCAGGCTCAGATTATTCAAACTTATGCACTCACCACAAGTCATCCTGAAGAAGAAATTGAAGAATTTTATGAGGAAATTTGTCATCTAAATAATAAAGGTAAGCAGCACTTGAAGATAATTATGGGAGATTTCAATGCAAAAATAGGGCAACGGCAACAGAATGAAACTTCAGTAGGTAAATTCGGTCACAGCAACAGAAACCAGCGTGGAAATACTCTCGTAGAGTTTGCAGAGGCAGAAGGGTTTTTCATCTTGAACTCCTTTTTCAAGAAAAAGCCACACAGGAAATGGACATGGAGACATCCAAATGGGACGACAAGTGAAATTGATTTTATTATGTGTAACAAAAATTCGTCATAGAAGACTGCAGTGTGCTAAACAAGTTCAACACAGGCAGTGACCATAGATTGGTGAGATGTAAGATGCACCTCAACACTAAACTCGAACGTAGCAAGCTCATAAGACAAACAAAATGTATTGACATAACCAACCTTAAAAAACACCATAATACCTTCAAATTGGAACCGAAGAACAGATTCTCTGCTTTAGAAGGCCTAACATCGGAAGAAGTGGATATTTCTGAAGTTAACAGAAAAGTAACCAAAGCTCTTATGGAAACAGCAACAAAATTAGCTGGGTCTAAGAACAAATTGCATGTGAACAAATTATCAGGAAAAACCAAAATGTTGATGCAAAAAAGAAGAAAGATGAGGACAACTAAAGAAGATGTGACTTCCAAAGTGGAATATATAGAGCTATGCAAGACAGTACGAAAAAGTATCACTGAAGACGGGAGAAAATTCAACTGTGAACTAGTAAGGAAAGCAATTGAAAACAACCAAAGCCTAAAGATAGCAAAGGGACATCTCAGTAAGGGAAAAAAACAGATTATGGCACTGAGAAAAGAAGATGGTTCTGTAACAAGAAATAGAGGCGAAATTTTGACAAGAGTGAAAGATTTCTACTCCAAATTATATGAAAAGGATGATACATGTACTCCAGGCATCATGAAAGGTACCAGAGTTCTTCCAGTCCTTCCAGCAGAAGTTGCACATGCAATCAAGAACATGAAGCGGGGAAAAGCTCCAGGAGAAGATGGAATTACTGTAGACATCATACAAGAGCAAGTGGAGAAATCGAAACAGTACTCGCCCAAATTTTCACTCGATGCCTTAATGAAGGGAAAATTCCTGAGGAACGCTACAATGATCTTGCTACATAAAAAAAGGTGACATTGAGGATCTCAGGAACTACAGACCTATCAGCCTCCTATCAATGGTTTATAAAATCTTCACTAAAGTTCTTTCACACCGCTTGAAGGTAACACTGGGCATGGCTCAACCGAGAGAACAAGCTGGATTCAGGAGTGGCTACAGCACAATAGATCATATCCACGTACTGAGAGAACTAATTGAAAGAGCGAGGGAATATGAACTTCCATTGTGCATGGCTTTTATCGATTATGAAAAAGCCTTTGATTCGGTGAAACCATCAGCAGTTGCAATGGCTCCGAAATCCTGCGGTATTGAAGATGCATACATTAATATTATTAATAACATCTATGAAAATGCAAGTGCAAAGATTCTGCTATTTGAAAATACAACACACATAAAAATTGGAAAAGGAGTGAGACAAGGGGACACCATATCTCCGAAGCTCTTTAATGCCACATTGGAAAATGTCTTTCAATCACTGAACTGGGAAAACAAAGGCATAAAAGATTAATGGAGATTATCTAAAACACCTTTGTTTTGTTGATGACAGTCATTTTTGCAACTACCCCATCAGAGCTACACAGTATGATGCAGGAACTTGCTGACAAGAGTAAAGAAGTGGGATTAAAAATGAACTTTCAGAAGACAAAAGTGATGTTCAATGCTTTTACAAGAAATGAAGATTTATCGATTGATGGAGAAAAGCTGGAGATAACAGACACGTACGTTTATCTTGGACAGCAGATATCAAGTGAGGGTCACATTGATGAAGAAATTAATCGGCGTACAAAACTTGTCTGGAGAGCTTTTGGAAGAAACAGCATCATTTTCAAGAGCAATATGCCATTATGTCTTAAAAGAAAAGTGTTTGATCAATGCATCCTTCCAGTGCTTACGTATGGTGCAGAGACGTGGACCTTAACTAAAAGATACATACAAAGGCTGCAGACAACTCAAAGCAGCATGGAGAGGTGCATGCTTGGTGTAACCAGGAGAGATAAGAAGAGGAACACATTGATCCGAAAAATGACAAGAGTGGAAGACATCATGATCAAAGTTAAATCCCTGAAATGGCAATGGGTTGGACATACTGCCAGAAGAACAGACCATCGATGGACAGCCGAAATTTTAGATTGGATTCCAAGGGACAGGAAAAGACCCAGAAGAAGACCACATGGAAGATGGGTGGATGAAATTCGAAAGTATGCGGGAGTGACATGGAGGAGACTGGCACAAGACAGACCGTTGTGGAGGAAACTTGGGGAGACCTTCGTCCAGCAGTGGATTGATAATGGTTGATGTTGATGATGATGATATGCTTGAAATTAATGACTAGCCGAGACGATTATATATATTAGGATAATACAATGTTTGTCACAAATAGTTTATTATTTCAAGTTGACCAAGGTTTTCTGGGTTCTGACTTAGCTTCATCAGGACGAATGGCACATAAATATTCAAATTGTACATAATATCATAAACGGTGTCTACAGTCACGGGTTTTGATTAGTTGCTTCCACGTGCTCGATAGAAATGGTGTAGATGTCATGTCATTAACAAGTTGCAAAGAATTCTGATATATATGGAAAGCTTCCAAAATATCAAGTTTGGTGGTTGAATCTGGCTTGTCAATTAGCTTTTCTCTTTGAAGAAGCTTAACTAATTGACTAGCCAGATTCAACCACCAAGCTTGATATTTTGGAAGATTTCCATTTATATCAGAATTCTTCACAACCTAATAGCATTTTTTAAGAACATACATTGCTCTTCCAATTTTCTGTTTCACACGTTAAATTTGAAGATTCTGATCAGCTATGGAAGGCAGTGTGCACAATTACTTTAGGGAGTGGTATTATAAATTTTTTTGAAATTAATAGTGCAAAATGTCAACTTACCCACTTTCCACTGATTGCTTGGTGCTCATGTTAACAATACATCAGAATATCACTTATTCGATGATATTAGTAAAAAAACAGATTTAAGTAAAAGACCATTTAAAAATTGAAATAAAATCAGAATATACTGTAATAAAATCTGAATAAGATTGAAATAAAATTGAATAAAAAATGCCGATGAATCATTAAAAACCAGCAAGGCTTTCTTTATCCACACATACCTCCCCTGTCATTCCAGACATGTTTCAACTGTAGAATTCACGGTCTTGATTAGTGGTTGGCAATGTATTTGTCCTAACTGCCAAGTCATCAATGCTTCAATAAGTTTTTGTCAAGTCATGCTCTATCTCCACGTCACAGACCCCATTGGGATTTTCTCGTTGTGCGTCATCTGTCAGTATTCAGTCTGATGAATTCTTCTCAATCTTGTCTGCAATTCTTTGCTTTTTTCTTTCCCTGTTTTTCTTCTTGGCTAATTAGATTTCGCTGTGGAAATGATTAATTCATATGGACTATCAATTGCTAGAATGCCGTCGTTGCACTATATAAGATGAAATCCAAATGTAACGATGAAAATTGACTTTTATTTACACTGAATCAAAAGCTGAAAGTCAAAATCACATCACTAGATCTTTCATGCTGGCTCCCAGCCTCAGCCAGCATGAAAGATCTAGTGATGTGATTTTGACTTTCAGCTTTTGATTCAGTGTAAATAAAAGTCAATTTTCATCGTTACATTTGGATTTCATCTTATATAGTGCAACGACGGCATTCTAGCAATTGATGTTATTAGCATGAATTTCGTCAACGACTTCCATATGGACTATTACTATTGCAATTTTTTTTTTTAATCATTATGGCTCAGAAATGAGGATCTGCTTGTGAGTACTATGTGGGATGCCAGATATTTTATATTTGCCCAATCTGGCTCAGTATTATTTTCAATGCAATATTGAATCATTGATGTTTTAGCTTGTCTTTTATTCCAGCTGTCTAGATGTTCCTTCAATCTGATATTTAAAATTATTTTTGTACTTCCAGTACCTTAAATATCAGATAGAAGGAACATCTAGACAGCTGGAATAAAAGACAAGCTAAAACATCATTGATTCAATATTGCATTGAAAATAATATCGAGCCAGATTGGGTAAATATAAAACATCTCACAGTACTTACTCACAAGCAGATCCTCATTTCCAAGGCCATAATGATTGAAAAAACAAAAAAATTAATTGCAATAGTAATAGTCCATATGAACTATCATATCCATAGATATATCTAATTAACCAAGAAAACAGACAGGGAAAGAAAAAAAATTTCAAGCAAGATTGAGAATTCACGAGACTGAAAACTGACAGATGGCGCATAACAAGACATGTGCAATGAGGACTGTGACATGGAGACAGAGCATGACTTGGCAAAAACTCAATGAAGCATTGATGACTTGGCAGTTAGGGCAAATACATCGCTGACCACTACTGAATATTGAATTCTACAGTTGAAATGCATCTGAAATGACAGGAGGTGAGTGTGGACAAAGAAAGCTTTTCTGGATTTTAATTATTCATCATAGACATGTTTTATTTTATTTTATTTCGATCTTATTCAGATTTTATTTCAATTTTTAAATGGACTGTTACTTCACTCTGTTTTTTTACCAATATCATCAAATAAGTGATATCCTGAAGTATTGTTAATGTGAGCACCAGGCAACCAGCAAGAAGTTCAAGTGGAAAGTGAGTGAGTTGACATTTCACATTATTATTGTAAAAATTTTTATGATACCACTGACACTCCCTAAAACAATTGTGTACACTGCCTTCCGTGGTCAGAATCTTCGAATTTAATGTGTGAAACAGAAAATTGAAAGAACGATATACGTTCTTCAAAAATGCTATCAACAGTTTAACACATATTCTAGCAGCTGGCTTATTTTAAGCTTGAGCTATATTAGAATTCTTCGCTGCTTGTTAATGACATGGCATCTACACCATTTCTATCAAGAGCGTGGAAGCAACTAACCAAAGCACATGATTGTAAACACCATTTATATATCATGCGCAATTTGAATATTTATGTGCCATTCGTTCTGATGAAGCTAGGTCAGAACCCACTGAAACGTTGGTTGACTTGAAAAAATAAAATATTTGTGACAAAAGTATCTTAATATCATCATCATTGTCAACCATTATCAATCCACTGCTGGACGAAGGTCTCCCCAAGTTTCCTCCACAACGGTCTGTCTTGTGCCAGTCTCCTCCATGTCACCCCTGCATACTTTCGAATTTCATCCACCCATCTCCCATGTGGTCTTCTTCTGGGTCTTTTCCTGTCCCTTGGAATCCAATCTAAAATTTCGGCTGTCCATCGATGATCTGTCCTTCTGGCAGTATGTCCAGCCCATTGCCATTTCAGGGATTTAACTCTGATCATGATGTCTTCCACTCTTGTCATTTTTCGGATCCACGAGTTCCTCTTCTTATCTCTCCTGGTTACACCAAGTATGCACCTCTCCATGCTTCTTTGAGTTGTCTGCAGCCTTTGTATGTCTCTTTTAGTTAAGGTCCACGTCTCTGCACCATACGTAAGCACTGGAAGGATGCATTGATCAAACACTTTTCTTTTAAGACATAATGGCATATTGCTCTTGAAAATTATGCTGTTTCTTCCAAAAGCTCTCCAGGCAAGTTTTGTACGCCGATTAATTTCTTCATCAACGTGACCCTCACTTGATATCTGCTGTCCAAGATAAACGTACGTGTCTGTTATCTCCAGCTTTTCTCCATCAATCGATAAATCTTCATTTCTTGTAAAAGCATTGAACATCACTTTTGTCTTCTGAAAGTTCATTTTTAATCCCACTTCTTTACTCTTGTCAGCAAGTTCCTGGATCATACTCTGCAGCTCTGATGGGGTAGTTGCAAAAATGACTACGTCATCAGCAAAACGAAGGTGGGTTAGATAATCTCCATTAATCTTTATCCCTTTGTTTTCCCAGCTCAGCGACTGAAAAACACCCTCCAATATGGCATTAAAGAGCTTTGGAGATATGGTGTCACCTTGTCTTACACCCTGTCCAATTTTTATGTGTGTTGTATTTTCAAATAGCAGAATCTTTGCACTTGCATTTTCATAGATGTTATTAATAATATTAATGTATGCATCTTCAATACCGCAGGTTTTCAGAGCCATTGTAACTGCTGATGGTTTCACCGAATCAAAGGCTTTTCATAATCGATAAAAGCCATGCACAATGGAAGTTCATATTCCCTCGCTCTTTCAATTAGTTCTCTCAGTACGTGGATATGATCTATTGTGCTGTAGCCACTCCTGAATCCAGCTTGTTCTCTCGGTTGAGCCATGTCCAGTGTTACCTTCAAGCGGTGTGAAAGAACTTTAGTGAAGATTTTATAAACTACTGATAGGAGGCTGATAGGTCTGTAGTTTCCGAGATCCTCAATGTCACCTTTCTTATGTAGCAGGATCATTGTAGCGGTGTTCCAATCCTCAGGAATCTTTCCTTCATTAAGGCATCGAGTGAAAATTTGGGCGAGTACTGTTTCGATTTCTCCACTTGCTTCTTGTATGATGTCTACAGTAGTTCCATCTTCTCCTGGAGCTTTTCCCCGCTTCATGTTCTTGATTGCATGTGCAACTTCTGCTGGAAGGACTGGAGGAACTCTGGTACTGGTATCTTTCATGATGTCTGGAGTGCATGTATCATACCTTTCATATAATTTGGAGTAGAAATCTTTCACTCTTGTCAAAATTTCGCCTCTATTTCTTGTTACAGAACCACCTTTTCTCAGTGCCATAATCTGTTTTCTTCCCTTACTGAGATGTCCCTTTGCTATCTTTAGGCTTTGGTTATTTTCAATTGCTTTCCTCACTAGTTCACAGTTGGATTTTCTCCCGTCTTCAGTGATAATTTTTCGTACTGTCTTGCATAGCTCTATATATTCCACTTTGGAAGTCACATCTTCTTTAGTTGTCCTCATCTCTCTTCTTTTTTGCATCAACATTTTCGTTTTTCCTGATAATTTTTTACATGCAACTTGTTCTTAGACCCAGCTAATTTTGTTGCTGTTTCCATAAGAGCTTTGGTTACTTTTCTGTTAACTTCGGAGATGTCCACTTCTTCCGATGTTAGGCCTTCCAAAGCAGAGAACCTGTTCTTCAGTTCCAACTTGAAGGTATTATGGTGTTTTTTAAGGTTGGTTATGTCAATAGATTTTGTTTGTCTTATGAGCTTGCCACGTTCAAGTTTAGTGTTGAGGTGCATCTTACATCTCACCAATCTATGGTCACTACCTGTGTTGAACTTGTTTAGCACACTGCAGTCTTCTATGACAAATTTTTTGTTACACATAATAAAATCAATTTCACTTGTCATCCCATTTGGATGTCTCCATGTCCATTTCCTGTGTGGCTTTTTCTTGAAGAAGGAGTTCAAGATGAAAAACCCTTCTGCCTCTGCAAACTCAACGAGAGTATTTCCACGCTGGTTTCTGTTGCCGTGACCGAATTTACCTACTGAAGTTTCATTCTGTTGCCGTTGCCCTATTTTTGCATTGAAATCTCCCATAATTATTTTCAAGTGCTGCTTACCTTTATTATTTAGATGACAAATTTCCTCATAAAATTCTTCAATTTCTTCTTCAGGATGACTTGTGGTGGGTGCATAAGTTTGAATAATCTGAGCCTGGTATCTTTTCGAGAGTTGGATAACAAGTCGTGCAACTCTGTCAGAGAAACTTTCAACTTCTACAACTTTATCCTTCAGTTTCTTGTTTATTATAAATCCAACACCACTAGTTCTGCCAGTATCTGTCCCACGATAGTAGAAGAGATGTCCACTTTTCAGTTCGATGAGATCTTCTCCTTTTCTCCTTACCTCACTTAGCCCCACGATGTCCCACTTGATCCTTTGTAGTTCCTCTTCCAATTCAAGAAGCCTTGAATCAGAAGATAGGGAGCGTCCATTATACGTAGCCAAGGTCAGCATCAGATGGCAGATTAGTCCGGTCCTCCGGGGACCGGACTAATCTGACCTTACATCCCATCTTAATATATATGGTAATATATATATATATATATATCACCAGGTAATATATATATATATATATATATAATCAGGTAATATATATATATATCACCTGACCTTACATCCCATCTTAATATATATGATCCTATATGGTTATGGGGATGTAAGGTCAGGTGATGCGTAACATCACAGCCTCTCCTTGACAAATGTCAACCCCGCCTTCTCGTGGTACATCCTGTTCCCACTAAAGGGGCTCTGACGACCGCCAATAGCGGTATAACTATACCATCGGGATTAGAGGAAATTCTATCCCACACTCACCAACCCGCTTGGCCAGCGTGGTGAGTTATGGCCAAACCCCTCCAAAATGATTCCACAACTTAAATCTTGGCCCTCAGTCTCCGGCAGCTGGAATGTACCTGGCCAAGGCAGCGGCCAGTGCGACATGAAGGCAGAGGGTGCTAAGAATCCCCGGAGGACCGGACTAGGCTGCCATCTGATGCTGACCTTGGCTACGTACAATGGACGCTCCCTATCTTCTGATTCAAGGCTTCTTGAATTAGAAGAGGAACTACAAAGGATCAAGTGGGACATCGTGGGGCTAAGTGAGGTAAGGAGAAAAGGAGAAGATCTCATCGAACTGAAAAGTGGACATCTCTTCTACTATCGTGGGACAGATACTGGCAGAACTAGTGGTGTTGGATTTATAATAAACAAGAAACTGAAGGATAAAGTTGTAGAAGTTGAAAGTTCCTCTGACAGAGCTGCACGACTTGTTATCCAACTCTCGAAAAGATACCAGGCTCAGATTATTCAAACTTATGCACCCACCACAAGTCATCCTGAAGAAGAAATTGAAGAATTTTATGAGGAAATTTGTCATCTAAATAATAAAGGTAAGCAGCACTTGAAAATAATTATGGGAGATTTCAATGCAAAAATAGGGCAACGGCAACAGAATGAAACTTCAGTAGGTAAATTCGGTCACGGCAACAGAAACCAGCGTGGAAATACTCTCGTTGAGTTTGCAGAGGCAGAAGGGTTTTTTATCTTGAACTCCTTCTTCAAGAAAAAGCCACACAGGAAATGGACATGGAGACATCCAAATGGGACGACAAGTGAAATTGATTTTATTATGTGTAACAAAAAATTCGTCATAGAAGACTGCAGTGTGCTAAACAAGTTCAACACAGGTAGTGACCATAGATTGGTGAGATGTAAGATGCACCTCAACACCAAACTTGAACGTAGCAAGCTCATAAGACAAACAAAATTTATTGACATAACCAACCTTAAAAAACACCATAATACCTTCAAGTTGGAACTGAAGAACAGGTTCTCTGCTTTAGAAGGTATAACATCGGAAGAAGTGGACATCTCTGAAGTTAACAGAAAAGTAACCAAAGCTCTTATGGAAACAGCAACAAAATTAGCTGGGTCTAAGAACAAGTTGCATGTAAACAAATTATCAGGAAAAACGAAAATGTTGATGCAAAAAAGAAGAGAGATGAGGACAACTAAAGAAGATGTGACTTCCAAAGTGGAATATATAGAGCTATGCAAGACAGTAAGAAAAAGCATCACTGAAGACGTAAGAAAATTCAACTGTGAACTAGTGAGGAAAGCAATTGAAAACAACCAAAGCCTAAAGATAGCAAAGGGACATCTCAGTAAGGGAAGAAAACAGATTATGGCACTGAGAAAAGAAGATGGTTCTGTAACAAGAAATAAAGGCGAAATTTTGACAAGAGTGAAAGATTTCTACTCTAAATTATATGAAAGGGATGATACATGCACTCCAGACATCATGAAAGATACCAGTACCAGAGTTCCTCCAGTCCTTCCAGCAGAAGTTGCACATGCAATCAAGAACATGAAGCGGGGAAAAGTTCCAGGAGAAGATGGAATTACTGTAGACATCATACAAGAAGCAAGTGGAGAAATTGAAACAGTACTCGCCCAAATTTTCACTCGATGCCTTAATGAAGGAAAGATTCCTGAGGATTGGAACACCGCTACAATGATCCTGCTACATAAGAAAGGTGACATTGAGGATCTCGGAAACTACAGACCTATCAGCCTCCTATCAGTAGTTTATAAAATCTTCACTAAAGTTCTTTCACACCGCTTGAAGGTAACACTGGACATGGCTCAACCGAGAGAACAAGCTGGATTCAGGAGTGGCTACAGCACAATAGATCATATCCACGTACTGAGAGAACTAATTGAAAGAGCGAGGGAATATGAACTTCCATTGTGCATGGCTTTTATCGATTATGAAAAAGCCTTTGATTCGGTGAAACCATCAGCAGTTACAATGGCTCTGAAAACCTGCGGTATTGAAGATGCATACATTAATATTATTAATAACATCTATGAAAATGCAAGTGCAAAGATTCGGCTGTTTGAAAATACAACACACATAAAAATTGGAAAGGGAGTGAGACAAGGTGACACTATATCTCCGAAGCTCTTTAATGCCACATTGGAGGGTGTTTTTCAGTCGCTGAGCTGGAAAAACAAAGGGATAAAGATTAATGGAGATTATCTAACCCACCTTCGTTTTGCTGATGACGTAGTCATTTTTGCAACTACCCCATCAGGGCTGCAGAGTATGATCCAGGAACTTGCTGACAAGAGTAAAGAAGTGGGATTAAAAATGAACTTTCAGAAGACAAAAGTGATGTTCAATGCTTTTACAAGAAATGAAGATTTATTGATTGATGGAGAAAAGCTGGAGATAACAGACACGTACGTTTATCTTGGACAGCAGATATCAAGTGAGGGTCACATTGATTAAGAAAATAATCGGCGTACAAAACTTGCCTGGAGAGCTTTTGGAAGAAACAGCATAATTTTCAAGAGTAATATGCCATTATGTCTTAAAAGAAAAGTGTTTGATCAATGCATCCCTCCAGTGCTTTCGTATGGTGCCGAGACGTGGACCTTAACTAAAAGAGATATACACAGACTGCAGACAACTCAAAGAAGCATGGAGAGGTGCATGCTTCGTGTAACCAGGAGAGATAAGAAGAGGAACTCGTGGATCCGAAAAATGACAAGAGTGGAAGACATCATGATCAGAGTTAAATCCCTGAAATGGCAATGGGCTGGACATACTGCCAGAAGGACAGATCATCGATGGACAGCCGAAATTTTAGATTGGATTCCAAGGGACAGGAAAAGACCCAGAAGAAGACCACATGGGAGATGGGTGGATGAAATTCGAAAGTATGCAGGGGTGACATGGAGGAGACTGGCACAAGACAGACCGTTGTGGAAGAAACTTGGGGAGACCTTCGTCCAGCAGTGGATTGATAATGGTTGACAATGATGATGATGATGATGATATGGTTATGAATTTTTTTTTTAAACTCACAGGGGAGGAAGATATTTAAAGCTAAATTTTCATAATTTTATTAAAATGACATGCTAGTGATACTTTAACTAGCTGTAAATCAGCCACCAGTTCAGATTTAGAATTGGGAGTGATCTGATTTTAAAGCTTTTTTAACGAGCATCCATACACTGTCGTGCAAAAATTAAGGACAAGACTGATTTTTTAATGTAACATCGTGCAGAAGAGCTACACATACACTCAAATCATACCATAAGATCCCCAAGATGTAAGAACATGGGACAAGTGAGCAAAACCGTCCAAACAAGGAATCCAAAGGATACAAAGACACTTTATTGAAAAGGTAGCTTCGAGCACAACTGGACAGAAGACAGAAACGTCCATGTGACAGGCGGCTGCCAAGAAAAATCCAGTCTTTAGTAGGGGATATGATCACCCGTGACTGCGTTGCAGCATTTACAATGTCTGTCCATGCTGAGGAAGAGGTTGTCAAGGAGCTGTTGAGGCATCGCGGCCCATTCCTCTTGTAGGGCCAATCGCAGCTGCAGAATCGTTGCTGGCGGCTGGTGACGTGCTGCCAAGCGTCTCCCGAGAAGGTCCCACACGTGTTCGATTGGATTTAGGTCCGGGGACATTGCGGGCCAATCCATGCGTTGAATATCTTCACTCTCCAACAGCTCTGCGACAGCCACTGTACGATGAGGTGTGCGTTGTCGTCCATGAAGAGGAACTCAGGACCCACAGCAACTCTAAACAGACGCACGTGAGGCAGGAGAACCTCGGTACAATAGCAGACACCAGTGACTGAACATCCTTGGAAGATGTGGAGGTCAATACGGCTACCAAGCATGATACCTCCCCCACCCCAAACGAGAACTCCGCCACCTGCAAACCTGTCCCTTTCGATTATGTTGGAGGTGTGATTGCGTGTTCCCTGCTCTCTCCAGATGTATATACGTCCAGAATCGCTGGTCAGACTAAATCGGCTCTCATCCGTAAAGAGAACTCGACCCCATTGCTGATATGTCCAGTTCTTGTGTTCCTGGCACCACAGAAACTGCCGCCTCCGATGAGCAGGCATTAATGGCACACACCGTACTGGTCGTCGTGCAAACAGACCACCTTTGTGCAGCCTCCTGGCCACGGTAAAACACGATAACAGATGTCTGGTTGTCTGTTGCATGTGCCTTGCAATTTCTCCCGCTGTCTGCCGGCTGTCTCTTCTCGCATGTAGGACAATATACTGGTCGCCTGCCGCAGTGGTTGCTCGTGGACGACCACTGCTAAACTCTTGGACAGCTGTTCCTGTGGTTTGAAATGCTCTCCAAGCTTGTGAAACGATGCCGTGAGCAATCCCAAACTCCTTGGCCACACTACGACCTTCTTCAAACTTCCCAACGATGCGACTTCGGGTAAAGTCATCTAGATGTCATCTACTGGATTGCCTGTTGGCCATATCACACGGTGGCAGCAACTCGACGTCGTTCAAACTGATGTACACCGTGCAATAGCTTTCACCGAATTGCTGAGCGTACCCCGCCGCATGCTTTATACCCTTTGACACCCTCCCCCCACGTATTGCTGCATATATGCGCATGCCCTACCGTACTGGACCCTAATCTATCTCCTGAGTGGTCTTTCGGTCTGTTCTGCCTGCTCGTTTCACTGTTATGCTAATTTCTCCTCTTCGTCCTTAATTTTTGCACACCAGTGTATGACGTACAACACGAGCTTTCATAAAACACACACACAAACAAACACATGTATATCACGAAAGCTCCAACTTTTATTATACATACTTATTCGATATAAACTATATTCAATACAACTTTTACTCAATATAATTTTAGTTGACGTAGCTCAAACCTATAGCCTCAAAAATGCAGGCTGGAACACTCGTGATCATGTTGGATCATGCAACAGAACCATTTTCCTTTCCTCTGTATAGCTCATCTATAATGTTCACAGATGATTCCCTAACCCTGTCATCAAGATTAACTGTTAAGGCCTTTTTCTCAAAAAATTAATATCAAAGTTAGTGTCGGATACATATATTTTCAGTCACTGGCAAAAATAAGAAATATCCATACCACTTTGAAATCATGAGTAAAAATCTGGGAAATCAGGACCACAATCAGGTCCGCAAATTTACCCATAACTCGTAGAATCAAACACATTATCATCATTCAATACAGTTGACAGACTATCACATCATAGAATAGCAGAAAACATGTAATTGACAGACTCATAGTCACTTCTCACTCTCACACATAGAATATACCTGTATTTACTCTGATTGGATGCCAGTTGTTACCAAAACATGATTTTTAAGGCAGCAAACAGAATAGCCATTGCCTTGCTTACTGTTTAACATGTAACTTCAATATCAGAGAACTTGAAAATTACATCAGATAGCATGCTCAAATGGAAATTGGGAGATACGCATTCGTTTGCTGCTCCAGGGCAATGTACAAAGGGCATCCTGAAAGTAATGCCTCATCACTCATAAGATTTAAATTTGTTGCAGCAAAAAATGTGAAACTTAGTGGCAAAATACTTGAAAATATTGCTAATAATGCTAGCCTATTTAAAGTATTGTCCATCACTTTCTATACATTTCTGCAATCTTTGCACCCATTGGTAAAATCCATTTTGGAAAAATTCCTGAGGCTGTCATTTCACCCAGGAGTTCACAGTGTCTGTCACATCATCGAAAAGTTCCCCACGAAGGGTGTTTTTCAAAGGGGCACACAGGGAAAAGCCTGAGGGAGTAAAATCAGTACTGTAGGAGGAGTGGGGAATAACCGTCCACCCCATTTTGGCAATAGCCTGTGAAGTCTCCATTGAGGTGTGGGCACATGCGTTATTATGGTGTAAAACAACATTATAAAGTGGACTGCCATGTCTTTTCCATTTGATAGCTTCCTTTAGCTTCTTTAATATCTGCACATAGTGAGCACTGTTGTTTGTTGCAACTCCTGGATGGTGGCACGATGATCAGCTGTGATGAGGTCTTTCACTCGTTGCCCGCTGGCACCCGTCACTGCAGTTGCAGGTCTTCCACTCCGTTGTTTGTCCGAGACTGAACGTTTTCCCTCTTGAAACCTCTTCATCCATCTTCGGACATTACTGATGTTGATTGTGGCAGCTCTATACATCACCAGGAGTCTTCTGTGGATTTATGGAGCCTTGCATCCCTTTTTCCAGGAATTCAATTACAGCTCGCTGCTTTTCTTTGTCATTCATGATCTTTATTTCCAATACTGAAAATTTTTTGTTCCCACACTCGTAACATATAGTACATGTCAGTGCAGTTTCATTAAAATCCCTTCAAAGTTTCAAAAGTTATTAAGGAGGAGGCATTACTTTCAGGATGCACCTCGTATTTTCAAGTTTTTCGATGTCAAAGTTATATGTTGAACAGCAAGTAAGGTAATGGCTATTTTGTTTGCTGCCTTAAAAATCCTATACTTGTTCCATGTATTTGAGAAGAATATTTCTTCCACGATGCTCATGTTGCCAAAACATAATTGAGAAACTTGGAAGGTCCAATATGACACTCAAAAAGAAGAATATATATATATATATGGTGCATCCTGTTCCCACTAAAGAGGCTCCGACGACCGCCAATAGCGGTATAACTATACCATCGGGATTAGAGGAAATGCTATCCCACACTCACCAACCCGCTTGGCCAGCGTGGTGAGTTATGGCCAAACTCCTCCAAAATGTTTCGCCAAATTAATTCTTGGCCCTCAGTCTGGCAGCTGGAATGTACCTGGCCAAGGCAGCGGCCAGTGCGACATGAAGGCAGAGGGTGCTAAGAATCCCTCGAAGGACCGGACTAGGCTGCCATCTGATGCTGACCTTGGCTACGTATAACGGATGCTCCTTATCTTTTGATTCAAGGCTTCTTGAATTGGAAGAGGAACTACAAAGGATCAAGTGGGACATCGTCGAGCTAAGTGAGGTAAGGAGAAAAGGAGAAGATCTCATTGAACTGAAAAGTGGACATCTCTTCTACTATCGTGGGACAGATACTGGCAGAACTAGTGGTGTTGGATTTATAATAAACCAGAAACTGAAGGATAAAGTTGTAGAAGTTGAAAGTTCCTCTGACAGAGCTGCACGACTCGTTATCCAACTCTCGAAAAGATACCAGGCTCAGATTATTCAAACTTATGCACCCACCAAAAGTCATCCTGAAGAAGAAATTGAAGAATTTTATGAGGAAATTTGCCATCTAAATAATAAAGGTAAGCAGCACTTGAAAATAATTAGGGGGATTTCAATGTAAAAACAGGGCAACAGAATGAAACTTCAGTAGGTAAATTCAGTAACGGCAACAGAAACCAGCGTGGAAATACTCTCGCTGAGTTTGCAGAGGCAGAAGGGTTTTTCACCTTGAACTCCTTCATGAAAAAGCCACACAGGAAATGGACATGGAGACATCCAAATGGGACGACAAGTGAAATTGATTTTATTATGTGTAACAAAAAAATCGTCATAGAAGACTGCAGTGTGCTAAACAAGTTCAACACAGGTAGTGACCATAGATTGGCGAGATGTAAGATGCACCTCAACGCTAAACTTGAACGTGGCAAGCTCATAAGACAAACAAAATCTATTGACATAACCAACCTTAAAAAACACCATAATACCTTCAAGTTGGAACTGAAGAACATATTCTCTGCTTTAGAAGGCCTAACATCGGAAGAAGTGGATATTTCTGAAGTTAACAGAAAAGTAACCAAAGCTCTAATGGAAACAGCAACACAATTAGCTGGGTCTAAGAACAAGTTGCACGTGAACAAATTATCAGGAAAAACCAAAATGTTGATGCAAAAAAGAAGAGAGATGAGGACAACTAAAGAAGATGTGACTTCCAAAGTGGAATATATAGAGCTATGCAAGACAGTAAGAAAAAGTATCACTGAAGATGTAAGAAAATTCAACTGTGAACTAGTGAGGAAAGCAATTGAAAACAACCAAAGCCTAAAGATAACAAAGGGACATCTCAGTAAGGGAAGAAAACAGATTATGGCACTCAGAAAAGAAGATGCTTCTGTAACAAGAAACAGAGGCGAAATTTTGATAAGAGTGAAAGATTTCTACTCCAAATTATATAAAAGGGATGATGCATGCACTCCAGACATCATGAAAGGTACCAGTACCAGAGTTCCTCCAGTCCTTTAAGCAGAAGTTGCACATGCAATCAAGAACATGAAGCGGGGAAAAGCTCCAGGAGAATATGGAGTTACTGTAGACATCATACAAGAAGCAAGTGGAGAAATCGAAACAGTACTCGCCCAAATTTTCACTCGATGCCTTAATGAAGGGAAGATTCCTGAGGATTGGAACACCGCTACAATGATCCTGCTACATAAAAAAGATGACATTGAGGATCTCAGGAACTACAGACCTATCAGCCTCCTATCACTGGTTTATAAAATCTTCACTACAGTTCTTTCACACCACTTGAAGGTAACACTGGACATGGCTCAACCGAGAGAACAAGTTGGATTCAGGAGTGGCTACAGCACAATAGATCATATTTACGTACTGAGAGAACTAATTGAAAGAGCGAAGGAATATGAACTTCCATTGTGCATGGCTTTTATCGATTATGAAAAAGCCTTTGATTCGGTGAAACCATCAGCAGTTACAATGTCTCTGAAATCCTGCGGCATTGAAGATGCATACATTAATATTATTAATAACATCTATGAAAATGCAAGTGCAAAGATTCGGCTGTTTGAAAATACAACACACATAAAAATTGGAAAGGGAGTGAGACAAGGTGACACCATATCTCCGAAGCTCTTTAATGCCACATTGGAGGGTGTCTTTCAGTCGCTGAGCTGGGAAAACAAGGGGATAAAGATTAATGGAGATTATCTAACCCACCTTCGCTTTGCTGATGACGTAGTCATTTTTGCAACTACCCCATCAGAGCTGCAGAGTATGATCCAGGAACTTGCTGACAAGAGTAAAGAAGTGGAATTAAAAATGAAATTTCACAAGACAAAAAGTGACGTTCAATGCTTTTACAAGAAATGAAGATTTATCGATTGATGGAGAAAAGCTGGAGATAACAGACACGTACGTTTATCTTGGACAGCAGATATCAAGTGAGGGTCACATTGATGAAGAAATTAATCGGCGTACAAAACTTGTCTGGAGAGCTTTTGGAAGAAACAGCATAATTTTCAAGAGCAATATGCCATTATGTCTTAAAAGAAAAGTGTTTGATCAATGCATCCTTCCAGTGCTTACGTATGGTGCAGAGACGTGGACCTTAACTAAAAGAGACATACAAAGGCTGCAGACAACTCAAAGCAGCCTGGAGAGGAGCATGCTTGGTGTAACCAGGAGAGATAAGAAGAGGAACTCGTGGATCCGAAAAATGACAAGAGTGGAAGACATCATGATCAGAGTTAAATCCCTGAAATGGCAATGGGCTGGACATACTGCAAGAAAGACAGATCATCGATGGACAGCCAGAGTTTTAGATTGGATTCCAAGGGACAGGAAAAGACCCAGAAGAAGACCACATGGAAGATGGGTGGATGAAATTTGAAAGTATGCAGTTTTGACATAGAGGGGACTGGCACAAGACAGACCATTGTGGAGGAAACTTGAGGAGACCTTCGTGCAGCAGTGGATTGATAATGATTGACAATGATGATAATGATATATATATATATATATATATAAACATAAGAGGTAACAAAATTTACATAAGAGAAAAAAACTAAAAAGGGGAAGTTAAAATAGCGATGATCTTCACACAGCATAAATTTGTTTACTAACCGTGCTTACACTAAACATCTTGCAGAGGTGTTTGCAAGGCAAGGCACGAAACCCTGAAGTCATCGGCGTCTCCTAACGGTGCCCATGCATAAACTAAACTCTAGACATAAATGAACATGTGAGGGTACCCCCCCCCCGCACAACAAAAGTATTTCCGTTACTACTAGTATCTCTAATTATTATACTTACCAGCACAGCTGTTACAGATACTTCGAAAGATAAAATGGTTTCACTTTGGGAATTACTTACTACCTACCTATACCTTTTGCTCACAACAGTAAATTATTTTGGGGTTGAGCTTGCAGTATTAATTTGTTGCTAAAAATAAATTCCTTCAGTGAAGTTTAAGTCACTTTGATTTCGACAACTACATGATATTGTCTTTAACATATACCACACTAAGAACGTTAATAAAAATTCTGCATTTGTATAAAATAAACCAATTACACACATAACATACCTTTAAAAAAAATTTTGCCTTTCTTTCCAATTGCAAAATTACACCCTCTTGACAAATAAATAAAAGAAAATCTGAAGTCAAGTTTTTATGTTACTAGAAGGGCAACTCCTCTTTTTCATAGGATATTGATCTGTTTTTAACAGAAATTTTAGTCGTTGAGTTTCAGTCTGGTGGTATTGACCTAAAGTTCTATTTACTAATAAAATAACAGATCAACATCCAATTTGCTAAATATACTAAGTTCCATTTATTAATAAAAAAAAACACATCAGTCTGGTGTGGTGTTAATCTGAAGTTCTATTTACTAATAAAATAACAGATCAACATCCAATTTGCTAAATATACTAAGTTCCATTTATTAATAAAAAAAAACACATCAGTCTGGTGTGGTGTTAATCTGAAGTTATATTTACTAATAAAATAACACTATTTCTTAAAAAAAGTGTGTTTTCTTTATTTGTTTTTTAGCGGAGATTCCATCAGGCTGACGCTTACGTTTCCAACATCCTTCATTTGCAGTGTCTTGTTTGTGTACCGAAGAAGAGAAGAACCTTTACTATTACAAGTAGCCGTTATAATTGCTTGAACAGGTTTTGGAGGCAGAACTGTAGCATGTACTCCATTTATATATGCAAAAACATGACCCAGCTGAATCAATTTTCCGACACCATATCCCAGCTTTCTCCTTTTGGGTGTGTTTTTTTCTAGCCAATCCCACCGGAATTTATTTTTGACTGAAGCCTCCAATGTCTTGAGATCGTCAGTCTTGGTTAAAAATTTCATTGTTGATGACGAACTTAACTTAAACCATGTAAACTTTCAAATTCCTAAAAACATTCATTCACTCACTCACACACACACACACACACACACACACACACACACACACACACACACACACACACACACACACACACACACACACCACTTTTGCCTAAACAAAAAACCACAAACGTTTCATCAGGGAAACAAAGACACCTCCTTTCCGTCACTGACTTACTAATACAATGAGGCAGGCTGCTCCCGCGCGTAGCTGCAGACACTGAGTAACGTACTTTGTTTGCTTTAACTCGCTCCCTCCCCCGCCCTCCAAGTTCAGATCCCACATCATTCATCAGAGCGAAAACCTGTTTTTTGCATCGAGGAGCAGAAGCGCCGATGAAATGACTGAAAATTTGCGCACATGCCCTTCCCACAGAACAACCACAGCACGAACTGCCGGCTTCGTGTGTCAAGCTCTAGTCAGCTGCATCGGCGAGGAAGACAATATTATTATCACATTAATTCATTGATGAAAAGCAATTTTTTTTTAGTAAATACTTTTGCCATGAATCGTTTTAATTTTTTTTTTAGTAAATACTTTTGCCATGAATCGTTTTAATTTTTTTTTTTTTTTTTTTTTTTTTGGCTTTGTCGCTTATTAGAACTCAAAATTTAACAGTCTTAAAAATGTCTTCAAAGCTAAACATTCGGAATTCCGGGCATGAAAGATCGCCCAAACCCGGAACACAAACAGCCCTGATCTTGATTCCAGTTAACCTAAAAGGCTGGCTTGCACAGGCTTCAAATTTAGATTCTAAACTGCTCTTCTCTCAGGAAGTTCATTTATTGATCACTAACCTTTTCTACTTGAAAGAGTATGCTGCATCATGTGATAACAGATTAGACCACCTAATCTGTTATCACATGTAACTGATGCTGCTCTGCACATTATTATATTATACGTGGAATATATATAGTATCTGAAACAATCATTTGATGTTTCTGAATATTTCTGTTTCGCACGTTATGTTCTGTGAAAGTTCGACCTGCTGACACGTAACGTCCGACGGTGAAAATGATCTGTGTCCATTGACCATTATAGTTTAAAAAGTACATATTAAGCATATTAATGCTTACCACTTGAGAACTACCCCGTTTTCTTTTGTTGTCAGTCGAAACCATGGTTCCTTCCGGTTCGTCAACCTTATCAAAACACGGTTAGGCTTATGTGGTTAGGCCTGTTGCACAAGAATACTGGTACAAGCTTAGTACCGTCGTCATTCGTAAAATCGTTGGGATGAACATTAGGGTGATAGATATTTGAAGGTGGTGAAATATATATGGAATTTGTACACTGTTGAATGGGCATTAACGAAATGGAATGACTTGAACACAAATTGGGACAAACATAAAACTGTTAACATCTCATAACACTCATAGAAAGATCCTCACAGTACAGGCTGTATTAATTGAAAAGACCAAGGAGAATAATTGTAATTCAAATACTCCCGTCGAATTGTCCAGTGCACGGAAGAATGTAATCGAGCACGAAAAGATCAATTCATCCGTGCTAAGCAATCAAAAATTTACCAACATAGATCGAGAACTAGACCAACACCCGATGGCGGGACCTCCAATATACGTGACACAAATGATAACTGACGAAGTAAGATTGGCTACAGTGGAACAATAAGACAGACCTTAGAGTTCATCGCAGAGTCAACAACCTTGAGAATAGCCACAATATACGTGTGCCGAAACGCGTCAGGAATGTTGATGGTGCGATACCGATCTTTTATTCTTTCGCATGAATTTTACTGTGACGACTTCAATCTATTTAATTTCACAACTTTCAGTACAGGTTTTTAACTTCTGTAAGCATTCTTTTAATGTTAAATTCGAAGCCCGTTTGCTAGCCTTTTTGTTTAAGTCATTCCATTTCGTTAATGCCCATTCAACAGTGTACAATTTCCATATATCTTTCACCACCGGGTCATTCCATGTCAACTCATCATACTGTTTCAGACTGACCTTATATTTTTAAGAAATTTGGGGTGCTTAATGGTACTACGGTGTAGTGCAAAAATGCCAAATTTTAGGAGCCTATGTTCATTATGTGAAATGTTAGAGCTATGTAAAGTTTTTGATTTTCGGTTCAAAACGGGCTAGGAGATTTTTTTATATTGCTTTAGCGGGCCACCCAATTGAGATATGGAGCTGGAAGTGGTCTCATTTTAAAGCTCCTTTAATGGGCTTTTATATAATATACAACACAAAAAGGTTTATATAAAAAAATTCAAAATCCAATTGAAAATTTTAAAATCAATTTTCTCAAAAACGGATTTTTTTTTTAATTTTGAAAAAAATCTCATAATTAGTTCATACTTATCTGTAACTACCCTCCAATTTTTTTTGGGTGGGGGGATCGTGATGGGATCATAAGATATGAGAGGTAACACATACGCATGATAAAGATAAATGTGACCCAGATTTGCTGTTTTGTACTTCACATACCCCTCGATATACTGTAGCTTTGGGGATTTTTTGTTATATTATCTCTAGGTAGTGACCCTATGTATCTCCAATGATGTAGGGCCATAAAACTGAAGAAAATAAATACACAGTGCAGTATAATTATAAAATCAATAGGCACATATGCAGTTATATCATTAAAAAGATTAACTCACATGATTGTTTTAGTTCAATCCATTTTTACACAAGTGGTCATATTTTCAGTATTTTCTTGGGCTAGTCAACTGATGGAAGGCTTGAATAGCTTGTTGGAGTTCTTGAGCACAGAGAGTGTATGTATGGCCAGTTAGGGTTAACTAACTGGCAGTGTTACAGGGTTCACTTTACACAGGACATATGTCGACAGAATCCACAGAACATCTGGTTTTTTAGGATAAGCAAATGAAGGAGATGGACCTGCTGGGTGAAGAAATGTTAACTTTACTTCAACCTTCTCTTCCTGTTTTGCTAAAACATAGGCCAACCACCAATTGCCACTGTAGAGTGCAATGACATAACCACATATTTCACTGAAAAGCAGTTTTCCTGTACATATTGTTACAGTATGTTCAACTGATGTTTGAGCAAAAAGAGAAAGGTTTGACTGAGATTATGAAAGCATGTAGTTTTTAACTTCCTGGTACAGTTTGTGCCTTGCTGAAACGATCCGTCAAAAATTGCTCTATTGCAATGTACTCTTCTTGTGTAACAAATGTGAAGTCAATTTTTGAAATGTTTTCTTTCGCCCATACATAGTTGTCTCGGCGTCATTATTTGGTCTCCGTATGGTCTTTGGAGACTTGCTCTTGCTGCCAACATTTTCACCGTCCCCCAACACCATCACATGCCCTTTTGCCATGAGCTGTAGCAGAAAAATATGCCACTCTGCTGCAATGTTGAAATCTTTTTTACGGTGATATAAATTTAAAAAGTTTTTGTTTTTATATTGTGCAGCACAGCAGTCAGAAAAATAATAGATTCTTTGGGCAATTTCTCAAATCTGCTCTTCAAAAAGTCAGGAGTTTCTGTTGAAATAAATACACAACTGCAGCATTGAGTTCGAGACACTCTGAAATCACAACAAAGCTGATATGCTGAGTTTTTTCTACTGTTTTAAAATATACAACAAATGGATGCACTGTAGCTTGGTTGCTGGTCCAATGATAGGACTGTGCTTCGTCTTGCATGACAAATGAATAGTTTTCTGAAAAATTGCACACAACAGCAATTTCTGAATCAGACAAATTTTCTTTGACATGATTCATAAATTAACTTTGTTGTTTAGCTATGAAGTCATGGCAAAGTAAAATGAAAATTTTCTCACAAAATAGGTTGACAAATTCAGAGACTGTTTTTGCAATGTCTCTAAGGTGCATCGTTGTACAGATATCCACTGGCGAAAAGTTAAGTCTCGATCAGATTTTCTTTGAAGGCATTTTCTAGCAAACTTTGGGTTACTTGAACTCCAGGGCAGGATGCACAATTACCCAAGTGGCAGTCAATTGATGCTGGGTTGCATACTATCTTTACAAAGACATCTTCGTAGTTTTTTATTTCACCATTAGCAATTGATGATAACATGGCATTTTCAGTCATAAGTTTTATGTTCTGATGCATGGTACACACATACACAAACTCTATGTGTACCACTCTGACCAGCTAGAACACAATTCTTTGGGTGCCGCTCTGCAAATTTTGAAAAATCCACATGTACATTTGGAAACTTTTCTTTAAAAAATATGTACACCTCCTTTAAATTATTAAGCATGAGGTGTTTGGAGACATGAATTTTTTGGCCAGTGCTGTCATTGATGGAATTAGTCTTTCACGCCAGGCATAGATCTGCTGATCTCATCACTTTCATAATACGTTTTTATAGTTTCAGCTGTCTTCACAAGCAGAGTTTTTCCAGGTTTCTGATCTGGAGTAGATAGAATTCCTTTTTGTTTCAAAAGTTTATTTGACCGTCTCACCATATAGCTTGGTGCATTAAATTCCCGCACAATCTTCTTAATACTCCACGATTCAGGCAAAACAGTCAGCATCATTAGCTTTTCCTTTCCGTTCGTCTAAGTTTGGAATTTTGTTTTCAGGAGACTTAAAATAGTTTCATTTTGGGACTCAACTTCACTGTCAGAAGACTCTGCATTGACAAGAAATTTGCGCTACAGCAGTATTGATTCTTTTTAACTTTTTCAGTAGAATATCGTTTATATTCTGCCTTTTTCTGGTCAATGGGGGACTATGTCATGGAGGGATGTATTAAATGTTCTTAAAGCTTCTGAAGGAAATAATACAACAGTATCACTATCACAATAGGTACTGCAATCGTAACCTACATCCGGGCTAGTACTTAGAAGACTTGTAATTTCATCTTTTGTAACCTCAGTTTTCATCTTGCTCAGTTCTTTCCTACAGCTGACACAAACCTTAGCTATCATTTGTGTTTCAGAAAAAAGTTAACACATCCATGTTGTCACTGGTCTTAATTCCCTTCCTTATATTGGAGTGGTTTTGTTTTTTAAATGGATTAAAACAATTTAAGGGCCCATTTCTTATCCATTTTAGAGAGGTTTTGTTCAAAACTTACTAACAAAAAAACTGTCTCACATTATCACTTCACATTCAAATCATTTACACAACATTCACATTTATCAACAATAAATAAAGGCAAGTTGTCTTCACAAACTCTGCTGGGAGACTGAGCCAAGTGCAGTAATGTGGAGAGGAGGGGAATGGAGCTGTTGCATGATCCAACATGTTCATGCATGTTTCAGCTTGCATTTTGCAAGCTATCAGTTTCAATTACATCACCTAAAATTGAACAAACTGTCAGAACAGAACAGAAAGGGAAAAGTAATACACACAGAAAGCAACATTCATAAATATTGTTAAAAAATTATGCTGTAGAAATGACTTTTTTTTTTTTTTTGTTAGGTACTTTACAAATTAGGATCCCATTATTTTCTCTTGATCATGCATATGTGTTACCTCTCATCTTATGATCCCAAAAAATATTTTGTGGATAGTTACAGATAAGTACAAACTAATTGTCATTTTTTTCAAAATTAAAAAAAAAAAAAATCAGTTTTTGAGAAAATCGATTTTGAAATTTTCAGTTGGATTTTGTGTTTTTTATAAACCCTATTGTGTTGTATATCATATAAAAGCCCATTAAAGGGGTTTAAAATGAGACCACTTCCAACTCCATATCTCAATTGGTCACTGATTAACAGATAGTTAAAGTATCACTGGCAGGCCATTTTTTAATAAAATTTTGAAAATTTAGGATTAAATACCTTTTCCGCCTGTGAGCTTAAAAATAAAAAAAAAATGCAGTTTTTTTCATAATTACATAGGATCATTAAGTATGATAAGTTTTATCAAAATCTAAGTTGGTGAGGTAGAAAATTATTATAAATTGTGATGATTTGACACGGAATGACCCCACCTTCAAATACCTATTACCCTAATGTTCATACGAACGATTTTATGAATGACGACGGAACTAAGCATGTACCGGTATTCTTATGCAACACGCCTAACCACATAAGCCTAACCTTGTTTTGATAAGGACAATGAAACGGGGTAGTTCTTAAGTGGTAAACATTAATACGCTTAAAATGTATTTTTTAACTATAATGGTCAATTGACACACAAATAATTTTCACCGTCAGATGTTACATATCAGCCGGTCAAACACTTTCACAGAACATAACATGCGAAACAGAAATATTCATGATACAAATGATTGTTTCAGATACTAGGTATCATTCTACTTGAGTTAGCCAGATCTGGCTGAATGATCTTTGGCACAAAACACAGCTGAATGCTGGAACTTTCCTATAAGTCACACAAAAAAAAAAAAAAAAAAAAAAAAATTAGAAGGCATGAAGTGATTTAACAGTGAATATACATACTTGTTCATTAGTTGGAATATCACCAGTAAGCAGCAACCAAAATAATCCTTCAGGCAATGGTTCTTCTCCACCGGGTGCTTTTGGAAGAAGTTCTCGGATTTTAGGTATGGGATAGTCACGGAATGCAATGCCTTCTTCAGGGTCTAAATGAGAAGTTTCTGTCACCAAACTTTTCATGCCACGCATGCCACCATAAATCTAAGAAGTAAAAAAATATTACACCATTTCACCGTCAATATGAAATTCATAAAATAATGAGCAGAAAAAATTGCCTTTTATTTTTCAGTAATAATTTTTCCACAAGCAATCGCAGGCATATTTTATGGATATCTCTATGTAGAAAAAAACTGAGCTACGGGGCACTTAACTGGTAACTTTTGAAATTTACAACAATGTTTTCAAAAATGTGTTATGCAAACCATATTGATTTTTAAATTACTGAAAAAAGTTCACAATTGATCAATATCCACAAAGTGTGAAGTATTAACTATTTCTTGAATTAAACACAGGGGTAGAAAAATATTCTGAAATCTGGTGGCCAGAGCTAAACTTTTAGTGGTGCAACAACACTGGACCCGAAGGGGGGGGGGTTATATAATATTAAAGTCATGTACAGTTCTGTGCAGGTGGTTGTAGTGAGCGATGGGTTTGCCTCCTCGTGGCGCTCCGTGGTAACAATGGCACACACAACAGCAACTAGGCCTCTGTGAATCTTGGAGAGGTGCAAGCTAGTTCTGTGTGACATTGGCAAAAAGACCCCAACTCACTGGGTTTTGTTCCAGAATCCTTAGGTTGAATGACCAACTGGAACCCTCAGCTGTGGGCTAATCCCCCACACTGATGTACTTACCTAATTAAAAAGACAAAAAGAAATATTAAGAATGACTCAAGTGTGGGATATGGTGGACCTACCACAGTTGAGAAGAACGGTCCACCACGGAATCGACCTGGACTTTCTAAACGGCGTATGAGAAAGCGATCTTGGCCGAGTGAATGTAAGATTGGTGTATGGAATACTAGAGGTATAAATGGCAAGATGAGTGAGGTGACTGAGGAGATGAATAAGTATAGACTGGATGTGCTATGTGTAAGTGAAACCAAAAAGAAGGAAATTGGGGTAGAAGAAGTAAATGGCACAGTGAGTGTGTGGTCTGGAGTATTGGATAATATGAGAGGACAGGCTGGTGTAGGTGTGATTTTAAGTGAAAAGATGAAGAACAACTTGATTCACTATAGTTGCATAAGTGAGAGAATTCTCTGGATATGTTTGAAAGTGAAATTTCAGAGAATTGTAATTGTTGTAGTGTATGCTCCTTGTGACTCTGAACCTTCTGATAAGAAGGAAGATTTCTGGAATGAGCTAAAAGCTGTTTTGAGCCAGTTTGGTGCTAAAGAAAACGTTATAATAGCAGGGGATTTCAATGCTAGAGTAGGTGTGCAGAATGCAATTTCTGACAATGTTCTGGGTAAGTTTAATGATCCTTGTGTGAATGATAACAGTGAAAGATTAATTGAACTCTGCATTGAGAATGATTTGTGTGTATCTAATACATTTTTCAACCACAAGTATATATACACACATATACTTGGGAAAATCGTACTCTTAGTCAAAAGTGTGTGATAGATTGTTGTTTATGATCAGTGTTTGAAACACTTAGTTGTTGACACCCATGTGATGAGAGGTGCGGATGTTGGTTCTGATCATTACTTGGTAGTGTCACGAGTGAAACTTAATGTTGGTTGGAGGAAAAGGAATAGGAAGAGACCCAGGATAGAAAGAATAATAGTTGATAGGGTACCTGAAGATCATCAGTGTTATTCTGATGTACTCAGAGAACAACTGAAGGAGCTGAAGTTTGGTGAGAGGGATGTTAGTTAGTTAGTTGATTTTAATGGCGCAAGGGCCAGGTTTGACCAAAGAGCGCCAGACACAGAACAATCAGTTTAAGATTTTTAAAAGCGGGGTGAGGCGATTAAGAGCAGACAGACTTGGTAAAGGTTAGAAAAGAGAATCATGAAAGGTGTGAAGACTAGTTAGTTAATTAGGTTTATATATATATAATATTTATTTATTATTACTATTATTATCATTTTTTTAAATAAGTTTTAAAACGTCAATCTGTTTAAAAAAGGAAAAAACTGCGAAAGTGTTGCAGTGGTCGCCCAAAAGCTTTTGAAGCGTAGCTGCGCCGTCGTCCAATAGATGAGACTGAAAATAGTGAAACCGATGATAACGAAAGTGAACACAACTGCACAAAACATGAGAGACGGTGAGTAAACAGTCGCACGTCTCACACATCGGGGCAGTGTCGCCACACAGCAAATAGCTATGCGTGAAGCGACAATGCCAAATGCGGAGACGCGCAAGAACAACTTCTTCCCTACGGTTCCGGCGACACGATTTCCAGACTCCAAGGATAGGTTTAATACGGTGAAGTTTATTCTCCACCTGTTGGTCCCACAGACCCAGCCACATTCGCCTGATATGATCGTGAACTAGAAAACGAAAATCACTGTGAAACAGTGGCAAGGGTGTAACAACCAGAGAGGAGGCAGATCTAGCAGCAGCATCTGTAGACTTGTTCCCTGGGATCCCAACAGGCCCAGGAATCCAGCAGAATCGTATCTGAACATCGGCCACCAGCAAAGAACGAAGAAGTCTCCGTACGGTAAAAAGAAGTGGGTGGCCAGTGAAATCCAAAGATGACAATGATTGCACAACACTCGACAAATCAGTGTACACAATAGCACGCTGATGAGAGCTCGACTGCACGTGAACAAGTGCGAGATACACAGCATGCATCTCCGCCGAAAACGCCGCGGTCTCAGCAGGAATGCGGGCAACAGAAACTTCGTCAACGCAGACGGCGTCGGATCCAACAACACCGGCCGCCTTAGATCCATCGGTGAAAACAGGAATAAAGTCTGCAGGGACGTAACAGTGTTCAGCGAACAGCTGCTGGTACACTGACGGAGGGGTTGAGGACTTATCAAAAGATGTAAAGCTGGTATCAACCATGACACCAAGAGGGTGCCAGGGGGATCCTCAAAGCCCTTGGTCTCCCCAACGAGTGACAAGTCTAGCCCAGCATCACGAGCTACGGCCGCCATACGAAGACCAAAGGTTCGAATGCACGAGGGACGGATCTCAAACAAACAAGCATGTTGGGGATGAAAAACTGCATCCTATAAAGAATGGTCTGGGAGAGATTCGAGTTTCAGGTAAAATTGAAGAGACAGCTGCAGACGGCGTAAATGAAGCGACGGTTCGTTCGCGTCGGCATAAAGGCTGTGAATGGGTGACGTGCGAAATGCTCCCGTACAAAGACTCAGCGCTTGATGGTGGATGGTATCCAATGGCCGGACAACGGAAGCACGCGCAGAGCCATACACCATACAACCATAATCCAGTTTAGACTGAATGAGAGAATGGTAAATATGGAACAAGGAAGTCCTGTCTGCACCCCACGAGACTGATGCAAGGATCTTAAGGATTGACAAAGCTCTGAGACAGGAAGTCCTTAGCCGTTGAACGTGCGAGCGAAAGGTGAGCGCACGGTCGACGGTCAAACCAAGGAACTTGGTTTGAAATGGTTTGGAATGGCTGCATGGTCCAAATAGAGCTCTGGATCGAGACGGAGGCCACGCCTCCGGCAGAAATGAACACACAATGTCTTTTCAGCAGAAAGAACGAAACCATTGTTGTTAGCCACTTTACTATCTGGTTAAATGCAGACTGCAGCTGCCTTTCAATGAAATGCATGCTTGATGATGAGCAGAAGATGTGAAGGTCGTCAACATAAATGGTAGCCGAAACCGCACGAGGAAGATTTTTGAGCAAACAATTAATGCGGAGGATGAACAGAGTCACCGAAAGAATGCTGCCTTGAGGAACACCTTGTTCTTGATGGAAAAAGGCAGAGAGCGTTGTACCCAGGCGCACCTGGAACACGCGGTTAAGAAGAAAGTTGGCAATGAAGGTTGGCAGGTTTCCCCGCAACCCACTCTCGTGGAGGTCACGGAGGATACCGTGGCGCCACGCTCTATCATAAGCTTTGTCGATGTCAAAAAAGACAGACACCAGGTGCTGCCTACGTACGAATGCCTCACGAACAGACGTCTCAAGGAGCAGGAAGATGGTCAGGAGCTGAACGATGACGGTGGAAGCTGCTTTGTGATGACGACAGAATTTGATGTTCTTCTAGGAAGTAAATTAGCCTAGAATTAACCATGCGTTCAAGGATTTTTGCACAGACAGCTAGTGAGGACAATTGGCCAATAACTAGAGGGAGACTTGGGGTCTTTGCCAGGCTTGGGAAAAGGTAAAACAAAAGCATTTCGCCAGGAGTCCGGGAAACTGTGCTCCAACCAAATGCGGTTGAAAAGCACCAACAGATTCTCGAGAGACGACGGATCATGTCATAGTGGATGCCTTCGGGACCTACAGATGTTGCACCGGACCGATGCAGAGCCACCCATAGTTCAACAATGCTGAAGGGGGAGTTACACTCGGTGTTATGAAAAGGCGCAAAGGAGAGTCTCTGGCACTCCGCAACGGGTCTAGTCCTCTGAAAGAAGAGAGGGTACGCCTGAGAACTAGAAACAGAGGCAAAGGTCTCACCCAAACAATCTACTATCTCCCCGACTTCAGCATACGTGCAGCCGTTACTCTCAAGAATAGAGATCTGATGGGAACCATAGTTTCCCCAGATCTTACGAATTTTTTCCCAAACAGTTTTTGAACTCGCACCTGAATTAATAGACAAAACATAATTCATCCAAGACTCCATCTTGCTTCATCGACGCATCGACCGAGCGTAAGATTTTGCTCTTTTAAATTCAACAAGGTTAGCATCGGTTGGATAACGCCGAAATGTACACCAGGCCTTTTTTGTTGAGCTCTCCTAGCCGCTGTGCAATCAAAGCTCCACTAAGGCTTCGGACGTCTTGGGAGCGTCGTTGATGTCTTTGGGATAGAGAGATCTGCTGCCTGAATGATACAAGCAGTGACATCAGTAACAGCTGCATCGATTGACCCCTAGGTCACCATGACAGAAGGTATCACAGCGGACGATGTGAAGACCTTCCACTTGGCACGATCCATCCTCCATTGAGGAGGGCGGGAAGCAGAAGATGGCACACTCTCATTAAGCCAAGTACAATTGGGAAGTGGTCGCTCCCATGGAGGTCGTTGCACACCGTCCACGACCAGTCGGCAGTAACTGATGGTGAACCCAAAGATAAATCGATCGCACTGAAACTTCGTGTAGGCTCGTGGAAATAAGTGTCAACACCGGTGTTAAAAAGGCACAGGGAGGTCGAGGACAAAAGAGATTCGATCCTATGGCCTCGTGTGTTTGTACTGACACTACCCCACAATGGATTATGAGCATTGAAGTCGCCCAGAAGAAGAGCGGGTAATGGCAGCTGAACAACTAAGCTCTCAAGAATGGAGACGCTCACGCCCTCATCCGGTGGCAGATAGACACTACAGACAGAGGAACTGGCATGGAGACACACACCGCCACGGCCTGTAAAGATGTTAAGACCGCAATGGGAGAAACTGGAACTCTGTGGGGGACAATAGCGACTCCCCCACAGGCTATATCTCCTGAGACATTATCTTTTCGAAATGCGCTGTAGCCTCGAACTGAAAGCAGGTTTGTTTGTTTGAGTTTTGTTTCCTGGAGGCAAAGGCACACCGGAGAGTAGGACGAAAGCAGATGTTTGAAGTCGTCATATTTTGTCCGAAAACCTCGACAGTTCCACTGAATGATTGAAACGATGATTAGAGGGGTAGGTAGAAAGAAAGAAACGAGGGTCAAATGAACTGACCAGGCCTAGAAGGCCTCGGAGTCCATAAATTCCTCAGTCTGGTCTACAGTGCCCCTCGGCAGCGTGGTAACCTTGGGGGAGGACTGGGGGGTGTCTCGAGGATGAAGACCGGGACTGATTCGTTCCGGCTTGAACCTTTGTTTGAGATTGAGTGGCTGAGGATTGTTTGGTCTTGCCTGTGTGTCTAGCAGGCGAGGGATCAGAGCTTGACCTGTTCTGCAGCGGCGCGCTTGGGCGAGGATGCAGGACCCCGAGCATTGGTCTGTGGTGGCAAAGATAAACTGTCAGTGGTGGAAAGTCGAAGGACCTTCAGCCCGGCAGCATAAATATCCTAGAGAGAGAAAGGGCAGTCTTTTGGTACAGTGATGTCTGTCTGAGTGGCAATGGATGTTTTAGGAGCCACAACGGAAGCGTAGGGGCGTCCGCCTGGAGCAGCGGGAACGACCTTCCGTCGAGCTTCAGGGTAGGACAGGTGTTCAAGTGTCTTAACCTCCTGAATCCTCTGCTCCTCAATCCACTTTGGGACAGTTCTTGGCATTGGCTGCATGGTCACCTTTGCAGTTCACACAATGGGCAGGTGCAGTAGAGCAGTCAGACTGAAGAAGGTCGTGTGATCTGCAACGATTGCAAGTAGCAGCACCACGGCAAGACTGTTGGGAGTGCCAGTACACTTGGCATCGATAGCAACGAAAAGGGTTTGGAATGTACGGGCACACAGAGCAGTTCAAATAGCCCGCATGGATGGAAGAGTCGGGCGATCAAAGGTCAGAATCACTGTTCTGGAGTTAACCAGCTCCCCGTTTCGGCGGAACTTGATGCGACGAACCGCTGTGACACCTTCGTTGGCAAGCTCCTCAAGAAATTCTTCCTCTGAAACATCCACGAGGTCGCGCTCGGAGATGACACCTCTGGATGAATTCAGGGACTGATGAGGTTTGATGTCCACAGGGACACCACCCAAGTTGGAGAAACCCAAGAGCAATGAACCATGGCGTGGACTTGACATTTCCACCAATATATCTCCCGATTTTAACTTCTTCACACTGGTTGGTGACACAACCGCTCCTTGCAGGGCTTTCTGAATCCAGAAGGGAGATTTGGAGCCAAGCTTGTGAGATTCTTCCCGTACATGGATGATAAAAAATCTGGCAGTGTCAGGCGGCAAAGTACGCAGTTTCTTATTAGTGGGGTTAGGATCAGTGTCCAAAGATTTCTTTAGTTTGACAGAAGGGGGAATAGTTAAAGAATCCATAAATAATGGGAAAAAAATTCATCCGCCAGCTTCCCCGCCCACTACCGAGCCCAGCAGGGGAGAGCCGGAGGTCCGCAGGCCTAAATGGGCACAGGACACGGCCCTAGGGTTAGGCGTCGGATATAGCATGTTGATCATGCAGACATGCGCTCAGCGAGTACTGCGACTTTCCCGGGTCTTGGCAATACCCCTTTGGCATGCCCACACTATCCCCAAACTCACCCCGTCGTACGAAATGACAAGCCGATTGACTAGGAATAGGTTAGTTCCTAGCCTCCGGTTTAGGGTGAAGCAGGGGGCAAAGAGGAGTGTTGGCGACTGGTGACAACTACACCCTGGCCCCCAGTAACCTCAGCCTCCAGCATCCCCTTTTCCACCTTACGGGCCATCGCACACTGCAAACGTGCAGGTAGGTCTAGCTAACCAGCCTAAAGAAACGAAGGAGGAACAGAAACTGGAAAAGAAAGGGAAGAGGAGTAGAAAATAGAGAAAAAAAGGAAGAACAGGGAGTGGAGAAGAAAGCAAAAACGGGAAAGGGAGAGGAAAATCACAACCTCAGCAACCTACAGGACTGAGAGGCGGGAGCGTGGCGATATAACAACAAACACAAATGGGAAAAGATTTTAAACACTACTGTTGGCTCGGGCCGTGGGGTCGCCACTCCCCATCAGCTGGATGAACAGCTGTCCCTTCGGTGCATCGTTTCAAGACAAAATGACAAAAGTGGTCCGTCACAAGGTCAGCTCGGGCCATGGGGGCGCCGCTCCCCAAATATCTGGAAAACCAGTTATCCCCGTGGGATGTAGAAAAGAAGTGGGAATGTTTTAAAAACTGTGTTGTCACTGCTGCTAAAGTGGTCTGTGGCACCACAATAGAGGTGATGCTTGGTGGAATAGTGAAATTGAAGAGGCAGTAAAGAAAAAGAAGGAAGCCTATTTGGGGATGTTGCAAGGTAGAGTCTCTGTGGATGAATATCGCTGTAAGAAGCGTGAAGCTGCTAAGCTGGTTCGCCACAGTAAGGCAAAAGATAGGAAGGAGAAAGTGGAAAGTCATGAACTGGCTTTTTGGAAAGATAGAAAGTCCTTCTGGAAGTACATGAGACTCAGGAAAAATAGGGGAAACAAAGTTGTAAGTTGTTTGAAGAATGAGATTGGGGAAATGATATGGGAGCACAATGAGTTAAGTGACAGATGGGGTGAATACTTCTGTGAGTTATTAGATCAGGAAAGCAAAGATGATTCTGAGACAGATGATGTCACAATGAGGGATCTCAAGAGAAGAAGTGTGTAAAGCTCTAAAATCTCTTCAGAATGGTAAGGCTCCAGGAGTTGATAGCATAACTGCAGAGATGTTGAAATATGGTAGTGGCTCTGTAATTGACTGGTTAACTGAAATTTGCCAGTTGTGCTGGGAGTTAGGAATGGTCCCTCGGGATTGGAAGGATGCTATCATTGTTCCCTTGTATAAGGGAAAAGGTGATCATACTGAATGCAAGAACTATCGTGGTATTAGCCTACTGAGTATGCCAGGGAAAGTGTTTGGTAAGGTTGTTATTGAAAAAGTACGGGGTCTTACATCATTGAAAGTGAGGGATGTTCAGAGTGGTTTTATGCCTGGTAAAGGCTGCACTAACCAGATTTTTGCATTACGCAGGATGATTGAAAAGTATCTGGCAGTTGGGAAGAAAGTTTTTACTACCTTCATAGATTTAGAGAAAGCTTACGACCAAGTGAATAGGACACTTTTGTGGAAGGTATTGAATGAATATGGTGTTACTGGGAATCTACTTAATAGTGTAAAGCCATGTATGCTGGTAGTAGAGCTTGTGTACGAGTGAATGGTGTTTTATCAAAATGGTTTTCCATTGGTGCAGGAGTTAGACAAGGTTGTGTAATGTTACCATGGCTGTTTAATATATTTATGGACGCATGCATGCACGATGCCAAAATAGATAATAGTGGTTTATGTCTTGGTGATATCCGTGTGTGCAGATTGCTGTATGCTGATAACACTGTCCTGTTGGGAGAGAGCATAAGTGAGTTGTAGAGTATGTTGACTCGGATGCACGAAGTTTGCATGAAATTCAAACTGAGTATAAATAAGGGGAAAACCAAAGTTATGGTGTTTGAGAGAGGAATGGGTAGCACTGAATGTAATGTAAGTATAAATGGCACTGTGATCAACCAGGCAAGTGAGTTTGTGTATTTAGGAAGCATGTTTGACAGAGAGAACAAGTTGGATGGTGAAATCAGTAGGAGAGTGAATTCTTCTTTGAAAGTCATAGCTGCTCTGGGAGGTTTTCACAGGAATGATGGGTTCTCTAGAGAGTCCCGCATGGCTGTGTATGAAACAGTAATTGTTCCTACTCTGATGAACAGCAGTGAAACCTGGGTACTGCAGAAGAAACATAGGAGTCGTTTGTGTGCTGGAGAAATGTGTTACTTACATGGGGTTTGTGGCAAGACACGATATGATTGTGTGAGAAATGAAGATGTATTGCAGTTGTGTGATGTAAAGCAAAATGTTGTTAGCAAGGTGGAGACCAATATGCTTCAGTGGTTTGGCCATGTTGAAAGAATGAGTGATGAAATGCTTACTAAGAAAATATTTTCAGCCCAAGTGGCAGGAAGGAAAGGCAGAGGAAGGCCAAGGAAGACATGGGTAGATCAGATTCAGGAGTGTCTGCATGAGAAAAAGATTATGAGTATGAAGTATAAAAGATCTTGTGTACGGCGTGTAATGGATATCAGTGAAGCATGAGTTGTATGTCAAGATCACTGCAAATGGAGAAGTTTGATAAGACAACAATAAGTAAAAATATCTGGAAGTTTGTATTTCTTTTTGGAGCTAACCTCTGAATCTCAGTGATATGTATGTATGTACAGTTCTGTCTAAAAAAATGTTCTACCCTCAGCTATCTCTCTCTCTCCCTGACAAAAAAACAAATGGTACTATTTTTTTTTGTCTGGTGCTCGCAAATTCTTGAATAACCCTAATTTTAGTCGTTGATCCTCAGACACTGGAATTCGCACATCTGTTTTTACCTTCATATAATCTGCACTGGCGTATAATTCACAGATTGTGACATTCAGAAAAAAATTTAAAATCGCGTTAATCAGCACATTACAAATGCTGATATAGAAGCGGAATTTTCGACAGAAAAGTCACATAAAAACTTTGGAGTCAGAGAAAAAAAAAAAAAAAAACGATCTAATTAAATAAAGAAATTCATTTTTAAAGGAAACTTTTTTTAATATATTTTTATCTTCAGACACAAAAGAAGCTTCGTGGCGTGCTATCCATAGAGCACAAAATTTAATCACGCCGATGCAGCAGCTCTAATTGCACTACACATTGCCAATTATGAAATGCTGACACAGAACAGTTCATAGAAATACTGTATATACTCGTGTGTAGGTCGAAAGTTTTTGGAAGAAATTCTGCTTTCATAGTAGGGGTTTAATAATAATAAACACAGGTTTAATAATAATAAAAAAAAGTCTGGACTCCTGTGAATTATCTCACGGAGTTTACCGACATGTTTGTCTACATTTTAGACAGCGGCTTTTCGCTTGTCGCTGCGCCTTAGTTTTCTGACCTTTTGAAAACTATTGTGTAGTGACACGATCATATCCTCAGTTGTGCCCCCACTATATATTTAAATTCAGCAGTGTAACTAAAACGTTTCCTTTTTGAAGACATCATAAATGGCAATGAAGGAAATATCAGCAGCAAAGACTTTGGTCAAAATGGCGAAGGATGAACTAAAATACAAGGCACAGCCGCATACGAGATCCAGAACATGGAACTTTGAAATGAGGCATGCATGTGTAGTTTCGTGCAGTGAGCAACGTGCATACATTTTTATTGGCCGGTTGATGAAGAGAGGGCACAAGCACAGTCAGCGTTTTGTCTTTCCCAACAATACAAAGACAAAATAACTCCCTCTGTCTCTCTCCCTACAACTTTCGCGGTCTTTCATTATGATACACCTCTCCACTCCATACAAACTCCTGAACTGAGGACAATTTTCCGAGGGAGTTCCTTTTCCAATTAAACCCCCTCTCCTGCACAAGCATCCTGCGCTTTTTTTTTTTTTTAAATCCACATTTATCCGCAGATTATACGACAAACATAACGGTACACGTTTTTCAATGATGTTTTTCGTGGTGGCCCGGGACAATTATTTTGGTCGCCATAGGCGACCACATTTTTCGACCCCTGATATAACTGTTACAAAATTTAAAATGTGAAAAAAAAAAAAAATACTTAACGTAGATTTACTTAATACGTCTGTTTCATAATTTTTTCCTGAAGTATTTCTGGTGAAATGGCATTTCAAGAACATTACTTGTAGTTAAAAATCTGATTAGTAAGAATCACATTTATTATGCTTTTGTAATAATTCCTTGAAAAACAGTTTTTTTATATTAAGTGCTGAAAGTAATGCAAGTCCAATTATTTCTTTTGTTATATATTTTTTAAAAGTTGGTCACAAAATTTTGAAACTTTGATACTTGTAAATTTTTAGTAAAGTACTGCATCGACATAACCAGTGAATAAGAAGAAATATTCAGAAAATAATAAGGACACTACCAGCATAAGAACCACAGCTAAAAATCCTCTTTAGTCTGCTATTTTCTGAGTATTTTCTCATCATTTAAGATTGTTGTCACCATTGCAATTCAGACATGCAGCAATAACTCCATTACACTCAGTACACAAAGAAATCGGTTAACTTCCTTACTACACCTACACCAGGGCTGGAAAAATACTGGACACTAGAGATGAGTTCGGGCTCGGTATTCGAAGCCCGAATCTGTCAGAGCCAGAAATATTTCGGCCAGAGCCAGACTTTTCCAAGTGCTGATCCTTTTCTCCCTTTTGTCAAATTTTTACATGAAACAGGAAGGAACATGGAATATGATGCTCAGCATTTATGAGTCTCATTAGGAAGGATATAACCTTGAAATAAATTTATATTTTAGTTTCACAGAAAATTTTGCAGTAGCTGATATTTTTTTCTTATCTAAAAAAAAGAAAAAGAAAGTGTCTACGTTTTTTTGTGCATGGAGAGGAGTTGGTCTTCACACATGTTTTGGCATGACGCAAAAGTCTTCTAGATTCTGAAGAACTTTTACATTTTAAAATGCATTCGCATTTCTCTCACTGAACATAATCCAATTTTGCATTGGTTGTGTGCTCAATAATTTGGAAAAAATGTTTCCAAGGTAGATTTTTCCACTTCATTTTAACTGTTTTACAATCACCAGTATTTAACTTTTTTCATATAACTTCAGGATATGGATCATTCATATTGTAATGTGCAAATGGATAAAAAGAGTAACTCGGAACTTAAGGGATGAATGTTGAGTGGAAGCGACAGTAACAGCTATTAGAAAAGCTTTGTTTAATTTGTTGTTTCCTTGCTGCTTCCTACAAGATGTTTGGTTTAACGAGGCCTGAAATATTGGGGGCGAACTTCCGTCCTCAGAGCTGAGACCCAAAGGCCAGTTTCACACATGCGGAACAAAACTGTCGAAACAATAACAATAAATCTCCCGTCTGCCCTACCGCTGGTTTTCAAGTGGGCAATTTTCTCTGGAGAATTTACTTTGATTTGCACTTCAACTCCCATTATACTCCAGAGCTATTTTTCACAACATAAGTCAAACTGCATATCTTTATCAACCCTCTATGTCCTAATTTGTAATAGATTTTCCCCTCTCCTCTGCATTAAGTTTTGATGACAAATTTATGACACTAGTGGCTTTTCCTTTTCCCCTCACCATCTGTTTTATTGCAGATGGTTCTTTTGAGAATTGAGGTCATTTTCTCCAATTTGTCCAAGGGCAATTTTTAGATGGCCACTGAACTGACCGTCCCACTGCGTCTGTGCGGAGGTGGAGTTCCCTAATCTTTATTTTGCCAGCCTCAGCACTCTACTTTCCTAGGCTAATTACTCTCTTAAAAAGCACTTAAACTATCACACAGTGACACACCAATTCCCTTCCCATACAGTAAGGACTAAAGGATACACTTGAGGGGAAAAAAAAAAAAAAAAACAATTCCTCTTCCTAAAACTCAGAAGGAAAAAAAAAAAAAAACGGAAAAGAAAAACTTAGAATTTTAACATAAAAAAGAAGCCAGCCCGAGATGTAATTAATATGCTATCCATAGCTCATCCAAACCCACCTGAGCCAGAGATAAAACTGCTGATGCTATTTGTAGCCCGCTCGAGCCAGTCTCATCTCTACTGGACACCAGGTTGCTCTGGCGTTTAGAAATTAAGCACTGACACCCAATTTTTATTTTATTTCACTTCAAATTTTGTAATTTGCAGTAAATACTGTAGTGGTACTTTCTGTCTAATTATCTGCAGATCTATTCAAAAGTTCCAAATTTAAGTTCTGCAGTAAATTATAAAAATTGTGGCACTTTAATTTTTAAAAAGTTGAACTGTCAAAACTAGTGGCATTGGAAAAGCAAATAAAAAGATGCATTAAAACCAGAAAAAATATAACACAATATGAAAGTAAAGAGCCAAAAAGAGAAAGAAATCTATAGGCTGCTGACATGGGAACCTGCACAGTTGTGCAGTGTGTAGGCAATTTTCAAACTTGACAGCATTGACTTAACAATTAACAGTAGAGTCCATGGACCAACAAAGGGTTCTAGCACTGAAGAAGTGGGACTTGCCTGTGCAGAATGGAAGAGTTGTGAATGATAGTCAATTGAAGAAGTTGCAATAGAGTAAATATCTTCACAAATATATTAGGTTGTAATGCTGTCTAAAACACGATAAAACTTCATTAAAACCAGTATGATTCAGTTAAAATGATAAAATTATATGAGGCGTCACCCCTTGGTGCCCATTGTCAAGCCAACTGTGAATACATGTGGTGCAGTGACAACTTATATGCCTTATAATAGTCACGTGATGTCGCCATGGTAACAGTAATGTGCATGTGAATAAACATAGATTTTAAGGTTAACATTAAAGTCATTAACGATGGAGGTTCCAATGACCGTATAAGACGTTGCCAGGTTAAAGGGAGGGCATAAGGTAGGTCATCGTTACAGCATAATTTGTTAAACCATACTATAAAAAGTGCTTCCGTAAACAAGGTGTCTTGTATTTGGTGTAAGCGACATGAGAGACTTCCTTCCAACAGAGTAAAATGATTGAGGGTTACTGTGCGAGCTACAGGCGTGGTTGTAGCTTCCCTGGAAATGTCATATTGGTGTTCACAGGATCAAACCAAAATTGTTCGTAAAGTGGAGCCAATGTAACTCGAATTTGGTTGATTAGGGGTCTGGGGGCAGAAGAATACAGTATATACACCATGTTTTTCACCTGTTGAAACAACATCTCGGTCAGAACGTAAATTCTTAAAAATGTTAGAGGTTCTGATCCCGAAATGTTCCACTACGCCCCCAGACCCCTAATCAACCAAATTCGAGTTACGTTGGCTCCAATTTACAAACAATTTCGGTTCAATCCCGTGAACACCAATATGACATTTCCAGGGAAGCTACAACCACGTCTTTAGCTCTCACAGTAACCCTCAATCCTTTTACTCCTTGTTGGAACGAAGTCTCTCGTCTCGCTTACACCAAATACAAGAAAGACACCTTGTTTACGGAAGCACTTTTTATAGTATGGTTTAACAAATTATGCTGTAACGATGACCTACCTAATGTCCTCCCTTTAACCTGGCAACGTCTTATACGATCATTGGAACATCCATCGTTAATATGGCTTTAGTGTTAACCTTAAAATCTGTTTATTCACATGCACATTACTGTTACCATGGCAACATCACGCGATTATTATAAGGCATATAAAGTTGTCACCGCACCACATGTATTCACAGTTGGCTTGACAATGGGCACCAAGGGGTGACCCAAAAGATCTCTCTCTCCATGCAATTTAATCATTTTAACTGTATCATACTGGTTTTAATTGTAGTAAATTTTCATTTCATCTTGCAACTAGTGTGCTGTGGTTTTAATTGTAGTAAATTTTCATTTCATCTTGCAACTAGTGTGCTGTGGTTTTAATTGTAGTAAATTTTCATTTCATCTTGCAACTAGTGTGCTGTGGTTTTAATTGTAGTAAATTTTCATTTCATCTTGCAACTAGTGTGCTGTGGTTTTAATGAACCTTTATCGTGTTTCAGACAGCATTACAACCTAATATATTTGTGAATGGTAACACGAATTTTCACACACAGCTTTGGATAAGTAAATATCTTATTTGAACCCAAAATTTGTGTTTCTGGGTCATATAGTGATAATTCCCACAAAAATTCCATAGTTAGAAAAGTTATCTTCACATATGGACCTAAATACTATTACGTACCTTATAATCCATAGCCAATATGAAGCACATTGTTGGTGTGTTAATTTAATTTCTTTATGGACACACTGATAAATCTCAACCATGCCGTGATTCTTCCAATTATAACTCCTTAGGTGGGTGAAACATCTGAATTTATTTTTTCATTCATGTACATTATTGCACGTTGATTTCTACACTCTAAATGCTAAGTATGTACATACTTAAAAAAATGCTAAGTAGTAAATGCTAAGTATGTACATACTTAGCATTTAGAGTGCAGTAGGTTAAATTTGGAGAGAACTGAAAAATGTGAATAGGTAAAAATCATTGCCTTGTATTTATGCAATGGAAAGGTTTGTACTCTTCTTAGCAAAATAAATTCAAGCACTTTTCAAAGACTTTCTAAAACCAAATTATCATGTGTGTGCTGTCGGTCGGTCAGTAGGTAGGTATTTTAGCAAGTTCAAATGATTAAACTTAGCTGGGATGGGCACACCTTCAATGACCTACCTGTTACCCCCTGCCTATTATATATTTGACATGCCTGCTAACCTCCCAGTTTATTTTACTGAGTTTGAAATGCCAATCTGTTTTGTTTTTCAAAATCATTTTGTTTTGTGGAATATTTTGAAGGGGTACATTATTTTGTATTTATCCTCCAGCAATGAATGTGTTCCTTACTCCAGTCAACAGAAGCTCATCACGATTTGTGAATGCATCATTCCACTTATTTTACTCCAGTGATTAATGGGTTACTCCGTAGTGATGTCATAGCCAAGGTATCAGCTGCCCATGTGTTCCCTGAGTTGACCATGAGTTCTGTTATTTGATCAACTTGGTGTTTTTATCAAAACTACACAGAAATCTTCTATACAACTTTTCAACACAAACAATTATTTTACACAGGCTTTCTATCATTTCTTAAAAAACAAAAATTCAAATGCTATTTACGGAGTAAAACTTTTGAAAGTACTTTCAAGGACTTGAAAATGAACTTTTTTTCGACGACTTTTCAAGGTTTTCAAGTAGCACACAAACCACGAATTGACTTAATCACTACCTTTATACACAAAAGAGTCCACAAATCTATCTTGTGGGAGGAGGCTACTTTGCACATAGAAAAAATGTGGTATTATTATGTCATTGAGGAAGGTTTCTAAGAAAACGCGATTAAAGATTCTAGGGATTCAGAGGTTTTGAAGTTAGTATGGTTTATTTATTAGAAAACCAATAGCACAGTAGTTAAGAAATCAACAAAAATGTTAAAGATGCATCAGAGTTGTTAAGAAAACAAAAAATGTGTAGTGCAGTATATCTAGAAGCAAATTACTGAGATCATAGTAAAACTGAAGTTCTACCTCACTCACTAAATGCACTGTGGTTGAGTGGAACAAGAGCAAGATGTGGGTTACTGAAACTACAAGGAAAGCATATTTGATTTTGTGCCCATAATTGGAAAACTACACCCTAAAAATAATTCTTCAGAAATGTGCCATATTTTTACTGTTTCCATGTAGCAACTCCTTCAGAATATTTGAAAATTGCATTTTTCTGGAGCAGGAATCAAACCTACATCTCCCAATTTCTGTTTCAGCATGCTATCGGTTACACCACCTGGGACAAAGAAGTTCCAAACAACTGAAGCTAAGCAGATGTAGCTCAGAAATCTGAGAACCGTTCAGATTTTGTGCTAGTCGAAGCTATCCTGCGCTTCCTTGTAGCGTCATCATGACCTTTCTCACATCGAGGGTCGGATGTAGGTTACATGTTCCAGTGCTTCAGAGAACATCGTACACATAATTACGAAATAAATTTTTCTGAAGAAATAATTCACAAATATGTGGAAGGCAGTGCAAATGTAATTTTTATCACAAATGTGCCGTTTTTTCACCATTTCCATGTAGCAACTCCTTCAGATAACTTGAAAATTACAAAGCATGCTCAAACAAAAATTGGCAGATGAGGGGTGCTCTAGAAGAATGTAATTTTCAAGTTTTCTGAAGGAGTTGCTACATGGAAACAGTGAAAATACAGCACATTTGTGCCAACAATTACATTTACTGTATATTTGATTTTGTAACTGGTAAGGATAGAAAAACCAGGTTACCTTGGTAAACAGGAGGAACAAGTTGAGATGAAAAACAAGGGGAAAAGTTTTTTGGGATGTATTTAAGCTGTTTGACAAAGGCTAACAAGGAAGACTATAAAGGGGATCTCAGAAAGTACAGCAATACAGAGATGCTAACCTCTAGCAGAACTTATCAGTAATCAATAGGGGATTTTTCAGTAATGTTTCAGTAATGGAACACACCATTTTTTTTTTTAAAGTTAAGGACAATATTATAGTACTACTGTGTAACCTGTAATACCTGTATATCATAGTAACTTACTTTCACATGAATTACAGGACACTATCATAAAATATTCCGTTATAGTCCTGCTTTAATGAATTTTTCTTTGTTTCTAAATTTGACAATTAGATGGATATTATACATTAAAGAGCTTACACCGTCTTTGCAAGATATATTTAATTTAAAGGGATGTAAGGTCAGGTGATGCGTAACATCACAACAGCCTCCCCTTGACAAATGTCAACCCCGCCTTCTCGTGGTGCATCCTGTTCCCACTAAAGGGGCTCTGACGACCGCCAATAGCGGTATAACTATAACATCGGGATTAGAGGAAATGCTATCCCACACTCACCAACCCGCTTGACCAGCGTGGTTAGTTATGGCCAAACTCCTCCAAAATGGCACCACAACTTAAATCTTGGCCCTCAGTCTCCGGCAGCTGGAATGTACCAGGCCAAGGCAGCGGCCAGTGCGACATGAAGGCAGAGGGTGCTAAGAATCCCCGGAGAACCGGACTAGGCTGCCATCTGATGCTGACCTTGGCTACGTATAATGGACGCTCCCTATCTTCTGATTCAAGGCTTCTTGAATTGGAAGAGGAACTACAAAGGATCAAGTGGGACATCGTCAAGCTAAGTGAAGTAAGGAGAAAAGGAGAAGATCTCATTGAACTGAAAAGTGGACATCTCTTCTACTATCGTGGGACAGATACTGGCAGAACTAGTGGTGTTGGATTTATAATAAACAAGAAACTGAAGGATAAAGTTGTAGAAGTTGAAAGTTCCTCTGACAGAGCTGCACGACACGTTATCCAACTCTCGAGAAGATACCAGGCTCAGATTATTCAAACTTATGCACCCACCACAAGTCATCCTGAAGAAGAAATTGAAGAATTTTATAAGGAAATTCGTCATCTAAATAATAAAGGTAAGCAGCACTTGAAGATAATTATGGGATATTTCAATGCAAAAATAGGGCAACGGCAACAAAATGAAACTTCAGTAGGTAAATTCGGTCACAGCAACAGAAACCAGCATGGAAATACTCTCGTTGAGTTTGCAGAGGCAGAAGGGTTTTTCATCTTGAACTCCTTTTTCAAGAAAAAGCCACAAAAGAAATGGACATGGAGACATCCAAATGGGACGACAAGTGAAATTGATTTTATTATGTGTAACAAAAAATTCGTCATAGAAGACTGCAGTGTGCTAAACAAGTTCAACACAGGTAGTGACCATAGATTGGTGAGATGTAAGATGCACCTCAACACTAAAATCGAACGTGGCAAGCTCCACAAGACAAACAAAATGTGTTGACATAACCAACCTTAAAAAACACCATAATACCTTCAAGTTGGAACTGAAGAACAGATTCTCTGCTTTAGAAGGCCTAACATCAGAAGAAGTGGATATTTCTGAAGTTAACAGAAAAGTAACCAAAGCTCTTATGGAAACAGCAACAAAATTAGCTGGGTCTAAGAACAAGTTGCATGTGAACAAACTATCAGGAAAAACCAAAATGTTGATGCAAAAAAGAAGAGAGATGAGGACAACTAAAGAAGATGTGACTTCCAAAGTGGAATACATAGAGCTATGCAAGACAGTACGAAAAAGTATCACTGAAGACGTAAGGAAATTCAACTGTGAACTAGTGAGGAAAGCAATTGAAAACAACCAAAGCCTAAAGATAGCAAAGGGACATCTCAGTAAGGGGAAAAAAACAGATTATGGAACTGAGAAAAGAAGATGGTTCTGTAACAAGAAACAGAGGCGAAATTTTGATAAGAGTGAAAGATTTCTACTCCAAATTATATGAAATGGATGATGCATGTACTCCAGACATCATGAAAGGTACCAGTACCAGAGTTCTTCCAGTCCTCCCAGCAGAAGTTGCACATGCAATCAAGAACATGAAGCAGGGAAAAGCTACAGGAGAAGATGGAATTACTGTAGACATCATACAAGAAGCAAGTGGAGAAATCGAAACAGTACTTGCCCAAATTTTCACTCGATGCCTTAATGAAGGGAAGATTCCTGAGGATTGGAACAACGCTATAATGATCCAGCTACCTTAAAAATGTGACATTGAGGATCTCAGGAACTACAGACCTATCAGCCTCCTATCAGTGGTTTATAAAATCTTCACTAAAGTTCTTTCACACCGTTTGAAGGTAGCACTGGACATGGCTCAACCAAGAGAACAAGCTGGATTCAGGAGTGGCTACAGCACAATAGATCATATCCACGTACTGAGAGAACTAATTGAAAGAGCGAGGGAATATGAACTTCCATTGTGCATGGCTTTTATCGATTATGAAAAAGCCTTTGATTTGGTGAAACCATCAGCAGTTACAATGGCTCTGAAATCCTGCGGTATTGAAGATGCATACATTAATATTATTAATAACATCTATGAAAATGCAAGTGCAAAGATTTGTCTATTTGAAAATACAACACAGATAAAAATTGGAAAGGGAGTGAGATGACACCATATCTCCGAAGCTCTTTAACGCCACATTGGAAAATGTCTTTCAATCACTGAACTGGGAAAACAAGGGGATAAAGATTAATGGAGATTATCTAACCCACCTTCGCTTTGCTGATGACGTAGTCATTTTTGCAACTACCCCATCAGAGCTGCAGAGTATGATCCAAGAACTTGCTGACAAGAGTAAAGAAGTGGGATTAAAAATGAACTTTCAGAAGACAAAAGTGATGTTCAATGCTTTTACAATAAATGAAGATTTATTGATTGATGGAGAAAAGCTGGAGATAACAGACATGTATGTTTATCTTAGACAGCAGATATCAAGTGAGGGTCACATTGATGAAGAAATTAATCGGCGTACAAAACTTGCCTGGAGAGCTTTTGGAAGAAACAGCATAATTTTCAAGAGCAATATGCCATTATGTCTTAAAAGAAGTGTTTGATCAATGCATCCTTCCAGTGCTTACGCATGGTGCAGAGACGTGGACCTTAACTAAAAGAGACATACAAAGGCTGCAGACAACTCAAAGCAGCCTGGAGAGTTGCATGCTTGGTGTAACCAGGAGAGATAAGAAGAGGAACTCGTGGATCCGAAAAATGACAGGAGTGGAAGACGTCATGATCAGAGTTAAATCCCTGAAATGGCAATGGGCTGGGCATACTGCCAGAAGGACAGACTATCAATGGACAGCTGAAATTTTAGATTGGATTCCAAGGGACAGGAAAAGACCCAGAAGAAGACCACATGGGAGATGGGTGGATGAAATTCGAAAGTTTGCGGGAGTGACATGGAGGAGACAGGCACAAGAGGGAACTTGGGGAGACCTTCGTCCAGCAGTGGATTGATAACTGTTGATAATGACGACGATGATGATTTAATTTAAAAAACGACAGATATTTACATATTTAAAAGATTAAAAGCCCATTAGTACTTTCGGGTTGACAATCGACCCGTCTTCAGATGGAGGAGAGCCGCTGCTGCATCTGTGCTCCCATATATATGTCCGAGTATGATGACGTACAAGGTATGGACTAGTGTCACAAGGGTGTCACTGTTGCCATCATTTCATTACTAAATCACAAATCAGATGAGGTCCATGTGGAAATATGATAAACAGGGTGCAAAATATATGTATGTGTTATAACTCACATATTTAACAAGAAATGTTATGTAAGTTCAGAACTGTAATGAGTCTTTTAAAATTCTGTGTAATTCAATTGGGGAATTATCGTTACAGCAGCCATCCCCCGAAGGCCTCGATGCATAAACTTTCAGTTATATGCAACGAGTATACAGAGGTGGGTATATGTAGCAACCTAATAGTTTTCCAATCCGGTTGGACAGTTCCTTGTGCCACATATGTGGCGAGCGCTGTGTTACTATGATTAATGCGAATGTCATATTTATGTTCCTGCATTCGAGTTTCAAGGCTACGTTTTGTAGAGCCTACATAGTTGCTTACTTATTCACCATTGGAGACATCTATTATTGGTATATTATATACACCCCATTTACACAAAATATCAGGTGGTTCTCTATCTTTTTTGATAGGTGAAAATAGATTTCTGGATCTAATGCCAAACTGAGAACAAAGTTCTCAATGAGTTTCCCCTTCCCCCTAGTATGTATATCAGGTATGTCGATGACATCCTTGTATTTTGGCCTCATACACAGGATGATTTAGCTAAGTTCGCCAACGCGCTTTCATCTGTTTTTCCCACTATCGGGCTCACGATAGAAACTGAATCAAACTATTCTCTACCATTCTTGGACTTTCAAATCACCCATAACCCAGTAACATGCAACCTTTCTTACTCTGTATATCAAAACCCCACTGCCTGCAGTAGTTTAATCCCTTTTAACTCCTCACATCCATTAGCACATAAGCTATCAACTTTTTAATCAAAAGAGCCTTCTCGCACTCATCTGCTAACAGCTTGCTTAAACTTGAAATGGATTTCATTTTTGATTTAGCCGCCAAACATGGAACCCCAAATATATGATCAACTGAATCTATCGAAGAATCATAAATGACAGATCTACATGTTTGGCCAAAGAACAAAAGCCAGCAAAGCGTTTTGTTGGTACAATAGAGCAGTACCCAAGCATTACTAATGTACTGACACGCGCATGTATGAAATATGATATTCATTTTGACATTAATTCATTTTGGCATTAGATCCAGAAATCTAGTTTCACTTATCAAAAAAGATAGATAACCACCTGATATTTTGTGTAAATGGGGTGTATATAATATACCAATAATAGGTCTCCAATGGTGAATAAGTAAGCAACTATGTAGGCTCTACAAAACGTAGCCTTGAAACTCGAATGCAGGAACATAAATATGACATTCGCGTTAATCATAGTAACACAGCGCTCGCCAGATATGTGGCCCAAGGAACTGTCCAACCGGATTGGGAAAACATTAAGTTGCTACATACACCCCACCTCTGTATACTTGTTGCATATAACTAAAAGTTTATATATCGAAGCCTTCGGGGACGGCTGCTGTAACAATAATTCCCTAATTGAATTACACAGAATTTGGAAAAATTCATTACAGTTCTGAACTTACATAACATTTCTTGTTAAATATGTGAGTTATAACAAATACATATATTTTGCACCCTGCTTATCATATTTCCACATGGACCTCATCTGATTTGTGATTTAGCAATAAAATGATGGCAACAGAGTGACACTCTTGCGAAGCTAGTCCATACCTTGTACGTCATCATACTCTGACATATATATGGGAGCACAGATGCAGCAGCGGCTCTCCTCCATCTGAAGACGGGTCCATCGTCGACCCAAAAGTACTAATGGGTTTTTAATCTTTTAAATATGTAAATATCTGTAGTTTTTTAAATTAAATATATCGTGCAAAGACGGTGTAAGCTCTTTAATGTATTGTATATGCATGACAACTTCATTAAGACTATTGATGGATACTGTTAAACAGAAATTATATTAACACAGAAAATTTAAATTAATAAATCTAAGAAGATTATATAATGGCTGAGTATTTTACAAATCCTTTACTATCAAATAAATTTCTTCTTTCAACAGCACACTTACGAGAATGTATTTTAACAAATCCTTTACTATCACGTAAATTTCCTTTTCAAAATCAGAAGTGTGGTTAGAAATTAATGTACACTTATAAAAAGAAAAACCAACTTCACACAACCCTCTTTTCCCCCAATATTCATAAATGATGTTACCAGTAATGAGTACGATGGAAAAGAAACTAAAAACAGGGGGAGAAATTTTGAGATCAAATGCACTCGCCACTCCTTAGCGCATACCTGCAAACTTTCAGAAACCGAAATCCATAACAAAAAAAAAAAAAAAATTGATATATTCGATGAAATTATTTGCTGCGCGTATTGATTAAATGTACCAAACATATCGATTAAAAAAACTATATGTTACCTAAATCAAGTATCAACTTTTAATTGATATGACTACAGATGTTTGAATTTATCGGAACGTTTATTTCGATTACAATAGAATCTATACATAATTTCTCATTACTATGCTATCATTTTGATCTATAAAGAGATAAAAATTTATTTTTATGGAAGCTTCACCCTTTGATCCCCAAATCCAATAGGATTGAATCCCACGCAGTCACGGAACAAACTAAAATGTTTTCAAAAACGAACCATTTTCATACTAGGTTTATCTTACGGAGTGACTGACAATGAGACAGTCAAATGAAATAAATGAGTGGCTGGGGGACATTAATTGGTAAATTATGCTCAACTAAAAACGAAGTGAACATTTTGTGTGAATCGCATCCAGTTCATAATAACTTTTAACAAAGGAAGTTAATTTCGCATTTCCCCCACGCAGTCGACATGTTTTATGCTTGGCACTAGACATATGATTAGTAATATTCTTTCCACCATGCGAAACGCTGAAATTACATAGACATGTTGTGAAAAATGCGTATTTTTCCTTTTTTGAAGATTTTGCAATACACAGGAATTTCGCAGAATTCGCATCACGGAATGTTTGTTAGTTGATAGCACCCCCCCCCTCCTTATATTGCTGCTCATAGCAAATCACTAATACTAAATTTATTGACACTTAAGAAAAAATGCAACTAAAACTGCTATAGTAAAACAGCAACAGCTTAAAGAGATGCAATTTTCAGAGGAAAAAATACCGGCTACCGAGTTATCCGATCGAGCTGGTCAGCTAGGAAAGCCCAGATCAACTGAAAGTCTATCAAGAAATAAAAGTTTAGATTTTAGTTACGAACGTCATCTCTCTCCTCTGGGCCTCCTTCCCTCTCCCTCCTCACTATTTCTCATAGGCAGATCAATGCCTCAGCAGCGTTAAAAGTTTTACTAAAAATGACACTTTTAGCGCCGGCATCCTTTATACTTCCAAATGGCACTGATTTTAATGTTCTGTCTTCTGTTCCCTCTCCCCGCCCGCATCTTACCGAACAGAGGTTCTCTAGTTATTCCTTTACAAAAACAATCTGGGAAAAACCCCTCTCTCCTGCAATAAACTAACACGATGTGTTTCACAGGAACAAGACCAACGCTGTCTTTTGCATCAGACGCCATGGGAAATGAAGCAGCCACTTCGTCAGCAATTGAATCCCCATCTCATCCCCTGCTTCCTTTGTGGCATACCTATGGCACAAAAAGTTGGAACCGGGGTTTTAATTCAATCTTACATCTCTAAAAAAAAAAAAAAATGCCCCTAACATGACAAAATTTAGAATACACATATTTTGTTTTAGGAAATGAAAATCTGTAAGTATCACGCAATTCTGTTTGACAGAAGTTATGAAACCGTTTTTTTTTGTTTTTTTTTCCAAACCTATAAAAAAAAAAAGTGTACTCCCTTCCTAGATTAAACTCATGAGTGCCAAATTATGGATATTTTAAAATTCAGAGTTCTTTTCTAAAAGCCCAAAATTCATACCTATAAAAAGTGTGGGTTTGCAAAAGACAGTGTTCACTATGATACTTTGTTGTTTTCTTTACGAATCCCTTAGATCTCTTAGTATAAACTAATTGATAGGCAGTATGTTTTGCGTGCTCTTGCTTTATTATAAAAAAAACATGTTTTGTGACTTAATTTCTATAAAAAAAAAATAAAAAAAAATTTGATTTTACGCAAGCCATCACGCAAAAGGGCGGAAGAATAAGCCCCGCTCCCATGTCCTAACCTTTGACCATTTTCAATAGGAGTACGACGAGTTAGTATCGACCCCAACATACTAATTTCGTTCGAATTCAGCCAAGACATGAAAATTACTGTATGGACAGACAAATCTGGAACATATTACACTTCCTCAATCAACGGTTGGAAAGCATAGAAAACTTACTGACTAAAGGACCAGCAAAACAAATCATTGTTGGAGAAGCACTGGGTCGAATGATAATTGGATATATACACTGGTGGAAAGTGAAAAAAGAACATCAAGAAGGAATTGGCGGACGATCATGAAATTTACACATGTTAATGGGATCGAGATTACGTAGGTGTGATGTTAATTTCGGGACCAACCAGTGGGCGTTTACGCCACAGCACGGCATAATATGCAAATTATCGTCAGTGGTATTTAAGGAGTACGGCGAAGTGAATGTAATCAGTCGTCAGCGTACGGACACGTGCGAAGACCCTGAAGAAGCTACAATGCCTGGGTATGGAAGACGTGTACGATTTCAGCAGTCATCTGACTTTGAGCGAGGTAGTCTAGTTGGACTCCGCGAGGCCGGGTGGTCGTATCATCGTATTGTGGAGCGAATTGGACGGGAAGTATCGGTGGTGGTACGATGGTGGCGTAGATGGTCCGAGGAACATTCCCACACGAGAAGACGTGGAACCGGGAGTCACAGACGGACTGATGAGCGGACCAATCGACGCATAAGAAGAGCGGCGTTGTCAAGCAGAACATCCACTGCGACGCAAATCCGAGCTGCCGTTGCACCTGAGGTGACTGTGCGAACAATCCGCAACCGTCTACTGGATGCAGGACTACGTGCACGTGTGCCTGACTCCAGCCCACCGCCAGGAACATCTGCACTAGAGAACGCAATGGCGATCTGTCGTGTTCAGCGATGAAAGCAGATTCTGCTTGGGAGCCTCCGATGGCCGTATGCGTGTTCGCAGACACACAGGGGAGCGTCTCCACCCTTCTTGCATCCGCCAGCGATACACAGGGCCTACACCTGGTCTCCTGGTGTGGGGAGCGATTAGCCATCACTCCCGTACACAACTAGTGTTCGTACCGGGTACGTTAAACAGCACCTCCTACATCAACATCATTCAGCCCGTTGTTGTGCCATTTGTAAGGTCGGTCCATCGTGGTGTTTTCCAGCAAGAATAACGCACGCCCACACGTGGCACGTGCAACGCAACATGCACTTCAGGATGTGAGACAACTTCCATGGCCTGCACGTACACCGGATTTGTCCCATTGAGCACGTGTGGGATTTTATGCGATAACGACTTATCCGGTCTCCACGGCCAGCCACGACCATCCCAGATTTTTGCGTCCAGGTTGAGGATGCTTGGAACTCAATACCCCAAACTTACATCCAACATCTGTAAGACAGACTCCATGCCAGTATTGCACAGTGTGACGCAGTTCCTGGCGGTTCAACCTCGTACTTACCATGTTACATGAAAATGTTATTTTTCAGTTTACCAGCAAATACAGCTGTATTTTGCCATGTTTTGATCACGTTATCCTCTGTATTCCGTTATTATGCTGTATAAATTTCGTTGGTATCAGACGTCTCTTTCTTGGTGTTCTTTTTTCACTTTCCGCTAGTGTATATATATATTTTTAATTTCTTATAATACCGCATTCTTTCGTTAGTTATAGCCAGAGAAGTTACGAAACCATGCCCCAAAGGAATTTTTAATCTCACAAAACTGGCAGCTTTTGTTTAATTTTATCATGTTGGGTATCGATCTGGGCTCAAAAATTCCACAGATTTAAAATCCGCTTGAATTTTTTTCTATGATAACTACATTCTGCGATACCATTTCGAACTAGGAGTAATAAAAAGACTTGTTCCAATGGAGGATGCCCGCCTGCCTGGCAACACATCGAGAGATAAACAAGCCCAGCTCCAGCTGTTTACATACCTTTTACGCGCAGTGTAAGCTCTTTAGCGTTTGAAACAACCCAAAACAACATTTGGGAAAACTGCAGACAAATGTTCCCCAGTAACTGAAGTTTATTTCTAACTTACATCAGTGCTTCAATTTAAATGGATTATGTTAAATAAAAAGTCTTAATGCTGGGTGCAAAATAATCAGTAAAAAAAAATCTGGAAGAATCAAATCTGTAAAATTAACACTACCGATAAAGATGCATTTCTGTAAATTTTACGGGTAAATCAAACCTAGCAGGTATTTTAGCATTTCGAACCCTTGTCCACCAAATGACAGATAGCATTGGTTTACGCAATTATACAAGCATGGTTTCATAAGAATAATCCAATAAAAAAAATTGAGAGTGATGTATAAATTAAGGATTCCACCAATTCAGATAGAACTTTGATAGCTCACAATGCGTGAAGGCTTTGCAAAGGTTGTGATTTCCAATCGGAGATCATTAAGTCACATGAAAGGAGAATGCTGCTAGGAAAAAAACAGCAGCATTTTACATACCATATATACTTGCGTATAAACAGAGCTTCCTAGTTAAACTGCTAGAAATTGGCAAAAAAACGGGACCTGCATATAAGCAGACACTTTCACTAAAAAAAAAAATTTCTTCCAAAAACTTTCGGCTTTTACGCGAGTATATATGGTGTTTATAATAAAATTTTAAGGTTTTACCGAAGTGCTAATTTAGTCAGTTTGGGAGCAAACGTTGCCGTATGTGCAGCACATGCGTTAACAGCTGTAGTCCTATTAAACTGGGGACGCGTAGAAAACAGTAATTTTATGAGCCATCCCTAAAGTTAAACCATTTGGTTACATAGGATAAAAATACTGTGTTTAAAATTCACATTTTTATCCTACTATAATTTTTTATTATTCATTCACGTCTTCCAGTATTTTTTCTATTAGGTAAACATTTCATGAATTTAACGATGACTGTGAAAATCCTCCGATCAACCATTGACAGTGAGCAGTTTTCTTAGAAAAGTAGTATCTACAGTGATTCACACTTTGTTTTAACAGTAAAATACTTACAAAAATTGTTTGCGCAAAGAAAAAACACTGCTCTTCCAAGTTTCTAAAAATACGATTAAAATAGTGCATATTTTTATTTATTCCCCGTAAACGAAGTTTCTCTGTTATGTCTTTGCTACCAAAAGTAAAGAAAAAAAAAAAAAAAAAGCAGTGCGGAAGACCCGGTGTTTTGTTTTCGCGCACTGCTTAAAAGTTCGTTCCAGTAGCTCAATTGCGTGTGTCATAAATCTGAAAGAAGCTTGTTTATTTTCTGCTTTTCTTTCTTTGAGGGATTGTCACTGCTGTGGCCTGCCTGCATCAACCAGTCATATTTGCACCACTTGAACCAGTCATTTTCGAAATGTTTGACATAGCGGTATCAATTCTAGGGCTATTCAAAATGGGTCATTCCATGTGAAGTCACCTAGACCTCCTGCCACACCATGTCCGATTTGCTTGAAAATTATTTTACTGTTAAACATTCAGGAGAATAACATATATTTTTTTTTCGATTTTTTTGCCTTAGTATTGTCGCCTGCGGCGCCACCTGAAATATGTGCATTTGCACTTTGCTTATGTCTCAAGGTCACTGCTTGTTACCACTTTTCCTCTAACAACTTCAAAAATTTCTAACTGATTCTCATGATCTTGGTGTCTAATTAAAGATAACATTTTAGGCTACATGATTAGACAATTATTTGTTGTTTTTTTAATTTAATTAACGAGATATACCTTGACAAAGAAATATTTACATTATTTATCTTAAACTGCTATAATGTCTCTATACTTAAATTTACAGGATTCAAACTCACAGGGTTGTTAAATGGTTAGCTTAGCAACACATGGTAAAAATTTGGTAAAGGTGTTTTCTTGTACAGTGAAACAAAAATTAACACATCTGCAGCCCAAACATAATGTAACTTGCTTTTTAAGAAAAAATACATTCAAACAATGGTATGTCTTGTTATTTAGCATGCATTCATTCCGATGCGAGTGCTAACATATATATATATAAATTCTAGACTGGATTCCAAGAGATAGGAAAAGACCCAGAAAAAGACCACATGGGAGATGGTTTGATGAAATTCTAAAGCATGTGGGAGTGACATGGAGGAGACTTGTGCAAGATAGACCATTGTGGAAGAAACTTGGTAAGACCTTCATCCAGCAGTAGATTGATAATGGTTGATGGTGATATGATATATAGGCTAAATATTTGTTCTTAAAATTTGTCTTCCTAAAAAAATTACATTTGATGCCATTAAAACTTTTTTTTTTGTTTCTTTCAACGAAGACAGTTCTATATTATTAATAATTTATGTTTTACACAATTTAGTTATTTTTCATGTTTCTGATTAATTTTTCTTTATCTACCAACTTGCAAGCTTTTCAAAGACCCAGTGTGTGCATGTGTCAGAAGAAAATTCACCCAGAGTCAGGATACATTGCTGATGTTTATACATATGGCATGGAAGTCAGTATGTTTTGTCAATATAGCTGCTTTTAATTGCCACTGTGGATGTTGCCACTGTGGGTGCACAATGACATGTCTGAAAAACAGGAAGTCTGACAACTTTTTTTCTTGCTTATCTGCTTCTACAGATGAGTAACTTGTTGCTTTCCCCATGGCTGTGAGTCATCTTTCTGGGACTGCTGCCTAACCAGTCAGTGCATAGATAACTAAGCAGAGACAGTGAATTAGTATCTCTTATGAAGAGAAATACTAAAGGAAATTAAGAAAGTGCTATGAAGCAAGAATTAAGATACAGTATTGGAAAGACAGTACCAGGTACAAAGAAGCAGTCACTGTTTGAAACCTGTGGATGAATTTACACTAAGAGTATCACGAATTTCAACCAGTTCTGATGCTTTCACTGCCAAGGTTATAAAACAAGATGTCAGCATTACAGAATCCTTATCAACCTATTCAAAGGAAGAGTATGTTGCCTGTGTGTACAACAAAAAATGGTGGCTTGGAAAAATCATTCATGTGTCACAAAATCATGAGGATTGCTAGGTGCATTTCCTTTATCCTCATGGCCCTACTCCAACTTATGTTTGGCCTGAGCAGCCAGATTTGTGCTGGGTACCATTTGGTAACATTTTGCAGAAAGTATTCCCTCCTGTAACCACAACTGGAAGAACATATTCCATATCGCAAACAATTACTGACAAAATAACCAATTTCTTTTGACACTTGGAAATAATTTCCACATTTTTTTGTGGGGAAGGGCTCATACTTTATAATTAAGGTATATGTATATAATGTTGCAATGTAGATGTTTTGATACTTTCTCATTGTCATCACAGCCAGTTAGTGCCAGTATTGCAATTTAAGTGAATATATGTTTAAACAATTGTAAGTTACATTGTGTTTGGGCTGCAGATGTGTTCATTTTTTTTTTTTTTTCACTGTACAAGAAAACACGTTTTTACCATGTGTTGCTAAGCTAACCACTTAACAACGCTGCAAGTTTGAACCGTGTAAATTTAAGTATAGAGAAGTTATAGCAATTTAAAATAAATAATGTAAATATTTCTTTGTCATGGTATATCTCAATAATTAAATAAAAATAAACAAATAATTGTCTAATGACAATTATTTGGAAAAAAATGAAGTCCTTGTCTCTTCAGATGCTCAAAAAGATCTTCACAGAGAAGAATTAAAAGAAATATTGGCAGAAAACAATTACACCTTCCCATATATTGAGAAATTATTTAGGCAAGTGCCAAAAAAGAAGCAGGAAATAAACTTCAAATTCACCAGCAAAACTACGTACCACAAGGGACTTTTCGAAAAACTGAAGAGGATCGGAGCAAAATATAATATCAGGCTTGCTCCAGATCTAAATAACAAATTATAGAAATTCCTACCAGCTTTAAAGCAGAAATAAGTGGACATCCCATTGCAAGAAGGAGTAATATATTGCATCGACTGCAACTCAGCTATATAGGAGAAATAGGGAGAACTATTAAAGTCCGAATGAAAGAACACGAAGCAGCTATTAGGAACATTAGTAACAAAACAGGGCTAGACAGACATATACAACAAAATGGACACTCCATAAATTGGGACTCAGTAAGAATAATCACCCACCAGTCAAATTCAGTAAAGAAGAAACTAGAAAAAAGGGGTCGAAATAGCAAGAAGATGTACCATAATTAACAATAATTGTGGTTGGACACTTCCGACTGAGTGGCAGCAACTACTCCAGTGACGTAGTCCTTATGACGAACTAGGCTTAAGTTCGAAAATGTGACCAACTTTTTTAAATAATAACCTCTACATAACCAGTTAAAAAAAATGAAATTTTGAGTTGAGTTAAAGAGTTCTACACAAATCTATATCAAATGGATGGATGATACATCTATTCCCAACATGTACCAGCACTAAGGTTCCTCCATTACTCTTGGAAGTTGCACATGCAATTACAGTGACGGAAAGTTGCAAAATGTATTTTTGGAGCCGATAAAATACATTTTCGGTGTAAAAAACATTTTTTTGGTGCAGGTAAAACATTAGTAGATAGAACAAACTCTTAAGCAAAAAACGTTTTGGAACTAGATGCACCCTACTCAAATTTAAAACATCTTGCATTGAAATACAGTACACATACGCAAAGATTTTAGTTTTCAAATAGATCAAAAAATTTGTAACCATAGCACGATTCTGTTATTAATAATTTATTTTACTAAAAATGTGTAATTTTTTAATTTTTTGCTGCTTTTCTCAATATTTAATTGCTCACTTCTATTTTTTTTCTAATTTTTTTAAAGATAGTTAGCAATGTGTTGTTTCTTTTAATAGTACCTGTCCACTTTCTGTTGCACTCATGTCTCTTTTTTTATGCCACATTCAATGTTCATCTCAGCATTGTTTAACATTTTATGAGAGAAATCCAACTGCTGCAAAAGTTCAGCTTCTTCCCATTTGAAATCACCTTGTGAACATTCCATTCCTTCTTTTTTTGCTTATTTTGCTGCATTTTTCCAGCACTAATCTGCTCTTGATATTTTTTCCAGGATTCTTTATAAGCTGTCAGAAGCTTTTTGGTTACATTAATTTTACTCACATCTCCATTTAATCTCTTGATACGATCTATGTGCTTCTTGCTCTCCGCATGATGCCTACAATCATCACGGCCGCCATGCACTAGACGAAAAACGCAGCCACATGGCTTACAAAACATGATTCGGAAAATTTTTAGAATGCTTCATAAAAAGGCTATTCTTTACTATATATATATATCACAATACACTTGATAAGTTTTATCTGACTTCGTTCTTTTTGTTGTCATAACCATTTCACTGCTGCGTTTCATTTTGTTTTAATCTAAATTACCCCTTTCCACCCAAACTCAACAGGCACTCAGTTTTTTTTTTTTTTTTTTTCAGTAGAAGCCACAACTTAGCAGTGAAAGCTCAGCTTTGGCTCGCCAACCCCGACATAAGGGCTATAGAGGCATCAGCATAGCGAGTGACACCTGATCTATTCGGCGAAAAAGAAATGTCTCGCAAGCCCCAACATGCAAGCTATAGAGGAGGCGCGTCATCTGCATAGCTGGCGACACCCGACACGCCGATGACATTTTTTTTTCGCTATTCGGTGAAAAAGAAACGTCTTGCAAACCCCGACATGCAAGCTATAAGGGGTGTCATCGGCGTGGCGAGTCACACCAGACTTATTTGACGAAAAAGAAATGTCTCGTGAGCACCGACATGCAAGCTATAGAGGCGTCATCGACGTGCAGTGCACACTATTCGGTGATTTCGTGATGTCAGGTGTCACCTGACAGTCTAGTGGAAAGGGTTAAAACGTTTGCACCGAAATTTTCACAAGCACAAAGCCACATGTAATTAATGTAAAGAGTTCCTAAAAGGCGTTAAGCTGAGCTCCCTCTCGGCTTTTGCGCACGGCACTCTCAAATGGCTGTACGGGGATCACATGACAAAACTCTGCCTCCGTTGGCGGGGAAGTCAGAACATCGAAGGTGTATAGGGACTATCTGTAAAGTGCATTTTTTCGACCAAAAGATGGTAAAAAAATAGAAAATTGCATGCAGGAATCTTTCATGGGCTTTTCCGTAGTTTTTTTGGGTGACTTCCGTAAAACCGTAAGATGGAGTGAAAATACGTACAAACTACGGGAAATCCGTAAAGGTTGGCATCTCAGAATACCTACGAATCCTTTAGAAACAGAACCATCGTATTCTGCCACGAGAGCCATTTTCAGCCGTCCTCCGCGTCAACGAAATAGAAAACGACTGACCGTACGAGGTATTTATGTAATCGCGCATCTCGCTCGGAATTAAATAACTGAGCCATCCAAAAGAGCAGGGAACAACATATAAACAATCTCAATTGTGCAACAAAAGACCACCAAACCATCTGTAAACAATCATCAGGATTTCATAACATACAGCATCATTTCTCCTACATACCACGTGATTATAACGAATGTCCTCCTCCATAAGCTACACCTACATCGCAAAACCTATTAGTCATTTATGCCGAAAAAACAATGAATTAGACGGCAGGTGAAAAACATTCTGAAATGTTGGGATTGACGGTACGTGTTGATTAGTCGTCGTTATACGTTTAACCAAATTATGCATAGACCTTAAAGAGTCATTTGATTCGACATTTCAAATTGCATTTTTTGCTGTAAAAACATTTTTTTCGCTTGGCAGTTTTTGCTGTGGATTGTTTTGGCACAGTTAGGCGCAAATATTAAATCTTTTCATAATTTGTAGCAGTTTGGCGCAAGATAATGAAATTGGCGCAGTTCGGCGCAAACTTTCCATCACTGCAATTAAAAACATGAAATATGGTGCTTCAGTGGAAGATGGAATTACAGTGGACAACATGCAAGAAGCCAGTAAAGAAATAGAAACTACACTCACACTTTACACTACATGTCTCAATGAAGGGGAGATTTCTGATTACTAAAACAATGCCATAATGATCCTGTTACATAAAAAAGGGGGCCTTGAGGATCTCTAGAACTATAGAACCATCCTACTCCCATCAGTTGTTTATAAAATTTTCATGGCATCAAACTGCTCAAAGGTAATACTGGATATGGATCAACCAAGAGAGCAAGCTGGATTCAGAAGTGATAGTTACCACACTATACTATACTGTACTGTACATCATATCCATGTACTGACAGAACTAATTGAAACAGTGAATTAGTATGAACTCTCATTATGTATGGCTTTTATCGATTATAACTTGATTCTGTGAAACCATCAGCAATTATGTCTTTGAAACCCGATGTGTTACCTTGGATGTTACAGGAGCAGATACATCAAAAACACCTTGAAGTTTAATGACTGATGTTTGAAACTGCAAAAGAATATTTGCTACATGGAATAAATTAATTTCTCTTTATTGCATTCTTTTTACAGAGGAAGAGAATTTCTTAATGGCATGAATAAGCGATTTCTTCACCGTTCCATTGGCAAAAATAGATTTCTTTTCCTTAACGTTATAGGAAATGATACACCCATAAAACATCATGGTTTTATCACCAATGTTCGAAACTGCAAAAGTTTTGGGGTGCAAGGGCCATATTTGGCCAAAGAGCGACAGACACTAAGCCCACTGCAAAAGTGTAATCCACTCAGAAATTTTCTGTATGAAGTAAATTAATTTCTCTTTGTTGCATTCTTATAATGAGAAAGGAAATATTACTATTCTATGCCATGGATTAGCAATTTTTTCAGTGTTTTGTTTGTTTAAACATAGGTTCTTATCTTCAACATTACAAGAGCCAATTCATAAAGGTTTCCAATGATATGAGTTTCAACAAATATTATTGGTTATTTGATGTTGAATTGGTGAGTAGTCACCGATATACTGAACAGCGATTTTACTCACCGATGTGCCCATTACTGCTGCATATGGAAAAGATGCAAATTCTTTGGCTTTTTAGCAAAAAATTGAGGTTTTCACCAACACATCGAAAATTTCTACCAATGTGCCTATCCCTACTTCTGAGTTAGCACTGGAAAATGTATGTGAAGTGAAGCTGCCAGTGGAAGAAAGAAATGTTCCAAAATCCTTTGGGGTTCCTTTCAGCATGTGTTATCTCAGCTGGTGTCAGTAATGATGCAGTGATTGATAGGCATCCGGGAGAGACAGTTTTACTGAAAAAAAATTATAACGATGGGGATGGGGGGAGGGCAAATCCATTAAACAATGTTCAAGATGTCTCTTATGCTAAAATATTTAAGATAACATTTTACTGAAAGTGAAGATACTGTTAAAGTTCAAAATATTTTGTGAAGATACCATTTGAGCTACAAATCTTCTAGTGAAGATACTGCCCAACAGTATCAAATGCCACCGGAACCAACTCCTGCTATATAGACTATGACATTTCATTATGAAATGCTCACAACCTTCTATCAGAAGCCTTATTAATTGTTAATTGTTACCTTCATGCAAAAAAAAAAAAGGGGGGGGGGGGTCTTACGTATATAATTTTGCTATATGAGACTCATTTGCTGAAAAGAGATCTTACCAAATACAGTTATTGGAATAGCTATGCAGAACTGAGGTGGAAATTTGAAAGTACAGAGCTGCTTGTACATTGTGTTTACCCCCCCCCCAAAGTTATTCTGTTTTGCATTTATTATAGCTGCATTTTAAGCATTCTGATTAGAAAATATACATCATTTATAGAACACAGAAAAATGTAAGGACTGCAACGAACCACCAGACATAAAATTAATTGTACATAACATGAAGGGGAAGAATATTAGATAAGAAACCCAGAAGTAAAAATAGCAGAACAATTTCAATTTAGGCTGGGAATGGGTTTGCCTCTACAGGGTCCTCCGTCAGGCAACAATGGCACACACAACAGCAACAAGAGAATTTATGAATCTGAGAAGCTGCCACAAAATTAAGCTTCAGTACAAATATTGTTGAGGTACCAGCAAGTTCATTGGTCAAAATACTCCAATTCACTGGATTTTACTCCACAAACCTTAGGTGGAATGACCAACTGAAACAGTCAGCAGTGGGCTGAATGCCCACCGTAATGTACTTTTATGATTTCAAAGCTCAAAGAAAGAATTTAAAGCATTCAAATAGGGGATATGGTGGGCCTAACACACTTGAGAAGGAACTAATAAATGGCATATGAGAAAAAAGATCTTGCCTGAGTGAGTGTAAGATTGGTGTAGTTTGAAATACTAGGGGAATAAATGGAAAGATGAATGAGGTGATTGAAGGTATGAATAAGTATAGATTGAATGTGCTGTGTGTAAGTGAAACGGAAAAGAAAGAAATTGGGATAGAAGAAGCGAATGGAACAGTGTGCGAGTGGTCTGGAGTGTTGGATAATGTGAGAGGACAGGCTGGTGTAGGTGTGATTCTTTTGATTAATTGAAAAAGCAAAACTTCAAAACTTCAGATAAAGTAATTGTTGTAGTGTATGTCCCTTGTGATTTGGAACCTTCTCATTGGAAGGATGATTTCTGGAATGAGTTAAAAACAGTATTGAAAAAAAAAAACTGTATGGGAGGGATGTAGAAAAGAAGTAGACATGTTTTAAGAACAATGTTGTCACTGCTACTGAAGAGATTGTGGTACTGCAATGCTGGGTAATATTAAAGATGATGCTGAGTGGAATAAGTGAGATTAAAGAAGCAGTAAAGAGAAAGATGGAAGCATATTTAGGGATGTTGCACAGTACAGTTTCTGAGGATGAATATATCGTCACGAGAAGCACAAGACAGCAAAGCTAGTTCACCACAGTAAGGAAAACGATAGGAAGGAAAAGGTGGAAAGGCATGAACTGGCTTCTTGGAAAGATGAGAAAACATTCTGGAAGAACATAAAACATAGGAAAGATGAAGTTGCATGAAGAACAGGATTGGAGAAATGATATGGAAGCCCAATGAGTTAAGTGAGATGAAAGATGTGATGAATATTTCTGTGAGTTATTAGAATATGAAAGGAAAGAAAAGGTGATTTTGAGGCAGAAGCAGATGATGTCACAGCGAGAGAAGGAAGCACAACAGGAGGGATGTCAAGGAAAGATGGGTTCCATTTCAACTCAGGCAGGGTCGTACCATCATGGTCTCAGATTTCTCTAAAAAAATTAAGGGGTGTTCCTTGACTAAAATAAAGAGACCCATATTTTTTCTTTCGGCAAGAAAAAAATTTGCCTTCCAGATAAAGGGTTTCAAATCTTGCACCGTCAAACAAGCTCTCTAGAAAACGGTTATTTTTCCTAACTTCAGCGAGTCATTGCAGCAGAGTTAAAAAAGATATCGTGTTCTTGTATTTTTTTACATTGTGTGTATAACATATAATAATATATGGTGCTAATATTTGCTACACATCGTATGATTAAAATTTTAAAAAATCGTAAACTTTGTGTTTTAAAAAAAAATTGAATTTTTTAAGTTTTTTTAAACAGGTTTGGATGGAGTTTTTTCTATATTCGTTTTTTTCGTTAAAGACATACAAATGTGCACTTTATTTGTAATTTTTTGTGTGTCTGTGAAACTGCTAGTTTCCGCGTTTCGGCAGTGTTAAAAACAGCCGATTTTGAAAAATCTCTAACTTTGCCAACGATTTTCTCAAAAAGGCCATTTTTTAAAATTCTGAAAATTAAATCCCTGTTTTACTATCAACAAGAGAATATCTGTGTAAATTTTCACAGACCAAAAAACGCTCGTTTCCGAGTTAGACGCGTTTGAATTCGGTTTGAAAGCCTACGATTTCCAGTGTTTTAAAGGTGCCATTTTGGAAAAATCTCAGGCGCAAAGTACGTACGTTATCTCTTACCCGAATCAAAGCGTTATATATTCTTTGTTCGAAAGATGGAATGAGAGCATTGGGTCAGCTGGCCCTGGTTGGATACATCCACCTCACCCTTCCCCGAGTGATGACATGCCTATAAAACTGTCGGGGGGCATAACCAATACATAAAGAAAATTCTTTCTGCTCCACTAACAAAGTTGAGTTGCGAAAGACAGCAGCAGCAGTTGTTTGTTTACGTATATACTTAAACATCGCATAAGAAAAGACTATGAAAGAGTAGAAAACTGTTGTGAAACAATCGCCTTAGACCACTGCCCCGGTGGCGCAGTGGTCTAAGGCGATGGCCTCTGATCATTTGCCCGAAAGGGGTCCGGGTTCGAATCCCGGTGAGGCATGGATGTTGTGTTTGTCTCACGGCACTGGCTTCTCTCCCTTCCCTGGAACCAGTGACCCTAAATTAGGGACGGGCGACCGCTTATAGCCCATTGAGTTGCTCACGGTGGTCGTTAAATCTCCAATATAATAAAAAAAAATAAAAAAATAAAAAAAAAGAGTGCAGGCACGTGTACTGTAAGTTAATTTTCGATGGCTAAACACCCTCTAGTTTTTCTGGGAGTTGCTAATTGTAGGCTACTGTCAGAAGAGCAGTTGCTGTTTTGTTATAGTTGCTAAAATTAACTTCTCAGTTTTTCGTAATAGTAAAATATTCGCTCAGGAGAGTTTTGTCCTCTGCGAACGGGGGGGGGGGTGCAATGCTCTTGACCTCGCTGCTGGGTTGACAGAGCTGGTCGCTACCGAAACTCTGCTTACCTCCTCTCCAAAACGTAATGGCATTTGTCTAATCTACTAAATAAATAACACATACGCGTGCATGCTTATCACAGACCTAAAAACGTCCGTTTCCGAGTTAGACACGTTTGAATTTGATTTGAAAACCTACGATTTCTCTGTGTTCTAAAGGCGCAATTTTGGAAAAATGTCAGGCGCAAAGTACGTATTCTCTTACCCGAATGAGAGCGTTGGATCAGTCCACCTGACCCTACCCTGGGCGATAACATGCCTAAAAAATGGTCTTGATAAAAAAAAAAAAATAACAAATCTATATATATAGAATTGAATGTATGTCTGCTAAACAAATTTACAGTTTTCAATTTAGAACCACCAAACTTGGTATACTATCTCATGGTACCCTAACTTAAACCGTAGATGGTTTTTGGAAGGGGTCGGAGCCCGGGGTCAAGGGACTCCACACAAAACTTCCATAAAATCTAGTTTTCAATTTAGAACCACCAAATTTGGAATACTATAGCATGGTACCCTAACTTAGACCGCAGACTGTTTTTGGAAGGGGTAGTAGCCCTGGGTCAAAGGGCCCCCACACAAAATTTCGTAAAATATACTTGTAAACTATAGTGCCCTAACTGAGACCGTAGATGGTTTTTGAAAGGGGGTAGAGCCCTGGGTGGGTGGGAGCCCGTGGTCAAAGGGCCCCACGCAAAATTTCCGCAAAATCTAGTTTTCAATTTAGAACCATCAAATTTGGTATACTTTTTCTTGGCACCCTAACTTTGTAAAATATTTTACGAAAATTTTGTATGGGTGGGGGCTTGACCCCGGGTTCCGACCCCTTCCCAAAACCGTTTAGTCAAAGTTAGGGTGCCAAGAAAAAGTATACCAAATTTGATGGTACTAAATTGAAAACTAGATTTTACGGAAATTTTGCGTGGGGCCCTTTGACCCGGGCTCCCCCTTCCAAAACCGTCTACGGTCTAAGTTAGGGTACCATGAGATAGTATACCAAGTTTGATGGTTCTAAATTGATATACATTCAATTCTCTCTCTCTATATATATATAGATTAGTTTCCCCCCCCCCCCAGACCGTTTTTTAGGCATGTTATCGCTCAGGGTAGGGTGAGGTGGACGGATCCAACACTCTCATTCGAGTAAGAGAATGCGTACTTTGCGCCTTAAGATTTTTCCAAAATGGCGCCTTTAGAACACTGAGAAATCGTAGGTTTTCAAACCAAATTCAAACGCGTCTAACTCTGAAACGGGCGGTTTTAGGTCCGGGAAAATTTACACAGATATTCTCCTGTTGACAATAAAAGAGGGATTTAATTTTCAGAATTATAAAAAAGGTCTTTTTTGAGAAAATCGTTGGCAAAGTTGGAGATTTTTCAAAATCGGCTGTTTTTAATGCTGCGGAAACTAGCAGTTTCAGACACACAAAAAATTGCAAATAAAGTGCACATTTGTATGTCTTTAACAAAAAAAACGAGTATAGAAAACAAAAACTCCATTTGAACCAGTTAAAAAAAATCTTAAAAATTTCAATTTTTTTTAAAAATCAAAGTTTACGATTTTTTTTAATTTTAATCATACGATGTGTAAAAAATGTTAGCATCAAATATTATTATACGTTATACACACAATGTAATAAAAAATACCAGAACAAAAGATCTTTTTTTAATTCTGCTGCAATGACTCACTGAAGTTAGGAAAAATAACCGGTTTTTTAGAGAGCTTGTTTGACGGTGGAAGATTTGAAAACCTCTGTCTGAAAGGGAAAATTTTTTCTTGCCGAAAGAAAAGATATGGGTCTCCTTATTTTAATCAAGGAACACCCCATTAATTTTTTTAGAGAAATCTGAGACCGTGATGGTACGACCCTGCCACAGTTGAAATTGAATCCCTCTCTTGTTACCAGCCAACTAAGTTGAAACATTTTTGAAAGCTACCTAGCTTTGAGACACCTCACCACCACGTGAGGGGGTGGGGGTGTCAAAACTCTGCTGGTCTCCCATCGATCCACGATTATCTTCTAAGGGAACAGAAGCCATGGGCAGTGTATGGTTTATCGTGGCCCAGGTGGAAATCACTAAGAACACAATCCCCCCCTCTTTAAAAAAATTGAAATCTATGAATATGTTTTAAATAGATAAAAATCTTTACACCATTATAAGTGCATAAGTTGTATATGTATTCTACTTGTAAAATCAGTTGATTGAACAGGAAATATACTCAACTTACATTTTATGAATAAGCATGCACGCGTATGTGTTATTTATTTAGTAGATTAGACAATTGCCATTACGTTTTGGAGAGGAGGTAAGCAGAGTTTCGGTAGCGACCAGCGCTATTAACCCAGCAGCGAGGTCAAGAGCATTGCACCTTCTCCCCCAGTTCGCAGAGGACAAAACTCTCCTGAGCGAATATTTTACTATTACGAAAAACTGAGGTTAACTTTAGCAACTATAACAAAACAGCAACTGCTCTTCTGACAGTAGCCTACAATTAGCAATTCCCAGAAAAACTCGAGGTTGTTTAGCCATCGAAAATTAACTTACAGTACACGTGCCTGCACTCTTTCTTAAAATTATTTCACAGTTTTCTACTCTTTCATAGTCTTTTCTTATGCGATGTTTAAGTATATAACGTAAACAAACAAACAACTGCTGCTGTCTTTCGCAACTCAACTTTGTTAGTGGAGCAGCAAGAATTTTCATTATGTATTGGTTATGCCCCCCCCCTGACAGTTTTATAGGCATGTCATCACTCGGGGAAGGGTGAGGTGGATGTATCCAACCAGGGCCAGCTGACCCAATGCTCTCATTCCATCATTCGAACAAAGAATATATAACGCTTTGATTCGAGTAAGAGATAACGTACGTACTTTGCGCCTGAGATTTTAACAAAATGGCGCCTTTAGAACACGGGAAATCGTAGGCTTTCAAACCGAATTCAAACGCGTCTAACTCTGAAACGGACGTTTTCAGGTCCATGAAAATTTACACAGATATTCTCCTGTTGATAATTGAAACGGATTTAATTTTCAGAATTTTAAAAAATGGCCTTTTTTCTTGAGAAAATCGTTGGCAAAGTTAGAGATTTTTCAAAATCGGCTGTTTTTAACGCTGCCGAAACGCGGAAACTAGCAGTTTCACAGACACACAAAAAATTACAAATAAAGTGCACATTTGTATGTCTTTAACGAAAAAAACGAATATAGAAAAAACTCCATTCAAACCTGTTTAAAAAAAAACTAAAAAATTTATTTTTTTTTAAATCACAAAGTTTACGATTTTTTAAAATTTTAATCATACGATGTGTAGCAAATATTAGCACCATATATTATTATATGTTATACACACAATGTAAAAAAATACAAGAACACGATATCTTTTTTAACTCTGCTGCAATGACTCGCTGAAGTTAGGAAAAATAACCGTTTTCTAGAGAGCTTGTTTGACGGTGCAAGATTTTAAACCCTTTATCTCGAAGGGAAATTTTTTTTTCTTGCCGAAAGAAAAAATATGGGTCTCTTTATTTTAGTCAAGGAACACCCCTTAATTGTTTTAGAGAAATCTGAGACCATGATGGTACGACCCTGCCTGAGTTGAAATGGAACCCATCGAAAGAGGTTTGTGAAGCTCCAAAATCTTTTCAAAATGGTAGGGCTTCAGGAGTAGATGGCATAACTGATGAAATGTTAAAATATGGTGATAACTCTGTAATTGACGGGTTACCTGAAATTTGCAGGTTGTGCTGGGAGTTATGAATGGTCCCTCAGGATTGAAGTGATGCTACCATGGTTCCCTTGCATATGAAAAAAGGCAATAAAACTGAATGCAAGAACTATTGTAGTAACAGCTTGCTGAATGTGCCAGGTAAAGTGTTTGGAAAGCTCACTATTGGTAATGTACAACGTCTTACATCAGAAAAAGTGTGCGATGTACAGAGTGGTTTTATGCAAGGGATGCACTAAAAGAATTTTTGCATTATGTATGATGATCGAAAAGTATCTGTCTGTTGGTAAGAAAGTTTTTGCTGCTGCCTTCATAGATTTAGAGTAAACAAGATACATCTATGGAAAGTATTGAATAAATATGGTGTTATTGGGAATCTGCTTAAATAGTGTGAAAGCTATGTACGCTGGCAGTAGAATATGTGGATAAGTAAATGGTGTTTTATCAAAATGGCTTTTATTGGCACAGGATTCAGAAAAAGTTGTGTAATGTCACCATCGGTGCTTCATGTATTTATGGATGCATGATGCCAAGACGGATATAACTGGTTAATGTCTTGGTAATATCCATGTGTGCAGATTGCTGTGTGCTGATGACACAGTCCTGTTGGCAGAGAGTAAAAGTGAGTTGCACAGTATGTTGTCCCACATGCACAAAGTTTGTATGAAATTCAAACTGAGTATAAATAAGGGAAAAACCAAAGTTGTGGTTTTTGAGTGAGGAACGTTTAGCACTGAATGCAGGATTAGTCTAAATGGCACACAGATTGACCAGATGAAGGAATTTGTATATTTAGGAAGCACGCCAGAAAGAGAAAACAGATTAGATGGTGAAATTAGGTGAGTGAATTCATCTTTGAAAGTCACAGCTGCCTTAGAAGGATTTCACAGGAATATGATAAGTTCTTAAATAAATTCCCAAATGGCTGTATATGAAGGTGTAATTGTTCCTAATCTGATGTACAGCAGTTAAACCTAGGTACCACAGAAAAGGCACAGGAGTAGTCTGTGCTGGTGAGATGCATTACATACAGGGATTTGTAGAAAGACAGGCTCTGATCATGTGAGGGAATGAAGATTTGTTGCAGATGTGTATTGTGAGGCAAAATGTTGTTAGGAAGGTGGAGACAAATACTCTGAGGAAGTTTGGCTGTGTTGAAAGAATGAGTGATGAGATACTGACTAAAAGAACTTTTTAGTGCAAGTGCCAGGAAAGAAAAGTACAGGAAGGCCAAGGAAATCACAGGAGGACCAGATTCACGAATGTCAGCATGAGAAAAAGATTATGAGTATGAAGTGCAGAAGGTCTTGTGTGAGACTGAAAAAATTAATCGGCGTACAAAACTTGCCTGGAGAGCTTTTGGAAGAAACAGCATAATTTTCAAGAGCAATATGCCATTATGTCTTAAAAGAAAAGTGTTTGATCAATGCATCCTTCCAGTGCTTACGTATGGTGCAGAGACGTGGACCTTAACTAAAAGAGACATACAAAGGCTGCAGACAACTCAAAGCAGCCTGGAGAGGAGCATGCTTGGTGTAACCAGGAGAGATAAGAAGAGGAACACGTGGATCCGAAAAATGACAAGAGTGGAAGACATGATCAGAGTTAAATCCCTGAAATGGCAATGGGCTGGACATACTGCCAGGACAGACCATCGATGTACAGCCGAAATTTTAGATTGGATTCCAAGGGACAGGAAAAGACCCAGAAGAAGACCACATGGGAGATGGGTGGATGAAATTCGAAAGTATGCAGGGGTGACATGGAGGAGACTGGCACAAGACAGACCGTTGTGGAGGAAACTTGGGGAGACCTTCATCCAGCAGTGGATTGATAATGGTTGACAATGATGATGATGATGATGTATAATTATCTTGATTTAACAGATGAACTGTTAAGGAGAAATACAGTAATGCAAGATCATTTGGGGAATAAAAATGCTATAATTAAATGTCATCCATGTGTGCAACTCTTCAGAAAACAAATTGAATTGTCTTGGAACCCTAATCTCCAGATTTCCATTTGAGTATGTTAACACTACACCACCCAGGAATTTTTTTTTTTTTTTTTAGGAAAGTAGAGTTCATAAATCTGAAAAAGCATCTACACTGAAATAGTGAGGGATTTTTTATGCCAGATACCACCAGTTGTCTGGATACAAGCACAATGACAATCAACGAACTAATTTTCAAATTTTTTTATATGACAAATAACACTATTAACTCTCACCTATGTGGCCAACCCAGAAAACATGAAAATTTTATCCTCCTGGAGCAGGAGTTGTACCCAAAGTTCTCTCCCATTCTGCCCAATGTGGGCTTGATTCTTGTTCCAAGACAATGTAGTTTCATGCTTTCTGAGGAGCTGACCACATAACTTAAGGGTAATTATTATCTTCCAAAACTTTTTGGAAGATAATAATTACCCTTCTCTACTAGTCAACAAAATCCTTAATGAAAAAGAAAAGAAGCAGAAGTCAAAAACTAAGTTGTTTCAGTTAACCAGAAAAGTTACTTACCATAACGGACTGTTTGAAGAACTTCAGAGGATTAATAACAAATTTCTAATCAAAATGGCTCCAGGATTACAAAATAAAATTAGTAACTACCTTCCAAAATTAAAGCAAAAAGAAGAAAACATCCTGTTACATGAAGGTGTGATCTACAATATAAAATGTGAGTGTGGTCTCAGCTATGTGGGAGAAACAGGCAGACAGCTAAGACCAGATTAGCAGAACAAAGCTGCAATTAAAAATTTGACAAACATGTTCAAAATACAGGACAAAGTGCTTTGGGACTCTAGAAATTCTGACACATCGACAGCACTTTTTCAAGAGAAAATTGTCAGAAGGACTGGGAATTGTGAGAAGAGGTACAATAATTAAATGCCGTGAAACGTTGGAATTTAGTTAATGAATGGAAACACCTACTATAGTCCTGAGGAAGGGTAGGGGTGTTACGCAAAAATTTGACTAAGTAATTTCCTTTTATTCCTGAGTAAAACCTATAATTTAGTAAAATTTATAGTGTATCAAGTTTAGGAATAGCCATGACATTAATTATTACCAAGTTTACGTAAACTTCACAATTACATACACACTTGTAGATCTTCAAAATGCATACTATAGTATCCAAGCAGAAAATGTGGAACTGCGAGCAAAAGAAAATGTTGCCGGAGAAGTACGTGTGCTCGATAAATCAAGTATAGATTCTTACATGTCCAAAGTGGAGCACAGTAAAGGAACAAATCTCACATGCGAATTGGGATGCACCAGGAATACTTATTAATATTTTAAAAATGCAAGGAGTAGTCTATGAAGTAAATTGTAGTTGTGGACTATCTTACATAGGTGAAACAGGTCGCAGACTAGAAACTCGTATAGCTGAGCATAAAGCAGCTATAAAAAATTGCCCCAACAAGACTGGATTAGATAGGCATGTTAGAGAAACTGGGCACAGCATGGATTGGAATTCCCTTAAAGTCATCAGTTTCCAAAGCAATTTCCAAAAAGAAAACTGAAAGAAGGAATAGAGATTGAGAAAAATCAAAATTCCATCATCAATGACTGCAAAGGATTTTCCCTGCCTAACATCTGGCAGGATTTGTTGAAAAATAACCTAAACCGTCAAGGTAAACCGTAACCGTGATAGTGACAAGTAAAAAGTGACAACAACAAGACAGCCTGAAGAAGAAGAGTTTTCTCCGAAAATTTGCTATTAATGAAAAAATTTCCTAGTAAAATTCCCATAATATTTGCTTTAGATTAGTAATTATTAATCCTATCAATCATATTCTTATTTAATGTTGCTACAGATGCAGTACAAAAAGTGAAGGAAGCAACATGAATTGTAGTGCTTACACGTGATGTACTGGTTTGCTCTCACAGTAAAATGAGAAAAGTTAATGAAAATCCACAGAGCTTCTTAAGATAGAAGATCCAAGAATGAAAACACTGTATGTACTGCAATAAGAACATGAAGAATAGAACATAAGTAATGGCGATAACATCCAAGAAGTAATAAAGAGACTGCATTCACTTTGACACCTGGGATCTGTACTGTAAAAAGAATAAGATGTTACTCCCATCAAGGTATGGAAGAAATAAGCAGAGTGCAAAAAGGATGCAGTAACTGGTGGAAAACACTATGTATTGAATTGGTGCGGCAAAGGACCACCACACATGGACAGCAAGGACGGAATAGTAGGACAACTTACCTAGGCAAAATAATCTCCCTCGGCATCAAAACATAGTTGCCATCTGTCTGGCAAGGCAATGTCCCGCAATGAAAAAAGTCCTGTGGCTGCGACTTGAAGAAGTCATCAACTGCATGTTAAACCTCGTCTGTCATGAATTGTTTCCCTGACAGGAAGTGATCCAGGCGATGAAACAGAAGACAGCCTGTTGGAGACAAGTCTGAGTAATAGACACGATGAGGCAGTGCTTCATAGCCCAAGGCACTTAGTGTCAGCATTGTTCATTGTGAGACACGAGGGCGGACATTGTCCTGGAGCAGAAGAACACTGTGTCTGTTGACCAAAGCTGGTTGTTTCTGCAGCAATTTCCAGTACATCGGGCATAATTCAGCACAATAACGTTCTGCAGTGATGGTTTGGCCTCTTGCCAAGAAACTCAGATGAATTATCTCAGCTGTGGACCACCAGAAAAAGAGCATCTTAGCGTGTAGGGGTGGCTTAGGATGCCGTCCAGCAGGCTGTGCCTTATTTAACCATTGTGCAGATTGTTTCTGATTATCATCAAGGACCCACTTCTCGTCGCAGTAGAGGTTCCTGTTTATTTCTGGCAAGCAGCAACGCCCAGACTTCCAAACACCTAGTCTTGTTGGCTGCAGTTGTCAACTCATGCGGCAGCCACATGTCCACCTTTTTTGACCTTACCTAGTGCAGCCAGACGCCGAACAACTGTCGTGTGGTGGACACCTACCTCCGCCGCTATCTCACGACACGTTTTTCTGAGGTCCGCTTCAACCACACATAGCAGAACATTGTCAGAAACAGGTCGGTGACCACGTGCTTCGTTTTGCAGGTCCGCATCTCCGCTTCAAAACTTCACAAACCATTGCCGAATGGTTCGCTCGTTGGCTGTATTCTCCCCAAATGAACACACTTCAAGTGGCAATTCCTGCAGAATGGCCCAGTTAAAATTCATACAGGAAGATGACTCAAAACCAGCATCTGCACATTTTCTTTGCAAGCCACTTTACTTCCAAAAAAAAAAAAAAAAAAACCACGCCTGAACCTTGTTCTTCACACACGTGCTAGCTTTTTATAGTAACTCTGTGACGTAACACCTGTGGGTGGTTCTATTCTGCTGTGGTGGTGACCTGTCTCCACTGCTTGTTTGTGCAGGGCATTTCATCCGCACCAACCCAATATATTACATGATATAAGGTTGCAAATGGCAGTAAAAAGTTGTTTTCAAGACAGCAGTAAGATCAGCAACATTGCACATACCTAACCTCTAAGAAGACACAAGGAGAATAAGCTCATCAGCAATTTTGTTTCTTAAGCAGAAATCAAAATGCTGATGTAGATATCTCCGGAAATGAGAAAATCAAGAATGAGAATACAAGATAAAGTGATTGTGGTTTCAAAGATGGCTTAAGAAACAATACTGCACTGACATGTACACTGAAAAAACTATATGTGGGATGCAGTACTATGAACAGCCAGAGGAAGACAAGTTGAAGTATAGAGCCTATGCAAACATTAAAGTGAAAGAGATTTTATATATATATGACAATAGACTGACACAAGTGGGAAAAATCTACAACAGCAATTCCATCAACATCAAATTATGCAACTGATGCAGCAGATTTGTTCTGCACACACCTCTCTGTGAAAAGGCCTTTTTATGTAAGCATCTGTCATGGAATTGCACCTTGAAATTGATGTGATAATAATCTATGATAAATCCTGAATGAGAAATTAGTTTTCATAATCTTTTTTTATAGATTGTTTTTTTTTTCCTTCAATAAACTTTTCTTGAAAAAGGAAACCATACCTGGTCAACAGTTATTTCACCAATGACTTTGCTTCCATATACTTCCTTAAACTTCTTCACAGCCTTCTGTTGTTCAACAATTTTTTTGCCATTATTGCCTTCAGATCCTGGAAGACAGAAAATATCACAGATAATTAAAAAACTAATCTCAACAACACTGTTAAAACTGCAGAATACAACTATGCAAAAATTTAAGTATATATAAGGTAGTAAAAAATTTGTATCACAAATATATTTCCTAAATGGCAGTAGTAACACAGTAAAACCTCCCTAATGGACAGTCCTGAATAGCAGACACCTCCATATTTAGCAGACATTTTTGTGATCCACAGTACCAAAGTACATATGGTATTGTACATTTATCTCCAAATAGCAAACCCTCTGATTAATGGACTGTGATTTTCATCAAAAAAGCTAAACATTCAAGAACAAATAATCTGCAGGTTCAATCTTTTCTTGGAAGTGCACAAAACTGATTCTCACATTAACCTAAACAACTGCAAATAATACTCCGCCCTTCCCTTTGCTGTATCCCCAACCACCATTCTTATTCAATGCCAGCATGCCACTACCAATAGGGTCCAGAATACATTTTATTACATATTTCCCCCCTTTTTTGGAGTACCAACATGAGACCTTCAAGCCTGTACAGTAAATGCAGCAACTACCCCCTATCTGATAATGAATCAGTTCACTATCCAATTTCTTAGTCAACTGTGATCATTCTTTCAGCTGCTTTAAAATTTTGTACCTTCATAGTTTAGTTTGTAGCAAATGTATGAAATATTTGTATGGAAAACTTACTGGTTTTGAAAATGGCAACAAAAAGAAAACAATGTTGAAAAAAAAAAATTGCAGTCTTCAATGTGGCTGAAAAAGAAAATTTGAGTATGTGAATTCTTGCAGAATGCTTCAAAAGTCAGAACTGCAAATAAGTGCAATGGATTTGATTGAGGAAGCATCAATGTAGTTGTAGACAAGGTGTGCAACATCAAGGACTTTAGTTGTAAATAGTGAAGAGTTACTGTACATAAGCTTTTTGTAAAGAATAGGGATTTGAAAAGATTAGCACCACTGAAGAACTCAAAAAATGCATATTGTGAAACAGGCTACAAATTTCAAAAGAAATTTACACTTTTATCAGATTTTTTTTGCAGCCAGAAATAGCTGATTCATGTAATTAAATAATGAGTGGCATGTATACTCAGTGAGGGGTAGTACTGGCTCTACGTAAAATTTCAAGACAACATTGAAACTATATATAATCACCTCTGTTACAATTTTGTATACAAAATTTGCCTTTCTAACTGTTCATTTACATATTAAATTAAAATATAAAATTTTATAAACCTTCAAACATTTAAAAGGTGAAAAATATTGCACTTAGCTTCTTCATTCATGACTTACTAACCTAATGTATTTTACAAATAAAACTCATGTCTCATAAAAGAAAACTAGCACAACAGAAGGGCAACGCAAAATATATAGGTACTTCAAAAATTTTAATACTCATGCACTACACTGATCACAAATTATTGCATTAGATGATGTAACACCATAATAAAAAGTATTTTTTTTTTAATTTTGTCAATTTCTTCTGAATTTCAGAAATGTCCTGTTTTAGAACACTGAATTTTTCATTTATACATTTCAGATTATTATTTGCTATGTTCAACACCATTTGGGCAACTTTTACAGAATTGAAATCATTTTTTTTTTGTGTGTGTGTGTGTGTGCGCGTGTGTGTTTTGCAATTTTTCATTTGCATCACTTGTATGGGATGTTTTTTGCTCTTCTAACAGATCATTTTCTTTGCTAGTAAGTTCAGTTAACTTCTCTCTCAGTTCTTCTGCTCTCTTCCTTTGAATCTTTTTTCTTCAATTTTATGTTTTACTGCTGCCTTTTGTTTTTCAACTTTTATCTGCTCTTAATAACATGCATACTCTGAGCGTGCTTTTTGCATATAATGAATAAGTTCTTTGGTTATCAAAACTGATGACACAGTTTTTTGACTTTTTAAAAGTATTTGCAGATTCTTAATGATTTGATAGCAATTTCAAAAAGTGCAGATCTTTCCTCTGTGACAATGTTATTGTTCACAGAGAATCCACGTTCAGGTATTGAATTACCATGAGACAGAGTTAAGCAAGACTTAATTTTGTCAGATTAGGATATTTCTGTGTACCTGATGAATCTTTCTTTTTAGCTATTTCAGCCCAGTACTTACATATATCACCATCTTTTAAATATACAGCCTTTTCCTTTGCCAAATCTTCACACATGTACAGTGTATTCTGATTTTACATTATCACAAAATGTATGTTTTCCATCACCTTTATTATATGGTCTGCAATACAGCTCATGGCTTCTTTAGACTTTGAAACATCCGACACTCTGAGGCAATACACTGTAAATCTCGCAGCAAGGGGTTGGAAAGTGGCAGTTTCTTTTGCAAAAATTCACATATCTTTATATAGGTGCTTCGGATGTCACGAAGAAAATCTTTGTATTCAGGAAAGCATAACTTTTAGGCTACCGACCCAATATCTATATTTTTCAGGTCTCCAATTTTTAGCTTCTTGACAATTAATATTAGAAAGTGACAGACCTTTCTGTTCAATAACATGTTTTAAAAATTTAAACATAATATTCCTCAGAAGCTCATTCTGCTTATTATATTGAAGATAATAGGTTAGGTATCAGCAGCCTCTTTTTGGAATAGTGTCAAATATGGCATGAAGAATTTGATTTAAAAAATGCAAAATGTAAATACATCAACTTCCAAGAGTCCTTTAAAAAACCAGAAATTTTAAGGTACCATATTTTCCAGCACATAATCCTGCGGATTATCTGCTCCTAAAAGTTTAAATTCTAGCTACTGTGGAATATATGATGGTGCAGATAATATGCCCTCCCCCTAAACTACAAAAATGAAGCAGTTTTGCTCTTCATACCATGCTGTATAATGAGGGAAATCTGTATCACATCAAAGCTTTAAGAATGCGCAGTGTCACTGCATCAGCATATCCCCCTCTCCCTTGGCTTTGACAAAAATGTCTGTCTGTATGTGTGTAGACATTTTCTCTCTGTGGATTGGTGCTATGTAAAAGTTAGGGGAGAAAACACTGCCGGTGGCAAAGCGCATTGACCTTGAATGGGAGAGTGCCGTTTCCATTCCATGCTCTTCTGACCAGTGACCTCTGTAATGCCACTTCCCCAACATGCTCTTCCTGAGGTTGCAACCCCACTCCCACTTGTTTATTTTGCTCTACTTCAAAGAGAATGACTCTGGCACTTCTGCTATAGCTTCAAGACTGAAGGGGAGAACTTTGATAACTTCATAAATTATTTACGGTCTGAAATCCAGTGTTTCAGTTGATGTAATTTAAGCATTACTCAGAGTTACAGCATGATTGCCACAGAAATTAAAAATGGTTACTCGAAAACCGCCACACAGGAACACTGCCACACACTTTTCATTAAGGGACCAGGCACAAATTGATGTTCCTTCGAGGAACACTTTGAATGTGTGGCAGTTTTCTAAGTTTCCAAATTATGTGTGGCAGTTTTCCAAGGTGCCAAACGACTGGAAGAAGCTATTTTGTTTCTCTGAATTTTCATGCCTGTTCATACGAGTTTAAGACAACTGGCCACAAAAGAGTTGGGAGGGGGGGGTACAAAGATTGCCATTTCTTGACCTATATTGAGAATTTAATTGGGAACTACAAACAAATTTCGAGAAAATGTTCTACGTAAGCCAAGCGAGAACTGACCTTCAATTTGAAGAAATAAATTGCTGTGACTTAGTACATTTCTTAAAACTACACTGTCCAACGAAACAATGGAATTACAGCATGACTCTTGCTGTGTTCAGAGAATGATAAGGTGGGATTTTTAATAATGCTGCACTTTTACTTAGGCACTAAATATTTACATAACATGCCAAATTTGTGTATTTCTCTTTTACTTAATTCATAGCTCCAACACCTAGACCCTTTTTTAACAGCTTTTAATCTGCCAACTTCATATTCATAACGTTTACGTATTAAATAAAGTTAATAGCATTGCACTTTTACTTAGGCACTAAATAGTAATTCATAAGCCCTAGGCCTTTTTAACAGTTTTTATTCTACAAAAGTCATATTCACAATGATTACATAAATTAAAGTTAATAATATTGCGCTTTTAATTAGGCAGTAAATATTCATTCAAAGGCCCTAGGCCTAGGCCTTTTAAACAGTTATTATTCTACCAATGTCAAATTCATACCCTTTACATATAAACAAGTTAATAATACTGAGTTTTTGCTTAAGCACTAAATAATAATTATGTAAGTGACTGTCTTTTCCCTTTCTTTGGGGGGAAAAAAAGTAGGAAATTGAAAACTTTGTAGAGTAAATGGATCATCGCTTTTCTTTGCAGTTGTTTTTTAAAGCACCCCTTTTGTAAAAACAGCTGGTGCTTATGCTACCACTTTGTCTCATTTACCTTGTGGGACACTGTAGGTTTGTATTTGATAATTTTTGTGATTCACAGCTTTGTTGCTAGGTTGTGTTTATGTACTTTTGTTTGGAGCTGTATCTTTGCTTAAAAAACCCTATTGAGAATTGTTTCTTACTGTATGCCATTCGCTACAATAAATATGGGGATAAATTATCCTCTTTAAATGATGTACAGTTTTCCCGCTAAAGCCCCTAAAGGTCAAAACATTTTTCGCTATTTGTGCTTCTGGGAAACATTTGAAAAGTTTTTTTTTCATTTCAAAAGAGTACTTTTCATGCTTGCAATTATCAATTATGCCAAAAAATTTTCCAGTACAAGGTGTTGAGTTACGTTTCCTTCTGTATGTCTTGTTTTAACTGTTGATTTGAAAATCTCTTTTTGTCTCTGATCAGATACCTTCCTTCTGCTATGAGAAACCTTTTTGCTCACCATTTGTTAATTTTCATAACATATTTTTAGCCACTGGTGAAAGTCAGTAGCTGTTTTTATTTCTGTATATACAGGGTGTGTCTGTTTTTCCATGTCATGTATTACTAACACGGTTTCTATATTTTTGTTTTGCACAATTGTTATTCCCAGAATCCGATAGATGGCGATAGGTGTGGCCTGATGAGGAATGTATGAGAAATGCAATGTCATCCGTACAGCAGAAGGCGATGTGTGTGTTATGGCATGCAGAATTAAAGTTAAAAGACAGTACCGTTTAGAGTATGGTTGTAATCCTCCGTCAACAAATTCAATTAAGCGATGGATGAAACAGTTTAAAGAAACTGGCAATGTGGAACATTGTGGAGGAGCCGGTAAGCCTAGCATCAGCGGTGAGATGGTTGACCAAGTTAATGAACGTTTCCGATGAAGCCCCAGGAAATCCGTTCGTAAAGCAAGCAGAGAACTATGCATTCCAAAATAGACAGTTCACGATATCTTGCACAACAAATTAAAGTTTCATGCTTATAAAATTCAAACAGTGCAAAAGATGCGTGTAAATGTCACACACTCTGTGATACGATTTCGCTGTGGATATGCTGAATCGAGTGGAAAACGACAAAAACTTTCTCGGTACTGTAATTTTTAGTGATGAATCTACATTTCATGCATCAGGTATTGTGAATCGTCACAACTGCAGGATATGGGGCAGTGAACTGCCTTACGCTGCTATTGAACTGGAACGTGATTCTCCAAAAGTTAAAGTGTGGTGCACTCTATCAAAAAGAGAAGTGATTGGCCCTTTCTTCTGCGAAAAAACCATAAATGGCGACATTTACTTGGATATGCTAGAAAATTTCATTATACCCCAGATCAAAAGATATGCATTGGTCAACGTGTGTGTGTACGTTGACCAATGCAGAGGCGCACCATCTTGTTGGAAAACGACGTCAAGCATTTCCCCAACAGATGGATTGGGCGTGGTGGTGTCCCATTCCGTGGCCTCCTCGCTCTCCAGATCTAACTCTATTGGATTATTTCATGTGGGGTTATGTGAAGGATCATGTCTATCAGATGCCTTGCACTGATTTGCAGGAACTGAAGCAGCGTATCGCAGCTGCTAATAATTCCATCTGAAATCGAGTATCGCTTGGACGTACTACGAGCAACAAAGGGATCTTGCATCGTAATTTATACATTTGTGTAGTTACATTGTAAGTTAGTACAGTCAGTTTCTTTCTAGCTGTTTAATGTTTTGTTTTATATAATTTTGTAATGTGTCCAATAATTCTCGGACACCCTGTATTATTGATTGTAGAAATCCACTTAACTTTGGTTTTTAACCGGTTCCATTGACTTTGAATAACTTTGATTAAATTTTATTTGCATCGGAAAAAAATCGAAAGAAACCAAAAAATTACAAGAAAATTCTGTCTTTTTTCCTTGGTTGGAATAATACTTATGTTATTACAATTTTTGACACTACAGTAGTTTCAACTGAATTATATTCACCTTGTGAAGTACTACAGGTGAATTGTGTGTTTGAAGACGACAAATCTGCAGCAGTACATTTTGTCCGTGTAGCTTAGAGAACACCTTACTCTGGAGCGAGGGAGCAAGAGTTTAATCCCAGCCATGAAAAAACTTATGCTTTCACACATGACAGATTTAAACACTTTATCCGTCTTTATCTTGCCTTAGCGTGAGACATACTCTCTTCGTTTTTTAATGCCGACATGGAATTGTACGAAATTACGATATCCTTTTCATTTGAACTCAGTGATGATTCTATGACATCGAGTTTTCTTCTTTTAAAAGATGTTTTTATATCCATTGTACAAAAAATATAATGTTGAAAAAAAAATGGAAAAATTCTTTTCTGGCACAACTGATAAAATGCTCAAACGAAACAAAATATTTTGACAAATGCGAAAGAACTTATATCGTCGACCGTCGGTCACGTATTTTATAAAAATGCTGTGCTGCAAGTTTTCTAAACAACTTCTCTCCCACGACAGCGTCAAATGCCAAGGTTAAAAGAGAGGTACTATAAATTAAGTAATTAGACTTGTCAATGGAAACACTTTTGAATCAATGCGTAGGACAGGCAGGTTCAATCAGCACATGTGGCCCCTAATTATGTGTAATAAACTCTAACATGACTCTTCTTAAAGAGGCACTAACTACAGTGGTCCGAGCCCAAACTCCCTGGAGCCATCGGTAGCTTACCATAATGATAAACTAAGTTCATCCCACCCCCATCCAAACCACATTGCTCAACCCTTGTGTCGAGCCAAGGTTATTATAGTAGACTCCAAGGTTATGATTATCTGACAATTCCGCTGGTCACTCTCTCGGGGGTCGTCTTCATGGCATCACGGTCCAGGACAGCTCCTACTGAACCACCCTGCGGACAGCGGCTGCTTGCTCCCATTCTTACGGTCTTAAAGCTATTAAACACAACACTATCATTGCATGATTTCTCTCATTCAGGGGATCTCTCAAACTCAGCCCTCAGGCAATTATTCTAGAAACATTCCCACACATACACATAAAAGAATTTTGAGGGAACTAAATTTCAGTAAATAACCATTTCACTCTTTTATTAAAAAACTTTCAGAAATGTGAAAATCTCATCATGACTTTCTAAGTCAATTTTATAGCATAACTTCTCCGAAGAACATTATTGCATTCTTACACAAAATATCAAAAATGGGGGAGATTTCCGGGGTCAGCATTTGCACGCTGTTTAAAAACAGATGCAGACATGCAAATAGCACAAATATGTGGGGGAAATTTCCAGGATCGGCATTTCCTTTTTTTTTTTTACGCAACCTACAGATGTTTTTCACTTTTGCCGTAGTTCATAGTAACAGGATGACAAGGTGGGAGAAATTTCCGGGGTCATCATCTCAACTTTTCCCACTGTTTATAGTAAAAATCAGTCTTACAATTAACTGGACGGGATGGGGGAAATTTCCGGGGATCAGCATTTTGACATTTACGCAGTTTATAGTGATTTAAAATGGTCTTGCAAGTAGCTGGATGGGGTGGGGAAAATTTCTGAGGTCAGCATTTTTATTCCATCATTCTCATGTTCATAACGTTTATGTAACATATCATATTAATATCGTGATATTACTTTATTAGGCCTATCGCGAAGGCCCTCCTAAAGGCTTTCATTCCGTCATTCCCATATTCCTATAAATTTACATAACAAGTAATGTTAATAATATTGTGCTTCTACTTATGAACCATGCATTAATTAATAGGCCTTAGGCCATTTTTACATTTTTTTCTTCGTCTATTTGATATTCTCAAAGTTTACAAAAAAAATCAAGTTAATAGCTTTGCGCTTTTACTTAGGCATTCAATATAAATTACTATGCTTAGGGCCAATGAATTAATAACTAGTGCCTAAGTAAAAGTGCAATACAATTAACTTCAGTTCATACATAAACATTATGAATACGACATCGTTAGAATAAAAACTGTTAAAAAGGCCTAGACCTAGGCCCTAAGAATTAATATTTAGTGCCTAAGTAAAAGTGCAATACTATTAACCTGACATGGTATGTAAACTTTATGAATATGACACCGGTAGAATAAAAACTATTAAAAAGGCTTAGGCCTACGGCCTATGAATTAATATTTAGTGCCTAAGTAAAAGCGCAATGCTTTGATTGCGCTTTTACTTAGATTCAATACATAAATGTTATGAATATGAAGTCCGCGGATTAAAAGCTGTTAAAAAGGCCTAGGTGTTGGGCCTATGAATTAATTAAGTAAAAGAGAAATACCACAAATTTGACATGTTATGTAAATATTTAGTGCCTAAGTAAAAGTGCAGCATTATTAAAAAATCCCACCTTATCATCCTTTTCTGAATACAGCACGAGTTATGCTGCAATTCCGTTGAACACTGTAGTCACAGCAATTTATTTCTTCAAATTAAAGGTTAGTTAGTAAATGAGTGGTAGGCAATGCACGTAACTAACAAACAATAAAAAAGAAGGTAGTGTAGAACACGCTAAGTTACGTATAAAAGTTTAATGCAAATATATTTCAGCCATTACTATGGCCTTCATCAGTGTGACTATGATTGGTTTACGTTGCCAGATTGGAAAGGTAAGTTTTGTAATGGTGACTCCGGGTGATGTGATGCAATGAGGGATTTCCACATGTAAGGAACGAAAATGGGGAGCTCAGAATTGCAATTTTTGGAAAATAAAATTTCCAAACTTTCCCTAAACCTTAGGAGCACACCGATTTTGGAACGGAGCCAACTTTTTAGTATCGGGCCAAAGTGGAATAGCAGAAGTGTCAGTCATGATAAGAGATAAGGCAGATTAAGGTTTTCCAAATTTTACATCAGATTTGTGTTCCTGAAGTCTTGAGAGAATTTTCCGGAATGAACTTCCTATGTACGCAGTTAATCCAACGTTACTCTTGATCGGAATTTTATACACTCCAGGCGAAGAAAGCGTAGGTCTTGTGTCTCTGTCATTACGGAGTATAACAGAAATCGTAGTCGCACTGATGAAGGCCATAGTAATGGCTGAAATATATTTGCATTAAACTTTTATACGTAACTTAACGTGTTCTACACTAATTTCTTCTTAAAGGTTAGTTCTTGTGTGGCTTACATAGAACGCTTTCTCGAAATTTGTTTGGGGTTCCCAATTCAATTTTCAATATAGGCCAAGAAACTGCAACGTTTATACCCCCCCCAACTTTTGTGGCCAGTTGCCCTACACTCGTATGAACGAGCATGAAAATTCAGATAAACAAAAGAGCTCCTTCCCGTCCTTAGGCACCTTGGAAAACTGCCACACATTCAAAATGTTCGTCGAAGGAACAGCAATTTGTGCCCGGCACCTTAATGAAAAACACGTGGCAGTTTTCCTGTGTGGCGGTTTTCACTGAACCATTAAAAATATGTATCACAACCATTTGAAAGTTGCTATGTACTGTAACAGTAATTTTTTTTTAATTTTCAAAACATTTCAGGGATTTTATATTTTGTTAAACTCATTAAATGGGGAGAAAGTATATATATATACAGTAAAACCTCGAAAATTCAGCATCGACCGGACCAGATGAGTGCTGGATTTATGAAAATTCTGGATTTCTGAAGCTATCCAAAAATTGCGTAACGGGTTGCAGCAATGGAAACCAAACCTAAGACTAAAATTACTGACCATTTTGATTACAAAAACTGACTTTACTGATTTGGACATAAAAAAAAAAAAAAAAACCAGACTAAATACTGACTCAAATTTCTCATTAGGAAAGAAGGGTCAAAAGCATTTTTTGTTTAATCTGGCTTCCACCATTCCCATAGCCAGCCAACTCACACCTATTTATTGTTTTAATTGTAATCAACATATAAAACTATTACAAAATTACATATAATAATAAATAAATAATCAGGAAAATCATTGCACTTTATTATCATCATCATCATCGTCAATCCACTGCTGGACGAAGGTCTCCCCAAGTTTCCTCCACAACGGTCTGTCTTGTGCCAGTCTCCTAAATGTCACTCCCGCATATTTTCGAATTTCATCCACCTATCTCCCATGTGGTTAAAAATTCAAAGTTGTAAGCATTTTGTTTGTATTATTCTGAAAATGGTATGTACAGCTGCACTTTAAAGCTTTTTCTAGTTTTAGGTATATTTGTGCTGAATAGGAGCATATCAGTATTATTATGATAAAGTCACACCTCCAAAATGACTTTATTATAATAATACTGATATGCTCCTATTCAGCACAAATATACCTAAAACTAGAAAAGCTTTAAAGTGCAGCTGTACATACCATTTTCAGAATAATACAAACAAAATGCTTACAACTTGTAATTTTTAAATGTAATGTGGAAAATCATCTAGCTTTCTTTACAAAATTAGGTCATTAAGTCTCACTTTGTTTTTGCTTCTTTGAAAAAAATGTTGTTATAACACTGCTTTTTCGCTTATCAACTGCTTTCTGTACCTTTTCTATGTCTTTAATTTTCTTCACTTCTTGTTCCCTAACTTTCGTAGCACTCTCCAACATTGCTTGGGCCACACTAATTCCCACCAAGTCCTTTTTATTTATTGCTTCTTTTAAGCACTTGTTTGCATCATCCAGTAATCTATCAACAGTCAATCTTTTCTCCCTCTTTCATTTTCTTCAGTGCCTGTTCACCATGTTCAATATTTACTTTTTCAAACTTACTCTTAAATACTTGCTTGCAACAATTTTTCTTTTTCCTGTTCTTGTTTCCTCAGCCACTCTCTTCTCATCTTCACAGTACTGCTTTTATCTGACATGAGCTGTGCGTGCCAATTGAAGAAGTTCCTGAGTGATAATTACAAAGTGAGCCTTCCCCTCAAACACATTCACCACAGCATCTCTTACAGTCAAATAAGCATCCAATGTTCTTTCACACATATTTGCGGTGTCTTCATTCAAGATGTTCCCCGACAATGAGAGTCCCCCTTTCTACATCCGCATTGCCATGCGAAAGTGCAAGTGCAGCCTTCACAATTTTCTTTTTGTAACAGTAGGGTATTTCTTTTCTCCAGAGGTACACGTCTTCTCAAAAAACTGACTCCAGTAAACGTCCACTGGGTTCTTGTCACTACCCGATTTTTCTTCTTCTAACGTCAATAGTTTCCATTCATCAACTAGTGCATGTTCACTGTACTCAATTGGAAGAACCCGTATGTTTTTGTATGATTCTTCTTTCACCCTCTTTGCAGGATGCAAACATCGAAGATACCACAACACAGGTTTATCCAAAGAAGACTTTTTCAAAATATGTGTACAAGCAGACACATATTGCTTTCTAGCTTTCGTGGAAATATAGCATCTTTCTTGAGCGCTTAGCTTCTTGAGATATTCACTTTCTCTAATGTCGAACACTATGTTTTTCAGTGGCAAGTAATACTTATCACAAGATGCTTCCAGAGTCAATGGAGCAGCACTAACACAAAATCGATTCACGAGTGTTCTGACGAGGTTTGTGAGCTCACTATAGATTAGATGCATTAAAGGATCTCTCTTCTGAAGGAAACCAGTGAATCTTGAACATGTATGAGCACTTGCACAAGCAAACATAATTTCTGCTTTGGTAGTTTTGTCTTTTAATAGTTCAACAATATTCTTGTATTTCAAAGAACTCATCAACTTGCTTTTGTGCTGGGGTATGAACTGAAGAAAGTAATTTTTCAACAGCTGACCATTGTTCTAAAAGTCTCTCTCCAGCTGGTTCTAATGTCAGCCATCTAAAGGAAACATGTTTCATAAACCGATGACCCGGAAGTTTCATATCTGATTGTATTTTTTCAAAATCTTCCCAACGAGATGTTTGGCCATCAAAAAAATTAGAGAAACAAGATCATGTCCAAAGCATTTTCACCAAAGTCTTGTAATCCTTTTTGCAATGCATTATGGATGATGTGTATGTTACATGTGCCAACATCAATCAACTGTTTTCTTCCTAACAGGATCAGAGAATCATTCATAAGACGATTCACAGTTTTGTTAACATTAGTTCCATCACAACCTAGCATCAATAGCTTTGAACGAGAAAGCAGGGCATTATCCAAGGCTTCATTTAACTTGGAGTAAATATCACTAGCAGTGGCTTTACCAATGAAGAAAGTCTGTAGAAGTCGTATCATAATCATTTGTTTGGAATCAGACCAGTATTTAACTACAGTTTGAAGCTCTTTCTTTTAAGCTGCATTCACAGTTTCATCAAAACAAAGAGAGAAATGTGCTCCTCCAATATCATCCACCAACTGCTTTTAAAATATGGAGTTAAAGCATCACATACTAAATATCTTGCCTTTGTCCTTGAAAGAGTGAACTCAGAAGGAACACTTCCAGGAAACATTGCCTCAAAGGTTTCTTTGACATCTTCACAAGCTGGCTGAACAGCAAAGTTCCCTTCAATCATTTTCAAACACCAGATTAACTCTGCCCTTGAAGCAGCTTGTCTAGCAGAATAAAGCTGAATTGATGGTGTAGCTCCGAGAGATGAACTTACACCATCACTGCTACATCCAGGACGGGCTGAAGACAAATGTAGTTGTGAAGAACTGTTTCACTTTACATTGTTCTCTGTGCTTCCGAGTAGAAGCATGCTGCTCTACAGCACTAAAGCCCCAAGAAACTGAAAATGTTTGTGTGCACAACATACAAAATACTTCACTGTCATTTTTTTCTGTCCCCATTCAGAAACCATGAAACCATTGCTGTCCTTTTTTGGAACCATTCTGATTTTACAGTACATTTTCCGATACTTTTTGTCTAAGTAATCCAGTTAATCAAAAAATGTATTATTTTATATAGACAGCTGCATTACCTGAAACAACAAATAAAAAAAATTAGGAATACTATTCATTACAGTATGAAGTGAAGAAAAAATGCATATGCACACACAACTATTCCCCCATCATCATCATTGTCAACCATTATCAATCTACTGCTGGACAAAGGTCTCCCCAAGTTTCCTCCACAACGATTATGTCCTGTGCCAGTCTCCTCCATGTCACTCCCGCATACTTTCGAATTTCATCCTCCCATCTCCCACGTGGTCTTTTCCTGTCCCTTGAAATCCAATCTAAAATTTCAGCTGTCCATCGATGGTCTGTCCTGGCATATTGTCCAGCCCATTGCCATTTCAGGGATTTAACTCTGATCATGATGTCTTAATGTTCAGCAATAACATATTGCCAAGTTCGCCTAAGAGAGAATTTAAACCCAAATAGCAATACAAAAGTATTACAAATTCTTAACATTGCAATAAAAAAGGAAATATTAATTTTTTTTTCTAAAGCACAGATTCTTGAAAGAAAACTGGATTATAACCCCCCCCTACTCCACAAATATATTTAAATTCTAAAGTTTTTCCTTAGTCTTCAGTTTTGCTCTTAAGTATATATATATATATATATATATATATATATATATATATATATTCTATTAACCAGGAGAGATAAGAAGAGGAACTCGTGGATCCGAAAAATGACAAGAGTGGAAGACATCATGATCAGAGTTAAATCCCTGAAATGGCAATGGGCTGGACATACTGCCAGAAGGACAGACCATAGATGGACAGCCGAAATTTTAGATTGGATTCCAAGGGACAGGAAAAGACCCAGAAAAAGACCACATGGGAGATGGGTGGATGAAATTCGTAAATATGCGGGAGTGACATGGAGGAGACTGGCACAAGACAGACCGTTGTGGAGGAAACTTGGGGAGACCTTCGTCCAGCAGTGGATTGATAATGGTTGATGATGATGATGATTCTATTAAGAAGATACCTAAGCAAAAAAATACATATATAATTTTGACTCACACCAAGTACAACATAGAAAAGGTTATGTATCTACCTGTGTGAGTAAAAGGAGAAAAGATAAAAAAATAAAATAAAACAACTGAATGTAGAAGGTGATCTTCAGGTTATTTTGCAACTTTCGTTTTAAATTCTAAAGTTTTTCCTTAGTCTTCAGTTTTGCTCTTAAGTATATATATATATATATATATTTGAAGTTACAACATAATACATGTTTTCCTATTTTTAAGTCACTTCAAAACCAACTAATCATTATAGTAAACATTTTGTCCTTTTTTTTTAAAGCCGAATTCAATTTTAAAATCGGTACTTAATCTGTCTATGATGGAACCTGCCATTTCCATGACTCATAAAGTTATCACTGCAAAGTGTACAACGCAGACCATGTAATTTATTCCTTACGATGCGAAACAAATTTAAATTAAACGTGTTGCTTATAAATATATTGATTATCTTCAATCATTTGAAAATTCTTAGTGTTCTCTTTTGCCACGTTATATTCTGGACGTCAGAAATTAAAAATTCCTTGTATTTGAAACATATTACTATAAAATAGAATAAAAAGGCTTTACTCACAATGATTTTTGGTGGTCATCTTCCTTTAATTGCTTTCAATTTTTGAAGTTAAAATATTATGTCATTATTATTCATGCCAAAAATTTGGTAACATGTTCATGCTTGCAGCTACCCTGTTGGTGAGTATAGCTTAAAAAATTAAGTCTTGGTTCTTCTAAGGTGAGTATGACTTAAAAATGAAGTATAGGTTAAAACTCAATGAACAAACAAAGTCCTCCTCCTCTCTCGGTGTTGATACAGAGAGAAGAAAACTCCAAAGTACTGCAGGTGACAGCCATTTGCAATCTTTCCTAACTCTGAAGATGGGCGTAGGTCCAAAACATGTGCAAGTTCCACTCCAGTGGGAGTGTCCTTTGCGACACAGCACGAAGAGCGAGGAGGACGGCCGGAAGTGTCTGGAAGTTTGAGAGACAGCGGTTTCAAGGTTTTAAGATTTTTTAACGTTTTATCTGTTTCATTAGGATTTCTGACCAGAATTTCTTTGCTTCTCAAGGCTTGAATACTCACCTTTCTGGTTTTCTATGAAAAATACTTAAAAGTCAATATAGGGCAAGGTTTTTTCGAATATTTTTTCATTTGGTTTTAATGAAGACTTCGTTTGTTCATTGAGTTTTAACCAAGACTTCGTTTTGAAGCCATACTCACCTTAGAAGAACCAAGACTTAATTTTTTAAGCTATACTCACCAATAGGGTACCTGCAAGCGTGAACATGTTACCAAATTTTTGCCATTAATAATAATGGCATAATATTTTAACTTCAAAAATTGAAAGCAATAAAAGGAAGAGGACCACCAAAAAACATTGTGAGTAAAGCCTTTTTATTCTATTTTATAGTAATATGTTTCAAATACAAGGAATTTTTAACTTCTGATGTCCAGAATATAACATGGCAAAAGCGAACGCTAATAATTTTCAAATAATTGAAGATAATCGATATGTGTACAATGCAGTATCGATTTTTGACATTTGATTTCACTTAAAAAGCCTGTTTTCTCAATCTGTAGTAATTCTTTTTTTGTTTTTTTTGTTTGCTATATTAAGAGCAGAGCAAAAATACTTTGTTTAAATCAAAATTAATTGTGGAATAACTTTTTTACGGGTCTTTTAGAGGTTATTTTTAATGAAAGTTGGTTGTCAAATTTTCTAACTAAAGCCTAGTTCGTCATCAGGACTATGTCACTGGAGTAGTTGCTGCCACTCAATTGGAAGAGACCATCCGCAATTATCGTTAATTGTGGTACTTCTTCTTCTTGCTATTTCGATCCCTTCTTCTAGTTTTCTCTTTACTAAGTTTGACTGGTGGGCGATTATTTTCACTGAGTCCCAATTTATGGAGTGTCCACTTGCTTGTACATGTCTGTCTAGCCCTGTTTTGTTCCCAATGTTCCTAATAGCTGCTTGGTGTTCTTTCATTCGGACCTTAATACTTCTCCCTGTTTCTCCTATATAGCTGAGTCCGCAGTTACAGTCGATGCAGTAAATTACTCCTTCTTGCAATTGGATGTCCAATTCTTTCTGCTTTAAAGCTGGCAGGAATTTCTTTATTTTGTTATTAAGATCTGGAGCTAGCCTGATATTATATTTTGCTCCGATCCTTTTCAGTTTCTCGAAAAGTCCCTTGTGGTACGTAATTTTGCTGGTGAATTTGAAGTTGGTTTTTTCCTGCTTCTTTTTTGGCACTTGTTTAAATATTTTCTCAACATATGGGGAGGGGTAATTGTTTTCTGCCAACATTTCCTTTAATTCTTCTTTGTGAAGATCTTTTTGAGAAGCTGAAGAGACCAGGATTTCAATTTTTTCCAAAAATTGTCTCGCTGTATTCGATTTAATATAATCAGGGTGGAATGAGCAGAAGTCTAACATCTTCCCTGTGTTGGTGGGTTTTCTAAAAAGCTGAGTGAATATTTTCCCTTCTCTTGAGGTCAAGGTTAAATCCAGGTAATTGATGCTATGGTCTTTTTCCTGTTCCAGGGTGTACTTCAAGGTATTCTCTAGTAAGTTAAATTCTTCCAGAATCTGAGAGGGTAGAGATTGGTCCACAGTATCTACTATAATTAGGACATCATCCATGTACCTTACATAGAGAGCAAACAAGGAGGGTTGTATAAGGATTTTTGCCTCTAGTTTACTTATATAATAATTTGCTAGCAGAGGTGCTAGTGGAGAACCCATTGCAAGTCCTGAAGTTTGCCTGTAATATTTCTTTCCAAACTGGAAGAAATTATTCTTGAAGGAAAATAGGAGCAGTTCATATATGCCAAGTAGTATTTCTCTATTGTGATTATGGAATACTATTTTTTCTGCCAGGTCATCTGCAATGAATTCCAGTAGGAGGTCCAGGTTAATGTTGGTATACATAGAGACTATATCCAGGCTTGCCATTACTGGATGAATTAATTCTGGCAAGTTGTCCAGTTTTCTTTTTAGCTGCATGGAATTTTTTAGTAGGTAGGGAGGAGAAGGGAAAATATCTCTGAGGTGACCAAGCAAATAATAATTAATGTTGGAGAGTGGCGAATTTCTAGTGTCTATTATAGGTCTTATTGGATGGCCTTCTTTGTGAACTTTTATCGTACCATAGATCTGTGGAATTCTTGACTGAATTTTGGAGAAGTTTTTGAAGAGCTCATTAAGCTGTTTTTTATTTCTTAAAGAGCTGATTAATTTCTTAAGATTTTTTACAGTTTGATCTATAGGATTACCATTGAGTTCTTCATAATAAGGCTTGCTCAATTCAGCTTCCATTTTATTGTAATACTTCTCTTTTTCTACCAATACCAAAACTTTGCTCTTATCTGCTCTCAGTGCTACTACTTTATCATTGGCTTTGAATTTTTTAAGGTCAGTAATGGCATTTCTATTAAAATTGTAATCAACTTTTACTGGCTTTTTTACAAATTTTGAGACGCAGTCTGAGAATTCTTTCCTTAAAGTAACTGCTGTATTTTCATCTTCTCTTTCTACCTTACTACAGATGCTTTCTAAATCAATCAGTATACGTTTTTTATCAAGTGTTGCGGAGGAAAGGTTGTAATTATATCCCTTATTGAGGAGATTAATCAGGTTTTCATCTACTCCTTCTTCCGTCAGATCCATGACATGTTTGTTAGTGGTGGATGGTATTAACTGTGGGCCAGTTGCTGTAGACATTAACTTTGGACTTAACCATTTATTTTCTTTAATTCTCAATTTTTCCTTAAACTTTTTGTTTTTATCTCTCACTGCTTTAGCTAACCAATTATCAATATTTTTCTTTTCTGCTTCCGGAATTTCACCTAATGAAGAGGTCCAAATACGAGCTTCTATTCGTTCGCATTGCTCAATAGTTTTGAATTTATTACGAATCGCGCCATTCACTGTTTTTAGTTCTATTTTTCTAATAAAATTTCTTGACAGATTTTCTGCGATGTTTTTCGTGAGTCTCAAAGAAGGTGGAACAAAATTAGCTCTTTTACATTTCTTAAGAAAATACAGTTGTGACTTACATTTGTCGCTTTTGCACTTACTCCTTTCTATCTTTCTGATGTTTCGCCATATATCCAGCCCGTATGTGGTTTTAATCCTAGTTGTAAATGCATTTATGGCACCTCTATTCATAGTGATTGTGGAATAACTTTTTTTACGGGTCTTTTAGAGGTTATTTTTAATGAAAGTTGGTTGTCAAATTTTCGAACTAAGTCCTGATGACGAACTAGGCTTTAGTTCGAAAATTTGACAACCAACTTTCATTAAAAATAACCTCTAAAAGACCCGTAAAAAAGTTATTCCACAATCACTATGAATAGAGGTGCCATAAATGCATTTACAACTAGGATCAAAATTAATGTTCCAAAAACCCTACTGCGTGCGCATCCAGAGATGCCAACCTGTTCAAGATATTTTCAGTAGTTCTCGTACAAATTTTCAGTAGTTTTGGCCATTTTTCAGTAGTCATACCAAAAAAAAAATTTTAACTGAAGAAAACAACTCATTTAATTTAATCAGCATTTTTTTTACTTATTCATTTATATACATGAAAATCTGTATCAAAATATTCCAAAATTTTCACATGGAAAATAATATACACCATGACTGATACATTTTTTTACACAACAAAAAATTGATTAACCAGCTTTCTTTAGTGATTTCGCTGTACAATGTTTTGCAGATTTGAGTTCCTTAGCGGAAAATCTTCTTTCATAGCACACTTGCCCAGAGGAGAACATATTCATTTTTGCTATAAGAAGTGCTTCTACAGTTTCTAAACCTAAATTAGGTTGGAAACGTGCTTGATTTTTTTGCACTAAACTAAAATCTCTTACTCACAGCATTCGAGTGTGAAACTACAAGTATTGCAAACATTATTTTTGAGAGAATAGTATACTTAACAGCTCCATTACAGCCTCTTAATTTTGAGATTTCTGACCAAGTGACACATATTCTATCTGTTACTGCTATGGTCTCTAATTTGTCAGCTTGATAACAAGGAATTCCGCTTCCATTATATCAAGTTCATTTTCAGTTATTATAAATAAAAGGCATTTGACTATGTGTAATACAGAAGTAAATGGTGTTATGGCTCTAAGTGAAGGATCTACTACTTCTGCATGTTTTAAGAATTCATCATAGATCAGTATCTTTTCTTGAATATAAGAACATTCTTCAATGTGAAATTTTCCGACAGATGAATAGAACTTAGAAAGTTCATTTTCGTTTAAAATGATTTCGCTTTAATACATTCTTGTTTTTTACTCCAATTAACATTTGTGTCCTTTCTGATTTTTCTTTTTGAAAAACTTATTTGAAAAATTAAGCTCAACATCACCATCAGCTACGACAGTAGGCTTCACAAACCCCTTGGATGCCATGACAATTTTATCCATCATGCTGAAAGAACTTTCAGTTTGAGGACCATGAATGCATGATAGCTTTCACTATTTTAGATAAAATGTAGTGCAACTTGGAGAATATGAATGCTTTTGAATATAATGCATCAATTCTTACAAATTTTTCAGCTTCGTAACTTTCGTTTTCGGACTCTCCCCCATTTATCAAGCTGAAATGCAAACCTTTTTTGGGGGAATATGTAAGAACACAGGATAAACGTTTAGAACATCGTTGGGGGAAAAAAATTACAGTTACGGGAGAAACCTTTGATATGTCCGATTTCCGTTTTCTGACATTTCTCTTCCATGTTCAAGGTGAAATACAAATATTTACGAAATAAAATGAATTTGACAACAACACTAGGCAGAGGAAACATCACATGAAAAATAAAATTACGATTACGGGAGAAATCTTCACTGTTTCCGAAAGTTTTGAAAGACGAAATTTCCGTTTTCGAAAGTTTCAGGTGGAAAGCATCCTTCACCACTACCAATTGCCCCAAAGTTTCTGGGACGCAGCTACGCTTCAAAAGCTTTTGGGCGACCACTGCGACACTTTCGCAGTATTTTCCTTTCTAAAACAGATTAACGTTTTAAAACTCATTTAAAAAAAAAAAAAAAAAAAAAAAAAAAAAATAAAAGTTATATTATAATGGTAAATTAATAAAGTTATATATAAACCTAATAAACTAACTAGTCTTCACAACATCTTTCATCATCCTCTTTTCTAACTTTTACCAAGCCTGTCTGCTCTTAATCATTTCACCCCGCTTTTAAAATCTTTAGCTGATAGTTCTGTGTCTGGCGCTCTTTGGCCAAGCCTGGCCCTTGCGCCACTAAAATCAATTAACTAACTAACTAACTAACCAAAGTTTCTGTTCAGTTATGCATCGATCTCTAGTATAACCCAAGCTACAACGAAAAAGCAGAAATTCCTCGAAGCCGAAGATTACACGGGAATTTTTGCGAATACGAATTTCCGTTTTCAGAAATTTTTCCTCCATTTTCAAAGTGAAATACAAAGATTTATGGAATAAAATTATGTATAACAACAATACTGGACAGAGGCAATATCGCAGGAAAACGAAATTACGATTACGGAAGAAATCTTTATTTTGTTCACTTCCGTTTTTGAAAGGCGAAATGCTGTCCTGATGCGTATTTTTACGCGTTAGTAAAATTCTTAGATGCGTAGTTTTACGCGTTTCTCGATGTGTGTTTTTGCGCGTTGATGTGTATTTTACGTGTTTCTCGATGCGTATTTTTATGTGTTTAAGTGTACTTTACGCGCTTCACAACGTATATTTCTGTGCGTCGCGAAAAATTCCTGATGCATATTTTTACGCGTTGGTAAAATTTAGATGCGTACTAGAAGCGCAATTACGCATTTTGGCGAATTCTGCAACAAAATCCAAGCATACTTTTCTGCAACGCAAGAAAAAAACTTCAAAATATTAATTACTGACATGAATGGTCGACGCACGATTAAAAAAAAAAAAACTATGCCAGGCGATGACACGCACGTTCTGCACCAAATGATTTTCAACAGCTTGCAGCTGCACTGCGAAAGAGCTTCAGGCCGAACTCCGCCCATGTCCACCACCAAAGCGAGCTATGCTCAACGTCCCCAGAATGTTGCATGCTGGGGAGGGAGGGTTTTCACTTAGAATGACTCAGCACAAGGCCACACTCGTCGAGATTCGAGTGCAGGCCGCTAGAGCTAAGATCTGAGCAGCTTTGAGAGGCAGCATCGCAAGCAAGACGAATGGCAGATCGTCAAGTGGCCGCCGTTGCGTTGGGAAGGGGAACAAGCAAAATAAAAATTAATAACTTCCGTTAATTTTACGTAGAAAAATCACGGTGTTACGTATTCCGTAGCACAAGAGCTTTTTCTATAGGCACTATGGAGATTCCGTAGTTGTTGGCATCTCTGCGCACCGTGCAAAAGAAACATGATTCAACAAGGAACGAAAGACAGCAACGAAAAGCTAAAGTTCCCATTTGAACTTCAATTCTTTTCTTAACAAAAGTAATGATTGCTTTTTTTTGTCTGTTGTTAAGCAGGAAGTGACTAATCAATGGGAAATCGTGGATTTTCAGAAAAACTTAATAAAATGTGAGCTGCTGATGTCGGTTTGTAATGTCAGAGTTCCAGCTGAAGCTCAGATGTCCATTGTCGTTACTTCCTGCCCAAACTTCAGTGGGGAAAACAACTGCCTTCCCTTTCTTGAAAAGTGAATCTATAAATAGATTGCACCCGCTTATTTACTGAGCAGAAAATTGTTTTTCCCCACGTGTGAGTTGGATGATAGAAAATGATCTTGCTAATGTATAGGAGGGTTTTGAAAAATGCAAATAAATTCTTTAGTAATGAAAATATAATTTGACCACCAGACCATTGTGAGAGGCAAATTTTTGAGCTTGGCAAGTAAAGCAACTTTTTCTACCGGCCATTTGTTTTATCCAGTTGTCACATGGCTAGTGGTAACCACTAATTTTTATCTTTTCTTGAAACCAGGGTCCCTAAATTAAGGATGGACGACCACTTATAGCCGTTTGAGTTGCTCATGGTAGTCGTTAAACCCCCAAACGAAAAAAAAAAATTAAATAAGGTTGCAATTTCCACACGATCACTTTAACTAAGGTTTTGCGGGTATTGTCTTCGAGCAAGACAATTACACGGATGCATTTGTGACTGACGCCGTGATCATGGGCCTGACAAGTCGCAGAAAGACAAGGGCAATACAAGATTAAGGACAGGGTAAAAATTGGGGGTAGGCAGCTGGCATTTTTACCATCCAAAAATAGGGCAGGGCAGATTTTAACATGTCAAAAAAGGGCAGGGTGTTGCACCCTGCTGAAATGGCCTAGGGGGAACACTAGAAATAGAATACAATGTGCTCCCTATGTCTGCTGATGACATAGCTCTATATGGGAGATATGTAGATAATACCTTTTTAATTTTCAGAAAGTCAAACCAAGAAATAATTGAAACAGTTTGTAAAACTTTCAGTAGTTACTTCCCAACTATTAATTTCACCAAAAAAGTAGAACAAAATAAAGAACTATCCTTTTTAGATGTTGTAGTTTCCAAAAGGGAACAACACATTGACTTCCGAGTATTTAGAAAAAATACTTACACTCCAGTATTTATACCTGCAAAGTCATTTCATCCGTGGTCCCATAAGATTTCGGCATTCCGCTATTTAATACAGCGAGCATTTGCCTTGTGCAGCATTGGTAAACTTCAAAATGAAGAATTGAATTGGATCACCAATGTTTAAGAATATGGGTACAGGAGTCAAATGATTAAAAAACTGATTTATGAATTTAAACATAAACCAAGACAACAGGAAAAAGAAAAAAATAGTGTATTTTGATACTTTCCCTTACTACCCTGCTATTTCCTCCCTACTACGGAGAGAGTGTAGTAAAGTTCAGAGAGGTATTGGAACAAGTGTTACCAATTATGGTGACATCCTTATAAAGAATAAAGCACAAAAAACCACAAAGCAAGACAGGAGTCTACAGTATCCCAATATTATACCAAGAAGGAACTGCAACAAAAAAATACTATATCAGTAGCACTAAGAATCAACTCCGATACCGGATTAAACAAATATGGATAATTGGAGAAAGCAGGAGGGGGGGGGGGCAGCGTTAGTTGACTACTGTATTGATAATAAGTGCATTCCAGATTTTTAGAATCCCAAAATCATTACGGACCAGAGTTCCGAACAAATAAGATTTTCAGAGGCTTTAATTATTGAAAAGACATGGGAGAGTAATTGCAATAAAGTTAACCCTGTCGATATTCCATAACCCTTGGAAACAGATTATAACAAATGAAATTGAAAGTAGACATAAAAAAACATGTAAATCAGGCGAGCATGGCGTTTTTTTTTTTTTTTTTTTTTTGGATAAAATTCAGCCTTAGTTTGATGGTCTGAATCTACAAGTCTACTTGCAGCAACCTATCGGCGAGATGCTCGGTAGGACGAATTCAACATGTGACCTCGAGGATGACGTGGGCAGTGGTATGACAGCCACTGATTGGCAGTCTTCGGATATAATAACCCGATCTTCCAGCAGAGCCACCAGAACACAGCTTGATAATGGTACGAACAAGTACTGAAATGCATAGCATGTGCCCTAATATCGCACGATGTTTGCTTATATTTTTGTGAAGAAGTGAGGTTTCAGACTCTTTTTCTGTAGCCAAGTGGGGAGTTAAATTTTGTTCACCTTTCATACGTTATACGCATTTACACTAAATGTGAGTTTGGATGTGCCTTTTGAACTGTCTACATACTTCGACTTGCAACCGAGTCCTAACCTTTGCAAAGTGATAATCCGGTATATAGGACAGTGGAGCTGCATTGGATTAGTATTATACTACATACTTCGACCTGCAACCGAGTCCTAGCCTTTTTGAAGTGTTACTCCAATGTACTGGACAATGGAGCAGAGTTTATTACTATTACATTTATGCAGAACTATGTTGCTTGTCGGACTTAAGGTACCTTTTTTAACATTATATTATTTTGTGTAAAGTGCTTCAGTTTTGCAACATTCCCTTCCATAATTTTGTGTTAATTCTCGCACTTTGCTTATAGCCATTAAAGAATTAGACTTTGCTTCTTCACACAAAGAAAAATGTGCATAGAGTTTACTATTTTGAGTAATGTATGATATACATCTCAATAGATTAGCAGTTTCAGCACATTACAATTGATCATATTCATATGGTTATAATATATAGGAAAGGGAAAGTTTCACACCTTTTGTAACGTCTTCTCCGGTTCCATACGTGAAGATGTGATCAACAGATCACAAAGGAAACTGTTTTCCACCCTCTCTCATTTTATTTTAGCTTTCATTCTTTCATATTTTTGAACATATAACTTCAACTTGAGATATAATTGCTTTTTTCAGCTTTGAATTTAAGAAGCGATATTAATGTGCACTTTTAATATACCACGTACATTAGGTGTGGCATTTCAGAAGCTAATGGTTGCACTCACTTCAGTTAGATTGATAAGGTGTCCCCCCCCCCAAAAAAAAAAAAAACATTTTTATCGCCTGTCTTCAGTTTTCCACGGTCACATTACAAGGCATTCTGGCAGCTGTTGTTCGCTATTTTGTCTTTTTTTTTGGTATCCAGATCGCTTTGTTTCAGTTAGGTTAATTTTTTTTTTACAAAATCGACATTTGTTAAGCGTTTACAACATTCTCTTCCATGTCAGCAGTCATGCGGCATTTTGGAAGTTAAAGGTTGCATTTTATTTCTTTCTTTACTTCCAGATAGCTTTATCTCGGTTGTTTTTTTTACTAAAACCATACGTTCACGCATTTTGTAACACCCCCTGCTCCGTTTCCAAGACCATATTACGCGGTATTCCAGAAGCTGAATAAAAAGGGAAGGAAAAGTTTTTTCTTTTCAATTATTGTTTTCTTCAGATGGCTTCATCTCAGATTGACGAGGTAAAGTTTTTTGCTTTACAAAAACCATTGCTGTTTTTCTCACTTTAATTTTATGGAATTTTAACAACTATATCAACGAAATGCTTCCATCACATTTTCACAAATTCACCAAATTTTTCTAAAACTGTGGTCAATTCACAAATTGGGTTTCGAACAACAATCTTATATGGACCCCTGTTTTACAAATCAAGTTAAATGTGGAAAAATTACTGTTATTTCCAAAGTTGACATAATTTCTGCCCAGTCACACAGTCACCTAAATAATCACCCGGTGAGGTCCCTAGTATAACATAACCGCTGCACAAAATAGTAAGAGCAGAACGTCTATCAGGAGAAACATCCTTTGAAGAGAGGAAGTCAAAGTTTGATGAGTTAACTTAAAATTAAATTAAAAATACGGATTTCAAATAATTTCTTATACTTTCTGACCATTACTTTTTAATTCCAAAAGCATTTAAAGAATGATATTTAAATTCTGAATGTATTAAAAAACAGTGTCTTCTGCATTTTTTTTTCAGAAAAAAGCTAGTTTACTATTGCAACTAAATATGCTAATTTGCACTATTATCAAAATCTCAAACTGACATTTTTAACGACTTCGTATTGTCGCAGTGCAGAACAATAAATTTTATGGCAAAATTAACATTTAGGCATACCTTTACTTTACAGTTTTTAGGTTTTCCTTTCTGTGTTGCAGACTTCCGAAAAAGATTCTGCACCTGGGGACAGAGAGGTAGCAGTATGTCAGAGGCAGGAAATCTTACAATGGACCAAAATACAGCTGGTATCAAACTTGCATTGATTTCCAGTCATTTAATTTATTTTCTTCTCGCATCTTGAATTTTGTGCTACTTCAATCAGAACATCTTCGTATTCTGATGAGAAACAATTTGCTATATATTTTACATTACTTCATTAAAAAAAAAATATTTTAGCTCATCATAAGGATACATTCTTGTCTGAACCACAAAACCTTACAGCCACTGAAAATGTGTTTACATTTACTCAGTTCAGGGCTATTTGTTTCTTGAAAAAAATACAATGAATACCAGATACATCCTGAGTGATCTTCAAAATTCAACAGAAAACTGTGATGTTATGTATAACTAAACATTGATAAAATTTCAAAAATAAAAATACATACTGTTGAATCTGTGAGGTTTTTGGCAAGAATGGAAAGAGGTGCAAATGGTGACTGAAAAAAACAACAAAAAAGCACATTATTTTAAATGAAATTAGGTTCTAATTAATTATGAAAATCAAAGTAACATATGTATGATTTTGTTTTATCCAGTAATATAACCAAATAAATGACTCAAACCAAAACACTTTCACAACAATTATTATTCAAAATGCACCAGTGTAAAAGTCAAAATTGCTATCTACATTGAAAGCATACTTATTACAGTAAAACTTCCCCAAAATGTTTGCCCACTGTTCAGAGGTTGTCAGTTGCATTTATAGAAAAGCAGAATAAGTGAATGAAACTTATGTGCATAGAAAACCACTGCAGTACATGTTCCAAATCCTGAATAAAATTCAGTTTAAATAATGAATATATTCTGTTAAAAGTACTATGATATGTACATTCAGCTTTGACACAGTTGCTAGCTACATCTTGTGAAATAATCTTGTGAGCTAACAAATTTTGGAATTAAATTTTTCATTTCATTAATTAATTTAAAAAAATTCATGTGAGGTTGCATATACACTGCTGTTTGTGAAAATTGCAACACCATGAAGGACTGCCGGTATTAACTGAAACTTACAGGATATGTACAACAGAGTGGGACATGCAAATGATAAAAATGTTAGTGAAAATGCACATGTGGTTTCGGAGCAGCACCCTCTGAAACGTTCGGTCTTGGGTACAAAGAGCTGGCTCAAATGACATGCCAAAATCAGTGAACAGCAGACGTTGAGTCAAAAGGGTGTTTCTTTCATCTCACTATGCCTTGTCAAATGAGGTCTCATCATTAACACCCGATAGACTTTGAGCGAGGAAGGATTGTTGAGATGAGAGAAGCTGGATTTTTCTACCGCGAAATTGCAACTCATACAGGACAAAATACCAGTACAGTGATGCGAACGTGGCATCAATGGACAGATGAGGCTCGGAAACACAGAAATGTGGGAAACTGACTGCAAAATCTTATGACTGCATGGGATAACAGACATCTCTACCGCACGATAGTGACCAATGGGTCATTCCGTATCAACTCAACACAGCGACTTGACTTTACCATCTCAGATTTTAATGAAATTTGGTACATAGGTGGCCTCTATATAGATTAAGGAAAATACCAAATTTAATCATCATATCCACCAGTTTTGAAAATACAGCTACATAAAATGTCCAAAAACACCCCAAAATCGGAAGATTGATATGTTTTTAAATTGCGATTGCAGCTCCCCTAATTAAAATAGAGAGATGAGAAAGGTATCTTTTTGTAGTATTTTTTATGCTTTTATTTGATGTACAGCACCATAGGGGTTAAGATTCTTTTTATTCAAATTTTAAAATTTAAATTTAAATTTAGAATTTTTCAAATTGTGACGCTCCAAAAAATTCGAATTTGTTTTAAAACAATCTTTATATGTTTGGTATTTGATTGTGTGAGTTGTAACTTGGAATGATAATGGGTGTACTTAAAATGCTATATTCAAATTTAGCCTAACACAAGAGTTTAATGGAAAAAAAAAATGAAAAAAAACCATGTAAACTGAAAATAAATTTGGGCTAAATCTTAAAAAGTTTCATTAATAACAATAGATATAGTATTTTTGTTATTTAAAACAAATTTATTTAAACAATGTTTTATTTTTAATTGATTTGTTTAAAATCTGAGACTACATACATGGGTTTCAAAATTTTATTAATTTCATTATTCAGAATTTGTAATAATTCACAATAAAATATATATATAAAAAAATAAAAGACTGCAGTTGTACTGTAGGCTACATTTTGTTTTGGACAAAACTCTGCATGTTCTGACTTGAAAAACTGATAACTGATTCTGTTATTTAGATCATTGGTAACAAGACCCAACAAGCAGCAACTCGCATTCCTACCTTGCAGCCCTCACTGCTTTAGGTTTTGATGGTGATCATGTGTGTTTCATGCAGTGAAAGTAATATGTGTTTGAAAACTTTAAACTGAATAAAGTATATCCTTTTCAGTTTTGAAACTAGACTTTTATAAATTGAAGCTGTGCAGGATTTTTTCAGGAAAAATAAAAAGAACAGGTAATGGGAGGCAGTTATTTTACTATTTGAATTTTACATTTTATGCACAAATAATCAACAATGGAAAGTACAAGATATGCAGTAATGCAATGTTTCAATCTATTTAAAAAAAGTGACCATAAAGTAAGGGATAAAAAAAAAGCTAAGAAATGTGACAGACTGGATGTTGGAAAATTTTGATGACTTATCAAAAGAGACTAAAATTTGTGATTCGTGCAGAAAGCAGCTGAAAACTTTAAAAATTAGTCAAAAAGCAAATGAAACCTGTGCTGATGAGAAAATGGAGAAAATTTTGCATCTACGTCAGAAGTAATTGAAACACTGAATACTTCGCTCCATGAATTGGGTGAATCACCTGTCAATAAGAAAAGGCTAAAATCTAAATGTTATGATTCAACCAAAATTCAAAAAATCAGTTCTGCTATGAAACAGAAGCTTTTTACAAATATTCAAAAGTCATCTGATGACGAGGATGAAATACTTCAAGACTCTCTTATGGACAATCTTAAAAGTAATATTTCTAACTGCACTAGAGATAAACAGTTGATGATTTTGACTTGCTTACCAGAGTCATGGAGTATTAGGAAAATCATGCAAGAGTTCAATGCTCCTAATTATGTGGTAAGACAATCAAAAAAAATTCTGAAGGAGAAAGGAATTTTGGAAAGCCTTAATAGAAAACCAGGTAAGAGTCTCTTTTGAAGTAGTTGAAGTAGTATGATCGTTTTACCAAAGTGATGAAATTAGTCGGGTTTTACCTGGAATGAAAGATTGTGTATCTGTTAGGACTGAAAACGGAGATAAAGTTAAATTGTCAAAGAGGCTGATTTTATGTAATTTGACAGAAGCTTATACACTGAAGAGCAATTGAATTAGAGATACCTGTCTAGTAACGTGTAGCACCACCTTTCGCCCTGATGATGGCGGCGATACGTCTCGGCATGGACTCTATAAGACACCGGAAGCGTTGGGAAGCCATGCAGATCCATGACCCCTGAACAAGCTCCCACAGTTCACGAAGATTTGATGGAGGGGGGGGGGGGTCACAGAGCCTCGAACATTTCTCTCGATGGCATCCCAGATGTGCTCGATGGGATTGAGGTCAGGTGATCTAGCTGGTCAAGGAAGCGAGGTCACGTCGGTGGAGTGCTCATCCAACCATTCGGATATAATTCGGGAGCGATAGCACGGTGCATTGTCTTTGTGAGTCTTCAACATCCCCAGTGGGATGTTGAAGACGCACAAACGGGAGCAAATGGTCGTCCAGGATATCCTGGTAACGTTGGCCTGTGAGGGACGATGTCACACGTACCAGGGGTACCATTTCAGTCCATGTAAACAGTCCCCAGACAAGAATAGCACCCCCACCAGGTTGAAGAGTACCCTGCTGGCAAGAAGGAACCATCGCTCCATGTGGTTTGCGCCGTATTCGTATCCTACCATCCGCATGTACCAACGTGAATCTCGACTCATCAGTCCAGGCAACATTTTCCCACATGTCTAGGGTCCAGTGGCGATGTTCCCGCACCCATGCTAATATTTGCACCCTGTGATGTGCGGTCAGCAGCGGTACCCTCATGGGACGATAGCTTCTGTACCCCATAGCGAGGAGATGGTTCTGGATGGTGTTGCTGCTTACACGTTTTTGTGCACCAGCATTAAATTGCCGAGTGATTTCTTGCACTGTGGCCTGTCTATCCGCTGTTACAATGCAAGCTAGCCGACGATGACCCCGCTCATCCACACGCTGTTGTCCACGAAAGTTTTTCCCTTGCAGGGAAGGTTTTACCGGATTCGATGTACTGATGGTGCAACTGTGACACAGTGGCTCGTGAAAATCCCAGTGACTGCACTACTTCCGAGATGGAGTGACCCATTCGTCGGGCCCCGACAATTTGCCCACGATGAAATGCGCTTAGATCTTTCTTCTTACCCATACTGCGTCCGACTCTTACTGATTCCTGTCGCATCACTCCTTATATTGTCGGATCGCTGCATACGTCATGTCGTTTCCGTTTACAGTGCCGCCCACAGCGCCACATTTGCATAACGCCAGCTGTCTCTAATTCAATTGCTCTTCAGTGTAAGTCCTTCAAAGATAAATTTGCAGGCACGAAAGTCAGTTTTTTCAAATTCGCAGGGCTCAGACCAAAAAACTGTGTCCTGGCAGGGTCTAGTGGTACTCGTACGCAGGGCTCGACAAATATGTTCAAAATCTAGGAGCCAGCTCCAAAATTTAGGCGCCAGATGAAACAAAGTCAATAACGCATGAACAAAAACATGTTTGGTTATGACGCTGGAACGAAAGTGGTAAACCACATTTGTTGCAATTTTTTTCTTCTTTTTACCCAAACCATTTATTGCAAAATAAAGTTCAAATTTGCTTCATAATTTTCTTTTTCCATTCTTTCAGTAGACGATCTCAAAAAAATTAAAATTTCAGATTTCGGTTTCATTAAAAATAATATTTGCGGATGTCATAATTTGTACATATTAATTCAAAGTACCATATTTTTTTTCTTCGTATAACCTGTAGACCATAAAATTCAGAAAAAAATTTTCTTAGTGAAATCCGCAAGGGTGTATAATCCAAACAGGAAAAAAAAATTTTCCTTCGCATAATCTGCAGCAGCGTGTCTCAGACAAAGATATTTCAAAAAGAAAAAGAAAAAAATGAGTCCATACCAGCCAACATTGGCAACAGCCTTGTTACTAATAACTGGTATTGCATGAAATACATAGACTATTTTACAAAATGTTCCATCTCTTTGTAAAAAACATATGTACCCCAACAAAACGTTACATCCAACAAGGACTAATGAAACAAACTTAACACGTGCGAAACAAAGTTGATTCCCCGCGAGGGCACTATTGCAAGATTTAAGTTCGAAACTTCCACCAGTAAAAATCAGCAAGATGCATTCAGAATTCCACAATGCTTGATAGACAGGAAATCCAAGCAAGTAAACGCGCAGTGTACGAACCTCCACTTATCATATGATCATACTGCCTCTAAAATTGCAGTTTAAGACAAGATGAGACCAAAGAAGGGGGGGGGGAGCTGAACATTTTAACTGGTGAAAAATCAAAACAGACAGCAAGAATGTGGACTACTGTCAGTTTGTCTTTTGTTGACTCTGCAACTGCACAGCACCATTGCTTAATTTTTCTTTCTGCTGATATCATTCTCTGCCTACTTCTTCATTGACACTTTTCTTTCTTTTCTAGTTTTTTATGCCCTCTGATAACAACCATCAGCATGAGCCCATGACATCAAAGCTTCAGCTATTTTGGATAAATGGTGTAACTTTGGGAATATTAATACTTTTGAACACCATGCATCAATTTTTACAAATTTTCCAAATTCGCCACTTCCGTTTTCGGGAATTTCCTTCTTCCCTTATCAAGATTAAGCGTAAAAACTTATGGGGTGGGGGATATTTAACAGTGCTGGAGAGTGGGAACATCGCGAGGGAGGGGGATAGCGATTGCGGGAAATACGTCCGACTTCCAGTTTTGGAAATTTTTCTCCTATTTTCAAGCTGAAATACAAACATTTATGCAGTAAAATGATACTTAAAAATACTGAACAGAGGCAACATCGCGAGTAAAAAGAAATTAAGATTACGGGAAAAAACTGAACTCTGTCGACTTTTCGTTTTCGAAAGCTCCGACAAACATCTACCCCCCCCTCCCCGCTCAATTCTGTTTATTAGTGGATCGATCCCCTGAGTAGCCAAAATAACGAAAAAGGCGGAATTTCGTGGCGTCTAACTTCCGTTTCCACAAATTCTTGCCTACAGTTTCAAGCTAAAATACGAACATAAGTACCATAAAATTATTATTAACAAGAATACTAGACACAAACGCACCATTGGAAGAAAAAATTACCACTAGGGCAAATTCTTTTTACTCCATTTCAAGGCATTCTAACCACCTCGACTCTCCATTTAGCTACTGTTTTCGAAAGCTTTGAAACACGAAATACCGTCCCCAGAAGGAAAATTACCAACCCTCCGATTCCCTTCAGTTGTGCATCTTTTGAGAACGATCTAAATGTTGATAAAAAAAAAAAAAAAAAAAAAATATGGAGAATTCCGCGAATCCGCTAAAAAATCTTATGTAATAAAATAATAGCAAAATAATTTTTTTAAACAAAATGAAAATTTGTAGAATCCGTAGTTTGGAGAGTGAGTTCCGTAGTCAGACAACTAAATCCGTAGAAACTATGGACATTCCGTAGTAATTGGCATGTATGACAGTTGTGTAAATCCACACCTATCATGTTAATCGTGATCGTAATTTCAGACAGAAAACAGCGATTCACAGGACCGACTCAGAAATCCAAAGATGTAAGAAAGAAACGACAGTCTTATTGAAAATGTAACTGTCATTTTGAAGTACTTTTGTGTTACTTTTAAGTACATAAAGAACTAAAATCGCTAGCTGTTGCAGCATTACTGTAGCTCATTAGTTACACTAAAAAATCCATTGAAATTGTGGACAGTCCATAGCATTGTCTTATTTCTGAATACGTTTCAACTGAATACCGAAAGAAAAAAAAATCCTTAACTAATACAATAAGCGCACCAAAAACTAGGCAATGCGATTCACATTTCACCGATTTAATGAAGGAAATTAAGTGAACAGTATTAGCCAATGCGGTCGCAGAGTGGTTACATACTACGGAATAATAGCTTTGCAGGATTGCCGAGTCACGGATTCTTACAACACGTAGGGGCTTCCATACGCGCAAATAGTAACGCCTTCCTTGCGTCATGTTTTCTGTCAAAATGCTTCTAAGTAAAAAAAAAAAAAAAAAAATATATGTATAAATATTCTTACAATCTCGCTGTTACGTTACATTTTTTCTGTTACCGCATTTTTGGTACTTTCCCAAACACCAACTCGCGGACTTTTTAAAACGCCGCACAGCTTTTTATTTTCTTTACCGGTGTCTGCAGTACCTAAATTTACAACTTTTTAATAGATAATCTATGGATTATACAACAGAAATTACGGTATTTACTGCAAATTACGAAATCTCAAGTAAGAAAATTAGGCACCACGGCCCGAATTTCAGGCACTGGGCAACCTGGCGCCCGGGATTTGTAGAGCCCAGCTCATATGATGTGTATGCACCACACACCAAAATGTAAAACTGATGATGGAAAATGCAAGAATTGGTTCACTAACAAATGGACAATTATCTTCCTACAAACATTGTCTTGCAAGAGTATTTTGCAACCCTGCTTCCATAGATTGTCATTTGGGGAAGTGTCCCGCCTGTCCTGGGAATGAGGAAGTAAGAAATGTAATGGAACACTGTTTTGAGGAGAACTTGGTTGAAAAACTAACTTTTCACCAATGGATTGCAGTTGATAGATGCAACTTGGAGACATTAGAAAAATCAACTTCAGATTTTATTTATTTGTTTTGCAAAAAACTGTCTGCTTTGGTCAGACATGACTTCATTGCTAAGCAGCAAAGCTCTTTTATGAATAGTACTAAGGAAAACCTCAAGGACTCAATTTCTCGTCATTTGCGATTTTGCCGAAAATTAGTTTTCTTCAAGATGAAGCCCAGAGCTATCACTGGACCAGTGGGCAAGCCACAGTCCACCTATTTGTCATCTATTACAAAACAGAAAAGACTGAACATATAAGTTTTGTAGTAATTTCTGAATGTTTAGAGCACAACACAACTGCATGAAAATTAAGTTTGGTGACAACAGCGTAAAAAAAAATTGACTATTTCTCTGACAGGTCTGCAGCCCAGTACAAAATTTGGAAAAATTTCAAACTTATGTTTCCATCAAGATGACTTCAACATTGATGCTGAATGGCATTTTTCAGCAACAGCACACTGGTAGGGGCCATGTGATGGCGTTGATGAAACGGTGAAAAGGTTAGCTGCCCGAGCCAGCTTACAACGCCCTTATGAGAATCAAATTCAAACACCATTTCAGTTGTACGAATGGGCAATTCAGAACATTTTTGTGGCAAACTTTACGTATGTAAGTCAAGAAGAATACATAGAAACAGACCAATTTTTGGAAAATTGCCTAAGCAAGCCTCTAACAATTGATACAAGGTACCCAGAAACTTCATGCTTTTATTCCTATCCCATTGAGTAATTCAAAAATAAAAGTGAAGATGTTCTCAGAATCAAACTAGTCAGCTACTGAAAAAGTATCAGCATTACAAAACAGACTGCAAATAACAGAAATTAGTGGTTACATAACCATAATCTATGAAAACAACTGGTGGGCAGCATATGTTCTAGCAAAAGGAGAGAGTGAGAATGAAGTTAAGGTCTCTTTTTTACATCCAGCTGGTCCATCTACATTCTTTTCCTACCCTAGCCCACAAGATGTATTATGGCTTCCTGCAAGTTACATCTTGTGTAAAGTAAATCCTGTGACTCCTACAGGAAGACTACAATCTCTCTGAAACAGAAATACACCAAACTACTGAAGCTTTTAAAGACTATATCAAGGACCTACAGGTGTGATTTCACTTCAAAACAATGATGCAACTTTTTTTTTTTAATTTTAGGAGATTCTGCGTTAAGTGATGATCTAAGTTTAAGATTAGGAATATAATTTGCATAAATGTAAGTAATTCAATGCCATATGTTATTATTTTGATGTGTTTCTTGAGCAGTAATTGAAATTACTTTTTAAAGTCTGTTTATTTTTTTATATTGTATTGTGAATTATTACAAATTCTGAATAATGAAACTAATAAAATTTTTAAACCCGTCTCAGATTTTAAACAAAATTAAAAATAAAACATTGTTTAAATAAATGGTTTTAAATAACAAAAATACTATATCTATTGTTATTAATGAAACTTTCAAGATTTAGCCCAAATTTATTTTCAGTTTACATGCTTTTTTCCATTAAACTCTTGTGTTAGGCTAAATTTAAATATAGCTTTTTAAGTAAACCCATTATCATCCCAAGTTACAACTCCCGAAATCAAATACCAAACATATAAAAGATTGTTTAAAAAAAAAAATCGAATTTTTTGGAGCGTCACAATTTGAAAAATTCTAAATTTAAATTTTAAAATTTGAATTTTTTAAAATTTGAATCTACTCCCCCCCCCCCCCCACACACACACACACTGTCTCTGCATCCACCCTTCATGTTTCCTTTCCCAGCCCGCCTACAGAAAATTTGTACGATCCTAAAAACCTCTCGAAGCTAGACATCAGTATTCTAATTATAACCTTTAGTCAATACCGCACTGCGACGGGTGCCACAGATTATTTTAACCCTTGCAGATTGCTTTCACAAAGTTTCAAAAGTTTATAGTATTTATTTCATTAACTATTTACTCAACTCAACCCCAGGAACAGACACAACGCAACACAGCTACGCCCGTCGCAGTTTTTTGGAAAGGTGTGTAGACTGTTTTTTCTCACTATTTCTTTAACATTAATTGTTTCTAGCATTCCTTTCAATTTTAAAGCAAGGAAATTTTTTTGCGCGATTTTAACATTGGATCCCACTTCCAGACGTAAAGTTACGTCGATAGATCAAGTAACAATTGAATTTTGAAGGCGTGAATCCGTTCTTTGGTGTAAATATGACGTGGATGGTAAGTCAGATAACATCCGAAAACTTGAAAATTTCGTCGTCCTAGAGCGGGAATTGAATCTACTCTCCCGGATAGCGCCCGAGTACGTTAGCCACACCACCACCCAGAATGATGATGAAGTAACACTTGTTCACTTTTATTTCATTTTAATTTAATTTTCTTCTTCCTTGTTTTACAAACAGGTAACTTTGACTTAATAAGAATATTGCTTTCTTTCAATAATGAAGCTAGGAAGCGATACTTTTGCGCACTTTTTAACGGCGTCTCCATTTCCAACACTTTCGTCTTGCGCTGCATTCCGGAAACTGGTGACCGCAATTTTTCTTTTTTAGCGTCCATATAACATCGTGTCAGTTAGATATACGTAATTATTATTTTTTTAATTTTTAACAGCACTATTTTTTTAAGCCTTTTCAACGTTCCCTCCGTTTTTGCGGCTGTCGGAAGTTGATATCCAAATTTTTTTTTCCATTTTGCTCTTCCAGAGGCTTCACCTTAGTTAGATTTATGAATTTTTTTCATCTTTTTCCAAAAATCATTTTTGCAATTTTTATCGTCCCTACCCATTTTTATGGGCATATTATGCTGCGGTATTCCGCGAACTGATGATTGCAAATTTTCCTCTTTTGTCTTCCTGATAGCTTTGTTTCAGTTATATTAAAGGTGCATGTGCCCCCCCCCTTCCCGAGCCATATTTCTTTTCATTTGCAACGTTTTATTCTGTTTCTGTGGCACTCCGGAAGTTGACGGTCGCAGTATTTTTTTTTTCTTCCAGATAACTTAATCTTAGTTAAATTCAGGTTAATTTTTTTTTTTTTTTAGTAAAATCTTACTTCTACACATTTTTAATGTCCCCTGTTGCATTTCCACAGCTGTATTGTCATACGTGAGATTTTTCGGAGGAATCCTGCATTTATTTATTTATTTATTTTTTGTCATTATTTGGGTCATTCTCGAGATCCATGCAGAACTGAAGTTAAATAGGGGGAGTAGGAAGGAGTTGTTTTTGTCTGGGGAAGGTATTTTGTTTTTCAAAACTTTCGAAAACGGAAGCTAAATGGAGTGGAGATTTTTTTCCGTAATCGTAATTGCTTTTTTCTCACGATGTTGTCTATCTGAGTATTGTTGTAAAATATGTTATTGCATAAATGTTTGTATTTCAGCAAGAAACTGTGGGCAATGATTTCCGAAAACGGAAGTTGAGACGACGCGAAGATTTTCCTGTAGTCTTCAGGCAAGAGATTCTCCTGTGGATTGAAATAATTCTGCAATTTCTGTTATCATTTTGGGCATTCTTGAGATCAATGCACAACTGAACAGGAAGTTTTTTTTGGGGGGAGGGTCGCTTTCCGTTTGAAGACAGAATTTAGTCCTTTCAAATTTTCGAAAACAGAAGTTAGACGCAGCAAAGATTTCTCCCATCGCGTGCTGTTCCTCCTGCCCAGTAGGGTTTTTTCAAATATCATTTTATTCCACAAATACTGGATTTCAGTTAAAAAACTCAGAAAAGTCTCTGAAAATGGATGTCTGTCAAAGCAAAGATTTCTTCTGTAAATGTAATTTTTTCCCCCTCTGCAATTTCTCACTATCGTGTGTTCTTATTAAATGTTACTTTTCCCCTATAAATGCCTGCACTTAAACTTGATAAGGGAGGGAAAATTTTCCATAAACGGAAGTGACTAAGTTTGAAAATTTGTTTAAATTGATGCATGGTGTTCAAAAGTATTCATATTCTGAAAGTTACACCATTTATCTAAAGTGGTGGCAGCTTTCAAGGTCCTCAGGCTGAAAGCTCTTTCAGCATGAGCCATGATGGATAAATTATTGTTGTCTGAAAGAATAAAAGGATTAAAAAAAGAGAATGAAGAAATGGGAAGGGAATGACATCAACAGAAGAAAAAACTAAGCAAAGACTGTTGGGCAGCTGGAGAGTTAACAAAAGTCAAATATGGCTGTGGAACTTCTGAGAAGAAAGCAACACAAGAGGAAAATTGAGCTGATGTTCTAGCAAGTACAAAAAAAAAAAAAAAAAAAGCTGTGTTTGAAGCAATATCTTTTAAAACAATTTTATTTCGAATTCAGTAATTTGATATTGTGAATCATACAGCGGTGTGTACCAGTTTAATATAACAATTCCATCTTGCTCGTGCTGTGTTATATTCACAGTTTCTTGCCGCGGCGCATTCTGATTTTTCACCTGGGTAAAAAGTTTAGCTTTTTTGTCCTTCGATCAGTTTGATATATGTATATGTACAGTGGTCGAAGTGACACAGAGCTACTGCCGGTATGGTCGACACCAAGATTTTAAATTGAAAGCCATTCTGCTTCAGTACGTTAAGGGCGAGCACTTAACATCTTTTCAGTCAGAGCTGCTAATCATTTATCAATTTTATCCGTTAAAAATGTCATTTGCCGATTTTTGCGTTAAAATTTGTGCTTTCATCCTAATTTCTTTATGTAGTTTGCGACAGGTTTATAATTTATTACATACCGGGATGGTAAATGTTGTTTTTTAACTGGCGGTGTGCTCACTTCCTTACTCTGGAATTATTACTGATATGCTAAACACCAACATTTACAGTTCTCTCAAAGCTCTAGTAAAAGCATGTCCTTTTTTAAATAATTAAACCTTTGAATATTATTATGTGCAACTTTATTCCATTTAGATAACTAAATAAATAAAAATATAGAATTAAGCCCTTTTCTGTTGAAAAAGTGCCCTTTTTCAAAGTCTGCACCCTGCCCTTTTTTAATCCTAGAATGAACCCTGCATTTGCAGGATATGTACCCGATGGAACATGTCTGGGACACGGTTGCTAAGCGACCAACTTATCAACCACCTCCTCTGTAAGTCACCACAAATGAACTCCGGTCTTGTACAGAAGCAGCCTGGCAGGCAATATCAAAAAACTCTTCCATTCAATGACAATATCAAAAAACTCTTCCATTCAATGCCACGCCATGTAGAGGCTGTTTTGTTACTCGAGGGGGCTTCACGTGATACTGAGTTTTGAAGCAGAATAATCTTGTATAGTTCTACAAATGTAATCAGTTATCTCCTGTAACACGAGGAATCTGCAATATAAATTTCATTAGAGTAGCGCGATCCTTTCTTGCGTGTTGCAAGTTTTAGAAACAGTAGTGTATTTTGTTTTACCTTTCTTATATATTAATGTACCTAGGATGTATATTTTGTATATGCTGGAAGGCCAATTTGAGGTGTCATTGGTTCAGAAATTACATTGAACTACACCACAAAATGTGGTGTGCTTTAGGATTTGCAATAGAAGATTGATCTATAAAAAAAAAATAGCTTTTTAGGTGTATCTTTTTAACATATATTGCACCTCAAATTAAATACAGTAGAGTCTCGAAAACTCGGCACTCAATAACCCGGCAGTCCGTATAACTCGGCCAGACCCTGGCAGGGCGAAAAAAAACCGTGTGCGTGCAGACCCGTTCAAGGTCATTGCCCGCGTGCGTGTGTCCCTCTCTTTCCGCATTCCTTTTTCTTGCGGGCGCATGCTTAGCCGTTCAGTCTACCTGCAGCCTTTGCCAGGGTTAGTCGATTTCTTAATCGCGTTGCGTAACTCGATGCGAGTGAGTGTACTGTATTGTTCAGAGCTGTTTCAAAGTTTGTGGGTACTAGACAGTAGTAATCTGCGATGGCATCTTCCTTTAAAAGAAAACAAGTGAACTTGTCTATGGAGCAAAAAGTTGGGGGCATTAAAGAGACTGGATAAGGGAGAAAGTGTCAGTGCAGTGGCTAAGGACTTGGGAGTCGGCAAAATTACGATTGGAGACTGGAAGAAGCGGACGGAAATCGAGTTGTGGTGTGTTAAGAGAATGTGTACAGAAACATTGAAAGAAAGGAAAAGTATGAAGGAAAGTTAGTTTAATGAGGTAAATGAAGCACTTTACATTTGGTTTCGCCAAACAAGAGAGAAGGGCATCCCAATTAGTGGGCCAATCGTGCAAGAGAAGGCCTTGAAATTTTATCGAGCATTAAAAAAAGACAACGATCCTAAATTTGTCGCAAGCACTGGCTGCAAACGCTATGGAGTTCGGCAGCTTAGTATTTCTGGGGAAAAACTATCTGGGGACACGGAGGGTCTGGCTCAGTTTAAGGAAAACTTGCAGAAATTTATCGAAGTTGAAGGTTTGACCAGGGAGGAATTGTACAACTGTGATGAAACAGGGTTAAATTATAAACTGTTACCAGCGAAAAGTCTTGCTTTCAAGGAAGAACAGCCAGCCCCAGGTTTTAAAAGGAGCAAGGAGAGGGTAACAATCCTAGCATGCAGTAATGCAACAGGTGACCACAAATTAAAACTTGGTCTCATAGGAAAATCAAAGAAACCATGTGCGTTTAAGCACATTGAAATGGATAAACTTTCCGCTTGGTACCGAAACCAGTTACATGCCTGGATGAGCTGTGCAATTTTCAAAGAATGGTTCCATGAAGTATTTGTTCAATCGGTTCAGCACTTTTTAAAATCTAAAAACCTGCCAAGGGAGGCAATTCTGATTTTGAACAACGCGTCTTCGCACCCAGACATTGAAGAATTAAAAAATGGGGACATACGAGCAATGTTTTTACCACCCAATGTTACAACGTTAGGCCAGCCAATGGACCAAGGAGCTTGTGTTAGTCTCAAGAGAAGATGTAGGTGCAAGCTGTTATCCTCCCTTCTTTCTGCAAACGATGATGGTCAAGGTCTTTTCCAGAACTTAAAGAAAATTAACCTATTGGATGTTGTTGGATGGGTGGCGGACGCCTGGAACGAGTTAGAGTCATTAACACTAGTTCTTTCGTAGCGAAAACTCCTTGATAACGAGGGAAATAAGTTCGTTGAACATGAAGATGCAGAAAATATAAACTTACTCGACCTCCTGAAAAGAGTTCCTGTATGTGCAAAAGCCGATGAAAATGACGTCGAACAGTGGTTCCACAATGATACCGAGCAAAACATTATGTCCGATGCAGAAATTATTGCTGCTGTCACAGTTACAGAAGAAATGCAGGAAAATGACGAAGACGTTGACGTTAAGAACTCCACCGTGCAAGCCCCTAGAATATCACATAGTGAGGGACTAAAGGCTGTCGAAACTGCCCTTCAGTATTTTGAACAACAAGGTGCGTCGGTAATGGACTTACTGTTCCTTCGTCGTCTTCGTGATGAAGCAGCAAAACGCAGAGTGCAGTGTGGAAAACAACAAGACATTACGCATTTCTTTAACAAAAAGTAACCAGTTTTTTCTGAGGTCTGTCTTACATATTAGGTAAATTACTGTACATTGTGTACATATTCATTAATTTTCATTTTCATGTAGCAAAGGCTCTATGCCTTCATAAAGTATGTACTTTTCCTTTGTTTAAGGGTATTTGGGTAGTTTATATTGTTGTATTCTCAAGCAACCAATACATACAAGTACAGTACAGTATACATTGTATTTTCTGAGAAAACAATCTTGCTTATTCTTTTTTAACCCCATTCCCGATAACCCGGCATTTTCACAAACTCTGCCACCCTTTGGTCCACATTAGGCAGAGTTTTCGAGACTCTACTGTACTATAATTTTGGCAAAATACCACTTACCAAACATTTTCTACAAAAAGAATGGGACCATACCACAACAAAAAATACCCAATAGGCTTATAAAGCAACAGGTAAGGATTGCATAAGAATAACAAAATTGCTTTGTGGGATAAGACTGCACCCAAAGTGCAACAAAATCAATGCTGTGACCTCTAACTTTGACCTCACACAGCACATTCAGTTTTTACAGTACACAGTTGAAGACTCTACATTAAGATGGCTCAGGTAGTTACCACTGATTAAGTTTTTGTTGTGTCATCAGGACTTAAATTGCCTAAGTTGTGTTAGTGAAAATCTCTATTTTTGCCAAAATGTCAGAGATTACTTTGTAAGGGATCACAGATACACCACAATTTTCTGTTTTTTTGTTCCTGGAGCTAATTTATGCTTATCAATTATACGTAAAAAATAAATTTCCCTTTGCTCAATTTCTGCCTTATGGAATATCTGGTGATTTTAAGTGGAATGATTCAAATGAGCTTCACAGAAAGGAAAGTTTTTGATGTGTAAAAGATGCAAATTTTGACTGTTGATTGCTATAAACTGAAAGGACAAAAAATCAAACTAATTAATATAAACACCACTATAAAAGTTAATCATTTTTGTCCTTGACCACTTTTTATTCACTACAACACTTTTAAAAAAGCATAAAACAATTGCTAATTTAATAATTTTTTCATTTCTTTTTTCTCTCAGGAAATTTAACTGTGAATTGCTCATTCATTACCTATTTAAACATGTTCTAACAGAAAATTATTTTCCAATAATTCTATAACATGTAATATTTTAGCTTAAAACCATTTAACCACAAAGTCACTTTTTTGAGAGGCAAAACTCAAACTGAACAATCTAGAATATACAGAGAAAATAGGGAAAATTTACAATCTACAAAAATAAATAAAAGCAATATCGTAAATTTGTGGACTGTCCACTTTTTAACGTGAACTGAACTATAAATTAATGCCGAAGTTTCTTTTAATTTTTTATTTTCCAATGTCAATATATTCAAACACCCAATAGCTCAAAGTTTAGTTTTATAGTGACATATGTAGTTTTATTGTATGTAGAGCTCTGTCAGTGGACTAATTTTGTAATTACAACACAACTAACTATGGCTTCATTGGACTGCCCTAACAAACTTGCAGGTGTCTAGTAGAAAAAAAAAAAAAAAACACTTGCCCACATGTTGCAAGTATTTGTAAATGTGCACAGAACATACAAAGAAAGTGACTCCACGTATGCACACATAGTACTCAATTTTACTCTGTGGCCACTGACAGTTGACTATTTGTAAATGTGCACAGAACATACAAAGAAAGTTACTCCACGTATGCACACATAGTACTCAATTTTACTCTGTGACAACTAACAGTTGACTAAATTGAGTTCACCTTTTGACACCAAGTACTAATACCAAATGCAGAAAATCCTCCCTATGCAACAAACCAGTACTACTGCAGAATAGTTCAACATTATGGTAACAGCAATTGTTTCCTACATTCCATTCATTACTCAAATGTAGCTGGGTACTAACAGTTTGAAGAACCAATCTCACAAGTGGTCAACATTAAACCACCTGATTCACGATTTCCAGTGGTGTATAGTTAAAGGGATTTAGGGAATCGGAGATAGATCGACAGTCACGCTTACACAGAGTGAGCGAGCTCATGCATGCTCGACCACCCACCACGGACATCAGCCTACTCTCCCCTACGTCACGCAGCGTCTTTTTTCTTAGATCAATTTTTTTTATGAAATTTTCGGTCACAATTTATTTTCATTCATTTAAATATCCACTCAACTCTGGAATGGTGAAATTTCAGGCTGCTATCTCAATGCAAAGCAAATGGACATCTCTCAAAATTCGAAGAATTCTACCAGAGAGTGAGGGGAATCTTGACTCGTCAAAGATTCCCTGGCGCTCCCGAAGATGCCAAGGTTTAACATTGGAAACAAGAAGCGAGGATTTTACACATGCTAGACTCCGAACAAGCCACTGGAAAGCGAAGACTTTATTAAGACCATCTCTAGATGGGGAGATGGGATTTTTAAAGCGGACGGCGGGTGTTTAAATTAAAAGTTCACAAGTTGAAAGCCACAACAACTTTACCACCATAGTATTTTTTGGGTTTTTTTAATCGATTCACTACAGTTGAAATTTTGACGAGTTGAGCATAATGGAATCGCACAAAGGTGTATAGATGATTTAAAGGGATGACTTTTCGGAAAAATGATTAAGAGGAAAAAACTGATTATAAATACCAAATCCTGAACTAAGTCTTACTGCAAAATACAAAGCTAAAAATCTTGAATACACTAGGCACTTTTTTGATTGCGTTTATTTTAAATCTCCGTGGTTAGCAAACTGTTTAAATGTAATTAAATTTGGCTGGCTGTGTCAGCTCTAACTCTGAAAAAACTGTGGAAAAAACACTGGAGTCAAGAAAGATTTAGTGGTTAAGCTCTTCTCAGTATAGAAATGGCCTTACTGGAACAGCTCAGAAAAATGATTCCCAGTTCAATTTCCATAACGCTGTAATCGAAAAATTTTGAGCCGAAATGAGACTTCTAGAATTCATGTTTAAGTTAACTGAATGTCATTATGTAATTAGTTATGTAAATTAGTTTTTATATATGTTATGATGTACATTGTTTAAAACACTTAAATCTGCAACTGCAATGCAAATTTAATTATCGTGGTAAAACAAATTTTTAAATGTATGTTTGCATCTGCATTCCTTCGATTTACAACTAAGTATAGATTACTCACTTCTCGGAATCGACATACCCCACTGATGATTTCAGTGAACCCAACTTTTGCACATGCTAAGAGATGGATGTTACTGCAGCACACATCATTCTCAAGAGGATCTCTTCCAAGTTCTGTTGAAGAGGTGTCAATTTTCATATCTCTGCAGATTTACAGATTGCCACACATCTGTTTTTCCTCAACTATTCTAGTCCTTTCTCATAATGCAGGAGTGATTGTGAGATGAAACAAAAAAACCCTGAACTCAGTGCTACATATAAACAGTCAAGTCGCATTACTGTGACCACCTCCTACTTTTGATGTCAACAGCACTTAGCCAATGAAAGAAGGCATGTGTCATGAGCTGGCTTGGAGGGTATATAAGGTGTGCTATAGGCATTCGGAAAGCATATCACTCGTTGCTGTCATGGATAAAAGGAGCAATTTATCAGATTTGCAAAAAAGGATGATTATCGGCTTTCGGGCCAAGGATGGCAGTAATTCTGAAACAGCACAGTTTGTGAACTGTTCGCATGCTGCTGTGGTTAAAGTGTATCACGATTGGAGAAATGGCACCATTACGAAAATGTGATGCGGAAACTACAGAGCACCACGTGCCATTGATATGAAAATTGAATGCCAGCTGTGAAGGTGCATGAGGGCTGATCAACACGCTACAGGGGAGCAACTCACTGGCCGAATGAACCAGGGGAGGACTACCGGAAGTGCGTCTAAAACAACAGTTCAGTGAACCCTGCAGCGTATGGGGCTCCGAAGCACATGGAAGGTCACTGCACCTATGCTAATGAAGGTGCATTGGCAGAAAAGGCTTACATTTGCACGGCAGTATTAGACCACTCATTAGCAAAGGATTGCCTTCTCCGATGAGTCATGTCTTCTGCTTCACCGAATGGATGGACGTTGGCGTATTTAAGGCGAGAAACATTGGAGAACAAACACTCTTCAACCATTGTTGGAAAAACACAAGCTGGTGGGGGCAGCGTTATGGTCTGGGGAATGTTTTCGTGGCATTCCCTGGGTCCACTCATACCTGTGAAAGGCACTATGGACTGAATTTGTTATAAATCCAACCTTGCAGACTACGTACACCCATACATGCCGTTTGTCTTCCCTGGAGCAAATGGGATCTTCCAGCACGACAATGCGACGTGTCACACAGCTAGAAATGTCAGAGAGTAGTTGGAAGAGCATGAAGACTCCAAAGTACTTCCCTGGCCCCCTAATTCCCCAGACTTAAACCCAATTGAGCATCTGTGGGACCATCTCGATCCTGTTTGCTCTATGGATCCTCCACCACGCACTCTCTAGCAGTTGTTAAGATGCACAGCCGTCAGCATGGCTTCACATACCTGTGAACACCTAGCAATTTATTGAGTCACTCCCAGTCAGTCTAGCAGCTCTTCGCGCTGCACACTGCGGTTACTGCGAATATTAGCAGGTGGTTACAATAATGTGACGACCGTGTATAAATAATGTATATTATTTATATATTATACTGTATATACACGTATGTAATGCACAATACAGGTACACATTGCTTATATATTACACACACACATTACATTAACTAGCTACACAACTAGAGCCAGTACAATTTAACTTTGCACTTTCTTTGTACTAATTTTTTTCCCCAGTACGTTAAGAAATCTTTCGAAAAATAGATTTTTGAACTTTATTTGTGATGTTAAAGATCTCTCAAAAACTGTGAAATTTGACTTCAGAAATGGTGTTTTTGAAGTCAAATTTTTCACTTCAGAACATTTAGCAACTACAGAGAGCAGGACTTACGCATCCAGAGATTAACTAAGGAGTTCATCTCTGGATGCTTAAGTCCTGCTGTCCTAACATTCTACAGTGATTTTTGGTTTGGCAATTAGCTCATTAGATTCATTGAATCTTATGTTTCAATGAATCTCTTTGATGCAGATACAGCTGCCATAAATGATAAAAGTAGCCTTCCTTTCAGCATGAGCAACAGTGTTTAATCTGAAAAGACACTTTTATAGAATTTTCAGGAATGACATGACATGATTGAGGATTCCAAAAGTCCTACACAAAACTTGAAAACCTGGATTTCCAGATTCAGAATGTTACAAAAACCCTGAATTCTGGGTTACACCCAAATGATAAAAACAATCTCTAAATCAGTTTTTTTTTTGGGGGGGGGCTTGCACGCGAGTAATAGTCTAATCACATACAAAAAAAAAAGTAACTGCATAACCATATGAGCACTGATGTTCAAAAATCTTACAAAAAAGTAAAGATATGGAAGCGGTACAAAAAAAAAACAATACAAAAACAGTTGGCAGTAAAATTGCCCACAGGGATTCAAATTATATGCCAGTTACAATATGCACTCAAGGTAAATATATATACATACATATATTGATGATATATCATCATCATCACTGTCAACCATTATCAATCCACTGCTGGACGAAGGTCTCCCCAAGTTTCCTCCACAATGGTCTGTCTTGTGCCAGTCTCTTCCATGTCACTCCTGCATACTTTAGAATTTCATCCACCCATCTCCCATATGGTCTTCTTCTGGGTCTTTTTCTGTCCCTTGGAATCCAATCTAAAATTTCGGCTGTCCATCAATGGTCTGTCCTTCTGGCAGTATGTCCAGCATATTGCCATTTCATGGATTTAAATCTGATCATGATGTCTTCCACTCTTGTCATTTTTCGGATCTTCGAGTTCCTCTTCTTATCTCTCCTGGTTACACCAAGCATGCACCTCTCCATGCTCTTTGAGTTGTCTGCAGCCTTTGTATGTCTCTTTTAGTTAAGGCCCACGTCTCTGCACCATACGTAAGCACTGGAAGGATGCATTGATCAAACACTTTTCTTTTAAGACATAATGGCATATTGCTCTTGAAAATTCTGCTGTTTCTTCCAAAAGCTCTCCAGGCAAGTTTTGTACGCCGATTAATTTCTTCATCAATGTGACCCTCACTTGGTATCTGCTGTCCAAGAAATGTACGTGTCTGTTATCTCCAGCTTTTCTCCATCAATCAATAAATCTTCATTTCTTGTAAAAGCATTGAACATCACTTTTGTCTTCTGAAAGTTCATTTTTAATCCCACTTCTTTACTCTTGTCAGCAAGTTCCTGAATCATACTCTGCAGCTCTGATGGGGGTAGTTGCAAAAATGACTACGTCATCAGCAAAACGAAGGTGAGTTAGATAATCTCCATTAATCTTTATCCAATTGTTTTCCCAGCTCAGCGACTGAAAGACACCCTCCAATGTGGCATTAAAGAGCTTCGGAGATATGGTGTCACCTTGTCTCACTCCCTTTCCAATTTTTATGTGTGTTGTATTTTCAAACAGCCTAATCTTTGCACTTGCATTTTCATAGATGTTATTAATAATATAAATGTATGCATCTTCAATACCTCAGGATTTCAGGGCCATTGTAACTGCTGATGGTTTCACCGAATCAAAGGCTTTTTCATAATCAATAAAAGCCATGCACAATGGAAGCACGTATTCCCTCGCTCTTTCAATTAGTTCTCTCAGTACATGGATATGATCTATTGAGCTGTAGCCACTCCTGAATCCAGCTTGTTCTCTCGGTTGAGCCATGTCCAGTGTTACCTTCAAGTGCTGTGAAATAACTTTAGTGAAGATTTTACAAACCACTGATATGAGGCTGATAGGTCTGTAGTTCCTGAGATCCTCAATGTCACCTTTTTTATGAGGCAGGGTCATTGTAGCGTTGTTTCAGTCCTCAGGAATCTTCCCTTCATTAAGACAGAGTGAAAATTTGGGCGAGTACTGTTCCGCTTTCTCCACTTGCTTCTTGAATGATGTCTACAGTAATTCCATCTTCTCCTGGAGCTTTTCCCCGCTTCATGTTCTTGATTGCATGTGCAACTTCTGCTGGGAGGACTGGAAGAACTCTGGTACTGGTACCTTTCATGATGCCTGGAGTACATGTATCATCCCTTTCATATAATTTGGAGTAGAAATCTTTCACTCGTGTCAATATTTCGCCTCTATTTCTTGTTACAGAAGCATCTTCTTTTCCAAGTGCCATAATCTGTTTTCTTCCCTTACTGAGATGTCGCTTTGCTATCATTAGGCTTTGGTTGTTTTCAATTGCTTTCCTCACTAGTTCACAGTTGAATTTCCTTACGTCTTCAGTGATACTTTTTCATACTGTCTTGCATAGCTCTATATATTCCACTTTGGAAGTCAAGTCTTCTTTAGTTGTCCTCATCTCTGTTCTTTTTTGCATCAACATTTTGGTTTTTCCTGATAATTTGTTCACATGCAACTTGTTTTTAGACCCAGCTAATTTTGTTGCTGTTTCCATAAGAGCTTTGGTAACTTTTCTGTTAATTTCAGAAATATCCACTTCTTCCGATGTTAGGCCTTCTAAAGCAGAGAATCTGTTCTTCAGTTCCAACTTGAAGGTATTATGGTGTTTAAGGTTGGTTATGTCAATACATTTTGTTTGTCTTATGAGCTTGCCACGTCCACGTTTAGTGTTGAGGTGCATCTTACATCTCACCAATCTATGGTCACTAAATGTGTTGAACTTGTTTAGCACACTGCAGTCTCCTATGACGAATTTTTTGTTACACATAATAAAATCAATTTCACTTGTCGTTCCATTTGGATGTCTCCATGTCCATTTCCTGTGTGGCTTTTTCTTGAAACAGGAGTTCAAGATGAAAAACCCTTCTGCCTCTGCAAACTCAACGAGAGTATTTCCATGCTGGTTTCTGTTGCTGTGAACGAATTTACCTACTGAAGTTTCATTCTGTTGCCGTTGCCCTATTTTTGCATTAAAATCTCCCATAATTATCTTCAAATGCTGCTTACCTTTATTATTTAGATGACGAATTTCCTCATAAAATTCTTCAATTTCTTCTTCAGGATGACTTGTGGTGGGTGCATAAGTTTGAATAATCTGGGCGTGGTGTCTTCTCGAGAGTTGGATAACGAGTCTTGCAGCTCCGTCAGAGGAACTTTCAACTTCTATAACTTTATCCTTCAGTTTCTTGTTTATTATAAATCCAACTACACTAGTTCTAACAGTATCTGTCCCACGATAGTAGAAGAGATGTTCACTTTTCAGTTCAACGAGATCTCCTTTTTCCTTACCTCACTTTGCCCAACGATGTCCCACTTGATCCTTTGTAGTTCCTCTTCCAATTCAAGAAGCCTTGAATCAGAAGATAGGGAGCGTCCATTATACATAGCCAAGGTCAGCATCAGATGGCAGCCTAGTCCAGCCCTCCGGGGATTCTTAGCACCATCTGCCTTCATGTCGCACTGGCCGCTGCCTTGGCCAGGTACATTCCAGCTGCCGGAGACTGAGGGCCAAGATTTAAGTTGTGGAGTCATTTCAGAGGGGTTTGGCCATAACTCACCACGCTGGCCAAGCGGGTTAGTGAGTGTGGGATAGCATTTCCTCTAATCCCGATGGTATAGTTATAGTATATATTCTATTAAGAAGAGACTTAAGCAAAAAAATGTTTTGACTCATACCAAGTACAGCATAGAAAAGGTTATGTATTGACCGGTGTGAGCAAAAAGAAAAAAATAGAAAAACTGAATGTAAAAACTGTCGAGAATACTGAGCCTTGGCTTTATCAAGGACCAGCAAAAACTCTGCATTTTCTCACTTCCACAAAGACCTATTTGGAAATGGATTTCTCTTATGTTTTCGGCTCTGCTCTTAAGTATATATATATATATATCATCGTCAACCATTATCAATCCACTGCTGGACGAAGGTCTCCCCAAGTTTCCTCCTCAACAGTCTATCTTGTGCCAGTCGCCTCCAGGTCACTCCTGCATACTTCCGAATTTCGTCCACGTATCTCCCATGTTATCTTCTTCTAGGTCTTTCCCTGTCCCTTGGAATCCAATCTAAAATTTCAGCTGTCCATCGATGGTCTGTCCTTCTGGCAGTATGTCCAGCCCATTGCCATTTCAGGTATGATACTCTGATCATGATGTCTTCCACTTTTGTCATTTTTCTGATTCACGAGTTCCTCTCCTTATCTCTACTGGTTATACCAAGCATGCATCTCTCCACGCTCCTTTGAGTTATGTGCAGTCTTTGTATGTCTCTTTTAGTTAAGGTCCAAGTCTCTGCACGATAGGCATATGTAAGCACTGGAAGGATACATTGATCACACACTTTTCTTTTATGACATAATGGTACATTGCTCTTGAAAATTATAGTTTCTTCCAAACGCTCTCAAGGCAAGTCTTATACGCCTATTAATTTCTTTATCAATGTGACCCTCACTTGATATCTGCTGTCCAAGATAAATGTAGGTATTGGTTATCTGCAGCTTTTCCCCATCAATCGATAAATCTTTATTTCTTGTAAAAGCATTGTACATCACTTTTGTCTTCCGAAAGTTCATTTTTAATCCCACTTCTTTACTCTTGTCGGCAAGTTCCTGGATCATACTCTGCAGTTCTGATGGGGTAGTTGCTAAAATGACTAAGTCATCAGCAAATTGAAGGTGAGTTAGATAATCTCCATTAATCTTTATCCCTTTGTTTTCCCAGTTCAGCGATTGAAAGACATTTTTCAATGGGGCATTAAAGAGTTTGGGAGATTTAGTGTCACCTCGTCTCACTCCCTTTCCAATCTTCATGGGTGCTGTATTCTCAAATAGCCAAATCTTTGCAATTGCATTTTCATAGATGTTAGAAATAATATTAATGTACACATCTTTAATACCGCAGGATTTCAAAGCCATTGTAACTGCTGATGGTTTCACCGAATCAAAGGCTTTTTCATAGTCAATAAAAAGCCATGCATAATAGAAGTTCATATTGCCTCGCTCTTTCAATTCGTTCTCTCAGTACGTGGATATGATCAATAGTGCTGTCGCCACTCCTGAATCCAGCTTGTTCTCACAGTTGAGCCATGTCCATTGTCATCTTCAAGCGGTGTGAAAGAACTTTAGAGAAGATTTTATAAACCACCGATAGGATACTGATAGGTCTGTAGTTCCAAAGATCCTGAATGTCACCTTTTTTATGTAGCAAAATCATTGTAGCATTGTCCTTATCCTCAGAAATCTTCCCTTCATTAAGGCATCGAATGAAAACTTGGGCAAGTACTGTTTCGATTTCTCCACTTGCTTTTTGTATGATGTCAACTGTAATTCCATCTTCTCCTAGAGCTTTCCCCCGTTTCATGTTCTTGATTGCATGTGTAACTTCTGCTGGGAGGACTGGAAGAACTCTGGTACCTTTTGTAATGTCTGGAGTACACGTATTATCCCTTTCATATAGTTTTGAGTAGAAATATTTCACTCTTGTCAAACTTTCACCTCTATTTCTAGTTACAGAACCATCTTCTATTCTCAGAGCCACAATCTGTTTTCTTCCCTTACTCAGATGTCCCTTTGCTATCTTTAGGCTTTGGTTGTTTTCAGTTGCTTTCCTCACTAGTTCACAGTTGAATTTCCTTACGTCTTCAGCGATACTTTTTCGTACCGTCTTGCATAGCTCTATATATTCCACTTTGGAAGTCACATCTTCTTAAGTGACTCTCTTCTTTTTGCATCAGACTTTTGGGGTTTCCTGATAATTTGTTCGTATTCAACTTGTTCTTAGTACCTGCTATTTTTAGCACGTTTTTTTGTAAAAAAAGATCGTGCTTATGTTATCGGTTTGTCCGTCCGTCCGTACCCAAGGTATCTATCTCTGCAACCATTAGTCCGATTTGAAAAATCCTTTTTGCATTCGAAAGCTTGAAATATGCGAATGATGATCCTTTATTTTGTTTTTGTGATGTACAATGTCGCCGCTAGAGGGCATAAATGCAGATGATGTCGAATTCAAAAATACGTTTTATTCCACATATTTGCTTCTAAACATCAGTTTAGAAGCAAATATGTGGAATAAAACGTTTAGAAAGAGTATTTTGGATATAGTTTCTTTTTCAAATTATGCATAGATTTTCCGCAAGGGGGCGTAAGGTAAATTGCCTTTTTTTCCCGATAACTCTTTTAAAACTCCTATTTGAAAAAAAAATTCAGCGGATACATCTCCCGATTCACAATCTTTTGCATATAATTTCGAATTTTTGGTAAAGAATATTTTGGCCACCAGGGGCGTAAGTGTTAATTTTCGCTTCTGATGTATTTGCCATAAAATCTGAGCTAAAAATCGATTGAAAAAATTCTTTCGTTGACCGATGCCACTCACATCGATAAACCTTTTTAAAATATTTTTTACCTAAAAAATTCCACAGTTTCTACGCTGGGGTGTAGATGTATATCTTTTTTTTCAATATCTCGACTTCTAGGAGTCAGATTTGAAAAATTCTCTTCTTTGTTGGATAGTGTTTTCCGTGTGACATGTTTTTCATATAATTTCAAAATTGTCAAGTAATTCATAGACTTTCTGCTAGGGGGCGTAAAGGTAAATTGTGTTTTCCCCTACAGCTCTGCTTCTAAATCTCCAATCTGAAAAATTCTTTCTGCACCGGATACAGCTCCTGAGGGGAATCGTTTGCACTTAATTTCTAATTTTTGTAAAAAATGGTTTGGCCAACAGGGGGCGTAAACAATAATTTCCGCTTCTGATGCATTTGCAGCAAAATATGAGCTTCTAAATTCTCGATTGAAAATAACTTCTTTTGTAGACCCATACTACTCATGCCGACAAACTTATTAGAAACATTTTCTTCTTACAGGGTTCGTACACTTTTGGGGGAAAAAAATTCAAGGACTTTCCAGGCCTTTTCCAGGACATATACAAAAAAATTCAAGGACTTTCCAGGCCATATACAAAAAAATTCCAGGATGATTATTATGCTTTAAAAATAATTTGAACATGATACTGTAAAGTAATTTCAGTTTTAAGTAATAAAAATGATGAAAGATGCAAATGGATGAATGTGCTTTATGCAAATTGATCAAGTTTATCAAGCACAAGACCATAAAGAATAAATTCTGTTCTTATGCCCTGACCTTTGAATTCAAGTTGGATCATTTTCTACAAGGGTAGGTTTCTCCTCCCTGATAACATACCAAAACTTTGTCGCAATCAAACAGATTTTATGTGAGTTAACATTCCTAAGGTTGGAGAACAAATACTGCTCTTATGTCTTGGCCTTTAAATTTAATTTTGACCTTTTTCAAGAGGGTAGGTTTCCAGGTTGTACCCAACAGCATACTAAAATTTCGCCGAAATTCAACCGCTTTCATGCGAATTATCCTACAGACAAACCCAAAGCATAAACGTTTCTGCAACCATAGTTCAAAAGTGTTAGGAATTTCGAAAATAAAAGCATAACGAACAGCGCGAAAACTAGCTCATAAATAGAATATTTGAAAATACAGTATGCACTCTCAATTATTAGGGATGGTAGAGAGGAAGGGAATAGAACTGTCCAAAATTAGCATGTTTTCGTTGCGCTAGGGCGCTTAAGCACGGCTGAATTCCTTCAGATACCCCCAATGTTCAAATGACTGAACTGTGCTGATGTTCATGGAATGAAATGGTTGATCAGCTATGATGACCAAATAAAAGTTCGGGGGGGCTTTTTTTAGTTTATGCAACATTTTACATCACTCCAGTATTTATCTTGTCATCATCAACAATCGCAATGCAACTACCGCTTACGATCGCGGATATCAGCAACCGAAAATCTGCCATATCACTAAGTGATATAACTCATAGTATCCTGGATTCCCAGGGACAGGAAAAGACCCAGAAGAAGACCACATGGGAGATGGGTGGATGAAATTCGAAAGTATGCAGGGGTGACATGGAGGAGACTGGCACAAGACAGACCGTTGTGGAGGAAACTTGGGGAGACCTTCGTCCAGCAGTGGATTGATAATGGTTGACAATGATGATGATGATGATGACAGTATTGTAATTGAAAAAAAAGGATGTGGAAAAAAGAAACTTTCAGAAATTAAGATCATCAAGTCCTGCGTTTCAAAAATCCGTTTTCCTTTATAACGTTTAAAAACATGTTTTTGCTTTTTTACCTGTAGTGTAAATAAAAAAACTATGTTGATTTTTTTTTATGGAATCAGACGTCCGTATGTCTGATTGTCTTCATCTGAGTTCACACGTTAGCTACTGTGTACAAGTAGACCTATTTTTTCAGCTCAAAAATATGTAGTTTTGTATATATTCACAGTATAAGTCATTCCTTATTCCCACAGAACTGAACTCAGCATATGCAAAATGAAGAACATCAAGACCCGCCCAACACTGTTTCAGATTGTCTGCTGTTTATATTCAAGAAATGCAAACACGGATCAATGGTGAATGCAGCAACTATGATTTTTATTTATTACCAAGAAAAAAAAAAAAAAAAGAGCCGTGAAAGCTGTAAAGCTGAAACGGATATTTCTCTCAACCCCCCCCCCTGCACAAAAACATTCCGATTAAGATCAAACAGCAGGAGGACGCGTCCACACACACAACCTTTGGAATGACCTGATGGAATGGCTTCTTTTCATTTGGCACATCGCCATAAATCACCACCTGCAGCTCACTGAACTGTCAAGTTGCACATTTCCTCCTTCACTTTAACTATAATAGAAATTGTAAAAAAAAAAATGTTCCCCAATTTTCGACAAAATTAAATTACCAAATTTACGTCATGATGTTGCAATTTACTGAAATACGTTTGTTTATCTGCTGAATATTGCTTAAATCCATTGAAAACTTTTTTAATTACAGACGATTTTTTTATTAAAACAGTAACTCAGACGTCTGAATAAAAACGTATGTTTGTAATTCAAATAGAGTCCATATCATCACAGAAAAAAAAATTTAAGGATCACTCTGTTTAAATAAACCATGGCATCTAAAAAAAATAATTCACTTGCTTTTCCCGTAATTTATAATTACTGTTTCTTTTTTCAATCCGATTATGCAACGGATTTTTTTTTTTTTTTTTTTGCATCTGCTAAAGTTCCTAACGGAATTTGGCGAAATTTGCACTAGAACTTTATTGTGATGTATCTTAACTACTGTAAAAATTTTACTGTGTTATTTTCAAAATTCGGAAAAATGGATTTCTGAAAATATTCTCCTAGTCCTTTTGAGCTGTGGAAGTGATGCTTTCTTCCCAACCCAAGGCTTCAGATCGGCGCTCCCAGCTGTCAATCAACCGTTGCTATGGTAACACCCTTTTGCTAGAGGCTCACTCTGTCCAAAGAGGCACACATAATAAAAATTACCAATGCTAACTTTTAAAGTTTTAAACCGATTCAATTGGAATTTTGGAAGTGAGCTTCTGTAATCCAATTACAGTGAATGTAAAAATTTCAGCTACTTTCGTGAAAAATTCGCAAAGATAGTTTTCTTATTTTTTATCATAAGTAGCGGAAGTCTCTTGAGGGGAGGGAGGGTATCATGCACATAAACAAGAAGAAGATGAATGTGTTGTTCAGGCATACTCCTCACTGGTGGATGCCAGCTGACTTGGTGCATACGCGACCCCCTGCAAATGCTAAATGCTTCTTCTTTCCCCTTCCGTTCTCAGTTGTCGGACGGACATCAAGCTCTCCTTCGACCTACTAGTAATCATCCAATTTTATTGCACTGGAAGTAGTGCCTTTTTTTTCTTTTTTTTCCCCCAGCCAAATTAGGATTTGGTGCACGTTGGAAACCGCTGCCTGTGGTTTTTTTTGAGAACAGAGAAAAGGAACTTTAAAAAATGAAGGGGTAACAGTAACACGATTTCCTAAAAGGGCATTTTTTTAAGTACTAATTTCAAATTTCAAGGCTTTTCAAGACAGCATTAAAAAAACACCGTTTTTCCAGGATATTCCAGGCCTTGAAAACGTAATCATGATTTTCCAGGACTTTCCAGGTTTTCAAGCACGCGTGCGCACCCTGTTCTTATAATAGTGCACGGTTTCTACGCCAGGGGGCGTACATGTATATCTTATTTTTGTCAATATCTCGACTTCTAGGAAGGAGTCCGATTTGAAAAATTCCTTCTTTGTTGTATAGTGTTTTCCATGTCGCATGTTTTTCATATAATTTCAAAATTTTCACGTAATTCATAGACTTTCCGCTAGTGGGCATAAAGGTAAATTGTGTTTTCCCCTATATCTCTGCTTCTAAATCTCCGATCTGAAAAATTCTTTCTGCACCGGATACAGCTCCTGATGGGAAATCGTTTGCACATAATTTCTAATTTTTGTAAAAAAATGGTTTGGCCACCAGGGGGCGTAAACCTTAATTTCAGCTTCTGATGTATCTGCAGCAAAATATGAGCTTCTAAATTCGATTGAAAATAATGTCGTTTGTAGACCGATACTACTCATGCCAACAAACATTTTAGGAACATTTTCTTCTTGAAATAATGCATCGTTTCTACGCCAGGGCGTAGATGTATATCTTATTTTTGTCAATATCTCTACTTCTAAAAGTCCGATTCGAAAAATTCCTTCTTTGTTGGATAGTGTTTCCGATGCGAAATGTTTTCCCTATAAATTCAAAATTTTCAAGTAAATCAAAGACTTTCCGCTAGGGCGCACAATGGTAAATTGCATTTTCTGCTCCTAAAACTCTGATTTGAAAAATTCTTCCTGTATCGCATACAAGACCTGACAGAAAATATTTTTCACGTAATTTCTAATGTTTGACAAAGAATGGTTTGGCCACCAGGGGTCATAAGTGTTAATTTCTACTTCTCATGTATCTGTAGCAAAATCTGGGCTCCTGAAAACTCGACTAAATTTTTTTTTCTTGGACCGATACCGCTCATATGGATAAACATTTTGTGAATACTTTCTTCCTAAAATAATGCATGGTTTTCTCACCAAGGGACGTAAAAAGTCACATCTTATTTTTGTTGATAACTCTGTTTCCAAGAGTTTGTAAGCTCACGATTCCGTTTACAGCAATATCTGAGGGATTAAAGACCCGACTGAAAAACTTCTTTCTTCCGTCAGATACTATTGTTTTCCATACCAGTTCCATTGACTTTGAATAGCTTTGATAAATTTAATTTGCGTCAGAACGGATTCAAAAGACGTGCTTATTACACCCGAAAATTCGGTGTCATCTTGTTGTTGCTGTTTCCATAAGAGCCTTGGTTAGTTTTCTGTTAATTTCAGAGATGCCCACTTCTTCCGACGTTAGAACTTCTAGAGCAGAGAATCTGTTCCTCAGTTCCAATTTGAAGGCATTATGTTTTTTTAAGGTTGGTCGTGTGTGTTAATACACTTGTTTGCTTTATGAGCTTGCCACCCTCGAGTTTAGCATTGAGGTGCATCTTACCATTCTATGGTCACTACCTGTGTTGAACTTGTTTAGCACACTGCAGTTTTCCATGACAAATTTCTTGTTACACATAATAAAATAAATTTCACTTGTCAATCCATTGGAATGCCTCCATGTCCATTTCCTTTGCGGCTTTTTTCTTGAAAAAGGAGTTCATGATGAAAAACCCTTCTGCCCCTGCAAACTCTTAAGTATTTCCACGCGGGTTTCTGTTGCCGTGACTGAATTTACCTACTGAAGTTTCATTCTGTTGACTTTGCCCTATTTTTGCATTGAAATCTCCCATAATGATCATCAAGTGCTGCTTGCCTTTATTAATTAGATGACGAATTTCCTCAAAAATTTTCAATTTCTTCAGGATGACTTGTAGTGGGTACATAAGCTTGAATTATCTGAGCCTAGTATCTTCGAGAGTTCGATTACAAGTTGTGCCGCTCTGTCAAAGGAACTTTCAACTTCTACAACTTTATCCTTCAGTTTCTTGTTTATTATAAATCCAACACCACTAGTTCTGCCAGTATCTGTCCCACGATAATAGAAGAGATGTCCACTTTTCAGTTCAATGAGATCTCCTTTTCTCCTTACCTCACTTAGCCCAACGATGTCCCACTTGATCCTTAGTAGTTCCTCTTCCAATTCAAGAAGCCTTTAATCAGAAGATAGGAAGCGTCCATTATACGTAGCCAAGGCAGCATCAGATGGCAGCCTAGTCCGGTCCTCCGGGGATTCTTAGCACCCTCTGCCTTCATGTCACACTGGCCGCTGCCTTGGCCAGGTACATTCCAGCTGCCGGAGACTGAGGGCCAAGATTTAAGTTGTGGAGTCATTTTGGAGGGGTTTGGCCATAACTCACCACGCTGGCCAAGCGGGTTGGTGAGTGTGGGATAGCATTTCCTCTAATCCCGATGGTATAGTTATACCGCTATTGGCAGTCGTCAGAGCCCCTTTAGTGGGAACAGGATGCACCACGAGAAGGCGGGGTTGACATTTGTCAAGGAGAGGCTGTGATGTTACGCATCACCTGACCTTACATCCCTCTCTCTCTCTCTCTCTCTCTCTCTCTCTCTCTATATATATATATATATATATATATTAATCATCATCATCAACCATTGTCAATTCACTGCTGGACGAAGTCTCTCCAAGTTTCTTCCTAAAAGGTCTGTCTTGTGCCAGTCTCCTCCATGTCACTCCAGCATACTTTCGAAATTCATCCACCCATCTCCCATGTGGTCTTCTTCTGGGTCTTTTCCTGTCCCTTGGAATCCAATCTAAAATTCCGACTGTCCATCGATGGTCTGTCCTTCTGGCAGTATGTCCAGCCCATTGCCATTGCAGGGATTTAACTCTGATCATGATATCTTCCACTCTTGTCATTTTTCGTATCCACGAGTTCCTCTTCTTATCTCACCTGGTTACTCCAAGCATGCACCTCTCCATGCTTTTTTTAGTTGTCTGCAGCCTTTGTATGTCTCTTTTAGTTAAGGTCCATGTCTCTGCACCATACGTAAGCACTGGAAGGATGTATTGATCAAACCCTATGCAACTTTAGTTTCAAATTCTTGAGTGTTTTTCTTATGTTTTCGGCTCTGCTCTTAAGTATATATTATATTGACGATCTGCTGTGTATAAATAATTCAGAAGTTATAGAGAGTGATTTCGATAATATCTATCCTAGCTCTCTTAACTTATGTAAAACCAACCACAGTAATCAGGAACTTGAGTTCCTAGACTAAAGCATCAAACTTAACAGAGGTAACCCATCTATTAGCCTCTTTGAGAAAAGTTAATTTTCCTTTCAAAGTAATTAAATATCTACACTGGAATAATAACATATCCACCAAAGTAATTGAGAATGTACTAATTTCTCAGGTGCTTAGAATTTCAAGAATTTGCAGCAACAATTTGGACTTCAATTACCACATTAATACTCTATTAGACAGTTTTCTAGAGAACAAAATTCTTACTTCTTTCATTAAAAGAACCAAGAAAAATTATTCTGAATAATAGAGTAAGGTTGGCAGATCTGCTTTAATTTTCTACAAGTTAATAATATGATTCTGACCAATGAAAGCCTTTTGGAAGTTGGCTAGAGGATGATATTTACTACAAAAAGGAACCTTAGTGCTATGGATAAGAAGGTCCTATTAAAAATAAAAAATTAAATATAGATAAAATCACAAAAAAACCTTAAAAATCTGCTTATAAAAGAAAATAAATATAAAAGAAAACTAGTTATTCACTCACTAGAATAGCTATACTAAAAATAGTAAAACTAACATTAAAATTAATAGGATTCTGAATAGTCTACAGAAGCTCACTAAGGTGATTAAATACATGCAAAGTTTGTTAAATACACTACTTGTGTATTTCATAATATTTCTCATGTATTCTGGAGAGTTTATTTTGCTGTTTCTGATCATACAGGTCCACAATCTTAATTATATTTTTTTCTCCAGTTAAAATCTCTGCGAGTAGGATTTTTTAAGTGTGTGGAGGCCTTCAGCCCCACCCACTCTGCCCCCAGCGACTAGGGAGTGGCAGGGGTGTTTGGAAGTTTGGGTAGAAAGGTCGGCCATGTTTCCTCTAGAGTGAAAGAAGTTGAGTTGCATAAGAGGTAAGCTCTCTTCTTTGTCTTTGGGTTTTAGGTTTTCCAGGTTCAATTTTTGAACTTCTTGAACATTTTTTCTTTTTTTGCTTTAAGCATTTAGACACTAGCAAGTCTTAACTTTTGCGTATTTTAACTCTTTCTTTTCTTGGTATTTTGCGCATTTTTTAGGGAACTAAGGCCAAGCAGCCGGCCGTTTCATTGTCTGCGCTGTGTTTTCAATGCAGTAAAGGTCTTAATAACTACTTAATTATGCACTTTAAGCACTTCTGAAATACTTTGTACATATTGCAACTAATTGTTTATGTCACATAACATTCACAAAGCATTTGTTTAGTTTATTATTGTCTTTATTTTATTTTCGTTATTGTGTTGTCAGAAGTAGTGGAGTAGGGGGTTTTTATAATCCAGTTTTCTTTCAAGAATCTGTGCTTTAGAAAAAAATTAATATTTCATTTTTTATTGCAATGTTAAGAACTTGTAATACTTTAGTATTGCTATTCAGGTTTAAATTCTCTCTCAGGCGAACTTGGCAATTGGTTATTACTGAACATTATTTTTGGTTCATTATGTCACTCTTACAACTTGAGTTTTCTATAATCATCTTCTTTCTGTTTAATAGTAACAGATGAAGAGCATGGGTCGGGCCAGGAAGGTTATGGATACAAGCTAAATTGTTAACTAAAGCTTGGTCATACAACTCTGCGGAGGACATGACATATATATAATATATATATATATATATATATACACACACACACATACATAAATACACACTATCTACCAACAAGTAATTGGACACCCCTGTAATCGACGATATCTGAGGTCCTGATAAACGTCACGGCCGCCGCCGTTAAATATCGTGTGGGAAACAACAACGCAACCAGTCGCATTCAAGATGCCACGCAGTTTGGAGCTCTCCGATTTCGGGAAAGGTGTAATCGTCGGGTATTACAGAAATGGCCGATCCATATGGGGATTACAGAAATGGCAGATCCAGCGAGTTCAAGTACCCAAAATTGACAGTGTGGCCTACGTGATTGGCAAGTGGGAGATGAGAGGTGACTGTCAGAATGTGCCCCGACCCAGCAGACCCACAAAACTGGGAGTTAGAGACAGACGGGTGATGGCCAGAGAAATTCAGAAGAACCGCACCAAATCGATGGGCCACATCTGCGAGGGGTTTCAACAGGCATCCGGGAGTGTTCTTTTGATGAATACCATCCGTAAGGAAGCCCATCTGCTCGGTTATCATGGACGTGCTGCCGCCCACAAGCCTTTGATCACCAAGTCCAATAGCACTGCTTCGCTAACGTGGTGCAAAGAACGTCGACAGTGGACTGTTGAACAGTGGAAACAGGTTCTCTGGAGCGACGAATCAAGGTTCACCCTGTACCGTTCGGATGACAGGGTCTGGGTTTGGCGTCTGCCTGGAGAACGCCTCCTGCCGGAATGTATTGTGCCAACTGTGAAGTTCGGTGGCGGTGGAATTATGCTATGGGGGTGTTTCTCCTGGTATGGCACGGGACCCTTGGTTGCAATTCCTGGTAGACTCAACGCCGAGACCTGCTATACCATTTTGGATGACTATGCGCTTCCTACGTTGTGGCAGTTTTACGGGGTGGACTCATGTTACTTTCAGGATGACAATGCCACCTGTCATGTTGCAAGGTCCACCATGGCTTGGTATGGTGACAATGGGGTTAATCGAATGGACTGGCCTGGACTGGCCTTGCCTGGCCGAGCCCGAACCTTAACCCTATGGAGCATCTCTGGGACGAGTTGGAGCGTCTACTTAAGAGGTGACAACAGGCATCCAGGAGTGTTCTTTCGATGAATACCATCCGTAAGGAAGCCCATCTGCTCGGTTATCATGGACGTGCTGCCGCCCACAAGCCTTTGATCACCAAGTCCAATAGCGCTGCTTGGCTAACGTGGTGCAAAGAACATCAACAGTGGAAACAGGTTCTCTGGAGCGACGAATCAAGGTTCACCCTGTACCGTTCGGATGGCAGGGTCTGGGTTTGGCGTCTGCCTGGAGAACACCTCCTGCCGGAATATATTGTGCCAACTGTGAAGTTCGGCGGCGGTGAAATTATGCTATGGGGGTGTTTCTCCTGGTATGGCACGGGACCCTTGGTCGCAATTCCTGGTAGACTCAACGCCGAGACCTGCTATACCATTTTGGATGACCATGCGCTTCCTACGTTGTGGCAGTTTTACGGGGTGGACTCGTGTTACTTTCAGGATGACAATGCCACCTGTCATGTTGCGAGGTCCACCATGGCTTGGTATGGTGACAATGGGGTTAATCGAATGGACTGGCTTGGCGGAGTCCGGACCTTAACCCTATGGAGCACCTTTGGGACGAGTTGGAGCGTCGACTTAAAGAGGTGCCTCCACCATCCAAAATGGGTGAAGGAACTGACCTGTCTTCTCCAAGCCGAGTGGAAGAAAATACTGCCAGCCGTCATACAACGTCTGGTTGAGAGTATGCCCCAGAGGGTCGCAGCTGTAATACCATCGGGATTAGAGGAAATGCTATTGTGAGCTTACACCATTTATTGTTTATTTTTTTATATTTCTTCATACCCCACTTTTTAAGTTCTACATAAACTCAATTTCATTTATGATCGTGTCAGTTCCAGCCTTAAGAAAAAAACTGTTCCGGAAGTCTCATCCTTCTTTACTTTCAGGTACGCAAAGAAAAGGTTTACCTTGTTTCCGCTGATTTCTTACTGTACAGCTCCTCGGTTTAAAAAAAAACAACTGAGGTAATGGGTATTTTAAGCAAATAGCACGCCTCTCCCTCTGACATTCCCTCTACAACTAAGATAGATTTGTTCAGCACAGCTCATCCGTTTCTCTATTTAGACCTCGGGGCTTTACAGAGGCCCTGTATAGACCTGGGGCGTTTTCAGACTTTTCTGAATCGCGGACATTATGGCAAAACAGAATAGGACTCTAAGGCTACATGGAAAAGAAAAGTAAAAATGCATGTCTATTTATTATGAACATATATTATTTCACAGACTGGTTTTGAATCCTATAACTTAACTTTCAGAAAAAGAAATGATGCAGTTAACATATCTAAATATGTTACAAAGAATTCTAAAATAGGTACCTGATACGCTTACATTTATCAGTACTCTTTAGAAATTCGTGTGCGTGTGTGTGTGGATATTCGTTTCTACATTTCGAAAATGCATTTTCTTCCATTTTAGAATTTCCTTTGTGGACAACGTCTTGCAGGTCAAGGTTTGAAGACCCCTGCTTTAAAGGAACAATTGCATTATTTGCAGTAAATGGCAGAGAACGCTCGATCAAAGTATAAAACTGATCGGGCTAGGCCGTAAACCAGAAATTCAGAGCCAGGATTCGAAAATTAAGGCCTGTGCAGACCTGTAATCTAAAGCACCGCCTGACGCGATTGAGCGTGAGGACACTTGCTCTCTTCTCCCTTCACTCAAGACGCTGCACCGTGTTCAAACTGCGCCCAAAAGGAGCCCAGTATAAAGATGGCTCTGGCCAACTCAAGTTCAACATCACCATTAAAAAAATTTTTGATGTTAGGAAGGACACACACTTAAAGGAGAAAATAGCATTTGCACTTTTCACAACGAGCAGTTATATGACTGTTGTGCGTACATGAGACCGGCCGATGACAAAAAAAGCTGAACTTTTTAACTGGGTGGAAAATTGGGACACTCGAACACGCAGTGTGAGCAAATTCAAATACAGCATATACAATATTTAAGATTACACAAACCATATGGAATTATTTTCTGTAAATTATGTAAGTAAATATTAAAGTGAAGCACATTATTATATACAAAATAGAAAAGTAGGGAATCAAGAACAAAATAAAATGAAATATTTTAAAAAATCAGATTTAAAACGTACATGTAAATCTTTACTAGCTAAATCCTGAGGTGAAAAGTATTTGTCTAGGGAAGTTTGTGCATTTAGTCAAGCAATTAGAAACTTGCAAGAATTAGAAACATATATCCACAGATTAGTTTTGGTCAAACATCTTAGTACAAGAGATAAGTCAGTCTTGTTGGCTTAGTAGCACTCTAATGTACCAAATTTTTCAGAAATGAAATGTGTCTCAAGAGTCATGTGTGTGGAAATAAGTTAAATTCACAGATTCTTACTAAATGATAATTGGAATATGTATTTGAATATGTACAAATGTAAAAAAACATGACTAGAAGTTATGGTTTTTAAACAGGTTGTTTCAAAGATATGTTGCCCCCTTTTTGTTGTACTTGCTTGCACAACAATTCAAATTTCCTCTTCTGAGCAAGCCTGGCTTTCTTCTCAGCAAGCTGCACAGCCATATTTGTTTTACGTTGACTCTGCAGCTGAACAGCATCCATTGCTAACTTTTTCTTTTTGCTGATAATTCCTTTTCTTTTCCTCTCAATTTCTTTGGTATAACTTTTTTTTGATGTCCTAAGATTTTGGCAGAGGTTGGCATCAACTGCTTCTTGCAAAAAAATTTCTTTACTGAAGAAATTAACTGCAGACTTACCCTGTGCTTTAAGTTTATACTATAGTTTGTATAGCTGAATAGGTTTCAATGTTCATTTTTCCTGATTTTATATCTATGATTTCAGCCATCATGCTGAAAGAACTTTCAACCTGTGGACCATGAAAGCATGATATCAAGGCTTTTACTATTTTAGATAACATAGTGTGCTTGTAGAGGTTAAACACCTTTGCCCACCATGCATCAATTTTTACAAAGTTTCCAACTTCATCAACAGGAGATGGAAGTCATGAATTCAAACTGATACTGGTGAATTTCTAGAGCGTAGCTTTCCATTTCCTCTGAATTCAATATATTTGAAAGGAACTGTGGAAGTTTTTCAGTCTTTTTTAAAGTTAGATTATGTCCCCTTGTAGAAGGATCAACAGCTGATATGTACATTAAAAGATCACTACATAATGGTAGTGTCTTTTGCATGTATTTTGCATGCTGAATATAAGCTTCAAGCAGCCTGGCTTAAAAAAATTTCCCCACAATGTCATTTGATTTGCTTTCTAAAATAATGTTCTTGATCCAAGAATATTTCACAAGTTTGCCTTTCAGTATCTCTTGTTTTAAGAAACAAGCTAAGAAATCCAAGAATAGTTGTTTCTGCTCATTAAAAACTTTATGAATTAATCGCTCCTTTGTTTGAAATAAACATATGTATTTTTTCAAAAGAGGTAGAGCTGCAACATAAAAATTTAATATAAGCAAAGTTTTCTTTGAGCTTTCAAATAATTTTGCAACAATTCTAGATTTCCATTTTCTACCATCTTCTGTTAGATTCCCCCCCTCCCCCGTAATTTCTTCCAAAGCTCCTGGAATTTTAACTTTTTCTTTCTTTACATATTTTGTTTATGACATCCATGTATATTGGTCCTTCATTAGGCTGGAGAAACCCATAATACAGGAGCAAAAGGGCATCATGGATATGTAAACTGTTAATGCCACATGATAGAATAACAACCACCTGTGTTGCACCATGTTCTTAATTTCAGTGAATTTCAGCCCTTTAATTTCACAAATTTCAGCAAAGGCTTCAGGTTGATCTGCCGACCATTTAAAGTTATTGAATAAGTCAATAAAGTATTTCTCAATGTAAGCTTAAAATGGTTTGCAAAATTTTTTATTTGCATTGTGAATATGGTGACATGAATCTCCTTCAATGTCAAGCAAGTGGGAAGATTTTCTCTGCCAAATTCTTGTTTTTTAACCATGTTTTGGGGCCGCTCATGACACATTCTTTCCACTTAGCTTTCAAACAAGCAAAACAAATTCCTCCTCAGAAAGAAGGATAAAAAACAAACAAAAAAAAAACCGCAAAGCTGCGTCACAAACTTTGTTTAGAGGCTTCGGGCCGACGTAATACAGGCCCGAAGCCGTGCTTTTTTTTTTTTCACTTAGCTTTCAAACATGCAAAACACATTTTTCCTTAGGAAAAAAAGAAAGGAAAGAAACAGGGTTGCGTCACGAACTTTGTTCAGAGGCTTCGGGCCGACGCAATTCCAGGCCACAGCGAAAGAAGCACGTCCGACCCAACGTAATTCCGTATCACGGCAAAAGAAGCACGCCAAGCCTACGTAATTCCGGCGTGGCGCCGTGCTTCCTTTCCACTTAGCTTTCAAACAAGCAAAACAAATTCCTCCTCTTCAGAAAAAAAAACAAACAAATAGGTGCGTCACGAAGTTGGTTCAGAGGCATCGGGCAGACGCAATTCCGGGTCACAGCGAAAGAAGCACGTCCGAGCCAACGTAATTCCGTATCACGGCAAAAGAAGCACGCCAGGCCAACGTAATTCCGGCGTGGTGCCGTGCTTCCTTTCCACTTGGCTTTCAAACAAGCAAAACAAATTCCTTCTGGGGGGGGGGGGATTTAAGAAAAGTAAGCTGCGTCACGAACTTTATTCAGATGCTTCAGGCCGACTTAATCCCGGGCCACAGCGAAAGAAAAGCACGCAGGGCCGACGCAATAACGGGTCACGGCGAAAGAAGCACGCGCCGGGCTTATGCAATCCTGGCTCCGTGCTTTTTTTTTTTTCACACTTCTAAATGAGCAAAACAAATTTCGCCACCTCAAAAAAAAAAAAAAAAAAAAAAAGATACAGAGGGCTGTGTTACGAACTTTGTTCAGAGGCTTTTACATCAATTATTTACAAACCCATTAAAACTTTCTTAATAACAGCGAAAATCTGAATATCCATAATTTTTTTTTTTTTTGTTAGTCACCCGTAATCCCGGGGAAATCCGAAATAATTACGGAGATTCCGTAATCTCTGTGCGTCCTTCGTAGAAAGAGGATTCACGAGAGCTTCGATTCTCGAACGATCTCAGAAAAGCGGGAACGCATTCGGATACATCGCAAATTACAAGAGAGAGTTCCTGGCGATTACGTCACGGATAGAATGCAGAGTGGCGATTTCCCGCAAGACACGGAATGGCTGTTTCGTGGGCTGCGGCATTTTCCCCTAAAGCACGAAGTAGGCGGAGCTTCCACCCTTCGCGCTTCGAAGCTCAAGTGACTGAGATCCCACCCATTGTTGACAGTAAGGCCGCGGGTGGCCTAGTGGGCAATGTTCGTGACTGCCACGGAAAGGGCCTCGGGTTCGATCCCAGCAGGTACGAACGCTCGATACATTAAATATCCGCCGTGCGTCGGATGGGCACGTTAAGCCGTCGGACCCCGGGTACTGGCACCCCGGTAATAAATAAGGGAGTCTTCCTCCCCTTTCTACTTCGCTTCCGTGCCACTTTCCTATCGGGCGCTCTAGCCCAAATCTCCTAGTTTCCTATTTCTGAGGGTTGTTTAAGACCTGGAGTCAGACACTCCCTTCCTAAAATCCTCTACATATGATCATGATCATTGCTGACAGCAGAGCAGTAAACGAATTGAGCTCCTGACTCCTACCTGCAACATTTCTTCTTGCTCCCCAGCGCTTGCTCCAAAAACAACGCTTTCAGCTAGAAAGCGCTTAGTTCTTTTACTCCACAAAAAAGCGGAATCGCGGAATTCCGCTTTTTCAAGGATTTTTCTATAGAACGACGACCCCCCCCCCTAAAAATTCTGAAAAATTTCTCTTATTTTTGCAATGACCTCGAGGATGACCAAAATGATGCCGAAAAAAAGCGGAATTCCGCGAATTCGCGGAAGAATCTCGTGTATGGTTGTGTAAAGCTCATTTAGTTTTTTCTTTGGCACAGTACGTACGAAACGTTTCTCTATCATAAATTCACCGTCGGCAATTACAAACCCTTAAATAAAAAAACCCCACAAAATAAAAATTAAAAAAAAAAAAAACGAAGGGTAGCTAGCCGCTGAAGTAATAAAGTGTTTTTCTTTTCTAATTTTATGAGTTTGCATTTTGGGTTATAAAATTGATTTCACATAAAAGCCACTTTAAAAAAATTTCGTAGCAGTTGAACATTTCTCATCGTACTTTTGCGCGGATACGTTAACAGTAAATTTTTTTTTTTTTTTTTCAAAAACTGACCTTTCGCTCTGAATATGAAATTATTTACTCTAAATAAAATTGATTTCCACAAACAATAACGCGAATTTTAATGTTAATACTTTTAAATTTTATATTAGCTAATTAAATCACAAAACGTAACGTGAATCTGTGTTAAAACAATATTGAGTTCGAACAGTGATCAGAACATGTTTACTATAGCAGCTCGTATAACAATTTCTAATCGTGAAACCTTGGGCAGCCGATACTGAATTTGTTTGGTAAAAACTACTGTCATGAGATTTCACGCATATCGCAGCAGCGTTCCTTAAGTCGAAAATAATTTTCTCTTATCATTCTCGTGAATTCTGACTGGCGCTTATACTACCGTCTGAGGCCTGCATTAATCATTTTTCAGCAACATATTTTTACTTCATACGATGACAGCTTGAAAAGAAGAGAACCATGTCTACGGGGCGAAAAAGTGCGGTAAACGTCGCACTGTTGACACATCACTCACTACGTCTTCCGTTATCTAGCAATAACAAGGATAAGTATAACTTAAGAGATCTGTTCCATATTTACATTAACAAGTAGCATGTTCAACAAATAACGAGATACTGCTGAGCCAATTGGAACAGGAAGAGATACAGATCAGATTACACTAAGGAACTACAGGAAGGTACTGATACGGCAGAAGCTCAGTGGTCAATGGATAACGCTTCTAACACATCTTTACTGAAGTAAACGAAGGTCAATTGAAGTACACACCCCGAAATGGCTATACAAGAATGTGAAGAATTGGTAAGTTCAAATACTTTTGCTGCCTACCACCCATCTTAAGTGTTTGATGATTCTGTAAAACGATCGTACCCATAATCGAAATGTTATGAACTTATCTATTATATCTTTTCGAGGCAAAGTGTGAGAATGTACCATTTTACACTCCACATAACATCTACCAGACTTCTTTTGTTTGTCAACTTTTGAGGGAGACACGCAAAACACTAACGCCCTATAGCGTTTCTGAAAACTGAGGTTTCAGTTTCTGTATTGAACGAAGATTCCAAATATTGTTCTGGAGGAACAGTTTGTCAAATTCGACGTTCGGATGAAAAGGCACCACAGCAAGCATTCGCTAGGTCAGTACTGTGGGTTTATCCTGTTTTTGTTTGTTTTTAACGTTGTTTTATCGTTTATCAAGGCGCAATATTAATGTTTTTAGGAAGCCAAAAAAAATTAAACCGATTCAATATTTCGCACGTAGGAGATAATCCTCTCCCCTCCCCATTTCGGTGAAATTTAAGTATTTTCGTTAGCAACTGTTACTACGGGGTTAAACTTATTAAGAATTACCAACATCGGAACTTTTACACGAACATTAGTCTGAACTTGCGGCAGGTTAACTAAAAGATCTGGTATGTTTGAGCGTTTTTAATATAATCAGTACATCTGATTGACCTTTCTTGTTAATAATCCTATGACATATGCAGCTTCTTAAAGTATTTTACATAGATCAACAAACGCTACTTGATGATATGCACCCCCCCCCCTCCCGCGATAATCATGCATGTTGCGGTCGATACGAACCAGTAGGTATCATTAGCACATCACTTTGACGAGAATGATGAAAAATGTTATATACATTTCCACCATTGTGCCTGCTGACAGTTTTTTTTACATATGTACAGGAAGTTTTTTTATACCTAACACATCAGAGCTCTGTGCTACAAAATAATCAAGTGAACAAATCTAAAAAATGGATGCTTCAGTTAAACATTTGTAGTACTTGTTAAGAATACTTTAATACTGGCATCAACAGACTAAGTCACCAGTGAAATAAATTTTACACAAGGGCCAAATAATTTTATAATTGCATTACTACCAACCAAATTTTTAATTTTACATACCGCAGGTAAACACGTTCACTGATTGGCATATCTGGTTTTGTATGAAATTAGCAAAGGCGTAACTAGGTGCGGCAGATGGAGAAGCTGAAGAGAGGGTGCAAAAATCACTGCTTAAAATTAAAATTGAAACTTGAACACCAGCTTTTGGTACACTTAACATTCCGATTTCTTCCTCAAAATGTTGAGGGGATGCTAGTTGCTCACATTCAGAAATGAAGGAGTGGTTCTACAGTTCGTCCAACTAAAGATGAACCACAGACAGCCTTTGTCAACAACAAACGGCGCCCGAGTTTTTTCTTTAGTTGGATGGATGAGAATGTAATTTCTCTTTAGTTCGATGGATAAGATAAGAATGCGGTTCACACTAATGAAAATCTTCTGGAGAATAGCATATTTAAGGAAAATGAAATAATAATTAACTCAACACTACTTTTTGGCACTGAGTGGAATAATTTAAATTTATTAAGTCCCACACTTGACGAGCTGAGCATATTCTGGATGCCTCGGTGACTGCACAGTCAGGAGTAAGTTTCTGACCAGCTATCCAAGCTGGACCAGTTTAAGTCTCAAATGGGGGCATGGGTGATGAGTATATACACTGAAGAGCAATTGAATTAGAGACAGCTGGCGTTACACAAATGTGGTGCTGAGGGCGGCCCTGTAAACGGAAACGACATGACGTATGCAGCGATCCGACAATACAAGGAGTGATGCGACGGGAATCAGTAAGAGTCTGACGGAGTATGGGTAAGACGCAGGATCTAAGCGCATTTGATCGTGGGCAAATTGTCGGGGCCCGATGAATGGGTCACTCCATCTCAGAAGTAGTGCAGACACTGGGATTTTCATGAGCTACTGTGTCACAGGTGCACCGTGAGTACACCGAATCCGGTAAAACCATCCCTGCAAGAGCCAACTGCCACGAACAACAGCGTGGATGAGCGGGGTCATCGTCGGCTAGCTCGCATTGTAACAGCGGATAGACGGGCCACAGTGCAAGAAATCACTCTGCAATTTAACGCTGGTGCACAAAAACGTGTAAGCAGCCACACCATCCAGAACCATCTCCTTGCTATGGGGTACAGAAGCCATCGTCCCACGAGGGTACCGCTGCTGACCGCACATCACAGGACGCAAAGATTAGCATGGGTGCGGGAACATCGCCACTGGACCCTAGACATGTGGAAAAATGTTGCCTGGACTGATGAGTCGAGATTCACGTTGGTACATGCGGATGGCAGGATACGAGTACGGCACAAACCAGATGAAGCGATGGATCCTTCTTGCCAGCAGGGTACTCTTCAAGCTAGTGGGGGTGACATTTTCGTCTGGGGGGGACTGTTTACGTGGACTGAAATGGGACCCCTGGTACGTGTGACATCGTCACCGGGATATCCTGGACAACCATTTGCTCCCGTTTGTGCGTCTTCAACATCCCACTGGGGACCTCATCTTGCAACAAGACAATGCACCGTGCCATTGGTCCCGAATTGTATCCGAATGGTTGGATGAACACTCCACCAACATGACCTCGCTTCCTTGGCCAGCTAGGTCACCTGACCTCAATCCCATCTAGCACATCTGGGATGCCATCGAGAGAGATGTTCGAGGCTCTGACCCCCTCCATAAATTCTTCGTAAACTGTGGGAGCTTGTTCAGGGGTTGTGGATCTGTATGGCTTCCCAACGCTTCCGGTGTCTTGTCAAGACGAATCGTCGCCGTCGTCAGGGCGAAAGGTGGTGCTACACGTTACTAGACAGGTATCTCTAATTCAATTGCTCTTCAGTGTGTGTGTGTGTGTGTGCACAAAATAATAATATATGCATTAGACAGTTACTTATATACATTGACACACATGAAAGAAATGAAGTTAAAACCCTAGTATAAAGGGAAGTACAAAAGTAAAATGATATGATATATGGAAAAAATTCAAAAAAATTAACTCTCTAGGAACTACCCGTAAAAAGAGAGCATTACCTGTTAAATTAGACTGTTCTCCTTAGGGGAACACCAGCCTAAGGGTGACCTTTCGAAACAGGAAACCGGTTTGTAATATACAAAAACTGCCTGTGTGTCCCCTAGGTCACCGGATTGCAATGATGAATCAATTTGAACGAAATCAATGACAAAACAAATGAACGAAAGACGAAATGTACAGAAATATTGAGCAGTAAAAAATCAAAATTGTCCAACCTCCTTACCTTTCAGCAGTTACAAGTATCCGAAAAGAACGATCCAACAGATAAGGATCAGCATGTCCTCCCATCCCCCTGACCGCTCAAACTGAAAATGCTAGACACGCAATCCCACAGGATAACCCACAGAGGAGTATTGGTTACGGTTAAAGTGACAGTAAGTGTAGAAACGACAAAGTATTAATTGGAAATCTTCAGCAACATGTGACCCACCATGTGGCACTTGCAAAAAAAGAAAATAGTTTAATATTGTAAGGTCATTTTTGTTAGTGATGTGCCAAATATTTACAGCTGAATGTTTGCCAAAAAATCGCCTAGTTACCTCACTATTCAACAATTGACAAAAAACCCTTAGCAGAAACCTTTGAGGTTAGTTATTAGACAAAAATGTCTTAAATACTTTTCTCAAGTTTGTTAACAAAACCTCTGAGTTATTACATATTTGAATACTTCTACAAAACGTAGAAATTATTAAATTTCTCAGTACATTTTTTGATATATGAATTATAGTGGATATAGTAGTTTACATTGAAGTTATAGTTACGTCTTTTGTCATATATTGATACAACCAGCGAATCCTTGTGTGATTCTGGTTTTGAATAACTTTACTGTTCATATATTGAGTTTTACTATGCTGTTTTAGGAATATTGGTTGAAAAATTGTTATTGCTTTTGTATCTTCTTAAATAGTGTATATATATCATCATCATCATCATTGTCAACCATTATCAATCCACTGCTGGACGAAGGTCTCCCCAAGTTTCCTCCACAACGGTCTGTCTTGTGCCAGTCTCCTCCATGTCACCCCTGCATACTTTCGAATTTCATCCACCCATCTCCCATGTGGTCTTCTTCTGGGTCTTTTCCTGTCCCTTGGAATCCAATCTAAAATTTCGGCTGTCCATCGATGATCTGTCCTTCTGGCAGTATGTCCAGCCCATTGCCATTTCAGGGATTTAACTCTGATCATGATGTCTTCCACTCTTGTCATTTTTCGGATCCACGAGTTCCTCTTCTTATCTCTCCTGGTTACACCAAGCATGCACCTCTCCATGCTTCTTTGAGTTGTCTGCAGCCTTTGTATGTCTCTTTTAGTTAAGGTCCACGTCTCTGCACCATACGTAAGCACTGGAAGGATGCATTGATCAAACATTTTTCTTTCAAGACATAATGGCATATTACTCTTGAAAATTATGCTGTTTCTTCCAAAAGCTCTCCAGGCAAGTTTTGTACGCCGATTAATTTCTTCATCAATGTGACCCTCACTTGATATCTGCTGTCCAAGATAAACGTACGTGTCTGTTATCTCCAGCTTTTCTCCGTCAATCGATAAATCTTCATTTCTTGTAAAAGCATTGAACATCACTTTTGTCTTCTGAAAGTTCATTTTTAATCCCACTTCTTTACTCTTGTCCGCAAGTTCCTGGATCATACTCTGCAGCTCTGATGGGGTAGTTGCAAAAATGACTACGTCATCAGCAAAACGAAGGTGGGTTAGATAATCTCCATTAATCTTTATCCCTTTGTTTTCCCAGCTCAGCGACTGAAAAACACCCTCCAATGTGGCATTGAAGAGCTTCGGAGATATGGTGTCACCTTGTCTCACTCCCTTTCCAATTTTTACGTGTGTTGTATTTTCAAACAGCCTAATCTTTGCACTTGCATTTTCATAGATGTTATTAATAATATTAATGTATGCATCTTCAATACCGCAGGTTTTCAGAGCCATTGGAACTGCTGATGGTTTCACCGAATCAAAGGCTTTTTCATAATCGATAAAAGCCATGCACAATGGAAGTTCATATTCCCTCGCTCTTTCAATTAGTTCTCTCATCACGTGGATATGATCTATTGTGCTGTAGCCACTCCTGAATCCAGCTTGTTCTCTCGGTTGAGCCATGTCCAGTGTTACCTTCAAGCGGTGTGAAAGAACTTTAGTGAAGATTTTATAAACTACTGATAGGAGGCTGATAGGTCTGTAGTTTCCGAGATCCTCAATGTCACCTTTCTTATGTAGCAGGATCATTGTAGCGGTGTTCCAATCCTCAGGAATCTTTCCTTCATTAAGGCATCGAGTGAAAATTTGGGCGAGTACTGTTTCGATTTCTCCACTTGCTTCTTGTATGATGTCTACAGTAATTCCATCTTCTCCTGGAGCTTTTCCTCGCTTCATGTTCTTGATTGCATGTGCAACTTCTGCTGGAAGGACTGGAGGAACTCTGGTACTGGTATCTTTCATGATGTCTGGAGTGCATATATCATCCCTTTCATATAATTTGGAGTAGAAATCTTTCACTCTTGTCAAAATTTCGCCTCTATTTCTTGTTACAGAACCATCTTCTTTTCTCAGTGCCATAATCTGTTTTCTTCCCTTACTGAGATGTCCCTTTGCTATCTTTAGGCTTTGGTTGTTTTCAATTGCTTTCCTCACTAGTTCACAGTTGAATTTCCTTACGTCTTCAGTGATACTTTTTCTTACTGTCTTGCATAGCTCTATATATTCCACTTTGGAAGTCACATCTTTAGTTGTCCTCATCTCTCTTCTTTTTTGCATCAACATTTTGGTTTTTCCTGATAATTTGTTTATATATATATATATATATATATATATCATCATCATCATTGTCAACCATTATCAATCCACTGCTGGACGAAGGTCTCCCCAAGTTTCCTCCACAACGGTCTGTCTTGTGCCAGTCTCCTCCATGTCACCCCTGCATACTTTCGAATTTCATCCACCCATCTCCCATGTGGTCTTCTTCTGGGTCTTTTCCTGTCCCTTGGAATCCAATCTAAAATTTCGGCTGTCCATCGATGATCTGTCCTTCTGGCAGTATGTCCAGCCCATTGCCATTTCAGGGATTTAACTCTGATCATGATGTCTTCCACTCTTGTCATTTTTCGGATCCACGAGTTCCTCTTCTTATCTCTCCTGGTTACACCAAGTATGCACCTCTCCATGCTTCTTTGAGTTGTCTGCAGCCTTTGTATGTCTCTTTTAGTTAAGGTCCACGTCTCTGCACCATACATAAGCACTGGAAGGATGCATTGATCAAACACTTTTCTTTTAAGACATAATGGCATATTGCTCTTGAAAATTATGCTGTTTCTTCCAAAAGTTCTCCAGGCAAGTTTTGTATGCCGATTAATTTCTTCATCAATGTGACCCTCACTTGATATCTGCTGTCCAAGATAAACGTACGTGTCTGTTATCTCCAGCTTTTCTCCATCAATCGATAAATCTTCATTTCTTGTAAAAGCATTGAACATCACTTTTGTCTTCTGAAAGTTCATTTTTAATCCCACTTCTTTACTCTTGTCAGCAAGTTCCTGGATCATACTCTGCAGCTCTGATGGGCTAGTTGCAAAAATGACTACGTCATCAGCAAAACGAAGGTGGGTTAGATAATCTCCATTAATCTTTATCCCCTTGTTTTCCCAGCTCAGCGACTGAAAAACACCCTCCAATGTGGCATTAAAGAGCTTCGGAGATATGGTGTCACCTTGTCTCACTCCCTTTCCAATTTTTATGTGTGTTGTATTTTCAAACAGCTTAATCTTTGCACTTGCATTTTCATAGATGTTATTAATAATATTAATGTATGCATCTTCAATACCGCAGGTTTTCAGAGCCATTGTAACTGCTGATGGTTTCACCGAATCAAAGGCTTTTTCATAATCGATAAAAGCCATGCACAATGGAAGTTCATATTCTTTTGCTCTTTCAATTAGTTCTCTCAGCACATGGATATGATCTATTGTGCTGTAGCCACTCCTGAATCCAGCTTGTTCTCTCGGTTGAGCCATGTCCAGTGTTACCTTCAAGCGGTGTGAAAGAACTTTAGTGAAGATTCTTATATATATATATATCATCATTGTCAACCATTATCAATCCACTGCTGGACAAAGGTCTCCCCAAGTTTCCTCCACAACGGTCTGTCTTGTGCCAGTCGCCTCCATGTCATTCACGCATACTTTCAAATTTCATCCACCCATCTTCCATGTAGTCTTCTTCTGGGTCTTTTCCTGTCCCTTGGAATCCAATCTAAAATTTCGGCTGTCCATCGATGGTCTGTCCTGGCAGTATGTCCAGCCCATTGCCATTTCAGGGATTTAACTCTGATCATGATGTCTTCCACTCTTGTCATTTTTCGGATCCACGAGTTCCTCTTCTTATCTCTCCTGGTTACACCAAGTATGCACCTCTCCATGCTACTTTGAGTTGTCTGCAGCCTTTGTATGTCTCTTTTAATTAAGGTCCACGTCTCTGCACCATACGTAAGCACTGGAAGGATGCATTGATCAAACACTTTTCTTTTAAGACATAATGGCATATTGCTCTTGAAAATTATGCCGTTTCTTCCAAAAGTTCTCCAGGCAAGTTTTGTATGCCGATTAATTTCTTCATCAATGTGACCCTCACTTGATATCTGCTGTCCAAGATAAACGTACGTGTCTGTTATCTCCAGCTTTTCTCCATCAATCGATAAATCTTCATTTCTTGTAAAACCATTGAATATCACTTTTGTCTTCTGAAAGTTCATTTTAAATCCCACTTCTTTACTCTCGTCAGCAAGTTCTTAAATCATACTCTGCAGCTCTGATGGGGTAGTTGCAAAAATGACTACGTCATCAGCAAAACGAAGGTGGGTTAGATAATCTCCATTAATCTTTATCCCTTTGTTTTCCCAGTTCAGTGATTGAAAGACATTTTCCAATGTGGCATTAAAGAGCTTCGGAGATATGGTGTCACCTTGTCTCACTCCTTTTTCAATTTTTATGGGTGTTGTATTTTCAAACAGCTGAATCTTTGCACTTGCATTTTCATAGATGTTATTAATAATATTAATGTACGCATCTTCAATACCGCAGGATTTCAGAGCCATTGTAACTGCTGATGGTTTCACCAAATCAAAGGCTTTTTCATAATCGATAAAAGCCATGCACAATGGAAGTTCATATTCCCTCGCTCTTTCAATTAGTTTTCTCAGTATGTGGATATGATCTATTGTGCTGTAGCCACTCTTGAATCCAGCTTGTTCTCTCGGTTGAGCCATGTCCAGTGTCACCTTTAAGCGGTGTGAAAGAACTTTAGTGAAGATTTTATAAACCACTGATAGGAGGCTGATAGGTCTGTAGTTCCCGTGATCCTCAATGTCACCTTTTTTATGTAGCAAGATCATTGTAGCGTTGTTCCTATTGTCAGGAATATTCCCTTCATTAAAGCATGGAGTGAAATTTTGGGTGAGTACTGTTTCGATTTCTCCACTTGCTTCTTGTATGATGTCTACAGTAATTCCATCTTCTCCTGGAGCTTTCCCCCCATTTCATGTTCTTGATTGCATGTGCAACTTCTGCTGGGAGGACTGAAAGAACTCTGGTACTGGTACCTTTCATGATGTCTGGAGTACATGTATCATCCCTTTTATATAATTTGGAGTAGAAATCTTTCACTCTTGCATATTCCACTTTGGAAGTCACATCTTCTTTAGTTGTCCTCATCTCTCTTCTCTTTTTGCATCAACATTTTGGTTTTTCCTGATAATTTGTTCACATGCAACTTGTTCTTAGACCCAGCTAATTTTGTTGCTGTTTCCATAAGAGCTTTGGTTACTTTTCTGTTAACTTCAGAAATATCCACTTCTGATGTTAGGCCTTCTAAAGCAGAGAATCTGTTTTTCAGTTCCAACTTGAAGGTATTATGGTGTTTTTTAAGGTTGGTTATGTCAATACATTTTGTTTGTCTTATGAGCTTGCTACGTTCGAGTTTAGTGTTGAGGTGCATCTTACATCTCGCCAATCTGTAGTCACTACCTGTGTTGAACTTGTTTAGCACACTGCAGTCTTCTGTGACAAATTTTTTGTTACACATAATAAAGTCAATTTCACTTGTCGTCCCATTTGGATGTCTCCACGTCCATTTCCTGTGTGGCTTTTTCTTGAAAAAGAAGTTCAAAATGAAAAACCCTTCTGCCTCTGCAAACTCAATGAGAGTATTTCCACGCTGGTTTCTGTTGCCGTGACCGACTTTACCTACTGAAGTTTCATTCTGTTGCCGTTGCCCTATTTTTGCATTGAAATCTCCCATAATTATCTTCAAATGCTGCTTACCTTTATTATTTAGATGACGAATTTTCTCATAAAATTTTTCAATTTCTTCTTCAGTATGACTTGTGGTGGGTGCATAAGTTTGAATAATCTGAGCCTGGTATCTTCTCGAGAGTTGGAAAACGAGTCGTGCAGCTCTGTCAGAGGAACTTTCAACTTCTACAACTTTATTCTTCAGTTTCTTGTTTATTATAAATCCAACACCACTAGTTCTGCCAGTATCAGTCCCATGATAATAGAAGAGATGTCCACTTTTCAGTTCAATGAGATCTCCTTTTCTCCTTACCTCACTTAGCCCGTCCCACTTGATCCTTTGTAGTTCCTCTTCCAACTCAGGAAGCCTTAAATCAGAAGATAGGGAGCGTCCATTATACTTAGCCAAGGTCAGCATCAGATGGCAGCCTAGTCCGGTCCTCCGGGGATTCTTAGCACCCTCTGCCTTCTGTCGCGCTGGCCGCTGCTTTGGCCAGGTACATTCCAGCTGCCGGAGACTGAGGGCCAAGATTTAAGTTGTGGAGTCATTTTGGAGGGGTTTGGCCATAACTCACCACGCTGGCCCAGCGGGTTGGTGAGTGTGGGATATTATTTCCTCTAATCCCGATGGTATAGTTATACCACTATTGGCGGTCGTCAGAGCCCCTTTAGTGGGAACAGGATGTACCACGAGAAGGCGGGGTTGACATTTGTCAAGGAGAGGCTCTGATGTTATGCATCACCTGACCTTACATATATATGGGATGTAAGGTCAGGTGATGCGTAACATCACAGCCTCTCCTTGACAAATGTCAACCCCGCCTTCTCGTGCACAAGACAGATAGTTGGTATCAATAATAAGAGCCTAATTCACATTTGCAAACTACACTGCTGTCCACCCAAAATGCAACACCAAGAAGGACACGAGATAGCAAAGCCAGATTTACTGGACACATAACAACAGATACAAGGATGAAACGATTGAGCTTACAGGCCCGTGCGACTTGCGGAACATGCAGACATCAATAGTTCGTGTGGCCCCCATGGCTGGCAATAACTGCAGCTACATGCCGCGGCATCGAACGAAAGAGGCTTTGGATGTGGGCTTGGGGTATGTCAGTCCAGGCTGCTTCTACACGTTGCCACAGTTCATCAGGCGCAGCCGCGGTTGGTGATTGCCGGGCCACTGGGTTGCCAATCAGCGACCAGACGTGTTTGATGGGTGACATATAGAGAGAACAGGCGGGCCACGACAGCAATGATACCTGGTGGGCCGTGAAGAATAGTTTCACGATGCGTGCCACGTGCGGGCGCGCATTGTCCCTTTGAAATGTGGCCGCTGGCAGGTAAGGGAGGACTACAGGCTCCAAAACGTCGGAGATGTAGCGGTGGCTGTTGAGTGTACCGGCGATGCGTACCAGAGGGGTGCGGGTGTCACATCTGATTGCGCCCCAAACCATAACGGCAGGCGACGGACCGGTATGGCGATGCATAATACAGGCGTCATACACTCTCTCGCCGCGGTGCCGCCGCACGCGGATCCGACCATCGTAGTGTTGCAGGCAGAAGGGCGATTCGTTGGAGAAGGCAATGTCATGCCATTCCGTAGTCCAGGTGCGGCGTTCAATGGCCCACTGCCACCGCACTTGCCGGTGGTGTAACGTCAATGGTAATCGGAGCAATGGGTGCCGTGCGACAAGTCCCCGCTCCTGCAGACGACGTCGAACGGTACGTGCTGACACAGGTTGTTGCGCAACATACCACAATTCCTGCGCTAACGTTCGTGATGTGACGGTGCAAGCCGTCAAGGCCCGCTGCACAACATCCCAGTCCTATCGTTCGGTGGTGTGCAGCAGCTGTGGCAATCGCTCACGTCGGTCCGCCTGTCCCTCCTGCACCCACCGAATCCATACTCGCCTCACTGTGGCTGGATGTCGTCCCACATGGGCGCCGATGTCTTGACGGTACGATAAACCGCTGTCGCGATAAGCCACTATTCGTCCTCTGTCGAACTCCGAAACGTGCTGGAATAACTGCCGTATTTTGCGACGAGGCATCAGGAAGCTTCCCATGCACAGGTCCGGCAGCACAACACTTTCACTACTTACACCATGCCTTCTGTGCACCCTTCTTATAGTACTTCTAGGTGGCGTGCCGGGCGCACACAATTTGTATATGCTAATCGTTTGCATGTCCTCTCGCGGGCAACGCATGCTGCGAATTTCAGGCCAATCGGATGCTTCCTTCTCTCTGTTGCATTTTGGGTGGCCAGCAGTGTACGAGAACTGGTGGACCAAGAAGTACGAGCCAGAACTACAACTTCCAACACAGTGAGAACCGAACGAACTCTTTCACATGGACAGACATTTTTAAATCTTAGTGACGTTAATCTTACTGATATCCAAAAAACAGCATTACAGTGGGGACCAAAGTTTGCATACCCGAAAAAATAACTGTTGCCACACCATATTATTCCACAAGTGGAGAATATTCTGTTAAAACTTCCGGAGGCGGAAAGGGAATATGCACGGCAAAAAATTTCTAGAATTTTCACTGACCAGCGTACTAGGCTCCATGACCTTTTTGCTGAAGAAAAAACTCAACTAAAGCAATTGCACAGGAGCCCTGATATCGTTATATTACAGGGGGACAAAACTTCTCAACTAGTTCTAATGAATAAACCTGATTATACCGAAAAAATGCTGCAGGCTATAGAAGTTATTCCCCACCAAGTCTTACCAAGGGACCCCACTCAAGCTAAGATAGCTTCATTAAGGGCTTTGAAGAAAAATAATTCGTTTCCCGATATTATCGAGCAGACTTTCCATATACCACCGGGACCCGCAGTTCCTACTATCTTCGGCAAACTGAAATTACATAAACAGGGAAATCCAGTTAGACCCCTGGTCTCCAGTCAATCTAGCCCTATTAGACCATTTGAGACTAAATTAACGAAATACCTTTCCGGTTTTGTTTAAGATTCTATCTTTTTGAATATGTTTATAATATTCTATCTACACAGTTGGAAATACTACCCAAGTAATTAATCAGTTAAAATCATTATCCAACCTTGGTAACACTCCTTTTAAACTAGTATCACTAGATATCATTAATTTATTACCAAATGTACCTATAGATGAAACCCATGGTATTGTTGAATAAAACTTACGAGTTCAAGGCACACACAAAGTGAAATTACTGCAATAATGAACGCTTTAGGACTTATCAGGAAACGCAGTTATTTCTAATTTCAGGATGTTTACTACCAACAAACAGATGGGGCAGCCAAGGGATCACCCCTATCAGCACTACTTGCTGAGTTCTTCTTACAACAACTGGAAGAAAATTTCTTAAAAAGCGCTCCAATTAAACCACTATATTACTGTTGATATGTTGATGACATTCTGATTATTTGGCCACACAATGTTTCTGAACTTATAACTTTCATTGATGATTTTTCTGCGGTTTCTCCCTCAATCAACTTCACATATGAAATTGAAAAAAAAAAACCCCATAAATTACCATATTTGGATATTCTAATCTAATCTCTCATTCATCTAATGATGATCATCCATTATTTTTCAGTGTTTATCGAAAACCGTCCAGCACCCCACAGACTATTCCATTTGCATCAGCCCACCCAATTAGTCATAAATTAGCTTCTAACAGATTTCAAATTCGACAAGCTTACACTCACTCATCTGATCGAAGACTTCGCCTTCAAGAAATTGAATATGTTTATAATATTTCTGCTAATAATGGATACCCAACATACCTCGTTAACAAGGTGCATTCGCAGGTTAAACAAACTTGTGCAATAACATTACGTGAATACCCCCTGAAACAGTATGTATCTTCACTTGACTATTACCCGGCTGTTACCGTCCCTTTGGAAAATATTTGTAATCGTTTTCATATAGGATTTGGACTGCGTACTACTAATCTAGTTACATTAATCAAGAAGGATAGGGAAAAACCTCCTCAGGAACAGAAATGGGGTACATATTACATTCCACTTCTTGATAATACAGGTCAATGTTCCTCAAGCTACATAGGATCTACAGTTAGAAATCTCAAGTGCCGTCTACGGGAACACAAATATAACACACAGACCGCACAACAAAATACTGCCTTATCATGTAATGCCTAAAATGGAACTCATATTCCAGATTGAGACAACGCAAAAATTAGTGCAACCCCAAGGTCTAAATCACCAATTCTTACGACCGCAACCATCTTAATATTGAAACACCGAGACAACTGTTGCAATGACTATGTGCCTTATGACATACCTTCTGCCTGGAGAAACTTATTATAAAGTTACATATTATACCATGGTTAAAACTGTCTATGTCACTTGGTCACGTAATTAACATTTTCCCACGATTCCCCAAGTAACATGTTCTTGCACATATATATACCGTGCTGGCCTTCATATCTTTATACTACATCTGATAATGGACTAAAGTAGTTCGAAAGTACTAATGTTTTTATCTTATATCATCATCATCATTGTCAACCATTATCAATCCACTGCTGGACGAAGGTCTCCCCAAGTTTCCTCCACAACGGTCTGTCTTGTGCCAGTCTCCTTCCATGTCACTCCCGCATACTTTCGAATTTCATCCACCCATCTTCCATGTGGTCTTCTTCTGGGTCTTTTCCTGTCCCTTGGAATCCAATCCAAAATTTCGGCTGTCCTTCGATGGTCTGTCCTTCTGGCAGTATGTCCAGCCCATTGCCATTTCAGGGATTTAACTCTGATCATGATGTCTTCCACTCTTGTCATTTTTCGGATCCACAAGTTCCTCTTCTTATCTCTCCTGGTTACACCAAGCATGCTTCTTTGAGTTGTCTGCAGCCTTTGTATGTCTCTTTTAGCTAAGGTCCACGTCTCTGCACCATACGTAAGCACTGGAAGGATGCATTGATCAAACACTTTTCTTTTACGACATAATGGCATATTGCTCTTGAAAATTATGCTGTTTCTTCCAAAAGCTCTCCAGGCAAGTTTTGTACGCCGATATATATATATATATATATATATATATATATATATATAGCATTTAAATTAAAGTATTTGAGCCATTATGTGCCTCACATACATTTCGTAGAACGAAATTGAAAGTTCGAAATTGAAAGTTCAAGTTAAAATAAAATTAAGTACATTAATCTGAGTAAAGCCTTGAGTAGGTGTTTTAATTGCTATAAACATTTTTTTAAATCTACAAGCTAAAACCATCTGCAAAATCTGCTAATAATTTGGAAACTATATGCGCACAGCATAAGCAGCCCAAGGTTCGTACTCTTCCAAGCAAAAGAAATTCAAGCACTTTTCAAGGACTTTTTAAACCCGAATTATCATATGTGTGTACTGTCGGTTGGTCAGTAGGTAGATATTTTAGTAAGTTCAGACCATTAATCTTAGCTCGGGCGGGCACACCTTCAATGACCTGCCGGATACTCCACTGTTGGTTTATTTTCTTAACTTTGAATTGCCCCTCCCTCTGTTTTGGTAATTTTCATAATAATTTTATTTTGTGGAATATTGTGAACTGAATAGGTACATTATTTTCGTATTCATCTACTGGTATGACACTTATTGTTTGCTTTAACTTTTTACCTTTGATGCGGCCAGAAAACAAAGGGTCCATATGCATGAACCACAAACAATTCCTGGAAGTTCCACTCTGCGGCAAAAATGCATCCCTAACTCCAGTAAACAGAATCCCATCACAATTTGTGAACACATCATTCCACTTATTTTATTCACATGGCTGATGCTTTTACTCTGTAGTGATATCATAGCCAAGGCACTAGCTGTCCACACATTCCCCTGGGTCAAACACAAGTTCTGCACTATTTGATCAGCTTGGTGTTTTTATCAGAACTACACAGAAATCTCCTATACATCTTTTTAGCACAAACAATTATTTAACACATGCTCTTTTGTATCCTTACTTAAAAAACAAAACAAAATTTCAAGTACTATTTACAGAGCCTTAAACTTTTTCAATTACTTTCAAGGACTTGAAAATGAACAATCCACTTTGGATTGTGTTTTCACCAGTTGGTAGAACTAATTCCTAGATGCCCCAACTTTTTAAAACTGCCAGTGTGAATGAATACATATTTATGTAAAACTATTGTAATTCTGTGTTTAAAAAGCAAGATAGTCTTTTCCTTTTACAGAAAAAATTAGACCAATGTCTATATTTTTTTGCCAAAAAAATTGTTTCAGTTGCAATAACTGCCATAAAATTGGGATGTGTACATTTCCCCCCCCCAGAAAATTTGCAATAATTAAATTACGCACATTTTTGTTTATACAGACAAATTCACTGAAATTAAATCTGGCAAGTGCATTTTATTATAATTTTTATTCTTACTAGTAATTCTGTTCCAAGAAATTCCTAATAATTATCACACAGATTTATCATGTACCTCATACTTTGGTAGTTTAGGAACATGTGCAATGTGCGAAATAACTGAGCCCTCAGGGCTACTGTATTTATGACTTAAGATTTCATTTAAAAAAAATTTTTTGGCCTTATGTTTTGTATACAGACTGATAAAGAAAAGCTGAACTTTTTATCAGGGTGAAAAATCATGTGCGACAAAACAATGAATATAAATGAGCAAGACAGAATTGTTCACTGAAGTTTATGTAAATATTAAACAACCACATTACTGTATTCAAAATATAAAATTACTGACATTTAACAACACAGGATAGAGGAAACATAGCGCACACGGGGAGGGGTTATAGGCAAAATCTTCGCTCTATCTAAGTTCCGTTTTTGGAAATTCTTCCATTTTGAAGCTGAAATACAAATATTTATGGAATAAAATTAAATTTAACAACAATACTGAACAGGAGAAACATTGTGAGAACAACAACAAAAATTACGATTACGGAAGAAATCTTCATTCAGTCAAACTTCCATTTTTTAAATTTTGAAAGTCGGAATTCTGTCCCGAGATGGAAAAATTCTGTTCAGTTATGCATCAATGTCGAGAACCACACAAATGAAAAAATCTGATGCCCGATGATCACAGAAATTTTTGAGCCACCTAAACTTTCATTTCTGAAACATTTCCTTCCATTTTAGGCTAAAATACAAATATTTATGAAATACAATGCTATTTAACAATGCTGGACAGAAGGAATATCACGTGAAAAAGAAATTACAATTACAGGAAAAATCTCCATTCCATTTAACTTCTGTTTTCAAAAGTTTTGAAAGATGAAATACCATCCGCAGATGGAAAATGACCCCTCCTCCCAATTCATCCCTATCCCAGAAATTTCTCTTCAGTTTTGCATCAATCTCGTGAATAACTGAAATGATTCCACAAATCCGCGGAAGAATCTCATGTATGTATATAGCATGAATGGAAAATCTGACAATTTATAACTAGTATACGGTGCTTTTAAAATCATAAAGTTGGTTGTACTTAACATAAAGCATCAGTGTGGTGTAGCCCAGGGTTTAGGAGATAAGGGCTGGTCCTTAGCTTTCCACCCCTGAAAAACGCAGGCGAAATTGATGATGTAGCTGCGGTGGCTCTTCGGAAGCCAAGAGCCACGAGAAGCTGTGCTCTAACGGACCACCATAGGAAAGGCACCTTCAGTTAATGTTATTACTGTATTTAAAAGAATACAAAGATTTTGAGTCTTAAAATCGGAAAACATTGATGCAATAGTATAAATGCGATAATTTTAGATGAACAATTTCTGTCATGCATGCGTTTTCTTTAAAAAAGTATTTTGCTTAATATACTAACCCTATTTTTCTGATGTCGAAAACTCAGCGTATCTTTCCTTCTTTTTTTAGTAATTCCCTAGAATTAGTGGTTTAAAAACTTTTTCTCTCACAAACATTAGTTGTTTAAAACCTGTAAGACACTGAAAGCTACTGAGTTCTTCAAACTCTGCAAAAGTAGTTCAAACACTCTGTTAATGCATAAAATCAAAATTATTTACTTACATTTTATATCCATCATGATTTCTGAAGTTCACTGCGTTTAAAAAGGGGTGAACAAAATTTACTTCATGAAGTGAAGATATGTTCCTTATTGCACGAACTGGAAACTGTTTTCTTCATTGCACCAAATGTGAAACTTTTTTTCTTCATTGCACAAACAGGGGAAAAAAAAAAAAATTACGTTTTTATCACTGCGTTTGAGTCAATCAATTTTTTCATTTTCTGCAGTTTTCCTGCACGGCACTAATAGTGAATTTCTGTTCAGAAAACGAATTCGAATAAATGTTCAGATTCTGCAAAACAGACAAATAGCATCTTTGTTGACAGATGGGAAACGTTTTTCTAGTTCCCAAATAACACCTTTTCCTTTTCTAAATGTCCTGCCATGAACTGCACAGAAAATCTGTTCAAACTGTTTCACAGTATTATTTCAAGAACATGATGATACTGTCAAACTGCCAACAGATATTAGTTTTACCCAATTATCTTGAACAGAATTAGTATCGGGGCAGTTTTTGGAAATAGTTCCTAAAGAAGGATCTTTATCGCGAACGCGATATGCTATGTATCCAGCTATGTAGGCCATGGCTTCCTGCTCGGAAATGGAGAGTTCTCTTGACTGCTCATTCAAGTCAATCTCCCAAGCAATTGGAGATGCATCTTCAAAAAATTCAAAGTTCATATCCTCACAGCTGTTTTCGGTCAAAGTCATTGTCACCAGATCCTCTACTTCTTCATTTCTGAAAGCATTTTCCAGCAGTTCAGATGTTAAATAAACACCCAGGCTCTTAGGAGTTTCTGCTTGGGATTCAGTCGTACTAACTTTTTCGTTAAAAAACGTAAATAAAAATCAACACTCAGGGTACAACTTAAATAAAAGACAACGTGAAAAAAATACTATAAACAAAGAAAAGACGTGGGCGTACAAAACCAATAACAGAGGAAAATTGGATCCTGTAGGCAGGTTGACAAACGAACTCTGAGAGCAGGCCAGTGCGATGACGTAGAAACAAGTGACCTACCCATTTTCCATCCTCGCTTCCAGACACGGGTCGGCATTCAGTCTCTCAAAGGGATGGACTAGCCCTTCCTCTGTAAAGCCCTGGGTGTAACCCCCAATATTCCTAATAAAATCTTCCCCACGCTTTTTGACACCCTCAACCAGACTATTTTAAATTACAGGTCTTGTTTCCCTCAAATGCAACAGTACAGAAATGGAATATTGAAGGGATAATGTTTGTAATTATCACTTCTGAACTCTCAGTTCTAAACAAAAACTACTTCCACAACATTTTTTTAAGTTACGTAACTCATGAGCTCCATTACTATTTATAAACTGAGTTGCAACGAGCAACCTCTCTACTTAGATGTTTCATTTTTTTTTCTCATTTGTGAAAAATTGGCTGTTCATTTCAAAAATCCAGTACTGAAGACAAAAGAAAATAGGTTTACAAGAGTAATCCTCATACATTTTCAGCAGTACATTTAAAGTACTTAATAATTAGAAAGAAATCCAAAAGGAGTAAGTATCATTTAGATATATAAAATTTCCAGACTATGAAGCTTATACAAAAGTTGCACATGAAATTGTATTAGAATAATATAGTAAGTAAAAAAAAAAATTCTAGTATACTACCATCCGCTCAACTTTCGTATTTGGCACTTTTGCCTGGCCTACAGCAAAGCTTTGATTACTTTGGTGACAGAATGTTATCTAACACTAAGTACAACTTTACAAAAAGAATGTCAATGAAAAAAGAAAATTCACAGAATGATTACAGTATGATTGAGGTATGAAGCTAATACTGTACAGGCATGCTGATTTTGTTAAAAGTACTGAACAGAGATTTTTAAAGTAAAATTTTTTGCCATAACACAATTTTCAGCTGCAACATGTAAATGAGGATTTTCATATATACTCATATTATAAATACTCACATATAGTGAAATACCACTAGAAAAGATTGATCGATCATCTCAATATACATACAGTGGTACTTCACTGGTAATGCAAAACACAGCAGACAGAACAGAAAATTTTCACTGAAAATGACTATTTGCTATGTTGCCTCTTAATGGAATTGTGAATGTACCCAAGTACAGTAATACATTTCTAAGTTCATTGTAACTTTTTTTAAACTGTAAATTCATACCTTGATATCGGCAACTTTTCCCTCTCCTCAAACACCGATGATACAGTCTCTTGGGTACACTACACGTTTTGTTTTTTTCTATTTTTGCTGGTGTAAGGATATAACTCCACAGCCCTGTTAATCAAAGGCAATGCCTAGTCTCCTTAAAAATAATAAATAAAATAAACTTCCTATCCCATATTAAAACACTGAAAAGTAGCTTTTTTGCCCTAGACCTAAATAGCTGGTTAGTGTTACGAGAATGCAAGTATGCAACCAAGTAATTCGATACACAAGAACACGAACTGAAGGTTCCAACATTGGAGCAACCCCAATCATTCAGAACCAAGCACACGGTTAATGTGCCTTGCCCCTAACATAGAAATAGTCGGCTGCATGTATGCTGCTGACAACTCTTTCAGCCGGGAAAAGATGTCACACCGTAGGTCCAGCCATATTTGAAAATAGGGAGGAGCAAGAGCCCCACAGGAAAGATCAGAATGAAAAGGAGGTGAATCGAAGAAAGAGTATGCATTGCTAAAGCTGAACGCTAAGTAATGAAGCAAGCTAAGACAGCAAGTGAAGAGCCAACTTATCTATGCAAAAAATATTACTAAATTTAAATGATTTTGGGACAAAATGGCGTAATTAATTTCTTGGTGGCGCCAACTGCATTGCGCATGTAGAACAAAGGTTCGCGCCGTGGAAAAAACACTGGCAGCGTGCGGGGAAAAAATCAACGACTGCGTTCCTTGCACAAAAAACTTATTGAATGACTAACTGTAACTCACTCCTGGGTGAAAGCACGAGGCATTGCAAAGACAAATTGTTTTCACTCTAGACCCCCCCCCTCCCTCCTTATGGTAAACCATAACAAATTAGGCACTATGCTCACATTTGCCTCCTTTATCTAAAAGGTGGCAAATGTTTTACTTCCTTTTTCAGGAAATAAAACATTTCAGCTCTCATTGTAAATACCTTATACATTGGAACATGTCCAACATCCAAAGGTTTAAGTTTAGAGTGTAGCTATGTAATCAATACATTCAGGGCAACTTACCATTTTCATGGCCTTGCTCCCAGTTCAACGTTTTGATCAAAATGCTGCATGTTTTTAGAGGTAGCATGGGGGCTATTCACTTTTTGTATCTGAAGTCATTCACTTTATTATATTCTGTTCCAGGTCATGTAGTAATCCTCTATTACTCCTTCATTTTCACATAAAACACAGTCACGCCATATATGCTTACCAGAAACATCTGCAGTCCTTTTACATATCAACTTTAAATAAAACAGCGTTTTTTTCGTCATACTGTCATACACATATACCAAATATTCATTATACAATATATATAATTCACAAATGCGTTATGAACTCACTATATACATAGATACATCTAACAATTTCCTCCTTGGTCAACTTCATCGATGTTTTTAAAAAAAAAACCATGCTTTCCACTTGCATATATCCCACGTCCATTGTAAGTTGGCTTCGTAAAAGGGGCTTTCCCATGCCGCACTCTACCTTCTGCAACTCCAACCCTAGTACTTTCTGTAGCAACCTGCTACCATCATCAGGGGGGACAAACTCTGACCTATACTGTCAGTATCTCAAGAGCATGTTCGAGACTCTTGGGGCAATATTGATTCTCGAAGCTTCGTTCTTTTGGCCGCTGTGGCGCCCTCTTGTTTGTTTCAGATTTCAATTTTCTAACATTTTTATTTTTCGATTCCACTTTTATTAAATTCTTCCAGTTGTTACTAATAACATGATTCTCATATAAAACTTCTTTGAAAAGTATTGAATGAATGCTGTTGTTTCTTCTTTTTTTCTGCATATTTTTTATATGTTGTTTCAGTCTATATTTTAATTTATTTTTGGTGCTGCCTATGTAAGACATTGGAGGATTTACTGTAATGGGAATAGAGTAAACACCTGCTTTCTCTAATTTACTGATAGTCATTATTTTTGAACATAATGTTCCTGATAGTACTGACTTAGCTTCCAATTTGAACATCATATTTTTTACATATTTTATTAAATCTGTCATCATACTTCTGACATATGGGAAACCATTCACACCTTTGATTTGTTTTTTAGTTGCTATAGTAGTGTTATTCAATTTGTTTTGTACTTCAATATTCCATTTTTTATTAATTTTCTAGGACAACCAAAACTATCAGCAATTTTTTTTTATAAATTCAATTTCTTCATTTATAAATTGATCCATTGAAGAGTTTGTATATGCTCTCTTGATTAAGGTTTTTATACTATTACAGTTTTGAGTGAACAGGTGTGCTGAATTAAAGGGAATTAATACTGGAACATATGAATTCCTTCTGTACACTGTGTATTGCAGTTCATTTCTGGTTTTTATTTCCTGTACATCTAAGAAGGCTATTGTATTTTGTTCCTCAATTTCTATTGTAAGTTTATTTGTTGGGCACAATGCATTGTATTTTTAGCCAGGTCTTTCCGCTCCTCTTCATTCAACCTTGACAGAACGAAAATATCATCTATGTATCTACAGTACACCTCCGGTTGTTCTTTCATATACTGTGCAATGTACTTTCTTCAATGTCATTCACAATTACTTCCGCATACAAAGTTGATAATGGTTAACCCATTGGGCCACCTGAATTCTGTTTATATATTTTGTTACTGTATGCAAAAATATTATTCTCATATAAAAACAATAAAACTTCTTTGAACTCTTGAATCTGTGTCATTTAATATTTTAAGAAGGTGTATTTTTTAATAATTTCTATAGCTGCAGGTACACGAGTGATTGGGTACAAGGCCTTAACATCCATGCTTGCCATCAGGAAATCGTCCAACTCAGTCTATATTTTTGATTTTCTCAATACATTCATAAGTGTTCTTAACTGTAAATTTAGTGTTCATAAAAATAGGTGTCAGAAAATTATATATGTTTTTCCCCAATTTTATTAAGGGTGAGTTTTTTTTTTTGTTTTGATACAATTAATCTCATGGGTGCATCCTCTTTATGAGTTACCCTTTCAAATACTTGTGGCATGCCTGCTACTACTAGTGGAACTGAGCATTTCATTTCATCTGGAAGTGTACTGTGGTTTCTAATATTGGCTAAGAATTTAATTTAGTTATCTGTTGGATCTTTATGTATTTCAGTACAGTTCAATTCATCGATTGCAGTTGTCATTTTTTTATTATATTCTTCAGTGTTGAGTATAATAATTTGGCCAGTTTTATCTGCTTCACAAAATTTGATACTAGGATCAGCTCAGCCTCTTACCTCCAATCATTTTTTTTTATATAAAAATTTTTGTTTTCTGCATTAAATTCTTTTAAAATTACTCTGTATAGTTTATCCTCAATTTCATTTTTCTTGAAACCAGGAATATTTTTAAGAATATCCTCAAGACATGAAATAATTTCTTCTGTTTTTAGAAGTTCCTGTGGGAAAGCAAATTTCTTTCCTTTTTGTAACACTGCTTTGTGGGAATAGTTCAAAATCTTATCAGATAAATTTCCAAATACAGCAAATTCGTTTACAAGTTGCTGAGGTAATTTTTGTTCATCAAATAATTAAGTAATTTTCAATTAATAGTAGTTAAGGCCTTGTACCCAAGCACTCCTGTACCTGCAGCTATGGAAATTATTATTAAAAAATAAATTACATGTTCTTAAAATATTAAATGACACAAATTTGAGGTCAAAAATGAGAATATTTTTGCATATGGTAACAAAATATATAAACAGAATTCAGGTAGCCCAATGGGTTAACCATTATCAACTCTGTATTCAGAAGTAATTATGAATGACATTGAAGAAAGTATACTGTACAGTATGGAAGAACAACTGGGGGTGTACTGTAGATATGTAAATGATATTTTCATTCTGTCAAGGTTGAAGGAAAAGGAGCTAAAAGACCTGGCTAAAAAATACAATGCATTGTGCCCAACAATTGAATTTACAGTAGAAATTAAGGAACAAAATACAATAGCCTTAGATGTACAGGTAATAAAAACCAGAAATGAACTGCAATACAGAGTGTACAGAAAGAATTCATGTTCCAGTATTAATTCCCTTTAATTCAGCACACCTGTTCACTCAAAAATGTAATAGTATAAAAACCTTAATCAAGAGAGCATATACATACTCTGCAATGGATCAATTTATAAATGTAGAAATTGAATTTATAAAAAAAATTGCTGCTTGTTTGGGTTATCCTAGAAAATTAATAAAAAAAATAGAATATTGAAGTACAAAACAATTGAATAACACTACTATAGTAACTGAAAAACAAATAAAATATGTGAATGGTGTCCCATATGTCAGAAGTATGATAGAAATCAATAAAATATGTAAAAAATATGTTCAAATTGGAAGCAGTCAGAACTATCAAGAACATTATGTTAGTAAATAATGACAATATCAGTAAATTAGAGAAAGCCGGTGTTTACTCTATTCCCATTACAGCAAATCCTCTGATGTCTTACATCTAGGCAGCACCAAAAATAAATTAAAATATAGGCTGAAACAACATAAAAAACTGGCAGATAAAAGAAGAAACAACAGCACTCATCCAATACTGTTTGGCTAATCATGAATTTCCAGTTTGATAAAATCAAGATAATAAAAAGTTGTAAATCTGAGGAACACCTCCGGATTGCAGAATCTGTTAATTGAAAAAAATAGAGCTAAAGTGTGTAACCATAATGATCCAAATGTTATTAGTAACAACTGGAAGAATTTAATAAAAGTGGAATGGAAAAATAAAAATGTTAGAAAATTGAAATTTGAAACAAACAAGAGGGCGCCACAGCGGCCAAAAGAACAAAGCTTCAAGAATCAATATTGCCCCAAGAGAGTCTCGAACATGCTCTTAGGATACTGACAGTATAGGTCAGAGTTTCAGTCCCCCTGATGATGGTAGCAGGTTGCTACAGAAAGTACTAGGGTTGGAGTGTTGCAGAAGGAGAGTGCAGCATGGGAAAGCCCCTTTTACGAAGCCAACTTACAACGGACGTGGAATATATGCAAGCGGAAAGCATGGTTAAAAAACATCGATGAAGTTGACCAAGGAGGAAATTGTTAGATGTATCTATGTACATAGTGAGTTTATAAAGCATTTGTGAATTGTATATATTGTATAATGAATGTTTGGTATATGTGTATGACAATATGACGAAAAACACGGTTTTTTTTTAAAAGTTGGTATGTAAAAGGATCGCAGATGTTTCGAATGAGCATATATGGCATGGCTGTGTTTTATGTGAAAATGAAGAGGTAATAGAGGATTACTACAAGACGCCTCCAAAAACCCGACACGACCAGGAACAGAATATAATAAAGTGAATGACTTCAGATATGAAAAGTGAATAGCCCCTACGCTGCCTCTAAAAACATGAGGCATTTTGATCAAAACTCACGTGCTGGAAATGTTGAACTGGGAGCAAGGCCATGAAACTGGTAAGTTGCCCTGAATGTATTGATTTCAACTATTTTTTTTTTTATAAAAGCATTAATTCTCCCTGGCTTCCGCCGCAGTCTACCCAACCTGCTAGAATTGCATCTGCTTTTCACTGTTTCAGTTATAATACAAATGTGAACATTTTATTTTCTTGAAAATTTAAAAAAATTATGCAAATTTTTTTAAACTAAGAAAAAGCAGATTCCCCAAATTTTGCCAAAACCCACCGATAGATGTTTTAATTAAGAAAATAGGTTTAACTTTAAAAATTATGTCCTCTAACCTTAATAAAAAAACTGCAGACTTAATTTTAAAAGTTATCAATGCATTTTGGCAAAATTTGGGGTATCTTCTTTTCTCAGCAAATCACAATGTCTGCAAAAAAATTTAAGTTGTTGAAGAAATTCATGCCAATAACACTAACTCTTAGAATGCCCTCGCTGCACGATATAACATATAACTGAAAGTCAAAATGGACGATGAAAATGACTAACTGCAAAGTGAAAGATGAAAGTCAAAATTACATCACTAGATATTTCGTGCTGGCTTCCACCAGCACATCCTCAGGTGAATTTTAAATGAGACATTGTAAAAATGTGAATGAGTCCACGTGGAATGTCACTAATGTAAACACACCGCATTCAGCTCTCTAATGACTTAAAAAAAAAGTCACCACGTTCTAACTGATGATTGTTGTCTTAATTGTAATTGGGAGAGTTCTGAAATAAAGTTAGATGTTAATAGTTTATTTGGTCCTTGTTCGAAATTAACGTTATCCAAGGTGGAGGTATGAATCTGGGTACTTCATCATTACAACACTTATCAGCGTTACTGACAATGTGTAGACTCTCCGAGAGTGCGACTTTGCTAGCGGAGAGTTTACACATCGTCAGTAACGCTGATAAGTGTTGTAATAATGAAGTACCCAGATTCATACCTCCACCTTGGATAACGTTAATTTCGAACAACAAGGACCAAAAATAAACTATTAACTCTAACTTTATTTCAGAACTCTCCCAATTACAATTAAGACAACAATCATCAGTCAGAACGTGGTGACGTTTTTTGAAGTCATTCGAGAGCTGCGGTGTGTTTACATTAGAGTGACGTTCCACGGTGGACTCTTTCACATTTTTACAATGTCTCATTTAACATTCACCTGAGGATGTGCTGGAAGCCAGCATGAAAGATCTAGTGATGTGATTTTGACTTTCAACTTTTACTTCAGTTAAATAAAGTCATTTTCATCGTCCATTTTGACTTTCAGTAATATGTTATATCAAGCAGCTAAGGCATTCTAAGAGTTAGTGCAAAAAAATTGCATAAGTTGCTTAACTTTTCGGGAAAATAAGTATTTGCATTTTAATTCCCAACAGAGGAAGTCCACAAGCTTCCATTACTAGGAGTTAGCGATTGTCCGGAATGCGCCAGTACAAGGCGTGGACACCTTGCGCTGTGCCTTTGATGAATTAAAAAAAAAAAAAGGAGGAGGAGGGAGAAAACATGTGTTAATACTATTTTGCTAGTAGATAATGCAATCTGCTAGTAAAAAGTAAGGCCACTAGTAAATGTTGCTACTGCTAAAGAAAACAAAATCAAGGCCTGCTGAAACTACGGTTCAGATCAACATCACAGACCGTGCAGATTATACAACAATCTATTTTCTTCTGAATTTCAGTCTACGGATATGATGGTGTGGATTACACTATGTAGGATGTAAGGTCAGGTGATGCGTAACATCACAGCCTCTCCTTGACAAATGTCAACCCCGCCTTCTCGTGGTGCATCCTGTTCCCACTAAAGGGGCTCTGACGACCGCCAATAGCGGTATAACTATACCATCGGGATTAGAGGAAATGCTATCCCACACTCACCAACCCGCTTGGCCAGCGTGGTGAGTTATGGCCAAACCCCTCCAAAATGATTCCACAACTTAAATCTTGGCCCTCAGTCTCTGGCAGCTGGAATGTACCTGGCCAAGGCAGCGGCCAGTGCGACATGAAGGCAGAGGGTGCTAAGAATCCCCGGAGGACCGGACTAGGCTGCCATCTGATGCTGACCTTGGCTACGTACAATGGACGCTCCCTATCTTCTGATTCAAGGCTTCTTGAATTGGAAGAGGAACTACAAAGGATCAAGTGGGACATCGTGGGGCTAAGTGAGGTAAGGAGAACAGGAGAAGATCTCATCGAACTGAAAAGTGGACATCTCTTCTACTATCGTAGGACAGATACTGGCAGAACTAGTGGTGTTGGATTTATAATAAACAAGAAACTGAAGGATAAAGTTGTAGAAGTTGAAAGTTCCTCTGACAGAGCTGCACGACTTGTTATCCAACTCTCGAAAAGATACCAGGCTCAGATTATTCAAACTTATGCACCCACCACAAGTCATCCTGAAGAAGAAATTGAAGAATTTTATGAGGAAATTTGTCATCTAAATAATAAAGGTAAGCAGCACTTGAAAATAATTATGGGAGATTTCAATGCAAAAATAGGGCAACGGCAACAGAATGAAACTTCAGTAGGTAAATTCGGTCACGGCAACAGAAACCAGCGTGGAAATACTCTCGTTGAGTTTGCAGAGGCAGAAGGGTTTTTCATCTTGAACTCCTTCTTCAAGAAAAAGCCACACAGGAAATGGACATGGAGACATCCAAATGGGACGACAAGTGAAATTGATTTTATTATGTGTAACAAAAAATTCGTCATAGAAGACTGCAGTGTGCTAAACAAGTTCAACACAGGTAGTGACCATAGATTGGTGAGATGTAAGATGCACCTCAACACTAAAGTTGAACGTGGCAAGCTCATAAGACAAACAAAATCTACTGACATAGCCAACCTTAAAAAACACCATAATACTTTCAAGTTGGAACTGAAGAACAGGTTCTCTGCTTTAGAAGGCCTAACATCGGAAGAAGTGGACATCTCTGAAGTTAACAGAAAAGTAACCAAAGCTCTTATGGAAACAGCAACAAAATTAGCTGGGTCTAAGAACAAGTTGCATGTGAACAAATTATCAGGAAAAACCAAAATGTTGATGCAAAAAAGAAGAGAGATGAGGACAACTAAAGAAGATGTGACTTCCAAAGTGGAATATATAGAGCTATGCAAGACAGTAAGAAAAAGTATCACTGAAGACGTAAGAAAATTCAACTGTGAACTAGTGAGGAAAGCAATTGAAAACAACCAAAGCCTAAAGATAGCAAAGGGACATCTCAGTAAGGGAAGAAAACAGATTATGGCACTGAGAAAAGAAGATGGTTCTGTAACAAGAAATAGAGGCGAAATTTTGACAAGAGTGAAAGATTTCTACTCCTAAATTATATGAAAGGGATGATACATGCACTCCAGACATCATGAAAGATACCAGTACCAGAGTTCCTCCAGTCCTTCCAGCAGAAGTTGCACATGCCATCAAGAACATGAAGCGGGGAAAAGCTCCAGGAGAAGATGGAATTACTGTAGACATCATACAAGAAGCAAGTGGAGAAATCGAAACAGTACTTGCCCAAATTTTCACTCGATGCCTTAATGAAGGAAAGATTCCTGAGGATTGGATCACCGCTACAATGATCCTGCTACATAAGAAAGGTGACATTGAGGATCTCGGAAACTACAGACCTATCAGCCTCTTATCAGTAGTTTATAAAATCTTCACTAAAGTTCTTTCACACCGCTTGAAGGTAACACTGGACATGGCTCAACCGAGAGAACAAGCTGGATTCAGGAGTGGCTACAGCACAATAAATCATATCCACGTGCTGAGAGAACTAATTGAAAGAGCGAGGGAATATGAACTTCCATTGTGCATGGCTTTTATCGATTATGAAAAAGCCTTTGATTCGGTGAAACCATCAGCAGTTACAATGGCTCTGAAAACCTGCGGTATTGAAGATGCATACATTAATATTATTAATAACATCTATAAAAATGCAAGTGCAAAGATTAGGCTGTTTGAAAATACAACACACGTAAAAATTGGAAAGGGAGTGAGACAAGGTGACACCATATCTCCGAAGCTCTTTAATGCCACATTGGAGGGTGTTTTTCAGTCGCTGAGCTGGGAAAACAAGGGGATAAAGATTAATGGAGATTATCTAACCCACCTACGTTTTTGCTGATGACGTAGTCATTTTTGCAACTACCCCATCAGAGCTGCAGAGTATGATCCAGGAACTTGCTGACAAGAGTAAAGAAGTGGGATTAAAAATGAACTTTCAGAAGACAAAAGTGATGTTCAATGCTTTTACAAGAAATGAAGATTTATCGATTGATGGAGAAAAGCTGGAGATAACAGACACGTACGTTTATCTTGGACAGCAGATATCAAGTGAGGGTCACATTGATGAAGAAATTAATCGGCGTACAAAACTTGCCTGGAGAGCTTTTGGAAGAAACAGCATAATTTTCAAGAGCAATATGCCATTATGTCTTAAAAGAAAAGTGTTTGATCAATGCATCCTTCCAGTGCTTACGTATGGTGCAGAGACGTGGACTTTAACTAAAAGAGACATACAAAGGCTGCAGACAACTCAAAGAAGCATGGAGAGGTGCATACTTGGTGTAACCAGGAGAGATAAGAAGAGGAACTCGTGGATCCGAAAAATGACAAGAGTGGAAGACATCATGATCAGAGTTAAATCCCTGAAATGGCAATGGGCTGGACATACTGCCAGAAGGACAGATCATCGATGGACAGCCGAAATTTTAGATTGGATTCCAAGGGACAGGAAAAGACCCAGAAGAAGACCACATGGGAGATGGGTGGATGAAATTCGAAAGTATGCAGGGGTGACATGGAGGAGACTGGCACAAGACAGACCGTTGTGGAGGAAACTTGGGGAGACCTTCGTCCAGCAGTGGATTGATAATGGTTGACAATGATGATGATATACAGATGTTTCAGGATCTGTAGATACATGCAGCCATGGATCTTACGAAAGAATTTTTTTTTTTCTGAATTTCATGGTCTGAAGATTATACGAAGGAAAATATGATACTATGAATTACAGGGTTCATACTCATTTTTGAAAGTCCATTTAAAGAGTTTTTAAGGAGTCCAAATAGTATTTTCCAAAAGTCAATTGTGACATACGGGGAAAAGAGAAAAACCAAACTTCGTTAAATGGATTTTTTCATACCTAGCTAACTGAAGTTACTAATGCCATAGCTATGTGATTTAAGTATTTTGTTTCTTTCTTTGAAATTCCAATGACAAATTGGAATCTAGGAATAACTTTGAATAAATTCTTTTATACCCAAAAGTTAACTAAAATTACTACCAGTGCAACTATATGTAATTTTATATAAGTACGGTATCTATTTTTATCCTCAAAATACAACATGACATTCGACAACACTAGAATTAGGAATCGTGATGAATAACAATTCAGTGCAATGCAGATAAAACAAATACACACAATGAAAGAAAAGAAAAAAAAATTGTAAGGTACCTTGTTGAAATTGTTTACTGAATTTTTTTCAAAATAAATTTACCATACTGATGGCACATGGTTTGTTAATTCCTTCACTACACACTGTTATCGAGTTTCAATACAGTAATCTTGATCAACATTTTCATTTATCAGCACTTAAAAATTATATTTAGGTTGAATGCAAATATATATTTCTAATTCATATAAGGAATGACTTTACTACTAACCTCTTCCCCATACAAAAAACAAAACAAAACTATGATCTCACTTTCTTTTTTAATTCCTAAGTTTTACTGCAGGTTTCATTTTCAATGTCATGCAGATCAACAGCCTTTTCTCTTGATCTTCAATGATGAGCTTTTGACTTTGCAATTAAGGTTAAGTCACTGTTTTTTTTTTTTTTTCTGCTTCATCAGCATACTGTTCTGAAGACTATTCCAATGAAGAAATTTCTCTTTCTATGCATATCTTTTTAGCTTTCAATTCTTCAATTAGAATACAACAAAGCTTTTCTTTTTTCACTAACAGCTCCTTTTTTACTTACATTTTTCTTCTCTTCCAAGTACCCAACATATTTTTGATGGGCACCTGCTACTGAAGACATCAATTCTTTTGTAATGACATTTGTCAGCCCACCCACCATTTTAATGTGGTCATCAATTGCTCGTTTTGCAACAATTGAGCGATCTGCCAAGTTTTCAACCATCAGCTTCTTGTTAATTGAGAAACCCCTTTCCACTGTGGCTTGACCATGGGAAAGAATTAATAGAATTTTTATTACACCCCATAAGTGAGAAAACTTTCGTTCTTTAGCCAGATCATAAAAATACTCAACCCTCAGCATTTCGATCAAAAAATTTTCCTTTGGAGTTTCTGCACGGTAAATCAACATTAAGTACACTGAATTCATTTTGAAATTCTGAATTCTTGAGAACAGTATCACAGTCAGATTTAGATACTTTCTTTGCATTCAAATATATTATGCAATTTTGTACTATTTTATTTTCTACTTTACCACTTACCAAATTACGCGAATCTAAACAAGTCATATTTCGCACCACTGAATACCTAAGTGGCGCCTTTTCCAAAAGATTTGTCATTTTTACTAAAAACTTCCTGCAGTTATAATATAATTCCTTATTTTCTACTTTACCACTTACCAAATTACGCGAATCTAAACAAGTCATGTTTTGCACCACTGAATACCTAAGTGGCGCCTTTTCCAAAAGATTTGTCATTTTTACTAAAAACTTCCAGCAGTTATAATATAATTCCATAAACTGTTTCTCACTTTTTCTTACTTCTGCTTAATTCAGACAAAATATTAGAAGCAACAAAACCTACACAAAAGTTTACTTTAATACTAACATCCTTGAATAGTTTTGTATCTTCTACTTCAATGTTTAGTAATTTCAGGGAAGATGTTGCAGGCTTTAATTTTTCATCTTTCGTGTACATTTTTTTTTTATTGGAGGTTTAACAATCACTGTGAGCAACTCAATGGGCTATAAGCAGTTGCCTGTCCCAAATTTAGGGCCACTGGTTCCAGGGAAGGTAAGAGCCAGTGCCCTAAGACAAACACAGGGAAGGTAAGAGCCAGTGCCCTAAGACAAACACAGCATCCATGACTCACCGGGATTCGAACCCAGACCCTTTTTGGATGAACGATCAGGAGCCATCGCTTAGACCAATGTGCCACCATGGCAACTAAATCTTTGCATCAGTCCTTTAATTAGTTTATATAAATCATGTGCAAAAAAGGGGCAGCATTGGTTTATCTGCTTGGTATATTGTCAGCAGACGTTTAAGCTCCTTTGCAATACAAATAAAAAACGTTACATTTTGCAGCAAATAAATATTCCTTTACAACACTGCTGTGTAGTTTCAAATGATTTATTTTCGAATTTTTTCATTTTCTTTTTCAATAACTGATTTTACATCGATGTCAGTGGATTCAGAATTTCAAGAGCTCATTCCAAAACGTTAATGTTGTCCAACCGCCTATTCAAACAAAATTTTAATGGAAATTTAGTGTTCTTACTTCCATAAAATCTCGTCGAGCTGGCAAATCTTTAAAAATGAATAAATAGCAACCAGACCCTGCTGTAACTACAGAAATTCAATGCATCCTTTCCTGAAGGCATTCTACATTACATAAAAACCACAGCTTCCAATGTTTACTAACGTGTACTGGTCTTGCTTTAAATTATTCATCATTAGTTCATAAACATTCCAGTTAACGTTTGGCCCGTCCATTGAAAGTTGTAACAATCTGTCAGAGCCTAAAGTCGGATATTTTTCATTTATTTCGCCAAACAATATATCCCCTGTAGTGTGGCCTAAAAAGCGGAAGCACAGTAGTGCGACTTAACTTGATTACAATCACAGAAACCCACATAGCAATCCAGCTGTTTTTCAAAATTACAATCGTTGCGAGTTTCATCAAACAGCATGACAGAACCACTCTCTAATTTTACCTGGTCTTTAAGGAGCGATAAAAAAATATGGAGCAATGCCAAAAACTACTAAATACGCGCATTTCCTTTCACCACATGTAAATTTTTCTTTGTTATCTCACTCTCAGGGAACATTAATGTTAAAACACTTTCCACATCCGCACGACTTATAAGAGTAACTAGAACTACCTACCTTTAAGGGTCGACAAAATTTCAGCTTTATGGTGATAACTGCTTAAGTACACTCCTAGCTCAACTTTGGGTTTATCTGCACGGTGCTGGCTACGTGTTGAAAAATAATTGTTCATAGTACTTAGTCTATTTTTTTCGCAAAATACACAAATTACTAGGTGATGTTTTGATTTAGAAGACATGTGGCTCTTAAGAGTCACTTGCCCCGTGTTTGAGTTAGTAAAAGTGCGGTCACATATCTTACAATGTGCTTGGAATCTGAATTCGTCTTCAATTAGCCATCCCACATATTCTTTCTGCTCCAGCCAAGTGGAATTGAAACAAATTTTCCTTCAGGCATCTCACCGATTATTTGACGAAAAAAAAATAGCACAAAGTAGAAAAATCACGAACTCAAAAACCACTGCCTTTGTCTAACACTTAAACGAAACACTATGGGCACACAAACTTCAACAGATTAACTTTGCATTGTGGAGTCTTTCCTTATGCACTCGCTTTCTCAGAAGAGGACAAGCTCGACCATAATTGGATTGCCAGTCTCCCTGAGGGGGAGCACAACTTCAATGTCCAACCTGCACTCCTTCACCCGGTAACTAGCCAATACCCTGTAATTTCAGTTAGAGGGGCACCTGGAGTTTCATTAGTTGAGAATGCTGGCATTATTTCTGTGATCGTGACATTATCCATCTATTCGCATATTAATTTTGGCCATGAGGGAGAAATAGTTTCCCAAAATCTAAACTCGCGAGAAAAGAAAAAAAAAATCACGAAACTTATAATTTGAAGTTCCAACACATCAGAATAGTAACAATTTAAGGAGTCAAAACTTTTTCCCCCCAAATCCACTGACATAGTCAGGTTTAAATTTAAGGAGTTATCCAGGGCCCTTATGAAAAAAAAGTTCATGTAAGGAGTATATCAAGTCATTCCATCTCAGCTCAGGCGGGGCATGTCAGGTGACCATTTTAGATTTGTTCCAAAAAATTACAGTAGTTACTATTGGAGACATAAAATATTCTGAAAGGATTTTTCTAAAAAAATTTCTCCAGCTACAGCATTGAAGTTTGGCTAAAAATCTAGCGACCTTTGAAAAATGGAGAAAATGCTGTATTTTAAAATGAGCGCTGCTTCAAAACTATTTAATCTATTCACTTAAGTTTGTTTTTATTTTGTAGCTATTGAATTAAATTTTAACTTGGCATAGTTTGAATAAGCCTGACTGACATTAATAAGGGAAAATAACATTGCAAAAAAAAAAAAATTGCATTTTTGGAATTTTTTGTTTCCCACTAAATAATTATTTTTCAGGTAAGTAAGTAAGTATGACAATCTGAAGTCCCTCAATGGTAGTTTTACAGCAAATTTTATTTTAAACCTGGGATGCATGCAGTCCATAAAATTTTATTTTAAGTTATGCGGAAGTTTAAAAAAGCTCAATTTTTGAATGACATTAACTCAAAAACCCCAATTTTTTTTAATCTGTCCATTTGATGTCCTCTTACTTGTTAATAAATTGTTCATTGCAGAATAGTGTATTTTTGCCTGGTTAATTTTATATATTTTTTCAAAGATTTAACGTTTTCAGCCTTTCTGTGTTGTTGCGTAATAGAGCACAAAATGTAATAGATTGTCCATATTTCACTGAAAACATTGTTTAATCAGGTTTCAAAGTTAAAACATAGGTTACTGGTGTTTGATTAGTACAATTAAATATTTTGAAGCTCAGCACAAAAACATAAACTAAAAAATTTGCAGAACATAACATTATTATAATATAGCATCACTGTAATTCAATAACATACAATTTTTTTTGACACTTGGTATTATTGCAATTTTTTTATTAATTTTACTTTCATAAAAAATAATTTTCACAAATAGCCTTTTAGATGATAAACAATTTCTTAGCAGTATATTAATAAAGTTACCTGTAAAAGGTTTATATAGAAGGATTAGGCACAGTAGATGTGGTTGATTTTTCTCAGCTCCTGTTGGTCAAAAGTATGGAGTCATGCAGATAGTCCAAGTAGAGTAGGATTCCTTACTTTAAGCAGCACATTTATTAAAGGCATTGGACATTCATCATTCTTCTTTCCAGATTCCTCTGGCCACTGGAACCCTTTAGCTGGACGTGGGGATGCATAAATGACACAGTAATGTCATTGAGCTCTCGAGATATACCTGTAATCTGCCCCATCCACCAATTATTGTCATAAACACACCCAACAAACTCACCTACCTGGAAATCACTTACTGAGTATTGTTTTTTCACTCACCTGGCTGGATGTTTCAACTTTTTCAACTTGATGTTGAATTGTACGTCTCATATAAGACTAGTTATTTTTAACCAACCAGTAATGTTTTGATTGTATTCCTACAACAGGTTTTATATTAGCCCCCATTCTTCTTCCTTACAAGACCTGTAAGGCTTGAACAGTTTTACCTTCAAGAATCAGTAGTGTTATATTTTCTAAAAGATGAGAAAGTTCAGCAACAAATGAAGCTGCATCTCTTATGGCTTGCACAGACCCTTTTTGGAGATTAAACTTTGTTGCATAATGCTTGCATAGCCCACCTATAGCATCACATGAACTTTTACCATGCCCAGTCGCTGAAAAAATCCACTTTTTTTCCTCAATTATTTTAGAAAGTTCATAAATTTGGTATTTATTTTTGAAATGTTCTGCAGCTTCATCAGAAATGTAAACAAGTAATCTAATGTTTTCTAATTGGCACAACTTTGAAATTTATTTTTTTATAATCTCTATAGCACAGAGAGCATGAGCTGTGTCATGAGCTGTATCATCAGACACAACAAAACTTTTTATCTCTTTTTCAAGATATGCAACACATGTGAATAGTGAAATCTGAACATTTTGCCAGTGGTAACTTTGTATTTCATCGGACAGTATCACTATCCAATTTTCAGCAAAATTAAAATGTAAAACTAGAATGTCAGAACTTTCTTTCACAGAGATTTTTGCTTCAGCTATTCCTTCTCTTTGGAATTTCCTGATTTTGCTATGAGAAATTGCTTTCTTCACCCAATGTTTTACATCTTGCAGAAACTTTTGGACAGATACAGATTTTCTTACAAGGTCACCACCTTCCCAAATAGCAAATTTAACTTCTTTATTCAAGCAAAGAGTTTCAACTGTCAGTGCTTCTGGGCCGGGGCAGTCACCACATTCTTGGAGCAAACAATCTTCATTGTTTATTCTGTCACAAACACTTCTGGAAAAGAACTTCTTCCTCAATTCGTGCATTTGTTACATTTTGGAGATCTGTACATAAGTTTCAGATTACTGTAATAAATACAAGTGCATACTGCTTGTATTGGCTGAATTTTGACCCACTTTGGACATAGAGTGTAAAACTTTGAAAGACCAATTTTTATATTTGGGTTGTCTTTTTTCATTAGCCTGTATGCCTCTTTGATTGACCTTGTCATAAATCTTTTTACCTTTTTAATTTTCTCACCATTATCATCTCTAACACAAACAACATTTTTGTTTGGACTATTCCTAGTGCATACTACCTAGATGATAGTACAGACTGTATGACAATGCCAAAGTTGCAGTTTCTGTAGACAATGGATGCCCACTGTAGGGGTCAGGTTGAGCATAGATTCCCTTTTCTCTTCTAACCTTGCATGCTTTATCTATGAGGTACTTTGATACTTTAGGTAACTCTCCCTTCAAATCAGTTTTACTAACAGTCTGGGGTAGCAATGTCAGTAATTGCACTTTTTCACTGTAGTTACAAGTATGAAGTGCTGTATTAATATTAGAAAACCACTGATTACAAGTAGAACAGTCAGGCTTCTCAAGAGACAACTGACTTGAAACACCAACTCCATATATGTCTTCTAATTTCTGCACAGCTGAAGTTGTTAGTGTTTTATCTAATGTCAACTTTTTCCTCTTCACATAAGCTTCTCTCCTATCCTCCCTAACTTCTGAAGGGGCTTTAAATCGTGACACATTAACATCAAGCATTGTAATACTGCTATTTAAAACATCCACAATCTCATGACTGGGAATGAAAAAACCCTCTCTCTCTGATGTGGGAATTTCTTCTTCAGTTTCATTTGCACATTCCAAAATTTTTCTTTTGTAAAAGGCCACACAATTGCAACACAAATAATCATTTCTATTTACAGAGATAGATGAGCCTACAATCCTTTGAATTTCATCACCTAAATCACAAATGCCACAGAACCAACAAGCTTAGTTTTGTACACAACTCTTTTGTGTCTTTTAATGTAGTCCACACATCTAACTATCTCAGAACTATGATGATCAGACATTATAAATTATTCACTGAACAATACTGAACATCACTCATCAACAGACAAAAGCAAACTGGAGTGGGAGAAAGGTGTGGAATTAGGGTCATTCCATGTGAAATCAACCAGCAAAAAATAGCATTTTCAACCTGACCATTTTTTATTTTTATGAAACTTGGTATATTTGTAGAATTCATCAATATAAACATATATGAATTTTTTCAGAATTTTTAATGCATGCATTTGAGTTATTAATTTTTGAAATTTCAAAAAAAAAAACCCTGAAATTTCATCATCTGAGCAAACTTTAACTGCCAATTACTCTGGTTCTAGTAGAGCTAGGGTCATGAATTATAGCTCATTTTAAAGATCTTGAATTGGGCTTTTATTTGATATGCCACATGACACTATTAAAAAATTTAATGTCAATTTTAAAATTTTAAAATTGAAATATTAAAAGAAGTTTTTTTTTTTAAATCTGAAAAAAATGTTTAACAAACATTTTTCTACATATCCTGAAAGTTTCATAATGGGATCGCTATGGGATCACTATAAAAAAATATAACATAAAAGGACGTTACTAACCGCACCATCAGTGACTGAGGAATTGTCTATTTTGTCTGCCTAAAATGTTATCCCTGGTCTTACAAGCACTGCAAATGTTAATAAATTAATTATAATTAGTTAAAAAGTTTATATCCATAAAAGTAACAAATTGTGTTTCTTTCCTAGGTTTTAAAGTAAAAGATGGATGCCAGCAGACCATCCACATCAAAAGTTTCAAGAGTGGTTTACTGTTGCAACCCCCTTGGGAAACCAAACCCTGAATATAACAAAAAAAAATCTGCAACCAGTTTCCAAGAATCTATTGCTACAGAACAAGTTGCTCAAAACTGGAGACAAGATCTGTGACAGTTGTCATAAAGCAATCCAGAAATTTCACTCTGAAGCTGCTGAACATTCCTCTTCACCTTCTGACAGCTATAATGAACAAGAAGCCAAAGGCCATGCTGTTCCATCTGAAAACATTGAAGTATCAACTCCTGAAAAAGAGCATGCTATAGAAGCATTTAACAGCAGTTTACAATGTCTGGATGAAACACCAATCAAGAAAAAATGCCTGCAAGAAAAAAAAATACCCTGAAGAGAAATATAAAAAAGCCCAAGAAGCATTTCGAGCAAAATTATTAAAGTTAAGTCCTGCATCGGAACCAAAGAATATTTCATCTCCTGAACCAGAAATTATAAGACAGTTGAAAGAAAAATTTCATTCCACAGAAAATAAAAGCATAAGAATGCAGATATTGAGTACACTGCCTAAATCTTGGTCACTGAAACAAATTGAAACAGAATTTGGAGTTTCAAATTTTATGGCCAGAAAGGCTAATAAAAAGCTAGTAAAAGAAAAAAGGTATGTCTTTTCCTGATCCAAAGCCAGGAAAGACTTTAGACAAAGACACAGCAAATTGTATACAATAATTTTATGCGAGTGACGATGTAAGCCGCCAAATGCCAGGGAAAAAAAAAAAAAATTCCATTAAAATAGATAATAAGCGTCAACAGGCACAAAAAAAAAAAATTGCTTCCGAGTAATTTGCATGAATTGTATACCCTTTTTAAAGAGAGATTTAAAGAGAAAAAGGTGGGGTTCTCCAAGTTCTGTGAACTATGCCCTAAGCACTATGTTCTTGCAGGAGCAAGTGGCACACATTCTGTTTGTGTTTGTACAATGCATCAGAATGTTACACTGATGATGACACAATGCAAGTTACCTGAATTAACAGGAGACACTGTTCAGCCAATGAACTATAAAGATGTCCTTGCAAACATAATTTATGGAAACCCTACACCTGCATGTTACTTCAGTCAGTGCAACAACTGTCCAGGATTAGAACAGCTCAAACAACGATTTGAAGATTGTTTTGATATGAATAGTACAGAAAATGTGACATTCAAGCAATGGATGCAATTAGAGAAGAGGACAGTACTTGAAACATTATCAAAATCCACACAGGAGTTTTTGGACCTGTTGTTTGGAAAACTTCTTGCCCTGCTTCACCATTCTTTTATAGCAACTCAACAGTCAAGTTACCTAAGACATCTTAAAGACTAACAGAAAATCAATACATAGTAATTTGTGACTTTGCTGAAGATTATTCTTTTGTATTGCAAGATGCAGCTCAGGGTTTTCACTGGAACAATGCCCAAGCAACCCTGCATCCTATAGTTATATACTATAGAGATGAGAAAACTCAGAACCTAGGACATGTAAGTTTTGTGATTATATCCGACTGCCTAATTCACGACAGTATAGCTGTCCATCTGTTTCAGCATTAATTAATTTCATTTTTCTCAAAAACCTGAAAAGATTTTATTTTTCAGATGGAGCAGCTTCACAATACAAAAACAAGTCAAACTTCCTCAGCTTGTGCTACCACGAGACTGACTTTAATATAAAAGCAGAATGGAATTTTTTTGCAACAGCACATGGCAAAAATGCATGTGATGGGATAGGGGGTACTGTGAAGCGATTAGCTGCAAAGGCAAGTTTACAACTTGTTTATAATACTCAAATTATGACCCCACGCCAACTCTTTGAATGGGCCACTGCTAATATTGCCTCCATTCACTTTCCGTTTGCAACAACAGAAAATTACAAAGAGGAGGAAATTATCCTTAAAAGTAGAATAGCTTCTGCTAAGACAATAAGTGGTACTCAGAAACTCCATTGTTTCATTCCTGCAGGAAAACACAAATTACTAGTCAAAACTTACTCACTTTCTGAGCATTTTAAAGAAGAGATATGTGCAACAGATGAAGGGGAAGAGAACATTAGTTTTGAAAATATGGTAGGTTTTGTGATTAGTAAGTAATCAGAGCACTGGTGGCTGGAATGTGTACTTGGTGTGAATGAGGACACAGAAGAGATAAAAGTGAGCTTCCTGGAGCCGCATGGTCCATCTCCATCATACAAGTATCCTCAATCGCCGGATATACTGTTGGTTCATAAATCTGATGTTTTGTTAAAAGTTGACCCAACAACAGCTACTGGAAGAGTATATAACTTAACAATGACTGAGACAAAGAAGGTAAATCAAGCACTGGCATGCAAGTATGGCAAAATTTAAAAGAAAGAAAAAAAAGCAGGATACATATAGAAGATAAAATAATTTTGTAAGTGTAAATATGCACACAGAACCTTATACTGAATTATGAAATGAATTATTTTGGGACACAGTTTCAGATTTTTTAGATGTTTATTTTCATTCTTTAACATTCACGATGTTAAAAGAACAAGTATGACATTTTACACAAACCACATAAAAATACCCTTCCATTCATGGGTTTCGGAACCGGTAAGTACATCTGGCACATTTCAGTTGCATTGTTCTACGTTATTTTTTTTATAGTGATCCCATTGCAATCCCATTATGAAACTTTCAGGATATGTAGAAAAATAATGTTTGTTAAACATATTTTTCTTCAGATTTTTTGAAAAACACGTTTTTTAATATTTCAATTTTAAAATTGACATTAATTTTTTTAATAGTGTCATGTGGCATATCAAATGAAAGCCCAATTCAAGATCTTTAAAATGAGCCATAATTCATGACCCCTAGCTCTACTAGAACCCGAGTAATTGGCAGTTAAAATTTGCTCAGATGATGAAATTTCAGGGTTTTTTTGAAATTTCAAAAATCAATAACAAAAATAGATGCATTAAAAATTCTGAAAAAAAATCATGTTTGTTTATATTTATGAATACTACAATTATACCAAGTTTCATAAAAATAAAAAAATGTCTGGTTGTGAGCCTTGTTGATTTGACATGGAATGACCCATTAGTAAATGAAGGACATAACAGCTGCTGATTGGCTGTTGAGTGAGCAATCAATGAACATGTTTGTTCTTGCAAAAGCCTGTCATAACCTGTTGTTTCAGCATTGTGGCTTGTGCAATTTCATTATAAAATGCTATAAATTTATGAGGAGTATCAGTAGAACAGTGGATGGTTACAAAACTAACAAGTTTAACAAAATAAATAATTTGAAGTATATATAGAGAGGGAGAGAGTATGAGGTTGCAAATAATTCTCCTAGAAAAGAAATGAAACCAGCAAGAACATACTGCCATGTTCTACAAATATTTTTTAGTGTATGTTTTTGTGCTGAACTTCAAAATATAATGTAATTGTACTAATCAAACACCAGTAACCTATGTTTTAACTTTGAAACCTGATTAAACAATGTTTTCAGTGAAATATGGGCAATTATTGCATTTTGTGCTGTATTACGCAACAACGCTAAAAACGTTCAATCTTTAAAAAAGAAAAAATTAACCAGGCAAAAGTACACTATTCTGCAATGAGCAATTCATTAACAACTAAGAGGACATCAAATGGAGAAATTTTCAGATTTTTAAAAAATTGGGTTTTTGAGTTAATGCCATTCAAAACTTGAGCTTTTTAGAACTTCCGCATAACTTAAAATTTATGGACTGCATGCATCCCAGGTTTAAAATAAAATTTGCTCTAAAACTACCATTGAGGGACTTCAAGATTGCCATCCTTACTTACCTGAAAAATAATTAAGTGGGAAAAAAAAAAAAATTCCGAAAATGCAAAAAAATTTTTTTTGCAATGTTTTTTTTCTTATTAATAATGTCAGTCAGGCTTATTCAAACTATGCCAAGTTAAAATTTAATTCAATAGCTACAAAATAAAAAAAAATTAAGTGACTAGATTAAATAGTTTTGAAGCAGCGCTGGTTTTAAAATACAGCATTTTCCTCATTTTTCAAAGATCGCTAGATTTTAGCCAAACTTCAAAACGCTGTAGCTGGAGAATTTTTTTTTTTTTAGGAAAATCTTTTTGGGATATTTTATGTCTCCAATAATTGTAACTACTGTAATTTTTTGGAACAAATCTAAAATGGTCAACCGACACATTTTGGTACTGTCTGCCTGAATTGAGATGGAATACTAATATCCTTAAATTCCAGGAGCAGTACGAACCAGGAATTAATACGAGGTTAGGAACAAACCCGTAGGTTTTTACTGGTGTAGGAAAACAATTCAATGGTATGGACGAGCTTTTGCGCATGAATGTGTGGCTTTGTCAAGGCTTATTAATATCTAATGCGGAGAGATATTAATCAGGCTTGACAAAGCCACACATTTGTGCGAAAAGCTCAGCCATACTAACTTGTTTTCCTACACCAATAAAAAAAAAAACCTACGGATCTGTTCCTAACCTCATTAACTTGGTGTATTTTTGTGCTCATCTCTTACTGTTTATCTTAGGAATTAATATGTATGACATCTGACTTCCACAAATTGTGTTTTAACAAAACCAAAATCTAAAATTCTATTTTTTTTCAGAACAGCAACTGGAAGATCAGGAAAAGAAAATCGTGGGGCATATTGGGAACTTTATTTTGCAAAAAGTGGTTTGGGAAAAATGAAAAATTTGACAAATATACTTTATCACTTTTTGTTCCAGCATAATCACCACATTACATTCATGCATTATTCTTTGAAATTTGACTTTATTTTACCTGGCGCTTAAATTTTTGGATTTGTCTTTTAGATCTTTAACAATATTTGTCGAGCCCTGCTCATGACAGTAAGTAGTACCTTCGAAATGCACACAAGCTGACCTTATCTGACTGTAGGAAAGGATTGGCAAAGTGCCAAGTTGTTTACCAGATGCACAGGGTTCTTTGAGGTACTATCACAAGTGCTCAAATGTATCTGTAACAGCTATGCACAGTTAGGACTTCAGCATGTAGGAAGAAATTCCAAATAAAAAGTAGCTAGTGCAAAAGAAAAATCATTTTATCAAGCAAATATATACATACACGAGACCGACCAGGGAACAAAAAAGCTGAACTTTTTAACCGGGCGAAAAATCAGAACATGTGATGAGAAAGTGTGTATATAACACAACATGAGCAAGATGGAATTGTTTACTCTAATTTATTTTTGTAGATATTTAGAGCACACCCCTATTTATTTTTTTCATTTGTACTTGCTAGAACAGCAGCTCTATTTTTCTCGTGTTGCTTTCTTCTCAGCAAATTCCATGGCCATTTTTGTCTTTTGTTGACTCTGCAGCTGCAATCTTTGCTTAGTTTTCCTTTCTACTGATAGCATTCCCATCCCATTTCTACACCACTTTTTCTTTATTATTTATTTCCTTTTATTCCCTCAGATGACAATAATTTAGCCATCATGATGAAAAAACTTTTAGCCTGGGGACCATGAATGCATGATTTCAAAGCTTTCACTACTTTAAATAAATGGTGTAACTTACAGAATATGAATCATTCAAACACTATGCACTGATTCTAACAAATTTTCAATTTTAATCACTTCTGATTTTGGAAAATTTTCCTTCCCTTATCTAGCTTAAGTGCAAACATTTATGGAGGAAAGCAACATTTAAAAACAACACTGGATAGTGAGAACATCGCTGAAAGAAAAAAATATATATATAATTACGGGGAGAAATCTTCCCTTCAATCGACTTCCATTTTTGGAAACTTTTTCCCTCCATTTTTTCGCTGAAATGTAGTATTTTTGGAATAAAACCATATATTAATATAAAAACAATACGGGGCAGAAGGAACATCGCAAGAAGGGGAAAAAAGATTATGGGGGAAATCTTCACTCTAACTTCCGTTTTCAAAAATTTCCAAGGGCGGAATTCCGTCCTCAAATGGAAACGGAATCCCCCCCCCCAAAAAAAAAAATTGCCGTTCAGTTGTGCATTCATCTCGAGAATACCCAAAATGTTCCCAGATGGAAAATGACCCTTCCCTACCCCCAAAAAAATTTCTCCAGTTTTGCATCAATTTCGAGAATGACCCAAATGATGACAAAAAAAGGGGAATTCCGCAAATTTGGGGAAGAATCTCATGTACATGATATATGGCAGAAATAAGACCATGCCAACAGTGGTGACTCCTCTAAGTATGATGTGAGGATTATCCTAAACTTTAATTTTACATAATTACACTCAAAATGAAATATTTTAAAAAACATTTTATAAACACATAAAATGTTTTTTTAATATTTCATTTGAGTGTAATTATCAAACGAATAACAAACGAAAATGAGGCACAACTGCAGTGGGGGTCCATCGTCGAGCCATTTGCGTGCGCACGATGGTTTTGCGTAGAGCTATGAACAGAGACAGGATTTCTATCAACCGTCCTTGCTTCACAGATCTCGCTCATTGAGTGCAGATATCTGGGTAGAGGGCATACAGGGCAGGTCAAAGAACTGAACGGGATGCTTGGGTCCTCTCTAGTCATTCTACGAGCCGCTACATGTCACGTACTCTTGTTCCTATATCTGACTGTTCCTCTCCTGAAACACATTAGCTAGCATCAGGTGACACCTAATGACCAATGCACAGATTAAATGAGAGATCTATATGAGGAAAAGGAAGTGTTTGTCTTCTAGTTTTTTGAAGTTTCAACTTGTTCTATTTTGTTGCTTAATTTACTATTCAGTGTATTTATTGCTGTGCTCTGGTAAAGAAAAGAGCTTTTCTGTATCGAAACATATCTATACCTACAGTCGAAATTAACAGCTGAAGATTGTCTCAATGAATTAGGTTCAATATCCGTAGAGGGAGCATTCTTCAAGGGGCTGAAAAATTGCCATAACTTTCATCATACTGGTATTGATATCTTTGCCTTCAAGCAGAGCAGAAGAATTAACCTTAAGTACAAATGACGACAATCAGTAAAATATGTTTCTATTTAGTTTTATTATGATTTATTTTTCTTTGTTGTTTGATTTCTATGTCTTTAGCTTTAGGATATACAGAATTTATTCCTAAAAGGACTTTTTCACATATCCTCAGAGTTGTATAAAAATAAAATGTATCTGCATACACAACCATTGAAACAGAAAACTTGCTGCAAACCCACGAATCACGATAACAATAGAACAAGATAATTTAAAGAAAAATTAATACAACAATAAATAAGAACATTACAGATTTCAGAGAAGACAAAAAGTACATTACGACTGAATGTGTAGAAATGTGAGTAAAATGGACCTTAAGGCCAAAACTTTAAAATATTGGACTATGAACCTCATAAAAACAAGATACTAATTAAAGAAAGTTTTTATATTTAGAAAAGCAGTTCCGTTAATGAACCTCCAAAAACAGACTTATAAAATACATAAGGAAAAGAGTAATTTAATAACTGGCAACTGCAAAGGAATTTGGCAATAAAATTTAAATTATTTGTCTAAACGAAACTTTTATTACAGTTTCTATATATTGAGAACAGGCCTTGATAAGATCAAGGGGGCCAGAAACGTCAGTAAAAGCAAAAGAACTCACTACCGGAAGATGTGAGAAATAGTTGAAGATTTTCACGTTAAGATAGAATTTAATATATTAATCTGAGTAAGCTGTTTTAATTGCTGTAAATAACATTTTTATTTTTTTAATTTACAAGCAAAAACTATCTGCAAAATTTGCTAATAATGTAGAAAATATCTGCGTATGGCGTACATCTATATTCTGCGACTGCATATCCTCTCACCCTGCCAAGCCTTACTCCCTTTACATCCTACACACCATAAAAACCAGGAGTTGCTGCTGCATGCCAAGATAAACTGGGATAGTAAAGCCTCAAATGGGTATACAAAGTTCTGCTTATTAAAAAGGTTACCTAGTATAAACACGGGGAACGCTCTGGTCTCTGTTGCTTCTTACGACAATGAAGACTAAAATCTCTACACAAAATGCCTTAAAATGTAAGTTATCAATATAAAGCTGCTATGTTTCACACACATGCACCTATCTCTTCAGGAAACTTTAAAAGTGTGTCGTCCAGGAGTAAGAATCAAACCTGCGTTTCCATTTGAGCATGTTACCATTGTCCTGAGTGTTGTAAGGTTACAACACTCAACACAATGAAGTTCCAAGCAACTAAGGCTCAGAAGTTTTATCACAGAATTTAAATTTAAAATTCCACTTTGAAAGAAATATTTTATTAAGCACTTTACCAAAAAAGGCCTATAAGAGTTGGTTTTAGCTCAGGAATCTTACCTTTTCAGATTCATCCAGAAAATGGATAAATGTAAAGTATGTACTTCTAGAGGCCTCTAAGCCTAAATATTTCTGAACTTTGAAAGCAAATTACCAGGTGATAGTTACTTGAAAAACACTTTCTTTGTTTAACTACCTCATGTGCAGGCCATAAGGAGTAAGTAGCTCATCCCTAATTAGGGCTGGTACTGGTTTCAGGGAGATGACAGAACCAGCACTGTCGGGCAGACACTACCAATATATTATACAAGACTTTAACCCAAACCCAACACAGGGTTTTCAGAAGCCTATAAACCTCTGACTACTCACTCACTGGGGCTACTAAATTATTATTTTTCAAGCACAAAAAAAAATGCATGTATTGTTTAGATTGATCACATATTATGCTTCACTAGAAACCCTTAAAAATCAATTATTTTTATTGAAATGTCATTCTGATTGTTGATGTATAACATGCCTCACCACCAGTGATCAATAAACATATAATGCAACATAGCTGACAATGGAAGAACATTAACAAAGCCATTTTTGCTTTGCACTCTTATCCTTAATATATGTAACACTGATTGATGTATAAGCTTCCTCTTTTTTTTTTTTTTTTTAGATTATATCCACGTAGTTCACATACAGTAACAATACCATAGTGAAAAACTAAGAAGTCCAGCAAGACATTTATGATGTGCAATACTTTTTTTAAAAAAAAAGTGATTTCAATAGTTCAGTTAATATATAAAACAAAAATTATCTACAAAAAAATCATGCATGCAATGCAAAGAGCAATTCACTGTCACTTATCTGAATTACAAAATTACACAACTGGGAATTTTGATTGTTATTAAATTACTAATTTTAAAAGATCCCAAAATGCTAATCATGAAAAATATTTCCTTGGAGTATTACTGTGTCAGCTTGACACTAAGCTAAAAATGAGAAATCCAGTACTAAATTAAACATATGCAACTATACATATAATTAGAGAAATACTTTTTTTCATAGTTTTAACAACCACCAGAAACTATTGGGCTATAAGGTTCATCCCTGATTTGAGGCCAGTGGTTCCAGGAAGGCAAAAGAGCTAGTTGCTGTAGAACAAGTACACCACTCCTGCCTCTGACTCAGGTTTAGCTTTGACAACTAGCCAGAAATCAAAGATGCTGACCACTATACCACCAGGACAACCAAAATATTTGCTCTCATATATAAGGTGATCAAAAAATTGATGGGGTATGTCTTTGTATAAAAGATGAACCAAGACTCTTGTAACACAAAAAATTGTATTATTAAAAAAAAACTTACCTCATTTTAGATAAAAGCAAAGAAAATGCTATTCATCTATAACAATGCAACATTTATCGTGTCAAAAAAATTTACTGAACTATTCAAATACAAATTGCATCGTTTTCCATTATTTAATGCCATATAATGTATTCAGAATAATTAAAAAAAACCGTCTCAGCAGCTATTATTCTAGCAATCTTTATTGCTCGCCTGAATCTGTTATAAAATATAATTCGGCGAAGATCTACATTTTTTGGCTTTCCAACGAAGCTGAAATGTTTTAACACTACATAAAAAGCTGCAGACTACAGTGTATATCAATACACACCAACATTTGCTATAAAATTAATATTAATAGAGCACCTGCTTGTATATATGCATATTATTCCATTTGAAATAAAGGATACAAAGCCTAGTTTGCATCTGGCTCATCGTTGTATTCGTATTTTTGAAAATGCAAATAGCCATGATTCCTAAAATATTACTTTCGAAAGGAACCTAAGCCAAATGCAATTACAAAGAAAAAAACAAAATGAGAAGGTCACACACACAAGACGGTAGCACATACTACTGTTCTACACAAAGCTCTTATTAATCTTATGTGACCTCACCCCCTCCCCTACGTTATACTAGGTAGAACGATATTTTGAGCACACCACAAAATGGTTTTTATCTACTGATTATTAGTTGATACCATTGACATCCATGGAGTTAATAGGTGCCAGCCATTCATGCACGAGAATATAAAGTAAAAGAGAAAAAAAAAAGGGGGGGAATATATTGATTACCTGGGATTGAACAAGTAATCGGTTCGCTAATACTCTGATGAGTGCCATATTTAAGCTGTAGAAACGTGATTTAAAAAAAGCTATGAAGACAGCAGAAAAACTGAAATTTACACCAGCCACCGGCAACCAGTTTACTCCATTCAGAGGGCACAAAAAAGACTTCCCGTACCACGTTTAAGGACGAACCAGTGTCGAACCTACCCCTCCGACAATTTCGGCAAACGATATTCGAGACCTCTGCCGGTCGCCAACAGTGTTAAGAGATTTCAATTTCAACAAGATAGAAAAATGTCTTCTCAGAGCGCTACCCTTCGTAAAATTATCATCCAAACATTTTTATTAATTCACAGGCCTGTAATCATCTAGTTTCTAGATTTCATGACTGAATTAACCATGTTGTCAATATTTAAAAGTCCGTAGGAACGATTACGATTATGTACGTATATTTTCATGCTTTCCTGGGCCGATAGGTGGGGTCGATGTACAGATATTTCGTTTGATGTTTCCGCTGTTTGGCTGCATGTTATCCTAAAGGTTATTTGGATTAAGAAAGTGCTTATCTTGGAGTCGTTGTTTCTGTGGGCATTGATAAAACAGCTATTTTTAGCATTCTTAGAAACATTATAACTGGAAGGTGAGATATTTGCTTTTTCGCATTATCGCAGTTTCTGAATCGAAACTTGTGTGCTTGCCTGTTTTTGCTGCAGATCAAGCGTATCATTTTTAGTTTTGATTTTCAAGAATTAAATATTCTGTTTCAGAATCATTTATCATGTGATTTATTTGAACATCTTTGTTAATTTGAGATTATCATCAATTTATGATCTAAGCAGAACGTAGGCGCACCCCGTCATTTATTTACTGTTTCATGGTAGATTTTTGACAGAAGAAAATAAATTGATTTCGTGGTTTAAAAATAAAACATACACAAAATAATATTGAATCGTATTTGTTGTATTCATACATCTTAAAAAGTTTTCTTAAGTAACCATGGAAAACTTGCTCTTTATTCACATTTCTGAGGAGGATCTGCAAATCCATCCGTCCCCCCCCCCCCCCCTAAATATTTTTTTTTCATTTTTATATGCAACTAATAAAGAAAATAATAATAGTGCTAACTAAACTTTCCACATAGGAGGATTTCCTGCTTTTGTAATTATTTGAGCGTAAGGTTCTATGTAATATACGTTTCCATTAAAAAGTTTATTAGAAATTTTATTAGAAATGATGTCAATCAATAAAAGCATGTGCATTCACCCAGAACTTGCCAGGATTTTTAACTTGGATATATTTCTAGGAAATGTTTATTTCTCAGCAGTTAGGCTAGTAAAGGCATACAGCTTTGGTCCATAGTTACTAGAGGTGAGTAGGTTTTTATTTTTTCATTATAAGTAAAGAAGCCTGAGTTTGTTGGAGTTTATGGCAGGAGCTTTGTTGGCAGAATTGTAAATACTGACCCCTACCCCCAGAACTCAACACATCATGTTTATTTCCCGTGTTTTAATCACTGATATACGACATCAAAATAATTAAAGTTACAAGAACCTCACTTTACTATTCTGGATTACTCAAATGAGTTATCAAAGATAAATCTGATTTGCAGTGGCAAAATCATAGTTTCATTTCAGGAATTGGGGTGACTTTGCAAACATTGATCGTAAACCTTATTCAGAAACTTCCCCAAAACGTACACTTTCCAAACAAAATGGATTTAGAAAGTGGAGGAGAGACTAGATGAGATTTTTTTTTCAAGAACACTTAAATGAGTTGGTTTGTTTTTGTTGAGGGTTCCTTTGCATTTATTCCCAGGTCAAAACTTTTTTTATTGAGTATACAGTTTCACATAATACTATGGTGTTTATTCAGTTTCATTTACCTATTTGTTGTTTATAATTAAACTGCCATTTGTCCTGCCTTTGAGGATTTTGGGAGACCAAGGTCTGGGAATCTGTTTCCTTTTCCCCTCCCATGGTTGGAGACTGCTTCAGCATCCCAGTTTTTATGTGCTTTGCAGCATCTTGCACACTGTATTGCATTGATGTTGGCGATCATAGGTTTGTGGATTGCAGCATCTTGCACACTGTATTGCATTGATGTTGGCGATCATAGGTTTGTGGATTGCAGCACCATAATAAATAGCACAATGAAGTTCCTGACAAACTTTTATGATGGAAACCAGATCATGGTGTTCAACTCTGCTGCTATTTGCAACACAGGGGTCTTGTGCTTCCATTGTACAGTCCGTGCTCAAGTTTACTTATTCCTAACTGACATCTTCGTATGGCATCCACGATCTGCACATTTGGAGGCAACAGTGCGTCCTTTTTAATAGGTAGTCATAATCTTCGAACAGTTCTTCATGTTGCACATGCTATTTCTGCCATTGTAGTTACTGAAGCTCCTGCAAAATGTGCACCAATTGTCATGCAGTTTTTGAGGTAACTGAGATCTGATATTGTCAACAATTACTTCACAGCAGCTGTTTCCCCTGCAACTCTGGCACTGCTATGTGACAGCCAAAATCGCACTACACCTCTTTACATACCTCACATTGTGGGTGACATCCCAGGGAATTGCATACTGCGTATCGCATGTACTCCAGTCACGGTATTTCCATTATTTTGATAAACCCTTCTCTATATGTAACATTGAACATGACGTGAGTCTTCTTAACTATTCTAGCCAAAAATATCTTATGGAAACATATAAAAAAAAAGGTTATATAAAACTAAAAACACAATTCTGAAATAACTGGTTTCCTGAATTTTTTTTTTTTTTTTTTCTGTAAACTGAAAGTTTAAGAAGGTATGGCAGACAATCATGCATAGTTTCAGCTGAAATTATTTTTTTAGACCTTTTTTTTTTTTTCTGTAAACTGAAAGTTTAAGAAGGTATGGCAGACAATCATGCATAGTTTCAGCTGAAATTATTTTTTCAGACCTTTTTTTTTTTTTTCTGTAAACTGAAAGTTTAAAGAAATTATGGCAGACAATCATGCATAGTTTCAGCTGAAATTATTTTTTTCAGACCTTTTTTTTTTTTTTTTTTTCTGTAAACTGAAAGTTTAAGAAGGTATGGCAGACAATCATGCATAGTTTCAGCTGAAATTATTTTTTCAGACCTTTTTTTTTTTTAGTGGTTCCAAACTTTTTAACAATGGTCTAAATCTGCAGCTGTTTTGTTTTCAACTCTAACAATGCTTATATTTGAAGGTTATTTTTGTTTCATAGTTGGCCAAAAGTAACTTTTTTTGTTTGGAAAATGATCTTTTCCTGGAAGCTACTGTTAAAGACAGCAGAAATTTGAAAAAGAAGAGGTGCACATTCTTATGACTATCAGTGGGAATGAAAAGGGAACATCCGAAGTTCAAGACATTTTATGACTTCGAGCTGAAAACAACAGTAAAGAGAAAAGAAGTGTTTACTTTTAACCAGCATAAATATACAAAAAATCCAAAATCTTTTCTGTTTAATAGGGGACACTTGCCCATGAATCCCCTTTCCTGTGCAACTGCCCTTGGCTAAAGACGTCTTCAAAAGTAATCTTAAAACATGCTTGGTAAACATATTTGTGGGTTGTTTGAAAAGGTGTATTCTAAATCATTTTATTTGGTTCATATGAGGCATAACATAGGTTCAAAGAATTTCAATTTCATTTCACAAATCTGAAACAATTATTTCACATTTCTTCAGTGCAATATATGACAATTTTATTTGCAAGTCCATATGAAATTTCATTTTTATGTCTCTACTCACTGTCAATAAAGAATAAATATCATATGAAAATTGAAAGGTCCGCTATACATGTTAGGGTGTTAGAATCATTCTTCCATTTTAGATATTGTATCCAAAATAGTAAGGTAAACATTTATTTTTTAATTTCTTTTCAACAGATCAATATTTCATTTGTATTTTGGAATGCAATTCTTTTCTTCTTGTGTGGTCTAAGCATCCTAACACCTGAAGTTCTATTTTTCAATTCCTTGGCAATTGTTTTGTAACATACTTTTTAAACTGTTATGTGTTCTACATTCTTTAAAAAAAAAAAAACATTTACGTGTTTTAACATTTATATTAAGGTCGGTATAACCACAACAGATTTGGGCATTAATTTGCTACTAACATGAATTTTTGTCGCAATACTGTACTAAATCTTTCTGGAATAAATAAACGTGCATTTCGTTCTTTATTTTTCTCAGTTTAGTTTGGCTAAATTTCTTGTACCACAGTCTCTAAAAAGTATTGTTAAAACCCTAATATAATACATCATAGATTGCATGTCTCCAAATTATAAATCAGTTGCTAACACCCTTAAAATAGTATAAGTCCTACTTTCCCATCAGGGACAGATTAAGGGGAGGGGCGCAGTCTACAGGGCTATAGCCTTGGGGCCCACCATTACCAAGGACCCAGGAGGCATGCCTGGGCAAATAATAGATAGTCTCGTCTTTTTCACTACCATCCACACACACCTCCCAATTTGCACTTGGAACCATTAATGCTTGAAGCCCTGTGTGGCTTCGCATTGCATAACAAAAAAGATGCCCTAAGAAAAGTATGCAATGATAAATCATTAGAAAATCCAAGATGCAATCTTAAGCTTTTAACTCATGTTCTTATGAGAATAGTGGAAAATGCAATTTTAGGGGTGAAGTTATTGCTCTGCCTATTTTATGTAAACCTTTGGTCTGTATGGCTTTTTAATCAGAAGTCAGCTAAGGGAGCAATTATCCCACAAACAATAGGATAGGTTCGGGGGATTTGATACAACCAATAATTGGTCGGATTGGCGCTCTGCTCCCTCATCTTTAATATTGTAATCTGCTAATCAAGGGAGGGGAGGTGAATGAATTGACAAAGTCACATACCTCAAAGGAATTCATCCATTTTTATTTTTTTAAACAAATATAACAAAAGTTTATGTAGCATTTAGGATATTGCTGCCAGTGTTTCTAATTCCATGTTGAAGACTCGGTTCGTGGTTCGATAATAGTTCACTCTTATCTCACCCGTCCCACTTTTCGCCGAAGTGCAGTTAGCTTCACTATTCCTTGTCTCTTTTTGAAAACTACAGGCTGCCGTCTGTTCGCTAATTCGGCACTGAAACATCTCACATCTGCGAGAGCCAAGTTTGGCCTGTGTCGCGACGATGTCCAATTCCCCTATTCCGTCCTATACAGGAACAGAAGGAGCTCCACACTCCGAACAGCACTCCCACCGAGCGACTTCTCTCTCCATACCACTTCAGAAACTGAATTCTAACTGCCTCTAAGCTTTTGTCATGTGAATTTCCTCCCGCTGCTACGTCGCCCAAGGCACTGTCACTCCTTACACCGAACCCTGGCAGGGAGCAAGCCAGCTCTGCTGCTACCCCCCCCCCTCTCTCTCCTTGGATCTGCTTGACCCCGCTATCACTGTGTAATTGAAAAGCACTCAGTGGTTTCTTTCTAGCCCTCGAAACTCCCAACGATCTGCGTCTTAAACCAGAAGTTCAACACTGACAGCATTTGTTACACCATGGTATCTATACATTGAGAATGGTATCTACTACTTAGGAATAGGTCTTTTCCCAGACATACTGGTGCTGCTGTGATCTTAATACATTTCAGAGTCATTAGCACTGATGGCTCCTTTCAATCTGAGACTCGAAAGAGCTTGTAGATGTACCCATAGTAATGTTCTATGCGCCGTTTTCGAGATGTTTTGCTTCCAAACAAAAGAATTAGAAATTTCCTTTACTGAAAATGGGAAAGGTGCGGTGCGTTCAGTCTTTACCTTTGTCTCTCACCTTCTGACCAAGTCCTTTTATCTGGACACACATAAAATATAATAAATAATGTTCATGTCTTATATTTCATAAACCTTATATTTCGCCCTTACAGCAGTGACCTATTATGAAAACTCTGCAGATAATTTATTAGTTTGAAGAATACACTACGTATTAATTATCACAAGCATATTGCTACAGTTTTGTCTTTTAATGGACTTCATAATGATTCCCCATCATAAGTTCTTTGGGGCCTTACACTAGGGGCCCACTAATGCCTTAATCTGGTCCTGTTTCCTATTTTGTTGCATAGAGTAGTTTTATTGTCAAGCGTGGGAGCTGTTCCTTTGAAATTTTCCAACCGTAAGTTGGTGCAGAAAAAATAAAACATATTTCTGAACACAATGCTGGAAAAACAATTTCTAGAGGAACTTTTTCGGCATCATTTACCACCAGATTTAAAGTATGAGCAGCTCAAAGTACATAAAATTCCCTAGGATTTAAAGTAAAAAAAAAAAGAAGTCCATTGTACTTTTCCTTCATATTGCCTTATTGCCATGGCCATGCATATCATGAATGCAGAGATCTTCATGATATAAAAAATTTAGAAAAATGTTTGTTCATACTCTTCTAATCTGCTTCATTTGCTTGGGAATGCATTGACCTGAATTGGATGGCCATAAAATGTTCAGACTGAAATCAATAAATGCAGGTTTGATTCCTGTTCCTGGATCATACAATTTTGAAGTTTGCTTGTATTATTACCATTTGAATTATATTTGAGGATGACACTTGAGTTCAGAAAATAACATCTAAAAGTTCATGTGGTTTGTGAGTCAAATATTCAATAAATGCTCTACATCAATAAGTGGCTAATTGCATGGTATTATGCACATTGTTGTACAATGTTACTTATTACTGTTTCACACCTTGTATTGTTTCATTAACTAAACTAGTTTCAACTCTTCATTTTGCGAGTCATCTTCAGTAGCGTACGATGTTTGCGTTTCCAAAGAGGTCGTTGTATCACTGGGTCACTGATCGTTCTCATTATCTGCCGTGTCGTTGTTGCGCATGCATATTACGCTCATGCTTTATTTTGTTTCATTGCGGTATACCCTGGTGGGGCTATTGGTTAGGGTGCGGGTTTGTTCGGACATCTTTTTTATTTTTTTTATTTGCTTCTCACGTTTCACGAAAAATTTCCATGCATATGGCAGGTCGTAGGGGGTGTTGTTATTACAATATATATCACGAGTTTTCTCGATCAATACTGCCTCTGCCATTAGGATTTGTTGGTGTATATTGTGTGTTGTTAAAATTTTCACGTTTTCCAAATCTGGGATAACATCATTCTCTTGGCAGTGCTGGATTAATGCCGTTTTCATCTCTCTCCTGTTTCAATTTTTGACATGTTTCATAAGGCGAGTTTTGAATCATCGTTTCGTGCTGCCCATGTATATTTTATCAGTGTGATTGTTGTCTGCCTTTCTTGTAGGGATGGAGTATAATCCTGCAGCTTCTAGCGTGGGTTGGTTGTTGTAGTCAGTTGTCAAAAATTTAGATATGTCCTTAACAATATCAGCAATTTCATAATTCAGTTTATTGCATTCTTTTTTAAGGATGTTACTGATTGGGTGCATATATGGGAGTTTCCTCTCTCCTTTCAGCAGCCGTATTCTGAAAGAAGAGAGGTTAAGTGGATCCAGGACACCGTCACTGAATTCGGCTACAGTAAGAACTTGATAACATCAATTTATAATAAGTATAACAACAACAGCCAACATTCAGTTGATAGGAAAGAAAAAGAAAATGAAAAAGTGTATTGTGGGAAACTCCCATATATGCACCCAATCAGTAACATCCTTAAAAAGGAATGCAAGAAACTGAATTATGAAATTGCTGATACTGTTAAGGACATATCTAAATTTTTGACAACTGACTACAACAACCAACCCACACTAGAAGCTGCAGGAGTATACTCCGTCCCTACAATAAAGGCAGACAGCAATCGCACTGATAAAATATACATAGGCAGCAGGAAACGACGATTCAAAACTCGCCTTACGGAACATATCAAAAATTGAAACAGGAGAGAGATGAAAACGGCATTAATCCAACACTGCCAAGAATGATTGTTATCCCATATTTGGAAAACGCGAACATTTTAACAACATACAATATACACCAACAAATCCTAATGGCAGAGGCAGTATTGATCGAGAAAACTCGTGATATATATTGTAATAACTACACCCCCTACAACCTGCCATATGCATGGAAATTTTTGGTGAAACGTGAGAAGCAAATAAAAAAAAAAAAAAAGATGTCCGAACAAACCCGCACCCTAACCAATAGCCCCACCAGGGTATACCGCAATGAAACAAAATAAAGCATGAGCGTAATATGCATGCGCAACAACGACACGGCAGATAATGAGAACGATCAGTGACCCAGTTATACAACGACCTCTTTGGAAACGCAAACATCGTACGCTACTGAAGATGACTCGCAAAATGAAGAGTTGAAACTAGTTTAATTAATGAAACAATACAATGTGTGAAACAGTAATAAGTAACATTGTATATCAATGTGCATAACATGTAAAAGTTCATTGAGAAAACCATACAATTTCAACCATATCATTTTATTTATTGTATGGTTCTCATAGACTCGGGCCCGACCTTCTCCAAACAGGGACCTGGGGGCAAAAAAATGTTGGGGCCCTAAAAAATCTGAATAATAAGAGACATAAATAAAATGAACAATACAAATTGCATTCAAAGAGACTCGTTCTCAGTTTGGATGTGTCAAGAAAAGCTCGTAAAAATAATGTGCTGTTATTTAGCAAAAATAAATAACAGCACATCGTTTGTACTTGTGTCAAGAAGAACTCGTAAAAATAATATGCTGTTATTTATAGCCGGTTCTCTAGGTTTGCGAGTAAACAGGAACTTTAAAGTGCCCATAGAATTGAGTTTCTAACGATATTAATTGATTCAGTTTCATACAGAGATTTATGTAAAACACGATAAGTAGAACACATCGTTTGTACTTGTGTCAAGAAGAACTCGTAAAAATAATATGCTGTTATTTATAGCCGGTTCTTTAGGTTTGCGAGTAAACAGGAACTTTAAAGTGCCCATAGAATTGAGTTTCTAACGATATTAATTGATTCAGTTTCATACAGAGATTTATGTAAAACACGATAAGTAGAACACATCGTTTGTACTTGTGTCAAGAAGAACTCGTAAAAATAATATGCTGTTATTTATAGCCGGTTCTCTAGGTTTGCGAGTAAACAGGAACTTTAAAGTGCCCATAGAATTGAGTTTCTAACGATATTAATTGATTCAGTTTCATACAGAGATTTATGTAAAACACGATAAGTAGAACACATCGTTTGTACTTGTGTCAAGAAGAACTCGTAAAAATAATATGCTGTTATTTATAGCCGGTTCTTTAGGTTTGCGAGTAAACAGGAACTTTAAAGTGCCCATAGAATTGAGTTTCTAACGATATTAATTGATTCAGTTTCATACAGAGATTTATGTAAAACACGATAAGTAGAAAATGTTATGTTAGCTATTTGTGACCTCGGTGACGAAAGCTCATACTCTTCTGCAGTTGTTAAAAAACTAAAACAAAGTTCAAAAAACATCAATAAAAATGTATTATAGCCAGCCTAAAACATTTATTATATGTTACCTAATAATTGCTAGCTTTTTTTACTGATCCACATACTGAAATTTAAAGATATAGATAAAAAAAGGCTGCCCCATCATCAGGGGTGTGCCAAGGGTGTTTGCTGCCCGAGTGCAAGCCCACATTTGCCGCTCCTTGTACGAGAATATTTTTAAATTTTAATTCATTTTTACATGAAATAAATATCTTTAGCAACATCAATTCCTATTTCCCGTAAAGTAAGAGTTTTCTTAATATATATACATATGCGAGTATATAACATCGAACATGACAGGCTAGTTTAACTATTATAACCAAGTAACCAAAAAAAATCTCTCATGTGTACATATACAAATAAGTTGTTTAAAACTAAAAACAAAATTCAAAATAACTGGTTTTCATATTTAAATAAAAATATTTCTTACATATAAAAATAAGTTGCATAAAACTAAAAATAGAATTCAAAATAACTGGTTTTCATATAAATTTTTTTCCCTATAAACCTCGATACTCTTATTACATCGAGTTCCCACCTTGTTTCAAAGCACGGTTTTACAGTCAACACTGGAAGCTCTTTCTTTAAAATTTGCCATAGGTAAGGCAATTCAGAAAAGAAAGTATATATTTCTTGAATAATGCTGAAAATTTGTAGAGAAATTGTTTGTCGTTATTTACGTCTAGATTTAAAAATGAGCTGCTCAAATTATGTAAAATGTATCAGGGTTTTAGATCAAAAAATTATGTTTCTTGAAGTCCAATGTGTTTTTCCTTCATATTGGCCCCTTTGTCCTAGTGCTGGCCACGCATATCATGATACTGAAATCTTCAAGATTTAAAAAAAATTGGAAACAATTATTAGGCTTTTGCCCGCGGTATCCGTTGCTGAACAAAACAATAAAAATTATTCTTTGATTTCAAGTCATTTTCTATTGAATTATATAATGAATATTTTTACTAGAAAAATAAAGGTGCCACATAGCATTACGATTTCTCACAGTAAAACGTTTTCTTAACTTCTTCCACGTCACTGACATTAATTCATCAACCGTAAAATTTGAAGCGTCCTGCCGTCCCCTGAAGCTGGCGCTTATGTGCTTCGCACACAATGTACCCCCACTTGGCGCGTCCCTACACTTCATCACTACTATGTTATGATCTCAGTTTTCTCACTCAGGGAGGTTAGAAGAAGGAAGAGATGGCAGCAGCCCCTCTCCCTGTGCTTCTGGTGTGACGCTACTTTTTATCAGCTGACTATGCCAATGCGCCCAACCCGAGAATCTCCTGTATATCTCTATGGGAAAATCGAGATTTTGAATGGGTTTTTCGGACCCTTATTTTACCCATACAGTCGTGGAAAAAATTGAGGTTGAAATATTCATTCCCATAATTAAAAAATTCCAGAAGAAATAGGAAAATATGTGTTGGTATTTCTTTAAAAAAATGAACAAAAGAATGATATTTTGAGCGGAAGTGCATACTGCACATAGTTACTGGCATACTGCACATATTTACTGGCATACTGTGCATGTGAAAGTAACCATGTTTAAAATATAACCAAAACCCTAATGTTGAGAAATACAAAGTCCGAAATATTCCTTCTTTGCATCCTTGGTTTGCATGCGCTAAGTAAAACTACTTCGGGCACAGGAAGTGACGTCACATTTCCGAACTCCCACAGACTCCCACCACCTCAGAGATAGGATTGAAACAGCTGATCTGTTTTGGCTTCACTCAAAATGGGTCCTTTCACCTCCTCTTCTTCTAACCTCCTTGGTCTCACTGCATCTCACCAACATGGCGGTGAAGGCTGTGACGTCAGAATCGTGACGTTTCGTTGGCTTCATTTTGATCACAGCAGGGGAACGGCAGACCCTTACTCCATCTATTCTAACCTTGGCTCACCGTATGTAATTTCAGAAGAAAGTGCATAGGGGAGTTAACAAATGCCAGTTCGGTCACCGGGTTTCCCTGATGATACAACAATTCAGATTCTGTTTACAACTTAATTTTAACCAATTAACTTAAATAAAATTTTTATTTTCAATTTTCTTGTGTTTCATCATTTTTCCTCTTCTTTTTCATTTTCCAGGGCCCCTGCAAATCCCGAGGCCCGGGTTCCTTGCAAACGCTGTCCCCCCTTGTGGCCGGCCCTGCATAGACTGACAACAAGTATTCTCATTCATAATAATAAATGCTTAGCATCCACATTAAGGTACATTGGATAAACTGAGCATTTATTGAATGAAGCTCATGTTGAGAATTGGCTTTTGTTTAACTGAACAAAGCTGCATGTTATTTGGTAGACATCAGAAATATTTTGACATGGTCTTTTTTCTGACCAGCTTCAAATATGTGTTAGTGAACAAAGAGTAAATTATGGTATTTTGGTTTCAGTCATGCCTTCTGTTCTTAAAAAGCATTAGTATTATTTTGTCAACAGTTTGTTGTTTCACATTATGCATTTACCAAATATTTTCATTTATTACATTGCCCCAGCAACCTAGCCTTCTGTTATAAATATACAGCACCTACAGGGTGTCCACATTCTGGAAAGTCAGGGAAATGAAAATTGGTCAGGGAAATGCCTGAAATGTTGGTAAAAGTCAGGGAAATGAAAATTGGTCAGGGAAATGCCTGAAATGTTGGTAAAAGTCAGGGAAAATCAGTGATATTTAAAAAAAAAAAGGTCAGTGAAATTTCAATCACAGTTAGACTACAACTAGTTTTAACCCAGCGTCAGAGAGTGATGCCCTCATCACCCAACGCACTTGCACTTGGTGTTGCAGACAGTCACTAACTTCCCCTTCCTACTAATGTAACCTTGTATTTCCTACCTATTATTGTAAGTTGTGTTACATTACTTGTTAACATTTCTCTTTTTGTTTTAAGTCAAAGGAGTAGAAGAAAATTTGTGGTAACCTTGTTAAAAGGCAATTAAGACTGCAGCAATGTCAAAGCGTTGTGTGTTTAATGAACAATGGTTGGACGAACAATTAAATCCTGAGTTTTCTGGTTGGGTAGCTGCTGTGAATGGCGACAATGAATCAGCATTTTGTAAAGTGTGCTCTGAAACTTTCAAGCTTAGCAACATGGGGCGTCGGGCAGTCTCCAGCCACGGAAATGACCGTAATCATTTGAAAAACATCTGTGCTAAAATGTCTCAGCCCAGTCTTGCTTCTTTCACTTCCTCTGTGAAAAATAACTATCTTTGTAATAACAAACTCTTGCCATCGACAAGCTCAGGAAATGTGGAATCAGTACTTCTAGAAAAAATTAAGTCTAATGACTCAAATACTTATGTTGTGAAAGATGATGTGAAACCCAGTGACATTAATGCTTATGTAGTGAAAGATGATGTAACAAAGTCGGAAATAATATGGGCCATGGAATTGTTGTCCAAGCGAATGTCTCTGAACTCTTGTACACAGATTAACAAAACATTTCAGTTAATGTTTCCTGACAGTGCGATAGCTTCAAATTTTACTTTAGGCAAAAGCAAAGCATCTTATGTGATAAACCATAGATTGGCACCACATTTCAAAGAGTGTTTAATGGACGATCTGAAGCAGTGCACTGACTTTGTAATTTGTTTTGATGAATCACTAAACAAAATTTCTCAGTGTGGGCAAATGGATCAGTTTGTTCGTTATTGGGACATCAATCTGCAAAAAATTTCCACTAGATACTTAAGTAGTGTGCTTTTAGGACGGGCAACAGCTAATGACCTTTTAGAGAAATTCATTAAAGGTGCACCTCTTCCCTTTGATAACATGCTACATGTGTCAATGGATGGACCTAACATTAAGCTCAGCTTTCTTCAAAAGCTGAAATGAAAGATAAACTTAGAACTGAAAATCCAGATGGTAAATTATTAGTTGACATTGGAGTATGTGGTCTTCACATGGTCAAATGGAGCTATGAAAACTGGACTTGAAGCAGTGAAATGGGATATACATCACTTTCTGCATAACTTGTACTACCTTTTAAAAGATAGTCCTGCTCGCCGTGCAAATTATACTACGATTACTGGATGTAAAGATTTCCCTTTGAAATTTTGCACTGTAAGGTGTTTGGAAAATGTTAATTGTTTGACTAGGGCATTGCTTGTCTATGATCATATCAATAAATATGTTCAAGAATCATCGGTTTATAGCAAACAGCACATGTTTCTTGCAGAATTCATGGAAAGTCCACTGTTGAAATGCAAATTGGCTGCATTTAGGACCATAGCTTCAGAGTGTGAATCTTTGTTGAGAAGGTTCCAGAGCCCAAAGCCTTTAATTCCTTTCTTACACATTGATTTGCTGGGTCTGATGAAAAATTTGATGGCATGAAACTTGAAGCCTGACAAATTAAGTGAAGCTGATAGTGTCTCAAAACTGTTAACTTTAGATGTATCAAAAAGTGAAAATCTTCTCAAAGTTGATATTGGATTCAGTGCTAAAAAGCTATTAGAAGTGACATGCTCAGAAAGGGAGAAATTAGAGTTTAAGCTTGAATTTAGGAAACTTGTGACCAGTATGATTGAAAAACTTCGTGAGAAAAGCCCACTAACATTTAAGTTTGTCCCTGGGGTAACTTGTTTGGACCCAAATATTATAGTGCAGCAGCTGAGTCTAGGCAAGAAGAGAGTGGAAATCGTGCTCGAAGTTTTACTTAGTGCAAACAGGATTTCAGATGACTGTGCTGGAAAAGCTAAATAAACAGTACGCTTCATTGTGTGTAGAAGCTCAATCTGCTTTAAAGTCTCAGTTTGATGAATTTTTAGACAGTCATGATGATTCCATTAGATTAGACACATTTTACAGCGCTCTACTTGACAACCAAAAACAATTCGGTGAATTTGGGATGTAATAAAAATTTGTCTCATTACGTATCATGGAAATGCTTCAGTGGAAGGTGGATTTTCTGTCAATAAGTCTCTTCTTGTGTAAAATCTCCTGGAAGAATCCCTGATTTGTCAGAGAACAGTTTTTGATGCCATTAAAAATGTGGGAGGAGTAGAACACATTGCCATCAATAGAAGGCTTCTTCTTTCTGTAAGAGCCTCCAGACGAAAATATCAGGATTATCTTGAGAAAAAAGTGTTCTTCAAAACGAAGAAGAAAGAAAACTGAAGGAAAAAAGAAAAATTGATTATGAAACTAAAGGAATTGAAGGGGAAAAGACAAAGAGTACAGAAGGAACTAGAGTTGGAAGAAGCAGCATTGCAGGCGAAGATTTCAGATTGGGAAGAGAAGAAAAGTGTTGTGTAATATAAAAACAGTGACTGTGTTCCTACTGTAATATTTTTATAGTAACTGTTCTGAATATTGTGTATGGGTTTGTTTGAGTGTTTCTTCAATATATGTAAAACCATGAAAAAAAGAGTAAACTTAAAATTAAAAAGGTGTGAGTTGGACGGGTATGGAGAAGGTGGCGGCTGATTAAAAAAAAAAAGATAAATAAATAAATTAATTAATTAAGTGAATCAGTTATTTGGGAAACTTTATACGTCAAACGGAAACACTTTTAAATAATATAAGTTTCTCAATTATCCAATTCAGTTTTATTTATTATCGTGGCACATATATTGAAAAACTCAAATAAACCTATTTGTGTAAGGTGATATCTTATATATTTGGTCAGGGAAATCAGGTTTGATAATTTGTGGACACCCTGGCCTATTATAATACACATGCTGCTGTGGTTTTAGTTCTGCAGTAAAGTATCACTATTATACAAAATTATAGAAAACAGTTTTATATTTCGATTATAATTTTCAAGCTGATAGTGTGCTTGTTACCCAGATAATTGACTGTTTGTATGGCTATGCTCGTGTAATATGAGTACAGTCAAACCTCGATGTAACGAACTTCAAGGGACCAACAGTATTGTATGTAAAATCGAGGAATTCGCTAAATCGAGGAAGCCTTTTGAATGAAACATTCAAATTAAGGTAGTGTTCATAACATAATATATAAGCAGCTAAGTTATTTCTTTCAATGAAATTTAAGTTATGTATAGTACTTTTAATTACAAAATTTATTATCAAAAATTTTATAACACTCACACATTTACTTTGCATATTAAATTACATAATTCGTAGATATTAGACTTCAATATGTAGCATCAAAATTTAAGCATACTTTAAAATTGCAAGAAAAATATTATAGTTGATTTTGTTCCGAGCATTTAGCTTTTTGAATAACAACTTCAGTGTTCATTTTTCCACGTTTGTGCCATCATGGTTCAACACTTTTATTTTTGCCGGATAGAGCTCTATACACAATGTTATGTCTTTGCTTGAAACGATCAATCCATCCATTTGATGCGGTGAATTCCTTTATTTGGAGTCGCTGGGCAACGTGAACTGCTTTTTCCTTCAGAAGTGATCCATTAGTAGGCAAACTACCAGCCCATGTTTATTGGAATCAAGTGACAAGAGTGTTTTCCAACTCAGGGGCAATGCTTTCATAGATTTCCTCTTACTCGAAAATTGGCCACACTTTGATGCACAGCCTTCAATTTCTTTTCTATTTTTCGCTATGGTACGCAGCATTGACTTGGAAATTCCGAGTTTCTCTGCTACAGCAGTCTGTGAACTTGGGTTTGCATCAAACTGCGAAAAAACTTCCATTTTTTCATTGATTGAAAATCTTTTCCGCTTTTTTTTTTATTCAGCTGCAGTCATTCTTTTTTTATTATTATTTAATGCTCTCATAAAATGCACTTTTGCAAATTACAGTGATCAGTAAAATTCACTTCTAACTTTTCTAGTTCTATCTATGTTCATCAAAACTTTATCCGTAAAAGAATTGTGTCATTTAATTTGACCTGTAGATTTAACACTGAGAAGAAAAGAAGAAGCGCAATGTGGGGAAGAATTCCAGAGGATCAGTAATGGGTACGTACAATGTGTGTCCCCCGACTTCAAAGAAAGCTGTCCTTCTGTCTGTAGCTGAAAACGAGAATCCCCAGGGTGCTCTAGATTTCCTCCCCCACACCACCTTTCTTTTTTCTGCTTCCCACTGAGGTAAGAAAACGTTGCGCTCATTTGGAACTTGTTGGTCATTTGCTTCCTGTAAGAAGCTTACGCTTGATAGTTTGAGGAAAAGCGAACTGATTTATGATTCCATCAAGCTGTGTCGTAGAAGGTGTTCTTTAAAACGCTGGTTAACTGCATGTATGTGTAAAATCTTCGTTTTATGCAAGGCTATCTTTTTAGTAAACTTTTAACATGAAAATGCTGGTTAACATAGTTTGGTGGTTTAAAAAAAATTAAAGCTGTTTGCTAAATTGAAGAAACACGTTCGTTAAATCGGGAAACACCAAGCATTAAGGTGGTTCCCATCGGACCGCAAAAAACGTACATAAAATCGTGAAATTCGTTAAATTGCAGTCTGTTAAATAGGGATTTGACTGTACACACAAAAATTGTTAATAGAAAACACCTAAAAGAGTTCTGTAATTATAGTTTGAAATGAGCTTGTAGGGTATACACTTTTTGGCATGCAAAGTATTGTTGATGCTGTCAATATACCTGTGAAACAGGGCTAATGCTGAGTCATAGAAGTACCAAGTCTGCTGACAACTTGATTAGGCCTATTGAAGATATTTTTTGAGAGATCAATGAACATCAGTAATAAAAATACAAATGCAAGCTATTATGGGATTGAATTATGACAGCATTCTGAATTTGTTATGTCCACCCATCATAAACAGATGAATTAAACAAAAGTTTTAGCTGAACATAAAAGAGCGAAGTCGTGATTTTGGATCTGGTTACTAGTTTTCCTGTTCATAACTTTCTTCTTTTCCTTTAATAATTTAAGAGCACATACCTCACAAGCATTCCAATAGTCCTCTAAATCTAGGATGTATATCACCAGAAACAAATGCTGCACCTTTGTCTCATGTCAGATAATAAACTTGTCCTAACAAGCTGCTATGTTAATTGCTTTATTACTATTCTGCTTTGCACAGGTTTTGCAGTTCTCTGTGAACTTGATAAAAAAGGAATCCTGTGACAAATGTCCTTGAACACCACAATTAAACTTCCTACATTTCTCTTAAGTCTTCAGCCTGGAACAGTATCAGGAGATAAATATAAAAAAACAAGAAAGATGACACCAAATTTTCGGGTGTAATTAGCACATCTTTTGAATCCGTTCTGATGCAAATTAAATTTATCAAATGGACGATGTCATCGCTCTTTCCACGTTATTTTTTTAAACAACGCATAGCGACTGAAAATTTGTATTCCGACACCGCAGGGATCGAACCCCAGAACTCTCGATAACTAGTCAAGTGCGTTCGAATTTACGCTACGGCGCCAACAATTCTCAGCGCCATGCGTGGTTTATCAGTCAGCATCTGACTACACGAATACGTATTGATGGTCTCAGCAACTGAGATGTCGTCATCTGGTGGCATTTAACACAACAGCTATTTAATTGTAGCTGATAAATTCAAAGGGCGATAGAAATGGTTAATATATATCAAATACGTGGAGATAATGTAAATGGACAAAAAAGTTAAAAAAAATAACGTGGAAAGAGCGATGACATCATCCATTTACATTATCTCCACGTATTTGATATATATTAAATTTATCAAAGCTATTCAAAGTCAATGGAACCGATATGGAAAACAATAGTATCTGACGGAAGAAAGAAGTTTTTCAATTGGGTTTTTAATCCCTGAGATATTACTGTAAACGGAATCGTGAGCTTACGCCCTGTGGTTGCAGACTTGTGCATTAAGAAAAATATGAATTTATATGAGAAACGTTTCGCACCGGAAACGCTCTCCAACGAAGAAATAATTTTTCAAATCAAACTCTTAGAAACAGATATTGACAAAAATTAGATGTGATTTTACGCCCCCTGGTGGGAAAACCATGCATTATTTTAGGAAGAAAGTATTCTCAAAAGGTTTTTGATATGAGCGGTATCGGTCGAAGAGAAAAAAAAAATTTAGTCAAGTTTTGAGGAGCCCAGATTTTGCTGCAAATACATCAGAAACAGAAATTAACACTTATGCCCTTGGTGGCAAACAATTATTTACCAAACATTAGAAAATATATGAAAAATATTTTCCATCAGGTGTTTGTATGCGATACAGGAAGAATTTTTCAAATCGGAGTTTTAGAAGCAGAAATAACGCAGAATATGCAATTTACCTTTGCGTCCCCTAGCAAAAAGTCTATGATTTACTTGAAAATTTTGAATTTATATGAAAAACATTTCGCATCAGAAACACTATCCAACAAAGAAGAAAATTTTTCAAATCGGATTCCTAGAAGTAGAGTTATTGACAAAAATAAGATATATATCTACACCCCCTGGCATAGAAACCATGCATTATTTTAAGAAGAAAATGTTCCTAAAAGGTTTGTCGACATGAGTAGTCTCGGTCCACAAACGACTTTTTTTTCAATCGAGATTTTAGAAGCTTATATTTTGCTGCAAATACATCAGAAGCAGAAATTAAGACTTACGCCCCCTGGTGGCCAAACCATTTTTTACAAAAATTTGAAACTATGTGCAAAGGATTTCCCATTATTAGCTGTATCCGGTGCAGGAAGATTTTTTTAAATCGCCGATTTAGAAGCAGAGATATAGGGCGAAACGCAATTTACCTTTACGCCCCTAGCGGAAAGTATATGAATTACTTGAAAATTTTTAAATTATTTGAAAAACATGTCACACCGGAAACTCTATCTAATAAAGAAAGAATTTTACAAATTGGACCATTAGAAGCAGAGATATTAACAAAAATAAGATATACATCTACACCCCCTAGAGGAGAAACCATGAAATATTTTAAAAATAAAATATTCCAAAAAGGTTTATCGACGTGAGTGGCATCGAACCACAAAAGAATTTTTTCAATCAAGATTTTAAAAGCTCAGATTTTATGGTAAATGCATCAGAAGCAAAATTTAACACTTACGCCTCCTGGTGTCCAAATTATTATTTACCAAAAATTAGAAATTATATGCAAAAGATTTTCCATCTGGAGCTGTATCCGCTAAAGAAAACATTTTTCAAATCGGAGTTTCAGAAGAAGAGATATCGGGGAAAACGTAATTTACTTTTACGCCTCCTATCGGAACACCTATCCATAATTTGGAAAAGTAACTATTCCTAAAATACTCTTCGACATAAATGGAATCGAAAGATAAAAGACTTTTTTCAATCAGATGTTTAGAAGCTAATATGTGGAATAAAATGTATTTTTGAATTCGACATCATCTGCATTTACGCCCTCTAGCGGCAAAATTATACATCATAAAAAAGACGAAATGAAGTATCATCATTCGTATATTTCAAGCTTCCCAATGCAAAAAGAATTTTTCAAATCGGACTAATAGTTGCAGAGATGTCGTATGTACAGATGGACGGACAAACCGATAACATAAGCACGATCTTTTTTTACAAAAGACGTGCTAAAAAGGACCTCAGGACCTTATTAAGTTAGATGGTGTTTAATTTTAAGCTTGTTGAATGTGTACTGTATTTTTTCACATTAAAGCAGTTTTGCATGTACATCCATGTTACATAGATATATGTAAATGTAACGGACAGAACAATTAATTTTATTTTATTTTTTTGGGCAAAAGTGCAATGATGTATGAAACGCTCTGGTTTTTTATGCTTTCCAACCGTAGGTTGAAGAAACGTATATGCTCCAGCTTTGTCCGTCCGTCTGTGCGCACGATAACTCGCGTAAATATCGTTCGATTTTGATTAAATTTTAGTATGTGGTAGGGGACCACCTGGGGGCAAACCCTATTGAAAATGGGTGAAGTGGGGTCAAAGGTCAGGACATAGGAACGGGATCCCTTCCATCGCCCTTATGCGTCATAACTTGCATAAATATGGTTCGATTTCAATGAAATTTTAGTATGTCGTAGAGGACCACCTGGGGACGAACCCTATTGAAAATGGGTGGTGGGGTCAAAGGTCAGGACATAGGAGCGGGATGCATTCCATCACATCATATTAAAGGAACAATTCTTGTATATATGTAAATTTTATTTTGAAAACGGCTCTAAGGATTTTGATGAAAGTGGTTAACCTACCATTTTCTGGTACTAGAAATCGATTTAGCTTGATCTCAACCTTGGAAAAATTCGTTTAGTGGGTTAAATAACCACCCCGAGTTACCACATTTTTAGTGTCATGGCGTCATCCTATTAATGTTTCCCATTCTTAAATCTTATGATGTCACACTCTCGCGATTGAGATGTTGGCGCGCGGTCACGCCATCTGCCTCATTACGTCACGCGTTGTTTGTGGATCCTATTAAAGGTTTTTGACGTCACACTCTCGCGACCATCTGCCTCATTATGTCACGCCTTGTGTGCGTATTACGTATTACTTCTATTTTCTTCTAGAACAAAAAGTGAGTTGTACCAGTTGCTTGGAGTTGATGCGTAGTACAGTATAAGCAACGGAACGCTGATTTTGCATGTTTTTCCGTTCAAAATTTAAACTTAATACAGCATTTTTTTTTTTGTTACATTTTTGAATAGTCACTTGATGACGAGCGTATCCGCTGTGCTGAAATAGGATTAGTTCATTTTTTACGCTTTCCAACCGTAGGATAACTCGCGTAAAAATGGTTCGTTTTTGATGAAGTTTTAGTATGTGGTAGGGGACCACCTGGGGACGAACCCTATTGAAAATGGGCGAAATGGGGTCAAAGGTCAGGACATAGGATCGGAATCCATTCCATCGCCCTTATGCAATATAACTTACATAAAAATTCTTCGATTGAGACAAAACTTTATCATGTTGTTCCCGAAGTATACTTTACCGGTTCTGTTGAATATCATCGAAATGGGGTCAAAGGTCAGGTCATATGAGCAAGATTTATTCTACAGCCATTATCCTCATAACTTGAGTAATGATTTCTGCTATGCGACTGCTTATTGCCCATTGAGTTGCTCACGGCGGTCGTTAAACCTTCAATCAAAAAAAAAAAAAAAAAAAAAAAATTCTGCTATGTTGGAAAGCATATCATAATCAATGCATTGCATGATTTTACTAACTTGCTTTTTTAGTAGTGCATCTAAAGCTGCAGTAATTAAAGCCATTGTTCTTGTGAGCTGGTCTTGATCACCTTGCTGTCACATTCTGCTGTAACTAACATTTCAGTTCAGAGTCATGTTTCTCTTATGTATTATATTCCTTTTGAACATTGTGTGTGCTGGACTTTGTTTCAGTAGCATAATACACCCTATTATATACTTTGCTGTAAGATAAAATAGAAAAATGTCATTCATACATATGTGACCATCACAAATTCATGAGTCATATTGAGGTAATATTTCATTCCACTCCTATGTTTCCATGAGGATACTAAATGATCAAGATTCACAGTGTTGCACTTTTATCTATCTTCCTGATCATTAAAGGGATATTTTGATTTAAAAGAACACCTAAGCTCTTTTCACCAGAAACTTCATGCCCTCAATTAGTCACAAGCAGCAAAGGCTAGTACCTTTTCTTTTTCATTACCACTCTAACCAAGAAGGTAACTGGTCTTCATTACTGGTCTTCAAGAAGGTAACTGGTTACTAAAGCTTCATTGGAAGCAAATAGCAAATTTGAGTTGAAATGAAGTTTTATTTTTCCATGAGTGTTCAGGCCTCTAAAAAAATTAATCAAGAATTATTTGATATTTGTTAAATTTTCTGTTTAATATAACGTAGACAATTGAGGCTATAAATAATCACCAACTTTTATATGTAATCGACAAAATTGCTTTGAAAGTGCTATTTGATTTAATTAAATATAAAAATGTGCAATTTCAGGTCACACACTGAGTCACATCACTAAAAGCAAAGAGACATGAATGACTAACTGTCCTGACCTGCACGAGTTATTTTCAGTACAGTTTCTTGCAAACTGCAAATCTAAGTATATGTGAAACATTTTCTGTATTCCTTGGGTATGCCAAGATTGATGGTCGTATGCCAACCTCAACATTAACCCAAAGCATGTTATTGCTTATACCTAGGTCAAAAAATTATAATAGAAGCATTTATGTACAATCAGTGTTTTATTGTGCCTACATAAAATTAAAAAAATGTATTTAATATACCTTGTAATATTATTTATAATAAAACTTCAAATGTTCATTTGTATGTTTAGATTAATTATAGTTAAAAGAAATTTGTAAGAAATGCAAACAGATTTATATGGGCAGTAGTTAATTCAGGAAAGTGTGCCACATGTAATTTTGGTTATGCTGAAATTTATCGTGCTTTCCAACTTAAAACCATCTTGTGTTTTTTTTAAATGAAATTTTTTTTCCCTAAAATATGATAAAAAAAAACAAAAAAACATTTGTAGTCAGTTCTGAGGAGAAAAATCAACAGTATATATGAAAAAAGAAACAGATAAGATGTACACATCTGGTATAAATGAAATCTAGTTAGCATGATTATGTTAAAGTATTTTTCTTGAGTTTGGATTTGTTTGCATTAATTTTTTTCCCAGATTTTTAATGACCCCCATGACCATCTAAGGCTATAAGGAATTGCCCATCCCTAATTTCGGCCTCAGATTCCAGGGAGGCAAGAACCACTTCTGTGGGACAGTGGGGAGGTGCCCATGCCTGATCTAGGGCATGTTCCAAGCTCAGACAATTAGCCAGAAGCCTAAACCTCTGATCACTTGGCCATCGGGGTGACACACTGTCCTTTTTGAAAAGCCATTCTAATTGCTACACTCACAGAGACCCCAAAAGCGGGGAGGTCAGAACATTGTGGTGATTCCCAGGCAGGGACGTCGCCAAGGGAACACCCACCCTGAAATTTGTCTTGCCCACCCTGCCACCCACCCAGTTCAAAATGAGCCATTTTTCAGTATATTTAACTTTAAAATATAATTTGTACTGTGCCAAGTAATACATTTTGTGTTTTATTTCATGTAGCCCTAGGCATTTCCCCCTAGGAAGTCCGTTGTTTATGTCACCAAAAAAAAGTTAGCAAAAAGCATTCGCATGGCCATGAAAATTCAATTGTTCTCCACTCTTCCAATTCCTTAGGGGATTAATTCCTGGTAATCCCCTTCTTCATGTTTGTATGGCCAGGGGGCTATTGAGGAGGGCGGATAGGAATTCACTGAGGGGTCACTACTAATTGCTCTGTTTGTTTTCTTTACAAAATCGTGGATTCTGACCCAGAAAGTGGAGTCTAAAGCTACACTAGCACTCTTAAGACTGCTCCAGGACAGTGAAAGTGCAGAAAGTGGTTGACGACTACTTTGTAGGAGAGGAGTGCAAGGCAAAGTCGCTGGCTTGAAGGAAAGGAGGAAGGGGGTATTGTGTCTGCGTGGCACAACCTTAAAGTTTTATTTAGATAAACAAAAACTACATTTTCCTTTAAATTGTTCAAGTACTGTACTACTATCATAAGCAAAAATGCAAAATTTTGAAAAGCAGTTTAAGACAATGCATTCATAGCAAACAAAAAGTTGAAGGTGACATTTTACCAACACTTCTATCTTGCACCAGTGGCTTAACTAATCAGATCCGTGAATGTATGTGTCCAGGTGGAGGGGTTGAGGATTACACGAATTCCTTTGTACCCAGTAGAGAAAAGGATTAAAGCCACACCAGTGGCACAGTGATCTAAGCACTGGTTTATGACCATTCGTCCGAGAAAGGTCTAGGTTCGAATTCCGGTGAGGAATGGATGTTGTGTTTGTCCTATGGCACGGGCTCTCTCTCTTCCCTGGAACCAATTACCTTAAATTAGGGACAGGTGGCAGCTTATAGCCCATTGAGTTGCTCACGGTGGTCGTTAAACCTTCAATAAAGAAAACAAGTTAGTAAAATCATGCAATGCATTGATTATTTTGATACGCTTTCCAACATACCAGAAATCATAGGAAAATGCCTTGGTTTTGAGGGGACTAAACTATATATCGTTTGAGGTTCACGTATATAAAAATTAAATCTCTTTGTGCCTGTGTTACCTATTTCTATCATCAAGAGCTACCACACATAAGCCGCTTTATAATTAAAAAACCCACCTAAATCGGGTAAGTTTTAGTTATCGTGAGAAAATAAAGGCTAATGAATCTCGCGCGTGCACACTGCCCGCAATTGCTGACAAAAACATTTTTGGCGGAACTGCTTCCAAAGTCGTTACGGAACAACGTGTGTTTCGTTGCAGTCGAAGCATTTTTACGCAAGTCATCACGCAGAGCAGTAGAATGTATCGAGCTATTATTATGTCATGACCTTTAACCGGATTTTGATTATTTTCAACAGGATTGGTCCACTGTGACTCCGGAAACACTAAAATTTCTCTGCAATCTAAATATTTTGACGCAAGTTATCACAAAAGACGGAAGAATGATTCTATGTTCTAACATTTGACTTTATTTCGACCATTTTCAATATTGTTTGTCCCGTGATCTCCAACAACACACTGAAATTTCGTCGAAATTGAATAATTTTTCACACGTTATCTTAAAGATTGTTGGACGAAGGGACAGACGAATAAAGCCAGAGCATATACAGTTTTTCAACATAGAGTTGGAAAGCGTAAAAAACATATGCCAAAGGATATTGATATGATGTAATGCCTTGCATGAATATGAAATTTTCTATGTCTGTACATTCAAAATATTTACGTTGTTTGCTTACAAGCAATCTGAATCCATAATGCACATAGAAAGTGTTTGAAGTGGTATTTAATTTCATTGCATGCATTTCAGTATTTTACATGTAAAATTTCAAACTGAATTTCTATATTTCAATATCATCATTCTTTCCAAAAATTCAAAGGGAGTGCTCTTTCACAGAGAGTATGCACTTTATAGCACAAACAAGGTAAGTAATTTTATAACACTAAAATAATATAGAAATTACCAAGTGTTCAGTATGTATAAAACATATATAACATTAACTGCAAAGCAAAAAAGAAAGTATACATAGAAATAAGTAAACAGCCTCAAGAAAAAAACATTAACTTTTTAAGCTTGCAAAGAGCTAGAAATTCTAGAGTTAAAGTGCATAATCTCAACAGTAAGCATAAGGTAAATAAACTTTTAACGTGGCTAGCACAGTGTCACATACTAAGTGAATTTCACTTACCACTGTGGAATTTTCAAGTAAGGTGAACTCAACTAGCCTTAAGACACATTTCAGTCATAAATTGGATAAATTAGGAGTGGGCAAGAATGTTAGCGTTTTGAAGATTTTTTGTCTATTTCTTCAATATGTTTCAGTATCTCTACTCTCGATTTCATTTCTCTGGAATGTTGTGCTCATACATCCATACAGCACTTCAAAAACATACTCTACTTCATAAGGGCTTATAATAACTGACTAAGCTTTCATATACACCGCCTGTACGCATCAAATTTGTGAAAAATCTGTCTATTTGTGTGTTGCTATCTGTAGTATATACTGTATATCACTTGTCAGTAATTTTGTAAAACCTTTTCCTGTGAAGAATGACAACAATGTTTTTGATGCAAGAAGGTCAACATTAAAGCACCAACAATGATTTGCCTCCCCTGTACCTTGGCGATTTGCTCTAAAACATAGATGATTTCAGCGATTATGCATTTAGGAGAAAAGTAAAGGACTGTAAATGTAATGTCATTTACACAAAATTGTACTGCTTCTGAATGTCCTGAATATAACTGAAAATCACAACAAAATTTCCTGATGTCTTTCACGATGTGTAACAATGATGCTTTTATATATGCTGCTACACCAAATGCTTTCCTCTTCGTGGAACAATTTATTCTGGCTATTTCTTCAAACTCTTGTATCACAATATCATCGTTTGATAATGTCCAGGTTTCAGTAAAAAGCAAAATATCTGACTCCATGAAACAAAAGTCACATGCTACCTCTGGTAAATGCTTTATGAGGCTCTGGATATTTTGAAATAATATTTGAATTTCTTTTTTAGGCTCATGTAAAAACTGAAATATTGGCACCAAACCATTCTCTTAATCTTTTCATTTCAATAGCTACTGCATCCAACTTCCTTGGAACCTGTGGAGCTTCAAATGACCCAATTAAATATAGGCCAGATGCACTTGTAGTTCTTGAGCAAGCAACATACAGTGACTGTCTTGTCATCCCCTTTCTCAGTTTTACAACCACATTGTTATACATTGCTCCCTGACTTTTATGTACCGTTATGCCTTCAGCTGCTACAAGTGGGAACTGCCTTCTAACTACTTGAAGACCGCTTGACTGGCGGGTGTATATTGCTCTTTTAATTAGTTCAACTGGAGTCCGAATTGGAGGGATGTGTTATGCACGGATATAAGTATCAAATTTAGAGCGAACATTTAAACCAACACGAACACCGTCAAATTCAAGCCACACACGGAGAAGGATATGGTTATTGTTATTACTGTTTGTTCCATATTGAAGTTTTTTCAATGTGCCAGTTGAACCATTGACAAGACCATCAGCTATATCACTATTATTTGTCATCATGTATCTGGCTCCAATTTTCAAATGAACTGAATGTGGTAAGCCGTATGTTTCTGTGATTTTTTTTTTTATCTTTTTTTTTTTTTTTTTGCTGATATTGATTCCAGCATTCTTTTCTTGACAGACTCAGAACCAGGCCCCAAAGTTGAGTCAAATGCCATTGCGAGGGTGCCTTCAGTATTCATATTTCTTAGTATCATTTCATTATAATGATCTTTCTCAACATTTGTAACAAACAGTCTTATGAATCGTTTGGTTTAATCAGAAAGAGAAATTTCACTGAAAGTGCGGGAAGAAAACAGAGCTATATTAGCTTTAGACATGACTCCATCTGATAAGTTGCACAGCTCATTTGAAAATTTTAAATCTTTTTTCTGTCTTATTACATCTGTGAGTTCAAATACACTGGCGTGCAAAAATGAAGGACGAGACCGTTTTTCGAATGTAATGTCGTGCAGAAGTGCTCCACATCGACTCAAATCATACCATAAGATCCCCAAGATGTAAGAATATGGGACAAGTGAGAAAAACCGTCCAAACAAGGAATCCAAAGGATACAAAGGCACTTTATTGAAAAGGTAGCTTCGAGCACAACTGGACAGAAGATAAAAACGTCCATGTGACAGGCGGCTGCCAAGAAAAATCCAGTCTTTAGTAGGGGATATGATCACCCCTGACTGCGTTGCAGGATTTACGTCTGTCCATGCTGAGGACGAGGTTGTCAAGGAGCTGTTGAGGCATCGCGGCCCGTTCCTCTTGTAGCGCCAATCGCAGGTGCGGAATCGTTGCTGGCGGCTGGTGACGTGCTGCCAAGTGTCTCCCGAGAAGGTCCCACACGTGTTCGATTCGATTTAGGTCCGGGGACATTGCGGGCCAATCCATGCGTTGAATATCTTCACTCTCCAATAGCTCTGCGACAGCCACTGTACGATGAGGTGTGCGTTGTCGTCCATGAATAGGAACTCAGGACCCACATCAACTCTAAACAGACGCACGTGAGGCAGGAGAACCTCGGTACAATAGCGGACACCAGTGACTGAACCTCCTTGGAAGATGTGGAGGTCAGTACGGCTACCAAGCATGATACCGCCCCAAACGAGAACTCCGCCACCTCCAAACGGGTCCCTTTCGATTTTGTTGGAGGTGTGATTGCGTGTTCCCTGCTCTCTCCAGATGTGTGTACGTCCAGAATCGCTCGTCAGACTAAATCGGCTCTCATCCGTGAAGAGAACTCGACCCCATTACTGATGTGTCCAGTTCTTGTGTTCCTGGCACCTCAGAAACCGCCGTCTCCGATGAGCCGGCGTTAATGGCGCACACCGTACTGGTCGTCGTGCAAATAGACCACCTTTGTGCAGCCTCCTGGCCACGGTAAAACGCGATAACGGACGTCCAGTTGTCTGCTGCATTTGCCTTGCAATTTCTCCCGCTGTCTACAGTCTGTCTCTTCTCGCCTGTAGGAAAATTTACCGGTCGTCCGCCGCCGTGGTTGCTCGTAGACGACCACTGCTAAACTCTCGAACAGCTGTTACTGTCGTTTGAAATGCTCTCCAAGCTCGTGAAACGATGCTGTGAGCGATCCCGAACTCCTCGGCCACACAAGTCACACTTCGACCTTCTTCCAACTTCCCAATGACGCGACCTCGGGTAAAGTCATCCAGATGTCGTCTACTGGATTGCCTGTTGGCCATATCATGCGGTGGCAGCAACTCGACGTCGTTCAAACCGATGTACACTGTGCAATGGCTTTCACCGAATTGCTGAGCATAGATCATATGTAGAGGATTTTTAGGAAGGGAGTGTCTGACCCACTCCCTTCCTAAAAATCCTCTACATATGATCAATCCTTAGAAACAGGAAGCTAGGAGATTTGGGCTAGACAACAATCCTTAGAAACAGGAAGCTAGGAGATTTGGGCTAGAGTGTCCGATAGGAAAGTGACACGGAAGCGAAGTAGAAAGGGGGAGGAAGACGCCCTTATTTATTACCTGGGGCCAGACGGCTTAACGTGTCCATCCGATGCACGGGGGATATTTAGTGGTTCGAGTGTTCGTACCTGCCTGGGATCGAACCCGAGGTCTTCCCCGTGGCAGTCACGAACATTGACCACTAGGCCACCCGCGGCCTAAGAATTTCTGAGCGTACACCGCCCGTGTGCTTTATACCTTTCCGACACCCCCCCTTCACGTCATTTTATGCTGCATATATGCGCATGCCCTACCGTACCAGACCCTAGTTTATCTCCTGAGTGGTCTTTCGGTCCGTTCTGCCTGCTCCTTCCGCTGTTATGCTAATTTCTCCTCTTCGTCCTTAATTTTTGCACACCAGTGTAGCTTGAATATTTCCCACAACGCAGACGGTGGACCTGTTAACTGACCAATAATATCAGATCTACTTGGCTGGAAAACAATTGCATCGCCAACTGGTGGCAGTTGTCGAAAATTGTCACTCCTCCAAAGTTCTTCTTGCACCTAAAAATGTCTTGAAGGCGACGATTTACATTATTAAGCATTTGTGCACCAACCATAGATACTTCGTCTATTATGACTGCTTTAACACGAGAAAACACCATAGCCAAGGTATTTGAAATATCAGATGACATCTGTCATTTTGTGCCCCATTTGGTTTACTGGGAGAGCAAAAGCCGAATGCAGAGTGACACTATCAATATTATGTGCTGCTTTTCCAGTGGGTGCACATAGTACTACTTTCATCTCACTCGGATCTGTTCCACGTTCTTTATTATAATACCTCAGGAGACTTTGATACAAAGCTTTAATAAGCACGGTTCTTCCTGTGCCATCACTTCCGCTGATGAAATAGTACATCTCTTGATCTTTAGACTTCATAAGATGCATTAAATAATCACGCTGTCGAGCAGTTCAGTCTTCGTATCATCCCAAGATATTCTGTTTCAGATACTTGGTGCGGCACGCAGAAACTTTCTGCAATAGTTTGTGGTGGAATTTCACCTAGCTCTGTCATAATTTCTCCTTGGAAATCATGTGAATCAAAACCATAAGCAGAAAATTCATTATCGCATGAATATTGTTCTTCTGCGCGCTCTCTCTCTCATCTTCGACAATTAAGGTTTCTCTTAATGCTATAGCATCTTCAATTTCAGTGCCATTTTGTTCATTTTCAGTAGCAGCAAACCCTTTCCTATTCTCCAATATAATACTTTGATTTTGGTCAAATATTTCTTTCGCATTTATGTCGATGAGTTCAGCAACCTCGTTACGCCATGGGTAATGCAACATTAAGAGCTCTCTAAAAAAATTATCAAGATCCTGAGAGAGCCTATATACTTTCTATATCTGACGATTTTTGCTTTTTTGCGCAGTTTTAGGAAACCTGATTTATCTTTCAACTGCAAAATGGCTTGAACATCCCCACAATCTCCATTGTTTTCTTCTATTGGTTGAGTTTTGTCATCATATAGTGCATTGTAAACAACCTGTCGTTTAGTTTTAGAGAAATTGTAATATGCTGCAAATTTGGCTAAACAAACTTCTTCAAGACTATCTGGTCTTTGCACATAGTGCTCAATTAGCCCTGAAACACAAACATCAGTTGACTTTGGATCCATCTCCCGCAGTTCTTGCTCACTTTTAACGATCCGTATTCGCTCTTCCGGCAAGCATGTTGGAATAAATATTTCTGCTTCGCTTGCTTCAGGCATACGTAAACGCAACAAATTCCATGCTGCTTCCTGAGCGCTGATCTCTGAAGCATTTATGAATTGATTTGCTATTGCCCGGAGTTGCTGGCGAATACTTGTATTACCTGCTCGAGCCTCAGCCAAAGTCCCTCAAAAGCTTAGACATTCCTCGGTTGGATTTGTTGATGTAGTCAACTATATATGTAGCACAAGCAAAGGCATCGAGCACAAACTGGATGTCCATGTTTGCACGATAAAGACTAAGGATTTTATAGTTGTAGTTATTGATAAATATTTCACTTAGATTTCTCTGTATGATCACTAGGTTTATCAAGTGATGACCTTATTATCAAAATGTATGTATCTTTTGATAGCCCTAGTTGCTGAAGGAACTGCTCGAACGTCATGTTTTCCTGAGAAATTTGGATTAACGCAACTTTTATATCACTAAGTTTACTTTTCATACTTGTTGGAACTTGTTCATTACTACTCAGAGGAAGCAGGATTCGGGTTCTGTCCATTGGATTGAATGGAATTCCAAAAACGACAAACAGTTTCAGTGCTCGTTCGTTTTTTGCAGGTGTGACTGTGCTTCTGAAGTGGCAATAGTTCCATGATCTTTTCGTTTGACGCATCTGATGAGCAAGTAATTATTTCATTTACAAATGATTCAGTCCTCTGAATTGAATATGCATCACTTGAATCAAAAATCGGAGCATTTTCTAACCACAAGAGCATATGGACGTGCGGTGAAGCCCTATGTTGAAATTCAATGCGAAAATAGTGGTGCTCGACTTTTCTATCACCAAAAAGGCCTCTTTTTGATTTCCATGTTTTCAAGTTCCTTGAATGTTTCTAACCACAGGAGCATATAGACGTGCGGTGCACCCCTATGTTGAAATTCAATGCAAAAATAGTGGTGCTCGACTTTTCTATCATCAAAAGGGCCTCTTTTTGATTTCCATGTTTTCATAAGTTCCTTGAATGTTTCTAACCACAAGAGCATATGGACGTGCGGTGAACCCGTATGTTGAAATTCAATGCGAAAATAGTGTAGTGGTGCTCGACTTTTCTATCATCAAAAGGGCCTCTTTTTGATTTCCATGTTTTCATAAGTTCCTTGAATGTTTGCCAGAAATATAGTGCGCATGTAACTAACTGCGTCTGATTTTATTAATCGTGCTTTTTCATTAAATGACATATTTTGTGCTTCCTCATATGTAATTACTGTGTTGTCTACATTGATTCGTAAGATTCTTAAAAGCTCAGGCCACTTGCTTTCCGCTGCAGATAACGTCAAAAACAATGTTGGCAAACCAAACTGTCGTATCATGGCACAAACCTTTTTCTTTTCCGCTTGCCAGTGAGCTGACGCACTTCTAATGTTTCTTAGAAACTTGTATCCATCATCTGCCTGGATTAGAGTATTAACCTCAGTTTTATCTAATAAATGTTTTACCTTAGTTTCCCGTAGGCTTTTTTTTTTTTTTCTTTAGAGCAATTCCAATAGAACCAGAAATATTGGAAATTCCGTTTTTCTTGTAGGCATATAGGAGGTAATCAGTTCGGGCTGCTCGACGATCGTAGCGACGAATTTCTGAATTGGATATGTCCATGTACGAGAGATTAACAGTACGTTTTCTACATTTACCATCATATATAGTTAGAAAAGCAAGTTCTTCAGCATGCGTATCTAAAAGGAGATATAAAGGCTTTTGGCCTTCTTCAGGAGCAAAGGCAATACCTGATATTTCACACGACTCAATTAAGGTTTCCTCACCGAAATTCTGATGTGTATGTTCGTAAAATTCATCCTCTGTATCAACGGTTCTGACCTTAGTAACAATACCATCAGTGTTATCTTTTGACGCAGTGGTCTAAGCGATGGCCTCTGATCATTCGTCCGAAAGGGGTCCGGGTTCGAATCCCGGTGAGGCATGGATGTTGTGTTTGTCTTACGGCACTGGCTCTCTCCCTTCCCTGGAACCAGTGACCCTAAATTAGGGACGGGCGACTGCTTATAGCCCATTGAGTTGCTCACGGTGGTCGTTAAACCTCCAATAAAAAAATGCATCATCACTTCCACCAGATTCGAGATCATTTGTAAGTAGCCAGTCATGAGAAAGAGTTATTTCTTCTAACTTGTAAAGTTCTTGTTCTACTAAATACTTTGCAGCATCGAAAATTGTTCGTGGGCAAGCTGATTCACACATGTAATGGCTTTGGTATGCCATCCGACGTTTTTAGCTTTAATTTAATAGTAAACGTGTCTGAAAAATTTCTTGGTAGTATTGACAAAGTACGATCCACTGGATTTGGAACATTGATAACAGATCCTTTTAGACCACACTGCTGGTCTACTCCCAAAGCTCTTATAGACAAATGGTATCCGTGCAGCAATATTACGCTCTTCTAGTGGAGTTAAATTTTGTAAGCAGTCTGGCAATTCAGGAAAGTCTAAGCTATTCTTAAGACATAATTTAGGAATATTACCACGATAAACTTCTCTATAGCATGTGTGGCAGAAAATATCATGTTCGTCTCTCTGATCTAGCCTGTATACAGATGAAACGAAATTCTTACTAAAACCTCTTTCAATCAAACAATCTTTCGATAAGGTTCTAACAGATGACTTGAACCATAATCTTCCGCAACAGACACAAGCATGTATCGGAACATCCCTTATTTTTTCATCATAATTCTTTTCAAAATCTTCCCAGTTATCGTCACCTTCTCCAGCCATTCTACGGGTTTCAGTATTGCGAGCCTGTTCTGCTCGGTACTGTGGGTTTTTGCGATGTTATTGGTGCGCTTCCGTGTTACGAATCTGTTCTGCTCGGTACTGTGGGGTTTTGCGATGCTCTTGGTGCGCTTCCGTGTTACGAATCTGTTCTTCTGCTCGGTACTGTGGGGTTTTGCGATGTTATTGGTGCGCTTCCGTGTTACGAATCTGTTCTGCTCGGTACTGTGGGGTTTTGCGATGCTCTTGGTGCGCTTCCGTGTTACGAATCTGTTCTTCTGCTCGGTAATGTGGGTTTTTGCGATGTTATTGGTGCGCTTCCGTGTTACGAATCTGTTCTGCTCGGTACTGTGGGGTTTTGCGATGCTCTTGGTGCGCTTCCGTGTTACGAATCTGTTCTTCTGCTCGGTAATGTGGGTTTTTGCGATGTTATTGGTGCGCTTCCGTGTTACGAATCTGTTCTTCTGCTCGGTAATGTGGGTTTTTGCGATGTTATTGGTGCGCTTCCGTGTTACGAATCTGTTCTGCTCGGTACTGTGGGGTTTTGCGATGCTCTTGGTGCGCTTCCGTGTTACGAATCTGTTCTTCTGCTCGGTAATGTGGGTTTTGGCAATATTCTTGGTGCGCTTCCGTGTCACGAGCCTATTCTTCTGCTCGATATTTTGCATCCATTCGCTTGACCCTTTTCCTTGCCGCGTCTGCCTTGTTGGCTGTTTCGTTTAGTTCTTGGCATAGCCGGTTATTTTAATGCTACAAGTAACTTATCTCAACAGATTTATCTTTAACGACCATCAGAAATCCAACGCACTAAAATTATCGGTAATTTTTCAGGATCGCAAATATTTATGATTCCAATAATATCAAGTGGTGATCAATTCAAGCGCTATAAATTCCACCTTACGGTATTAATATAAAGTTCACTTAAGAATTAGTTGAAAATACGAAATATTTAGTAGCATTTCGCACTGTTTTTGGTAGAGATATTGAGTTTTGAGGAACAGACACCAAGAGACCAATAGCCACGTTATTCCACATGGGCAATTATTTGCCATAACTATCTCAGGTAAATTAAACGTATTGATAATTTTTAATTGCGAAGTTCAACTAATTCACTTAAGAATTAGTTGAAAATACGAAATATTTAGTAGCATTTCGCACTGTTTTTGGTAGAGATATTGAGTTTTGAGGAACAGACACCAAGAGACCAATAGCCACGTTATTCCACATGGGCAATTATTTGCCATAACTATCTCAGGTAAATTAAACGTATTGATAATTTTTAATTGCGAAGTTCATACGCATAAAATGCAAGGCTTATACGTGCTGTATAGTACTATAACATTGTTTGGTTCACATTTTGATAACCACTTTTTGATGAGCAAATAGATTGTTTTATAGTTGCTAGCTGTCGCATGAGTACTATACACATATTCAGAATAATTTAGCATCCAATTAAAATGAAATGTAAAAAAAAAAGTCTCTAAACCTAGTAGCATTTCTGAACCCTATTGTGCCGCCCCGGTGGCGCAGTGGTCTAAGGCGCTGGCCTCTGATCATTCGTCCGTAAGGGGTCCGGGTTCGAATCCCGGTCAGGCATGGATGTTGTGTTTGTCTTACGGCACTGGCTCTCTCCCTTCCCTGGAACCAGTGACCCTAAATTAGGGACGGGCGACTGCTTATAGCCCATTGAGTTGCTCACGGTAGTCGTTAAACCTCCAATCAAAAAAAAAAAAAAAAAAAAAAAAAAAGAACCCTATTGTCATGGGGAAAATTTTTATCAGTTTGTTATACAATCATTCAAAGAGGTAAACTCTCGACGACACTCCATAATGACTGTGGTGCATGAAGAAAATTTAAAAATACATTATTGTACATTCTCCAAACACAATTAATACCTACCAAATAAACAATCACACCAATTGTTTTATTTGAATTCACATGAAATTAAAGGTCCGATGTCTGAATTCACATAGCATTAATAAAAAGACCAATGTCTTCATGCGGCCGTCTCGGCAGATGGCATAGAGCAGAAACAAAACTTTCTCTCGATTTTTATTTTCTGGCACCCTCGTACTGAACTGTTGCCAACACATAAATGAAAAAACAGTTTACAAGTGCAACAATGCAAAATTATTTCAAGAATTAATAAGGAACGCAAGTGCGACTACATCATCTGTAAAAATTAAGCTGTTATTAAATTTTTCTAACAGACGGAATTACATGTATATACGCATATCCGAATACAGCCAAGTTACACCTGCTTTAACATGCTAATACCATCTGCTCGCAGTACAATGACGTAGCTACCGAAAAACAGATTCATTAACTTCTATTGCGTAAAACATCTGCTGGTCTTAAATTGGACCTCAAGTAATTTTGCTTCCTATACTTCCAATGGAAAAACATCTGTACACATTTTCTTCACAATTGATGCGTTCCCAAGGTTGAAAATTTGAACATCGATTAAAATAGCTTCATTTTATAACTTGGAATACTTAACATTTTCTAAAACATTACCATAATTATGCAATCCAACATTTGTTTGTCTACTGACGTCATCAAAGTACAGGTCGCGCCATCTTTTTCTGGTTTCAACACCACCAAAGGAAAAGTTATTGGTTTTTAATATAATTATGTTTGTTTTAGAAAATATTAAGTATTCAAAATTATATTATGAAGTTATTTTAATCGATATTCAAATTTTCATCCTTGGGAACACACTAATTGTGAAGGAAATGTGTACAAAAGTTTTTCCATTGGAAGTATAGGAAGCAAAATTACTTGACGTCCACGTTAAGGTGGTTCCACCTAAAATCTCTGCCTTATGTTTCCAATGGTAGAATTTCTTTACATATTTTCTTTGCAATTAATGTATTCCTCAGGCTGAAAATTTGCACATCGGTAAAACTATAAGTTTTAGCATGGGATGCTTAATACTTGCTAAAACATAACCATAATTATATTAAAAATCCATCATTTTTCTTTAAGTAATGTTACACCTGTTAATAGATGGCGCGACCTGTACATTGATGACGTCAGTAGACAAACAAATTTCGAATTGCTTACTTATGGTTATGTTTTAGCAAGTATTAAGTATCCCATGCTATAACTTAAAGTTAGTTTTATCGATGTGCAAATTTTCATCCTTAGGAATATATTAATTACGAGGAAAATATGTAAAGAAGTTTTTCCATTGGAAACATAAGCCAGAGATTTTAGGTGGAACCACCTTAATGCTTTAAGAAAATGTAATGCTTCTCGAATGTTGAGTAACCTAAGAAAGTTTTCAGCCATTTTAAGTAAGAATTGTTCCCGAATATACCCAAACACCACAAATTGAGAGCGTCAAAATCGAACTATTTTAAGTGACAATGCAAGAGGACGGAAGTATATTATCCGTTCTTAAACCTTAAAAAAATATATTGTATTGACTAAAAATTCGATTTTGACGGTTTCTTTGCACTTCCCTCCGTGGTTCCCTACAAAAGCATACTGAACTGTATCGAATTCATGCAATTTCTACGTGTTATTCTGCGCGTAGACAACCCCTCCTCCCTGTCCTGACTATTGATTCGTTCAGTATACCTCCGGAACAATATACTAAAGCTTTGTCACAATAGAAGCATTTTTACTTAAGTTATTACTGAAGTTATAAGTATAATAGCTGTGGAATAAATGTCGCTCTTCTGCCCTGACGCTTGACCCCATTTCAATGATATTAAACAGAATCGGTTCAGTATACCTCCGGAACAACATGAAAACATTTTGTCGCAATCGAAGCATCTTTACGTAAGTTATGATGCATAAGAACAATGGAATGTATCCCGCTCCTATGTCCTGACTTTTGACCCCATTTAAGCCATTTTCAGTAGGGTTCGTCTCCAGGTGGTTCCCTACCACATACTAAAATTTCATCGAAATCGAACCATTTTTACTCAATTTATGACGAATAAGGGCAATGAAATGGATCCCGCTCCTATGTCCTGACCTTTGACCCTATTTCACCTATTTTCAATAGGGTTAGTCCCCAGGTGATTCCCTATCATTAACTGAAATTTCATCGAAATCGAACAATTTTTACGCGAGTTATCATGCTGACAGACGGACAAAGCTGGAGCATATACGCTTCTTCAACCTACGGTTGGAAAGCGTAAATAAAAAGCATTAAAAATTTGTTCTTTCAGTGTTTCGAAAAAAAAAGTTTCTATCAAGTTTGTCCCAGCAAAAATAATGCTCGCCTACCCGTCGCCCATTCTGATTTCGAAGTCTAGCGACGTCCCTGTTCCCAGGAATAATGTTATGGGTTTTACTTAAAAATACACTGATACTCGAAGTTAAAGGATGATTTATGAATTCATACATAACTCAGAAGTATTCATGAGGAAGTTAAATGAAATCAGGAAAGGTTTAAACCTTTCCCGAATTTCATTGAACTACATTGCTTATACAGTATAACTAAAGCAGCAGAAAATCACAATCTTTTAAATTTACATCAAAGAACAGTCCATGAAAACAATATATAAAGTGTTATGCTTAAGATATGTGATATTTTATTATAGAGTGTGATCGCCCTTGACAGCCGTGCAGTGGCTCCTTATACTGTTTGTGCGGTCTTGGATCCATGACCACTCCCCAACATGAGTTGTTCTGAGTTCTTGAGGTGTTCTCATAGAAAGTTTGCGAACTCCAATGCATCTCCCCAGAACATTCTATTCGTGCTCAATGGGATTGAGATCTCGGTGGCCACTCCATTCGGCGAATATCTTCCTCTTCGAGAAAATCGCTGACCGAATGAGCTCAATGAGGTTGGGCAGTATCTTCCGTAAGAATAAAATCTGAACCAACAACTCCCCGGAATGGTCTAACATATGAGTTCAGGATCTCATCACTGTACTCAGGGCAGTAACTGCGGCTCTAAAAGATGCGCAGGTCTGTGCGTCCGTTCGTCATGATTACTGTCCAGACTACGGAACCACCACCAGAGTAGTAATTTTCTGTGATTTTAGAGAAGCTGTTGCAGGTCACTGGTTCTCTCCGAATGAGAATATGCGAATCAGTACTTAAGCTGAATAATGATTTATCTGTGAAAACAACATTCGGCCACTACTCTGGTGATATTGGCGACTCCACATTAAACGAGCTCGCTGGGATGCGAAAGTAAGAGGAACACAAATAACTGGTCTACTTGCATAAATGGCATTGCTCATGGACTTGTTTGCAAACAATATGCCTTTGAACCCTCGTTTCTATATCTACTGCAAGCCACAAAGAGAGTTGCTTTGCGGACATCTTTGTTCCATCTAGCAGTCAGATACCTTATAGCGTCGCTTTGGCTCTGTGACAGCCTTGTCCTGGTCGACTAAGAACGTCTGTCTATGGAAATTGTCTGCAGTCGTAAGATATTTTGAAGCGCATTCAATGCTCTGAAAGCTTTCGTCAGAGACTGACCTGGGTTTTTTGTTGTTGTTGTTGTTGTTGTTTCTTTTAGGCTTAACGACCACCGTGAGCAACTCAGTGGGCCATAAGAGTTCGCCCGTCTCTAATTTAGGGCCACTGGTTTCAGGAAAGGTACAGTTCCGTAAGCCAAAGACACCATCCATGCTTCACTCGGGATTCGAACTCGGACGAATGATCAGAAGCCAGCGCTTAGACCACTGCGCCACCGGGGCAGCTGATATGCTTCTATCCTACCAATCGTTTTCCATTGCTGAAAATCATGCATGCGATGTCTTCCTGGCATAATCAGCTCGGCGTGCCACTTAATCGAAAGCAAGAGTTGTTTACAAAAGATGCGAGTAAAGTAGCTCTGTTTTTTTAATGCAGTCATAATTACATATCCTGGCTTGCTTACAGCAAAAGTAACTGCTAGGTAGTTTTCCGCGTAACGAAATTTACATGTTTGCCAGTTTTCAGTGCATCATTTTGCATGCATCGGCAGCTATATATGGTTTTTGTAAACGGTCCTTTAATTTTGAGCACAACTATACTTCCAAGAATAAACAAGAATTTTTGCGCCACGGCGCTTTTTTCCCGGTGGTTTAACGACCAACATGAGCAACTTTTAGGGCTGTAAGCACTCGCCTGTCCTTAATTTAGGTCCACTAGTTCTAGGAAAGAGAGAATGCCGTAACACAGACAGTGGTGGACCCCACCCCTCCTGCAGAAAATGTCTTCGAGGAAATTGACAAAAATTCATTAGCTTTCAATTACTGAAATTTTTAAATTTCATATTAACTAGATTTTCTGGGCATTTTAATAACTAAAATTCTTTGGAAGCGACATATACACTCGTCATAAAAATCAGCGCACCGAGAAAAAACCGTGCGATTAACGCGAAACTCAGCGAATAGCTACGGGGAGGCCAGACATGCAAATGATTAAAGTTTCGTGCGATTCCGCATGCCCGCGCGTCTAAGGCCGGCGCTACAATCGCAATCCTTGGGGCTTATAAGGCGCCGCGCAGGGGACCACATTCGTGCCGAAGTTCACGGTAAGAGTCGGGTGAGATCCCTGAGCGATTGACATGCCGAGGAGGCGTGTAAATGTGCGTACGGGCAACTGACAGAGTTTGAACGAGGCCGTATCGTCGGGATGAGTGAGGCAGGGTGGCTGGCGCGCCGAATTGGCCGGTCGGATAGTACGGTGCGATCATGTTGGGTGCGATGGACACGGCGGAATGGCTCTTGGCGATACAGACACACCACCAGCAGAGAGTATCGTAAGAGCGATACGCAGTGAGGCAACGACGTCCTTGTCCAATATCCAGAGACACGTGGCGGCTGTACAAGGCACTCCTGTGTCGGCCAGAACCATTTCCAGACGTTTGGCAGAGGCGAATCTGCACTCTCGACCAGGGCCCGATTTACTACATGCGAGGCCCAGGGCACAAAACATTTCTGGGGCCCCCTCCTTATTCTCTATCGACCAAATAATAGTCACTGTGTGCAGAGTAGCAGAATGTAGACGTACATGCGTACGCTGATAGTTTCCAAATCATTAGCAGGTTTGCAGATAGTTTTTGCATGTAGATTAAAAAAATAAAAATGTTAGGCCTATATACAGCAATTAAAACACTTACTCAACGCTTTACTCAGATTAATATACTTAATTTTATTTCAACTGAAGAACTTAATTATTTTTCACATCTTCTAAGTTCTTTTGTTTTTACAGACATTTCTGGCCTCTAGATTTTATCAAGGCCTGTTCTCAATGTATACTAACTGTATTAAAAGTTTTGTTTACACAGAATTTAAATTTTATTGCCAGGTTCCTCTTTCAGTTGCCAATTAAATAAAAATGTTTCCTTATGCATTTTGTAAGTCCAGTATTTTTGAATTAACTTGTTGAAAATCATATTTATAATTTTTGAAGGTTCATTGATAGAACTGTTTTTCTGGATATAAAAACCTTCTTTAATTAATCTCTTGTTTTTATGAGGTTCGTAGTCCAATATTTTAATATTTTGCCATAAAAGTCCATTTTGCACACATTGCTGCACATTCAATTAGAATGTACTATTTTGTCCTCATTGGAATCTGTAATGTTCTAATAATTATTTGTTTTATTAATTTTCCTTTAAATTATCTTATTCTATTGTTATCATGGTTTGCGGGTTGGCAGCGAGTTTTCTGTTTCAATAGCTGTGTACGCAGATACATTTTATTTTTATACAACTCTGGCTGTGCGGGGAAAACTGGTTGATCAGTAGTTTGTGGTGTTAATGACCCCCATAGACTAACTATAACAATATATCTATGACAAAATGGATGGACATCTTAATTTTAGTGAATATTGTGGTCTTGCAATGTACTGATTCTTGCGTCTAGAACATGAGAACAATGCATCCAACAAAAAATGTGAACTAAAACAAGAAAAAAAAATCCATGGTGACCTCCACTGGACTTCCTCATAAATAGAGATGTGAAGCTACATAAAAAATTGAAAAAGTGCTATGGGAACTCCTACTTCCAGCTTCCCGGTTTCTACCAAGATCAAATCAGCGCATCATGATCAATATATCAGAAAATTGCAAAACATAAAATTTTGTGTTGATGAGGAAGAGTCTGAGTTACACACACACACACACACACACACACACACACAAACATAATAATAATCATCTGAAAAGCTGAGGGGAACACCTAGTCCGGTTCAGTTTTTTGGTAAATGTGTTGTACTTCGGCGTCCTAAATTATTTGGTCAGAAAAGTTGTAAAATTAAAAAACAAAAAGCATATTAAAGATGTTTACCGAAAAACTTACCTCCAAGTAGTCCAAGTAGGATGAGTAAACACACGCTGCGGCGACAACCTGAAGCTTTGCTCCATTGAGAGGAAGGTTTGCTGCGGCTGGGAATTCATGGGCAGAAGAGTACAACAGGAATCAGGTACGCTCTTGTCAGGAAAGAGTAACAGAATATACTGCTACTCTAAAGAATGTAGTTTGTAATTTCTGTCTCACTTTTTAAAGAAACACGCAGAGACTGTCTTCGTTCTTTGGCATGTAATTCCGTGATACGAAATAGTAAGTATGCACATGCCTTTCTTGTTTTTAGAAAAGCATTAGAGTAGGTGTCGCATTCTCTCTAACGGAAGTTAGATGGCAAGTCTCAAAGTGAAAGTTTGATTACTAAATAAAAAAAAAGCTTCCACGGAGAAACGAGTTCATACATTCAGCATCAAAGAATCCCATGTGAAAAAAACAAGAAACTGTCCGATTGCGATGTCAAGAACTGACACCGAAATTAACTATTTTCTGTAGCGTAGCACTACACTCTTTCCTGACAACAGTGTACCCGGTTCCTGTTGTACTATTCCGCCTGTGAATGCCCTGGCTGCAGCGATCCTTCCTTTCAACAGAGCACAGCTTCATGACAACGTCTCAGCATTGTTTAAGGCCTCCCGCAGCGTCTGCTGACTCGTCATACTAGGAGTTCAAGTTTTTCGGTAAACATCTTTAATATTCATTCTAACGATGAAATTTTTTCACCATTTCCCCTTAAATTGCATATTTTAGAATCTGTACGTCACACTTTTTAGAAATTTTACAACTTTTGCGACCAAATAATTTACCACGCTAAACTACACATTTACCCAATTTTTACCAAAATCTAATGAGCACATAATGACATGTATAAACTGTCCAATGTCAAACAAAACTGACAATACGATGACAAAGTGCTGTGTTTGGGCACCAGATCTTTTTATTTGTAATAACTCAGTTACTATTCTTTATTTTTAGGAATGAATAAAAACAATTGAAAATTTAACTCCTATATCAGGACGAAACAGTTGGGTTGAATATTTTTCTTCTACATTTCCTAGATGCAAAGTCATGTATCAGAGAATCATAATTTAAAGACTGTGTCACATCACTCTCCAAAGACAGCAGAGCTAATGATGCCAGTTTCGTTTGTCGCATGGTTGATCGTAAGAGATTTTTAAGTCTTTTCAGCAAAGAAAATGATCTCTCACTTGTACAATTTGAAATCGGTAATGTCATGAACATTCTAAGTGCAGTTTCAGTGTTCAGAAATGTGGCTTCTAAATTGTTTACCTTCAAAGTTTGCAGCATCTGGGGAATGGTTGCACGCTTCTCCATCATTGAGGAGAATTGCAAAAACTCATCTGGAAACTGGTCGTCAAGGTCATTGTTATAGTATTCCTGCAATGCTTTTGCCCCTTCAAAAATTTCAGATCTTGATTTTTTTGTAAAAAATTCAAATTTTCTCATTATATTTTCATAAGCACTTTTTCTGCTTGAAAGCTGAGTGACTAAAGCATCACAAAGCACATAATGATCCTGAGTTCTAAATATATCCCTTGCACTGAGTTCTATATGTTCACTGTTACTCATCTAGGTGTTTATTCTTGGGCACTTTCTTTCTTCGGGAATCATGACCATGGTATTGCACATTTTCAGACACTAATGTTTTAGCTTCCTCTTCATAGACTTCAAAATTTTCCCTCACGAACTGAATGAATTCAATTAACGACTGGAAAATTTTAGGTACTTCAGAAATATTTCCTTTTGGATTCTGGCAAGTTTGATTTGCACAGTTTAATCTCTGAAGTATTGTGTCCCAAACTACTGTGCTGATCGATATTTCCATTGTTCACATTTTCTTCAGCAGTGATTTTGCTTCATCTCTTGTCTGTGGAGAATCATCTACATTTTCTGACAGAAATACTAAAACTTTCTCTATTTTACGATAATTTTTCCTCACTGATCGTGTAGCTGCAGCATCTGCACACCATCTGGTAACTGACCGACTCTTCAGTGTGAGTGATGAATTTCCATGTGCTTTCTGGACTTTCTCCTGAAGCATCTTCCAACGGTGAATTGATGCAGAAAAAAGTATAGTTTTTTTGCAAAAATGTGAAAAAAGAGAGAACTTTACCACAACTATCTATGCTATTCACACCAACTAAATTTAAAGTGGGAGCAGAACATGGCACATATTCCGCTAGTGGATTGATTTCCCTAATGCGTGTTTGAACACCAGAATACTTCCCAGACATGTTGCTGGCATTGTCATAGCTTTGGCCTCTGACATTCATAATATCCAGGCCAGCCTCCTGTAGAAAAGATATCATGGTATTTGTAATGTTTTCTGCAGTACGTCCATGGAAATTAATAAATGTCAAAAACCGTTCTTTTGCTTCACAATCTTTGTTGACATACCTTATGATAAAAGCCAGCTGATCTATGTGTGTAATGTCTGGAGTAGAGTCAACTATGACAGAAAAATATTTTGACATTTTTATTTCATCAGTGATGGCATTAAAAACACGTACAGCCATTAATTCAACAAATTCATCCACACATGTTGAAGATAAGTAACTGGTGTTACCACTTCCTGGATTCCCACATTTTTCCAAGTGTTGAGCTAAGAATGGATTAAATTCTGCAATTAATTCTAAGCAGCCCAGGAAATTTCCATTCTGAACTGATCCAATTGTTTCATCATTACCATACATTGGCAACCCACGAACTAAGAGATACTTAACTGTTGCAATAACTCTATGCAAAACATCTTGCCAGTACTTGGATTCATTCCGATACTGCATAACCATCTGACAGTCAATGCGTGCAGAAGCATTCGTGCGTGATGAATAGTCACATACTGCTTGCCTGTGTATGTGTGAATTTTCATGCTCTGTAAGACGTTCACTTGCATGCTTCCAGTCAGAAAAACCTGTGGATCCTAATGCTGTAGTGCTCTTAGCATACAATTTGCATATCCAGCAGAATAGTAAACAAGTTGATGGGGATAAAAGAAGCCAGTCGCGTTTTACCTTCTCATTATTTTTTTTTATTCTGAAAAAATTACCTTCTGTTAGAAAACGTTTTTTACCACATATATCCTTCCCTGTGAATGCCAGCATCTTAAAATCTTGGACTGGTGGATTGCTCAAAAAGCATTCGCGCATTTCTTTTGTAATTTTTCCCCATAAGGCAGGATCCACTGCATTATTGTGGAACTTGTGCTCTCTTCATTAGATGAATTCAAAAGATTTCCCAAATTAGGAGCATCTGTGATGTTAGATGATTCTGAAGTCAGATTACTGGCTTCCAAAGACAAATTACACTCAAGAGATTCACCAGTAGTAAAATTAGATGAATTTGTAGAACTTTTGGGACCAAGTGAAATATCCAATTTTTTAATGGCAAAACGTTCAATGCTACCATGCTGCAGGTCATCATTCTTCAGTTTCAATTGTTTGGCTTTCCGTTTAGCACTGCCTGATAAATATGTACGTTTTGACACAATTTAACTGTTAAATAATTCAACTTAAATATATTGTTACAACTAACTAAATTTGATTATATATAAAATTAACAAATATTCAACATTCCATCAGACTACAAGAAACGCAACGCAAAATACAACCAAGCCTTCGTGGTTAGTTACGACAACAACAAGCCGTGTGCAGGAAGTTGAAGGATCAGTTGAGTTTAGGTGCGTTCGGAAAAGCAAGAAAAAGCACGTGAATCAATGGAAGCGATCCTCCTTCTCAATGGCCACCTGAAGGTTATTAAACCACTGAAACTCATTAATGGCCACGTGTTTACGTGAAATTCAAAACTCAAACTCACTGCGTGTAAGTACCACATCTATAAACACATGAGCATGCAAAAGTAAAAAAAAATAAATTTTGAATATACACACACAAAATTCCCATTAATTAAGTACACATTGAATTCAAATTTGGGGGCCCCCAAAAATCGGGGGCCCTGGGCACGTGCCCCGTGTGCCCTCCCGTAAATCAGGGCCTGCTCTCGACGGCCCTTACGTTTTCTACCATTAACACCTGACCATCGTCGGCGTCGAGCAACGTGGACTAGAGGTCTGCAAGCCCGGGGCCGGGTCAAGTCGACCCATTCTTTTTATCGCAATGGTAAAGAAAGAAAAAAGTCGTGTTCCCCGATTTTCTGGTGTATAACTGCTTCGCTTACTTCCATGACTTAGCCCAGGACGTAATCAGAAAAGCAAGGATAGGCACTCACAGTGTTTTTACCAATCTATAGGTATTAAGATGGTAAAACCATTTTAGGGCTTGTTGACAACAAAAAGATTCGACCCCGAGCGAGTGCGTGTGTGTGTGTGTGTTGTGGAGTACGAAGGGTATCTGCAGTGGGGTGGGAGTCTGTGTGTGTTTGCATGAGAGAGTGGGACGACATTGATTTTTTCTCCTATCCCTAATCTCTATAGAGATTGACTTTTGTAGTGTTACAGCTTACTAGCTCAGAGAAAGGGAGATTCTGAACGCGCTTAATCTTCCTTTTTCTCTCTTTTTAAAGGTTATGTTTTTCGATAATTATCGAAGTTTAGTTAATATTTTTAGGCTTACATTCAATTAAATATTTCCAATAATATTTCATTTCATTATTTAATTTCCTAATAAAATACAATAAAAAAGACAAAAGGATACCAAATGGCACATCACGGGCCGGGTCTAAACAAGAGCTGCAATTGACGGGCCTCGGCTGAGCCAGGCCAAATGTCTGATATTTGAAACGGGCCGGGCTGGGCTTTAAGCGCACCGGCTTGGGCAGGGCCGGACTCACCAAATTAGGCCCGTGCAGACCTCTAACGTGGAATGCTACGGACTGGCGACGAATTCCGCTTTTGAATGGGAACGGACGACCACCGTGTCAGAGTGTGGAGGACCGCAGGTGAGCGCTATCTGAACCTCACTGTACAGCGACACACGTCCCAAACTACAGGCGTGATGATCTGGGAGCCATCGCGTATAACAGCGGGACTTATCTCGCAGTGATCCGAGGGACGTTGAGAGCCCAGCGCTACGTACAGGAGATCCTGCGGCCCCATGCGCTGCCTTTCCTGGCGGGGTGGCCCAGAGCCATTTGCAAATAAGATAATGCCCGTCCGCACACGGCTCGGGTTTCCCAGGACTCTACGTCATACTTCGACGCTTCCATGGCCTGCCAGATCGCCTGATCTCTCGCCCATTGAGCACGTGTGGGACCAGATGGGACGCTAGCCTTGTCCATGTCTCAGTGTTCGTGATTTAGAGCGTTAGTTGCAGGAAGTGTGGGCCAATCTGTCCCAGAATAACATACGGCGTCTCTTTGACTCCGTGCCGGACCGTATCATCGCATGTATCCGAGCACGAGGCTGTCCGACACGGTACTAACGCTGATCGGATTGTGTATCGTATGTCCGCGGGAAATCGTCCTGCTGCTGTGATATTGTAATCACTTCTGTCCTTAGTATGTACCATCTCACTACCAAAATCTCATTTCCATCCGACGCCTCCTTCTTGGTGCACGGATTTTTATGTTAGTGATTGCAGTTTTCGATCGTAACACCAAAATTATTGCCCTTCATTCGTAAGACAAATATGTGCACGATGTAATAAAAATTATGCCGCCCCCAGTGGCGCAATGATCTAAGCGCTGTCTTCTGAGCATACGGAAGAGGTGGGTCCAGGTCAGGCATGGATGTTGTGATTGTCTTATGACACTGGCTCTTTCTTTCCTAAAACCAGTAGCCCACACACTCACAAAAAATACGGGAACTCAGGGGCGCATTTCGTTTGGGGGAACGAGATTTGTATGTGCCGAAATCCGCAATGGGGAATAAATGGAATATTTTTGGGGGAGGGGGGATGGAGTTTCAAGAAATGACAATAATTGCTAACATAATTTTAGTAATTCTGTGATTTTTAAAACAAAAATGACCATGTAATTTTGCGTTACGTAATTTAACGAAATATAATTACCATCTATTGGAGTGGTGAATGCCGGCAGCTAACGCCTGGAAGAATTGAAAATTTTGTAACCATATCATCATAATCAAGAGGTACGTCCCTTTCAATTGTTAAGACAGCTAAAGGTGAAAGTCTTCTTCCCTTCTTCCTTTGTACTTCGAAGAAAATATTTCAATCTACTCACACATGAAAAAGATCGCTAGCTGAACTCATTAGCACAGTCAAAAAAGTTTAAACAGTGATGCTGTTACAGGGAATACATTTTTTAGTTTTTTTCTTTCTAAAAAAATTCAAGCGATTTTTAAAATTGGAGTTTTCCATGTTTGCATATTTTACTACTCAATAAAACAGTCGTAGCTCACATATTAGATTTTCTTTTCTGAAAGTTGTACAAATTGCATGTAATTGAAGCATTTTGTTCCTCTTGATCTACATCAGTGGTGTAATCCTGAAAAAAGAAGTAGCTTGGCGCGCCAAAGACCAGCTCAGGCGTTATCGATTCCAGCAGGTATGCGGAAGGGGGAGCGGCAACAAACCTTTGAAATCTAATACATATACCGTATCATCATCATCATTGTCAACCATTATCAATCCACTGCTGGACGAAGGTCTCCCCAAGTTTCCTCCACAACGGTCTGTCTTGTGCCAGTCTCCATGTCACTCCCGCATACTTTCGAATTTCATCCACCCATCTTCCATGTGGTCTTCTTCTGGGTCTTTTCCTGTCCCTTGGAATCCAATCTAAAATTTCGGCTGTCCATCGATGGTCTGTCCTTCTGGCAGTATGTCCAGCCCATTGCCATTTCAGGGATTTAACTCTGATCATGATGTCTTCCACTCTTGTCATTTTTCGGATCCACGAGTTCCTCTTCTTATCTCTCCTGGTTACACCAAGCATGCACCTCTCCATGCTACTTTGAGTTGTCTGCAGCCTTTGTATGTCTCTTTTAGCTAAGGTCCACGTCTCTGCACCATACGTAAGCACTGAAAGGATGCATTGATCAAACACTTTTCTTTTAAGACATAATGGCATATTGCTCTTGAAAATTATGCTGTTTCTTCCAAAAGCTCTCCAGGCAAGTTTTGTACGCCGCTTAATTTCTTTATCAATGTGACCCTCACTTGATATCTGCTGTCCAAGATAAACGTACGTGTCTGCTATCTCCAGCTTTTCTCCATCAATCGATAAATCTTCATTTCTTGTAAAAGCATTGTACATCACTTTTGTCTTCTGAAAGTTCATTTTTAATCCCACTTCTTTACTCTTGTCAGCAAGTTCCTGGATCATACTCTGTAGCTCTGATGGGGTAGTTGCAAAAATGACTATGTCATCAGCAAAACGAAGGTGGGTTAGATAATCTCCATTAATCTTTATCCCTTTGTTTTCCCAGTTCAGTGATTGAAAGACATTTTGCAATGTGGCATTAAAGAGCTTCGGAGATATGGTGTCACCTTGTCTCACTCCTTTTCCAATTTTTATGAGAGTTGTATTTTCAAACAGCCGAATCTTTGCACTTGCATTTTCATAGATGTTATTAATAATATTAATGTATGCATCTTCAATACCGCAGGATTTCAGAGCCATTGCAACTGCTGATGGTTTCACTGAATCAAAGGCTTTTTCATAATCGATAAAAGCCATGCACAATGGAAGTTCATATTCCCTCGCTCTTTCAATTAGTTCTCTCAGTACGTGGATATGATCTATTGTGCTGTAGCCACTCCTGAATCCAGCTTGTTCTCTCGGTTGAGCCATGTCCAGTGTCACCTTCAAGCGGTGTGAAAGAACTTTAGTGAAGATTTTATAAACAACTGATAGGTCTGTAGTTCCTGAGATCCTCAATGTCACCTTTTTTATGTAGCAAGATCATTGTAGCGTTGTTCCAATCCTCAGGAATTTTCCCTTCATTCAGGCATCGAGTGAAAATTTGGGCGAGTACTGTTTCGATTTCTCCACTTGCTTCTTGTATGATGTCTACAGTAATTCCATCTTCTCCTGGAGCTTTTCCCCGCTTCATGTTCTTGATTGCATGTGCAACTTCTGCTGGAAGGACTGGAAGAACTCTGGTACTGGTACGTTTCATGATGTCTGGAGTACATGTATCATCCCTTTCATATAATTTGGAGTAGAAATCTTTCACTCTTGTCAAAATTTCGCCTCTATTTCTTGTTACAGAACCATCTTCTTTTCTCAGTGCCATAATCTGTTTTTTTTCCCTTACCGAGATGTCCCTTTGCTATCTTTAGGCTTTGGTTGTTTTCAATTGCTTTCCTTACTAGTTCACAGTTGAATTTCCTTACGTCTTCAGTGATACTTTTTCGTACTGTCTTGCATAGCTCTATATATTCCACTTTGGAAGTCACATCTTCTTTAGTTGTCCTCATCACTCTTCTTTTTTGCATCAACATTTTGGTTTTTCCTGATAATTTGTTCACATGCAATTTGTTCTTAGACCCAGCTAAGTTTGTTGCTGTTTCCATAAGAGCTTTGGTTACTTTTCTGTTAACTTCAGAAATATCCACTTCTTCCGATGTTAGGCCTTCTAAAGCAGAGAACCTGTTCTTCAGTTCCAATTTGAAGGTATTATGGTGTTTTTTAAGGTTGGTTATGTCAATACATTTTGTTTGTCTTATGAGCTTGCTACGTTCGAGTTTAGTGTTGAGGTGCATCTTACATCTCACCAATCTATGGTCACTGCCTGTGTTGAACTTGTTTAGCACACTGCAGTCTTCTATGACGAATTTTTTGTTACACATAATAAAATCAATTTCACTTGTCGTCCCATTTGGATGTCTCCATGTCCATTTCCTGTGTGGCTTTTTCTTGAAAAAGGAGTTCAAGATGAAAAACCCTTCTGCCTCTGCAAACTCTACGAGAGTATTTCCACGCTGGTTTCTGTTGCCGTGACCGAATTTACCTACTGAAGTTTCATTCTGTTGCCGTTGCCCTATTTTTGCATTGAAATCTCCCATAATTATCTTCAAGTGCTGCTTACCTTTATTATTTAGATCACGAATTTCCTCATAAAATTCTTCAATTTCTTCTTCAGCATGACTTGTGGTGGGTGCATAAGTTTGAATAATCTGAGCCTGGTATCTTCTCGAGAGTTGGATAACGAGTCGTGCAGCTCTGTCAGAGGAACTTTCAACTTCTACAACTTTATCCTTCAGTTTCTTGTTTATTATAAATCCAACACCACTAGTTCTGCCAGTATCTGTCCCACGATAGTAGAACAGATGTCCACTTTTCAGTTCAATGAGATCTTCTCCTTTTCTCCTTACCTCACTTAGCCCTACGATGTCCCACTTGATCCTTTGTAGTTCCTCTTCCAATTCAAGAAGCCTTGAATCAGAAGATAGGGAGCGTCCGTTATGTGTAGCCAAGGTCAGCATCAGATGGCAGCCCAGTCCGGTCCTCCGGGGATTCTTAGCACCCTCTGCCTTCATGTCGCGCTGGCCGCTGCCTTGGCCAGGTACATTCCAGCTGCCGGAGACTGAGGGCCAAGATTTAAGTTGTGGAGTAATTTTGGAGGGGTTTGGCCATATATATAACCACAGAGCATTATCAAAGGTAAATATTATATCATCATCATCATCATTGTCAACTATTATATATTCACTGCTGGACGAAGGTCTCCCCAAGCTTTTTCCACAACGGTCTGTCTTGTGCCAGTCTCCTCCATGTTACTCTCCCATACTTTCGAATTTCATCCACCCATCTCCCATGTGGTCTTCTTCTGGGTCTTTTCCTGTCTTTTGGAATCCAGTCTAAAATTTCGGCTGTCCATCGATGGACTTTCCTTCTGGCAATATGTCCAGCCCATTGCCATTTCAAAGATTTTACTCGGATCATGATGTCTTCCACCCTTGTCATTTTTCTGATCCACGAGTTTCTCTTCTTGTCGCTCCTGATTACACTAAGTATGCACCTCTCTATGCCTCTTTGAGTTGTCTGCAGTCTTTGTATGTTTCTTTTAGTTAAGGTCCACGTCTCTGCACCATACGTTAGCACTGGAAGGATGCACTGATCAAACACTTTTCTTTTATGGCATAATGGCATATTGCTGTTGAAAATTATACTGTTTCTTCCAAAAGCTCTCCAGACAAGTTTTATACGCCAATTAATTTCTTCATCAATGTAACCTTTACTTCATATCTGCTGTCCAAGATAAATGTAGGTATTGGTTATCTCCAGCTTTTCTCCATCAATCAATAAATCTTCATTTCTTGTAACAGCATTGTACATCCCTTTTGTCTTCTGAAAGTTCATTTTTAATCCAACTTCTTTACTCTTGTCAGCAAGTTCCTGGATCATACTCTGCAGCTCTGATGGGGTAGTTGCAAAAATGACTCCGTCATCAGCAAAACGAAGGTGAGTCAGATAATCTCCATTAATCTTTTATCCCTTTGTTTTCCCTGTTCAGTGATTGAAAGACATTTTCCAAAGTGGCATTAAAGAGTTTGGGAGATATAGTGTCACCTTGTCTCACTCCCTTTCCAATTTTTATGGGTGCTGTATTCTCGAATAGCCGAATCTTTGCACTTGCATTTTCATAGATATTATTAATAATATTAATGTATGCATCTTCAATACCGCAGGATTTCAAAGCCATTGTAACTGCTGATGGTTTCACCGAATCGAAGGCCTTTTCATAATCGATAAAAGCCATGCATAACGGAAGTTCATATTCCTTCGCTCTTTCAATTAGTTCTCTCAGTACGTGGATATGATCTATAGTGCTGTAGCCACTTCTGAATACAGCTTGTTCTCTCGGTTGAGCCATGTCCAGTGTCACTTTCAAGCGGAGTGAAAGAACTTAGATGAATATTTTATAAACCACTGATAGGAGGCTGATATGTCTGTAGTTCTTGAGATCCTCAATGTCACCTTTTTTATGTAGCAGGATCATTGTAGCATTGTTCTAATCCTCAGGAATCTTCCCTTCATTAAGGCACCGTGAAAACTTGGGCGACTACTGTTTCAATTTCTCCACTTGATTCTTGTATGATGTTTACGGTAATTCCATCTTCTCCTAGAGCTTTTCCCTGTTTCATTTTCTTGATTGCATGTGCAACTTCTGCTGGGAGGAGTGGAAGAACTCTGGTATTGGTACCTTTCGTGATGTCTGGACTGGAATACATGTATCATCCCTTTCGTATAGTTTTGAGTAGAAATCTTTCACTCTTGTCAAAATTTCGCCTCTATTTCTTGTTACGGAACCATCTTTTCTCAGAGCCATAATCTGTTTTCTTCCCTTACTCAAATGCCCCTTTTCTCTCTTCAGGCTTTGGTTGTTTTCAATTGCTTTCCTCACTAGTTCACAGTTGAATTTCCCTACGTCTCCAGTGATACTTTTTCGTACTGTCTTCCAGAACTCTATATATTCCACTTTGGAAGTAACATCTCCTTTAGTTGTCCTCATCTCTCTTTTTTTGCATCAGAATTTTCGTTTTTCCTGATAATTTGTTCATATGCAGCTTGTTCTTAGTACCAGCTATTTTTGTTGCTGTTCCCATAAGAGCCTTGGTTAGTTTTCTGTTAATTTCAGAGATGTCCACTTCTTCCGACGTTAGACCTTCTAGAGCAGAGAATCTGTTCCTCAGTTCCAATTTGAAGGTATTATTATTTTTTTAAGGTTGGTCATGTCAATACACTTCGTTTGTTTTATGAGCTTGCCACGCTCGAGTTTAGCGTTGAGGTGCATCTTACATCTTAAAATTCTATGGTCACTACTTGTGTCTAACTTATTTAGAACACTGCCGTCTTCCATGAAAAATTTCTTGTTACACATAATAAAATCAATCCATTGGCATGCCTCCATGTTCATTTCCTTTGCGGCTTTTTCTTGAAAAAGGAGTTCCTGATGAAAAACTCTTCTGTCTCTGCAAACTCTGCCAGAGTATTCCCACGCGGGTTTCTGTTGCCGGGACCGAATTTACCTACTGAAGTTTCGTTCTGTTGCCGTTGCCCTATTTTCACATTGAAATCTCCCATAATGATCTTGAACTGTTGCTTGCCTTTATTATTTAGATGACGCATTTTCTCATAAAATTCTTCAATCTCTTCTTCAGGATGACTTGTGGTAAGTGCATAAGCTTTAATAATAATCTGAGACTGGTATCTTCTCGAGAGTTTGGATAACAAGTCGTGTAGCTCTGTCAGAGGAACTTTCAACTTCTACAAGTTTATCATCAGTTTCTTGTTTATTATTAATCCAACACCACTAGTTCTGCCAGTATCTGTCCTACGATAATAGAAGATATGTCCACTTTTCAGTTCAATGAGATCTTCTCCTTTTCTCCTTACCTCACTTAGCTCGACGATGTCCCATTTGATCCTTTGTAGTTCCTCTTCCAATTCAAGGAACCTTGAATCAGAAGATAGAGAGTGGCCATTGTAAGTAGCCAAGGTCAGCATCAGATGGCGACCTAGTCCGGTCCTCCGGTGATTATCAAAGGTCTCTATAAGGGAGGAACTGTTAAAATCTCTTGAGAAATCTAGTGTTCCAAGACACCCCTGGCCCGTAGATTCCTTAAAAGCGATAATCTGCTGTCGCAATAAGCCCAACTGCTTTTAAAAGCTGATCAATCAATGCGAAGGATCATTTGTTGAGATGCTTCAGCAAATTCAGGAACTAAAGGTCTTTGCAAAATTACAGCTCCAAACCCTTACTCATGTGCCAGATGATGTTCACACCCTTCAAAAAAATCCGTCGTTTTCAAGAAACGTATCTCAAGCTTCATGAATCTAATTCAGATCCTCTTCTTGCAGATCTTAACATTCAATTGTAGGGGTTTCTCCAATCCCCTTGCAAATGCTTTAGTCCATGAAGACATTGCTCATCGTGCCGCGGAAGTGCTCCCTTTACAAGAAACAAATTGTTCTCCTGACTGTCCTTTCTCTCGGTGTAGAAGATGGGAGTATACTTTTCACCACTCGTTTCGCACCTCCTCTCGTGGCGGTATTGCCATCGGATTGCATCGACGATTTCTACAAAACATCGCTTCAGTCACTATCCACAATACTTACCTAAATTATTTTCAGCACATTTCCTTCATGCTTGACGACAAACATATCATATTTTCAATGTTTATATTCCTTGCGATGATTCTCCAACTGAACATCTCTTAACCTCCCCCAATAATGCTCTTCTAATAATTCCGGACTCCTCTAATCTAATATTGGGAGGAGACATCAACTGCACTACTGATCCTCAGATGAACCGAGCTCTGAATCAACAAAAACATCGTCCTCGCCTTATCCAAGGTATACAGTGTTTGCTAACTGACTTCACTCTCATGGACGCATTTTGTTTGCTTCACCCAGACCATCACTCTTATACTTGACGTTCCAGCAACCCAGCTTCATCATCAGTAGTAAGATTAGACAGGTTTTATGTATCCTCTGTTCTCGTGCCGGTACTCCAAGGAAGTCACCATCACGCAACAGCCTCTTCCGATCACTGTGCGGTGACTCTCCAAATCGGAGCAAGTATTTCTCGTCCTTCTAGACACCGACATTGGACGTTTGACAGTACTTTCTTACATGATTCCACCTTCTGCAGCATAGTTCGCACTTTCTTACAATCAAAAATCGACAACATCGATCCCACCCAGAGGACCTTCCAGTATTGGTTTGTTACGAAACATCAACTTTTAACTCTCATCCGCTAATAAACTTACTCCGCTGCAGTCAAGCGGAACATGAAGTTGCAAAACATTCGGTCCGAGATGGCTGATCTTACGCTAAATGATCCGATGTTCCCGGTTATAAAAGCTGAGTTAATAACCCTCCTCTCCCCCATGGCTGCTCAGGCGATCCAACGGTTACGTCTTCTTCATCTTACTCCTATTAACAACTCGTATGAGTACCTCCACTCTCTCGAAAAATTCGTCGGGAATCCACCACGATTCGCCAACTACGACTCCCCTCTGGGGAGATCACTTCAGATCCTAACGTCATGTGTTCCTTAGAACACGATTTTTTCAAGCAAAAATACGGGGCCACTGACGTCAACGGCGCAACTTCTGACTTCCCACTTCATACGTTTCTTCCTCAAGTTCCAAATCATCTACAAAACAATTTCACGAATCCTTTCACCTTGCCGGCACTCCAAACCTCATTTAGACTTCTCAATCGGAATGCTGTACCGGGACCTGATGGCCTTCCTCATGCATTCTTTGATGTCTTCACTTCACACCTACTCCAGCTGCTCCCGGCTTTCAACGATGCGTTCACCTCCTTCATTCTTCCACAATGCTTCACTCAAGCTTACGTTGCTTTATTCCCAAAACAAGAAGACCTCTTGGATCTTGCACACTGGCGCCCAATTTCATTATTAAACCTCGACTACAAGATCTACACAAAGATGCTCTCACACCGCCTCAATGTCATTGTACCTCATATCGTTTCCCCTCAACATTCTTATACTGTGCCTGGAAGTTCAATCACTGACAATCTCACACTCCTACGTGACTTAATCTTCCTTGCTGACACTCAGTCCGAGCCATTGACTCTCCTTAATATTGATCAAAAAGCAGCATTTGACAATATATCCCACGTCTACCTTTCTGCAACACTTCAAGCATTTGGTTTCCCTATCTCCATCACCTCACTCCTTTCTCTCTATCAAGGAGCAACTCTTCAAGTCCAGACCGCTGCCTTCCTGACAGCTCCAATGGAGTTCTCCAAAGGAATTCGTCAGGGATGTCCTATATCTGGACAATTATTTGTCATAGTTTTTGAGCCGTTCTTGCGCATGACAAGCAGAGAGTTTATACATCAGCCAGCATGAGAAATCATAAAATTACTTACTCAGCCTATGCAGATGATGCAACTTTTTGCATACGTCATGACACCCAATTCTCCACCCTTCTTCGCTGCTACCAAGAGTATGCTACCACAGCGTCAGCCTCACTCAATCTTGAGAAAAGCACAGGCCTCTGGTGCGGCACTTGGAAACACCGCAGCGACTCTCCCTGGGGAGCCAAATGTTCAAGTACCACCCAAAAATTCTAAGGATCATCTCGGAACCCCATCGGAGGCCGTACGAACGAATTGATCCTCTCTCTATCCCTCCCTTTTCAAAGCAGCAGTGTTCTGGAGAAGAGCGCAATTTTGCACCTCCTTCCTTCAAAGAGCTCACATTGCTCACACATACATCTTATCAAAGTGTTACTATTCGTGGCAAATGGATACCGCCACTGGCTACAGACTTCGTCAAATTCAAGCATGCCTTACTTCAGTTGTATGGGCAAAGCATCACGGTGTCAGCTCCTCTACACTCAGCCTCTCACCTTCACAGGGAAGAATTGGTCTTCCTGCTGTAGATCTCGTTTACCGTGCCGCACGGCTTCACTGGTTCTTTCATGTGCTTAATAGCTCCAACCCACATGCATAGTACGTAATGTTCTTGCCTCATCGAAAAATCTTTCATTAGCGTTCGCCGTCTTTCTTCGAATGGATGGTTTCCCAGCATTACGACAAAGCCTCCCAGCCGTTTACTGGGATGCCATAGAAATCCTGAGATCTCTCCCATTACAGAGAGCACCCCCTCCTCCAATACGGAGATACTAAATGAACCACTATTTTACTCATCAGCTCTTCATCCCTCTGGCCGACCATTCTTTGCCTCTCCAGAATGGATGCGTGCAGGCATTATTACTGTACAAGACCTTGTGAACCTCAATATTACTTGGAAAGATTTCGCTCGCTTATCTACTCATCTTCATGATTCCGTCTCCTCCCGGACACTTTACACGTCGATAAAGTCGTCGATCATCCAGTCATACCCATCTCTGGCCTCTGCTGAAGGAATTCTACAGGTTGCAGCTGCACCGTGACTTTTCCCGTTCTTTGTGCAGCTCCGTATGAAATCTTTCATGCTTGAGGCATGCTCACAGAAGATTTTGAGTGAAATTCTTCGCGGGCCGCCCCGGTGGCGCAGTGGTCTAAGCGATGGCCTCTGATCATTCGTCCGAACGGGGTCCGGGTTCGAATCCCGGTGAGGCATGGATGCTGTGTTTGTCTTACGGCACTGGCTTTCTCCCTTCCCTGGAACCAGTGACCTTAAATTAGGAACGGGCGACAACTTATAGCCCATTGAGTTGCTCACGGTGGTCGTTAAACCTCCAATCAAATAAAAAAAAAATCTTCGCACTTGTGCACCCCAGCAACCAATGCCTATCCCTACTGTTCCGTCTGCCTCCTTGACAGCTGTTTGGTCTGCTGCACCTCATGAGAAGAATGTTCATTGGCTATTTCTACATCGCCGCCTCACCGTTCTTCAATTATTACACCGAATGACTTGTCATTTCTCCACAATGTGCCTACTGTGACGTCCCGGCAGACACTGAACATGTCTATTGGTTTTGTCCTGTCTTGCTACCTGTGTTAAATCTCATGTTCCGTATTGCACACCATCTCTGCCCAGGAAATCTGAGTGCTGTCTCATATTTTACCCTACTTCAAGATATTCTTCCTGCTTCTCCTATCCCATCAGTGTGTGTTACATTTTCACGCTTGTAAAAATAGTAATTTACTCCCATCAACTGACGTATCAGGAAAACTCCACTGTACCTACTCTTACAGAGGCAAGCGAGAATCTTGTCCATCACTTCACAGCTCGACTAAAGTTCCGTCTACAGTTAGCGCATGAACACGCTGTCAATACAGAAACTCTTCCCAACTTCTACAAACTGTGGAGACCATACCTCAGCTGGTTCCAGATTGATGGCCTAAGAGTTTCCTTTACAGTTTGAACTATTATGAATACTCTATCCTTTTATTTACACTTACATCGTTATTTAACCTGTTTAATTTCCCATTCTATCTTACCCTCAGGAAGTGTATATAGTTTTATTTCTTTGACTACTTGTTCTGGCGCTCATTTGTACATAATCATTTCATGATTCACATTCTCATTCTGTACTCCGAGTGTTTAATAAATGCATATTTAAACCTTAGCACCCTCTGCCTTCATATCGCACTGGCCGCTGCCTTGGCCAGGAACATTCCTGCTGCCGGAGACTGAGGGCCAAAATTTAAGTTGTGGAGTCATTTTGGAGGGGTTTGGCCATAACTCACCACGCTGGCCAAGCGGGTTGGTGAGTGTGGTATAGCATTTCCTCTAATCCCGATGGTACAGTTATACCGCTATTGGCGGTCGTCAGAGCCCCTTTAGTGGGAACAGGATGTACCACGAGAAGGCCGGGTTGATATTTGTCAAGGAGAGGCTGTAGTATGTTTCGCATCACCTGACCTTACATCTCAAATATTATATATATATATACTGGTGCAGTCCTAAAATAAAGGGTCCTGGTAGGCCAAATTACGGGGGAAAGTGAGTTCGTTAAAGCAGTGGGTCAACAGGAATTTAAAATTTCAAAAGCTTTGCAACACTCTACTGTCAAAAACGATGAAGCGACTTTGATCAATGTTATTCCCTCGTCTTTGTGATGGATTACTTTCTTTGTTTGGACTGCTTGGTGCCATTCACTGGATATCTCTGAAGTGATTTCGGTAAACAAAAAGTCTGCGGATTTGTTCATATCCACCATGAAAATAAATAACAATAAAGAGAGAGAGAGAGAGAGAGAGAGAGAGGAGGGAGAAGAAAAAGAAAAAAACTCTGTTACGATGATTTTTTGTGTTAAAAAAAGTTCGATTTCCGATGGGCGACGATTGAATACATAGATTTAAAAAGTTTGTTTCAGTTAGGTAAAAAGTAACCTGGTGGCAACAGGCCTTGAAAAAAGTGGCCTATAGCGGCGCCAGTCTTCGACGTTGCTAGCTTCGTCATCAGGAAGGGCGAGCATTATTTTTGCTGGGATCAATTGATAGTAACTTTATTTACGAAACACTGAAAGAATTTTTCGGGCTCTTTACTACCGGCTTCAAAGGAATTCGTGCAATCTCCCTGTCTCTCCTCTCCTGATACACACACCTGGATGAGACAAGTTACTTCCCTGGTAAACCAACAAAGTAACATTGCAATAGATAGTGAGTTAAGGTGATTCCACCTAAAATCTTTACCTTGTATATTTTGGTTTGTTATTCATGCGTTCCCAAGGATAAAAATTTGAACTTCGATAAAAATAACTTCATATTATAGCCTAACAGACTTAATCTTTTCTAAAACTTAACTATAATTACATTAAAAATCAATAACTTTTCCTTTGGTGGTGTTGAGACCAGAAAACAGATGGCGCGACCTGTACATTGGTGACGTCAGTAGACAAATAAATGTTAGATTGCTTAATTATGGTTAAATTTTAGAAAATATTAAGTATACTAGCAGGGGTGGATTGGCCCACCGGGATATTTCCCGGTGGACCACTCGAGAAAGGGCCCATTCTAGTATTCCCTTTGTCTGAATTGTTTGGAAAACCGAGTAATTATTTTAGTACTTAAGAATGAGAATCGTTAACTTCATTTGAGCTTCATATTATCTGTCTGAAGTGTTACTGCCCTTAAAAAATTGACGTTTCCTTCTATCTATACATATTTTGGGCGTTTATTCTAAAATGACAATGCTAGATTCTCTCTACATCAGTGAAAAAATTAACGCTGGACCAAGCACGCTAACCTAACTACCGTACCGCCGTCGGGTTAGCCCCCCCCATCATCGAAATTTCACAAAAAAACCCATTCAGTTCGTTTGATCTTCGTTATATCAGATTTGATCAACTGTTATTTTCGTTGGATCTAGCATAGAACAAACGTTATTTATCAAAATGTTTAGGGGGGGGCAGCCCGGCACAGCCCCCCCTCTCTCCTTGCAGTTTCAAAAAATAAACTATGCCATTCATTAGACTTTTGTTAGATCAGGTATGATCACCAAACAGCTTCGTTAGATCGCACTTAGTTCCCGAGATATGAAACATTTTCACACTAGTTTATCCCCTCCCACCCCAAACGTTAATGTCGACGTATTTTGCACACCACATTCGAAATTTCACACAAAAATCGTTCAGTTCGTTTGATCTTGGTTAGAACAAAGTTAACCTCCTGTAATTTTTGTTAGATCTACCATAAAACGCACTTTGTTCAGCATAAATTTTAGGGGGAATAGCGTCGGGTTAGCCCCTCCCCACCCCTTACAGTTTCAAAAAATAAACTATGCCATTCATTAGACCTTCGTTAGATCAGATATGATCACCAAACAGCTTCGTTAGATCGCACTTAGTTCTTGAGATATGAAGCATTTTCACACTAGTTCATCCCCCCTCCAAACGTCAATATGGACGTTTTCTGCACACCACATTCGAAATTTCACACAAAAATCGTTCAGTTCGTTTGATCTTCGTTAGAACAAAGTTAACCACCTGCAAGTTTCGTTAGATCTACCACAAAACGCTCGTTATTCAGCATATATTTTAGGGAGGACCAGCCCCGGGTCAGCCCCCCCTCTCTTTGTCGTTTCAAAATGTGAACTATGCCATTCATTAGACTTTATTTAGATCAGGCACGATCACCAAACGATTCCGTTAGATCGCACTTAGTTCCTGAGACATAAAGTATTTTCGCACTTGTTCATATCGAAGATGGACGTTTTGGCCTACACCCCATAGAAATTTCTGAGGGACAAAATGCAGTTCGTTGGATCTTCTTTAGAGAACATTTAATATCCTGTTGTTGTTTTTTTCGTTATATTGGTTGTAAGAGGCACGTTATTTTTCATAACTTGTAGGGAAAGATTGGTGTCGTGTTTACCTCCTCCTCCCCGACTTTTTAAAAAATAAACTGTGGCTTTTATATTAACGTTTCTTCACCAAAAGCAGTTTGTTCACTAGTTGATTGTGCATTAGTGTCAAATAAAACACATATTCATTAATTTGTACTTGTTTAAATTATGTCAAATTCAGAGAAAAAGGATAACTGCGAACATTATTTCGTAAGCTCTTAGTTGCACCATCTACTGTTTCAAAGGCAGCAACAAAAAGAAAAAATCCCCACCAAGTAAGTGAAAAAGTATTCTTCCGGTGAGGAAAATGTTTTTATTGTTTAAGGTAGAAAATAGTGTAAAATATTGATGGAGTTTATTTTCCTTTTTGGATTTTTTTTTCTTTTTTTATGATGGCCACAGTCGTAACTAGGGCGGGGCAAACGGGGCAGCTTCCCAAGGCTCAGCTTAAGAGAGGGCGCAAAAATCAGTGCTTACGGTCTGATTAAAATTGGAATTGAAACTTTGCTACAATTTTTATCGTTTTCTCTCAAAACGTTCAGGGGATAGTAATTGCTCACATTCAAAAATGAAGGCGCAGTTGTACGTGTGGTGCAAGATAAGGATGTTGTTCACGTTGTTGAACATTCTGTGGGGACTGTTCAATGATTTCTGAGACTTTGAGTCCCGACTTCCATTTGATGTGCTACCGAACGTCGTGAAGTCCTAATCGGTGCAAACAGGCACAGTCCGATTTTTTTGTTTGGGAGCTTTAACGACCATCCTGAGCAACTCGATGGGCTATAAGCAGTCGCCCGTCCCTAATTTTGAGCCACTGGTTCCAGGAAAGGGATGATCCGTCCCTAATTTAGGGTCATTGTTTCCAGGGAAACAATAGCCATATCTCACGGGATTTGAACCCGGACCCGTCTCGAACGAATGGTCAGAAGCCAGTGCTTTGACCACTGCACCACCGGAACGGCAATTCGACTATGCTTTCCCTAATGATAGATACATTGGGATCAGTCGTTTTGTTTTGCCGAGCAATGTGCATTTATGTGTGTGCATATTTATACGCGATTAAATCAAAAAAATATATATAACTAATTTATAAGATAGATGGGGGGCGCAATATTTTGTGCTTTGTCCCGGGCACAGAAATGCCTATTTAGCCTCTGACGACGGCTTTCCATCAAACCAAATACTAGCTTGCTTAGAGGTCTAGTAAGTGACCGGAAAAGTTATTCTTCGGAGGCATACAACCCCCCCCTTTTTTTTTCATGTATGTGTACAACACAAACTCGGCGTGGCTCAATTGTCTCATACTTTATTGATATTTCAGGTGCGCATGCGCGAATAGCTCCATAATTCATCAATAAAGGACGTCCATTAGATGTCCTGTGAATGATATCCGATGGGAGTCCAGATGTGGTAGCTCCAGAATTCGTCCATTAAGGACGTCCACTGGACATCTATATGTGATGTCTAATGGATGTCTACACATAGACGTCCACTGGACGTTTATATTTCAACCATGACGTCTACTGGAGCAGGTGGATGCAATATAGATGTCCACTAGACGTCGCTGGTTGTGAGGGACATCGGATGAAAAATTTTCTGACGAGCTTCGCCTTTTGTGGATAACATTTCCACCGAAAAACTGTTTTAGTTAAATGAGCAACATCTATCCTGTAAGGAAACACTTTGGAGTTTCAGTGTTCACATCTGATAAGAGCAGCATGCATTTTGAGATAAGATTCGAGACTGCAGACATTGAGGGCCCTGGAAAACGCACCGAGTAGGGCATAAGAGAAGTCGCGCACACATTCTTTTGGTAACTTTTGGACATCTTTCTACCATTTGTCTGACCAAAATGTTATTGTGGCTGTATCCTGAGGTTCACTCAGCATTTGGCACACGCTGAGTTGTGTATTTGCATAATTTATCACGATCTCGTGTAAAAAAACTGTGAGAAGATAGTGCATTTGAACATTTAAGTTTTAGTACTAGACTTTCTGTAGCGTCCACATGGATTCGAGAGAAAGATTCTCTTGAACAGTACCTTTTGTAATATATTTGTTCTTTTGTCCAACAATGTACAAAGAAACTGTCATAAGATGTGGTGTGTACTTTTCCTATGTACATCTGCATATGTTTCATCTTTGCGAGAGCCAAACCCGGATCTTGTACTTTCGGTGTTTAGTATTTCCTGTCCAGTGCTTCTTTCCTGGCATCTCGACAAACTTTTAAAGACGGTACTATTGGTGGTTCTTTTTTTCCAAAGTTAATCTCTTTATGAAGTTTTTCATGTCTCCAGTTACTGGGTAATGTTTGCAACATTTCTTCTCCAGTTTTTGTCCTTTTGTCGCCTCTCAACTGGTTCTTTTTTTGCATGCGGTATGTGTCTCGTATCAGGTATTCGGCAATGAAGTATTAGAGGGTTTCCAATGTCAGGCTCTTCTTCTGCAGAAAGTATAAGGTTTATGACAGTCTGCGTACCGTGCCACTGCTGTCAGGAATTTTACAGAGCAATCGTTGCCCACACGAATTTTGTTTCTCTTTAAAGAGATGGCACACAGAATTCCATGTTATTTATAAAGAGCCTCTTCAACTATTGAAGTCCACGCGTTTCTTTTAAGTACCCTGAGTCTTTTCTTGCAGTTGCTTTGTAGTTCACATAAGTATGCTCCATTTCCAAATACTTTTCAAATGGTATAGAAACCTGCCATAAAAGCGTTGTTTCAGCGGCATCTGATGATAACAAGGCATTGAATTCCGAACAGTCTGACGAATCATCATCTTTCGCACTTGGATCGCTTTTTTCTATTGTATTCGACAAAAGTGGTGCAAGGGAAAATTCCTGGGGCAAAAATGTCAGAATGTCATGTCCGTTTTGATATAGGTAATAATCATGGATTTGCCTTGGTTTAAATGTATTCTTTGTTCAGTATCTCCATGCTTGCAACTAATCAGGGAATGATGAGACCATACTTCTTTCCAAACTGAATCAGAAGAAGGCTTTAATGCATCAGTACGGATAAAAATACTTGGAAAATGTTTTAATGTTTCTCGTACCCTTTGGTGATCAACAGCTGGCTTTCGATTCACAAAATAGCAGTGGGGTTCTCTATAAATCACTACAAAACACTACTTTTGTCATCTTTCAGTTGCTTAAACTGTTATTAAACTTGCTGTATGCAATTCATCACGAACATGTTGTAACGCTGTAATAGATTTCAAACAATGGGAAATAACTTGCTGAAAAAAACGTCCTAGTTCAGATTTGCTCCATGATTCAGTAGAACTCGCAAAAACGATCCGATCGGAGCATCGGGTTCAGCCATTGCGTGGCGACACCTATAAGGAGGAAGAGTCATTTTGTGGGGGGGGGGGAGATATCGACGACCCAAGGACTTATGATGTTGACGGTTTGATTGAATAAGTGTGTTTCAGATTTTGCTACGTACTCTGACCGGCTTAAACACGCCCAGAGCGTTTAAGGTTTCTCCCTTATCTAAAACGGCTTGAACCTGCTTGAACACGGGTGCCTCTTTCTGTCCCTACTGCTTCGTAAGCGGCTTGACCTCATCAGGCACTACTCGCCTGAAGACACATGCACTTGGAGTGCCACATTTCCAAAATCAGAAATGAACGTTGCCAAAGTTTTGTACATCCAAAAGAAAATTTTGTACACCACCGGAAGTGGTACTTTTCGCCTCTGTAATAGTAGCACTCCAAGTGCATGTTGGAATGCCACCTTTTCAAAAATCGAAACATAATCACCTTTTCAAAATCAAAAACACTGCCGGAATGTTGCACTAGTTTTGTACACCCAAAAGGAAATTTTGCACAACACCTGAAGGGCTTCATTTCGGCTTTCTTCGGTGGCTCTCCAGCAACGTATTTGGAGTACCACTTTTCCAAAATCGGAAATAAACACTGCAAGAGTGTTGTATTAGTTTTGTACAGCTTTGCAGACCGAAAAGAATGTTTTGTACACAACCGGAAGTGGTCTTTTCGGCTCTCCTTAGAAACTCTTCAGCATGTACTTTGGAGTGCCGTTTTTCTAAAATCGAAACTGAACACCGCCAGTGTTGTACACACACACACACACACACACACACACACACACACACACACACACAGAGTTTTGTACACCACAAAGAAGAATTTTCCGGTCACTTACTAGACCTCTAAGCAAGCTGGTATTTGATTTGCTGGAAAGCCATTGCAAATTATTTTTTCCGAAAATGAAAATAGCCTCCATCAATATTTTGCACTATTTTCTACCTTAAACAATAAAATCATTTTCCTCACCAGAAGAGTGCTTTTTTACTTACTTGGTGTTTTTTTTTTTTTTTTTTTTTTTTTTTTGCTGCTGCTGCCGTGAAATAGTAGATGGTGCAACTAAAAACTTACTGAATAACGTTCGCAGTTATCCTTTTTCTCTGAATTTGAGATGTTTTAAGCTAGCACAAATTAGTGAATATGTGTTTTACTCGACGCAAATGCAAAATCAACTAGTGAACAAACTGCTTTTGATGAATAAACGTTAATATAAATGCCACAGTTTATTTTTCAAAAAGTAGCGGAGGAGGGGGTAAATATGGCACCAATCTTTCCCTACAAGTTATGAAAAATAACGTGCCTCTTACAACCAATATAAAGAAAACACAGCAGGTTATTCAAACGTTTGGGGGGGGGGCTCAAGCCGCCCAATATCTCAATAAGCCCCCACAATACAATTTACGGGAAATAAATCATTACAAATGAGATTTAAAAAAAATTGTAATGTGAAAGAAATAAAAAAAATTGTAATAAGAAAGGATTTGTACAAATTGTATATTGTAATTGCGCAGTTGTATGATGTTAGAGAACTGTTCTTTTTATTTCCCTATTTACTAGAGAACTGCAGTGCAACAACTAATATTAAATTCTTTGTTTTCCCCTTTTTCGTGATTCGTACACCACGCCATTTCCTTGGCAGGGGGTGTGTGGAAGGGGAACTATGTAGTACTGAAGCAACTACGAGTATTTGTGCTGCGTTGTCTGCTTCCGTTCCTGCCGGGGTGGTCTTCTTGGGGTTGTTTACTATATATTTTTCCATTTATCCAACACCACCATCCTAGCACCATCCTACGCCTCAGCTCATCTACTAGGAGATCGTGTCAGACTTCCCCTAATCTCAAGGATTCTTACTGTTTGCTTTGCCACGTGACTGGAGTGGAGACGGAGCGGCGCGTGGCGGCCTAGGACAGGTGAGAAAGAACCGGATATTCGCTGTATTACTTGAATGTTCTTTGATGACATAAATATGGGAGCATTATTCATTTTAGAATGAGTTGGAACGTTCCATCGAGAACTGAGCCACGTTTTAGCATAGGAGTAAAAACCCCTCGGTCAGTAGTTTTTGTAACAGTACATATCCTTCGAATATGAGTGTTTATTTTTCTCTGTGGTGGTTTTTCTTTTCGTAAAGTTTTACATCCAAAATGGATATTGGATAGTATTTTAATTTCAATACAAAAAAGAAAGACAATACTTTGGAAGAAGGACAATACTCTCAAGTTAATGTAGGTTTATACCTAGTACTAGCGCTTTTTCAGTGTCAGTGCAAAATGTGCAAAAACAGGCAAGTGATCTTAGTTCGAAGGAAGAGGGATCACATCAGTCACTAATTATTTTTCGATTGACACAATTTGGTGCACAGAAAAGGCAATTCAATGCTTGTTGGTACAAACAATTTCCATGGCTGGAGTACAGTGTTTCAGTAAACAGTGCTTTTTGTTTTCCGCGCCGTGTTTTCTTAATTAAAACAGCGTCTAAGGTGGAAACTGCTGTTACGAAAATTGGAGTTTGCAAATGGAAAAAATGTTTAGAAAAGCTAAAATTACATGAAAAAACTCATTGCCATTTTAAAGTCATGCAACTCTGGATGAATTATAACACCGTTATAAGTTCAGATATAAGAAATGTGGAACAACAACTTGAAGGTGCTTCAGTAGAAGAAATAAAAAAAGGCGGAGTTTCTTGAAGAGAGTTCTTTAAGTTCTTTTATTGACAGTCAAGCAAGGGTTGGCCAACAGAGGACATGATGAAAGTAAGAACAAAGGAAACTTTCTGGAATTTCAGCTTTGACTCTGAACACACTGTGAATGGAATTCACAGTCTGTCACCTGGTGCAATAGGAAGTGAGCATTTTCTCAACATCAGTAATGTGGAATAGTTTTGCAAATTTCATAATATGGACCTTCCTAAAGCAGAAGTTACAGTAGCCAAAAAAAAAAAAAAAAATTCTAACAAGGAAAAAATACCAGATACATTGCTAGAGATGCTAAGATTACTGCCTTGTGATCTGTTTCCAACTTTACACAAACTGGTGAAAATCGCAGTTACAATTCCTCTTATTTCAACATGTTGCGAGGCAAAAGTCATACCTTCATTCAACGATGGGATAAGAACAGCTTTCAGAGTTGGCACTTACTCTCAATTCAAAGCGACGAATGTGGGAAAATCTGTCTAGACTGTGTTTTGGATACATTTGCTTCAAAAACAGAGAGTAGGTTGCAGGTTATAACACCGTACTTTCAAGCACAAACATGGGTAAGGAATATTTAAAAGTACTTCATTTTCACTCTTTAGGGTGCTTAATAATGCTAGAAATTTGCTTTTGAATATTAAAAGTGCTTCATTATTCTTTTGCGCATGTAGTATTTTCTTCAGTTAGTGTTTTGATATATTTTGTTTATTTTCTTGAAGTTAACCAGTGTGTAATAATGATATATTTTACTACAGTAAAAGATAAGGTGCTTAATTTTTATTTATTTCTTGAAAATAAGAGTACTAACCGTGAGCAACTATTGATGAGAGATTTTTTCTTTAAACCCCTTAAGCCCCCACCCCAATGTGACACTTCTAGTTACGCCACTGTATTAAATGTTCTCTAAAAAAGATCAAACGAACTACATTTTTTTCCTTTGAAATTTCTAGGGGTCAAGGCCAAAACGTCCATATTCGATGGCCAGAGATGAGCTAGTGTGAAAGTGCTTCATATCTCATGAACTAAGTACGATCTAACGAAGCTGTTTGGTGATCATACCTGATCTAACTAAAGTCTAATGAGTGGCATAGTTTATTTTTGAAACTGCGAGGAGGAAGGGGGAGGGGGTAACCCGACGCTACCTCCCCCTAAAATTCATGCTGAATAAAGTGCGTTTTATGGTAGATCTAACGAAAATTACAGGAGGTTAACTTTGTTCTAACGAAGATCAAACGAACTGAACGATTTTTGTGTGAAATTTCGAATGCGGTGTGCAAAATACGTCCACGTTAACATTTGGAGGGGGGGTGAACTAGTGTAAAAATGCTTCATATCTTAGGAACTAAGTGCGATCTAATGAAGCTGTTTGGTGGTCATATCTGATCTAATGAACCTGTTTGGTGGTCATATCTGATCTAACGGAAGTCTAATGAATGGCATAGCTTATTTTTTGAAACTGCAAGGAGGAGTCTAGCCCCCCCCCTCCTAAAGTTTTGATAAATAACGTTTGTTCTATGCTAATGGGTTTTCGGAAAAGTCATGACGTATTTTTGCACCCGATGGAGGTTGGGCGGTTTTGGAAGTACTATAGGCATGCGCAGCTCTGTTATCGCTATGGCATTGGGCAAGCGCTAGTTCTAGCTGCAGTCTAAAAAGAATAGTTAGCAATTTGGTTGATTTGCGGATATTTGACATCAAGTTGAAGATGGAAGACCAAACTGTGCATTTTCGCCATATTTTACTGTTTTACTTCCATAAAAAGAAGAACGTGCGTCAAGCTTGTGAAAAGTAGCGTAAAGTGTACGGTGATAATGCTCTACAAGATCGTCAGTGCCAGCGGTAGTTCGCAAAATTCCGTGCTGGTGATTTTTACCTCAACGATGCTCCTCGGTCCGGGAGGCCAACCGAGGTTGATGACGACCAAATCAAGGCATTGATCGAGTCAAACCCACGTTACACGACACGAGAGATTGCAGACACATTGCACATCCATCATTCAAGCGTTCACGACCACCTGAAGAAGCTGGGATAGGTAAGCAAGCTCGATGTATGGGTTCCTCATGGACTCAAAGAAGCTCAATTGACGGCGCGTATAAACATCTGCGATATGCTCATTAAACGTGAGGAAAACGATCCTTTTCTGATGCGACTGATAACTGGTGACGAAAGGTGGATTGTGTACAACAATGTGCTGCGCAAACGGTATTGGTCCCGACGTGCTGCTTCGCCTCAAACGACATCCAAAGCAGACATTCATCAGCGGAAGGTTCTGGTCTCAGTGTGGTGGGATTTTAAAGGTGTCGTGTTTTTCGAGCTCCTACCACGGAACCAAACAATCAATTCGAATGTGTACTGTCTGCAATTGGACAGTTTGAACGAATCCATCATCCAGAAACGTCCAGAGCTCGTTCATCGTAAAGTGTTGTGTTCCATCACGACAACGCGAGACCACAAACAAGTTTGATCATCCGCCAAAAATTATTGGAGCTTGGCTGGGATGTGTTGCCACACCCACCCAGCATACTCGCCTGACCTTGCGCCGTCAGACTTCCACTTGTTTCGCTCTCTTCAACAGTGAACGTTATACCTTGCGTGGTATAACGTTCAATTCAGATGTGGCTGTAAATCAGCACCTTGTAGAGTTTTTCGCCACGAAAGACAGGTCCTTCTATGGACGAGGCATTCTGCAGGTTATCGAACAAAGGTTATCGAACAAAACGGGCATTGTATCATTGATTGATCTTTGTTCTTTCTATCAATAAATGACCTTTGCAAAACAAGGCTAAAATACGTCATGACTTTTCCGACAACCCAATAGATCTAACGAAAATAACAGTTTATCAAATCTGATCTAACGAAGATCAAACGAACTGAACGTTTTTTTTTTCTGAAATTTCGATGAGGGGGGGGGGGGTAACCCGGCGGCGGTAACTACCTTTAAAAGTATGTCGTAGAGCTTGGAGCCAAAGGTGCATTGGTAGTCCCCTACCTTCCTTTTGTAATTTTGAAGTAGGCACTAGTAATAATTTTGATGGTCCATCATTCCCACACCCTTATCCACGTACACACATAGAGTACAAAGCTATTCTTCCGTAGAGATGTTCCGAAATCCGTGTCCCACCAACATTTGTCTTAAAAGAAACAACGTTTTACCAGTATTGGTTCATGGAACAAAATCGTAATTCATTAGTCAAAATATTGGGTAGACTTAAAAAAGATGTCTATTCAAGGAGGTGGTACGAATACCGTTCCGCAGAAGACGATCAGTGACCAAGCAAATGTAATTATCTGGTACAGCACCCCGTTTTGATTATGATTTAATATGCTGCGATGTTTAAAATTATTTCACCTTTAAATTGCTACTAAAATTTCTTCATGACAGAAACAGTTTTTCAATGCATATTTCAACAGTTCTATTTCATCCAGGAGTTCATAGAATTTTTTTCATGAGCGAATGTATGAGGTGTTCCCCTGTGGATGTGCGTGTTTCTGTAGCGGACCACAAGACTAAATTTCCCGATTGGTTTCGTCGACCCAATCCGCTCCTGTATACTAGGTTATAATATGAAGTTATTTTTATCGATACTAAAATTTTCATCCTTGGGAACGCATTATTGGGAAGAAAATGGCTACAGAAGTTTGCCCATTGGAAATACAAGGCAAAGATTTTAGGTGGATCCACCTTAATAGTGTAAGATACAAGTGTTAGAATGTCGCCTTCAGCCTTTTTTTTTTTTATGTGAATGTTGTCTTAACTGCGTTATAAATTTTTAATTTTTGCTTGTGAAAATTGTATTGCACTTGAACACTTTCTTTAAAGAAAAATGCTCCCTTTGTATACCTACAGGGACATCGCCAAGGGTATGCGATAGTGGGCTGGAGCCCACCCTGACGCCCACCCAGTTCAAAATGTGCCATCTTTCAATTTTTTTAATTTTAAGTTGCAATCTGGACTTCGCCAAGTAATAAAATGAGTCTCACGTTTTCCATCGTGTAACCGTTCGTGTTTCCCCCCAGAAAGTGCATTGTCTACTTCTCCATAGAAAGATTATCAAAGTAAAATTTGCAGGACCATGAAAATTAAGTTGTTCTTCACTCTTCCAAATCCTTAGTTTAAACCTTTTTTCATGTTAGTATGGCCAGGGGCGAATGAAGAGAGTGGATAGGAATTCACTAAGGGAGGTGATTACTAATTGCTCTGCTTTTCGTTTGTGCTACTAAATAGGGGATCCCAACATGAAAAAGTTGAGTCTAAAGCTATACCAAGGCTCTTAAGCCCGCTCCGGGGAAGTGAGAGAGCAGAACGTGGGTGACGACTGTTTTGGAAGAGATGAGTGCAATACAAGTTTGCTGACTTGAAGGAAGGGCGTTAAGGAGAGGTAAGGCATCCACGAAAACATTTGATTTCAGTCCCTTCTCTTAGGCATAAAATATTATTTCAATCATTACGTGCTAGTGGTGATGGTGGCAGTGTTTTATGTTTTTGTTTTTACACGGGTATGGTAACTCTTCAGGTTTTACTAATTTTATTAAAATGGATAGACGAAACATTAAAAAATGACCCCAACTTTGGATTCTTTTGTATTCCAAAAAGTACAAAAACATCAAGACAGTTCCAAAATTAATTAGTGTGTATCCGATGTGAAGGGGGTTGCACGAATTCCTTTTCAGCCTGTAGTAAAAAGTATCAAAAATTCTTGCCTTCAGTGTTAAATAAATAAAGTTGCTATAAAACTTATCCTAGCAAAAGTGATACTTGCCCACCCTGACTTCGAAATCTAGCGACGTCATTGTATATATCTAAATCAAATTTTAACGTCGTGACACTCAAGCACAATGCCTACCACTTCCTAAATTTCCTTCCTTCAAGCCAATTGCTTTTCTTTGTACTCCTCTCTTCGAAAGCAGCCGTTAACGACGTCCTGCTCCCTCACCGCCCCGGGACATGCTTAGAGCACTGATGTGGCTTTAGCTTCCACTTTCCGTGTTGGAATCCCCCACTTAGTAGCACAAAGAAACAGCAGAACAATTAGTAATGGCCTACCTCAGTGAATTGCTATCCACCCTCCTCGTTCGCCCCTGACCATACTAATGTGAAAAAATTCTTAAATTTGGAAGAATCGATAGCAATCCATTTTTCATGGCCCTGCAGATGCTATTTTGGTAACTTTTCTACGGAGAAGTAAACAACGCACTTATATAAAGAAAATTTCAGGGTGGGCTGGAACCCACTCTCGTACCCCCTTGATGACGTCTCTGGTCTACATCTGACTCAGACAATGTAAAATTAAGCGGATGAAAACTGATATGTTGTTCTCTTTAAATATTGTTTGAATTTTGTTAGGCCGCAGTGGTCTAAGCGCTGGCTTATGACCTACCATTCGTCCGAGATGGGTCCGCGTTCGAATCCCGGTAAGGCATGGTTGTTGTGTTTATCTTACGGAACTGGTTCTCTCCCTTCCCTGGAACCAGTGACCCTAAATTAGGGGCGGGCGACTGCTTGTAGCCCATTGAGTTGCCCACGGTGTTCGTTGAACCTCCAATAAAAAACAAGAAAGATGACGCCGAATTTTCGGATGTAATGAGCACGTCTTTTGAATCCGTTCTGACGAAAATTAAATTTATCAAAGCTATTCAAAGTTAATGCAACCGGTTTGGAAAACAATAAACTGGTTCCAACAATCAATAAAACATCCAGAAATAGAAACATCTACTTAGTTCCACCAGCGGCTAAAAAGCATGTTGCAACAGTGCTGTTTTAACTCTTTCCTTATATTACTAAAATCGGTTTGAATCAGAAGATTGCAAGGTTCCTTGAGCACTGTAAACATCAATAGAGTAGTAATAGTTCATTCGACAGAAGCGATTTGACGTTTGATGAAATCCTTTATTTTCGTGATTTTGCTTAGTTAATTATTACTCCGGGTCACCTGTGATTAGACCAACTCTCATGTTCTATAACTCCTCGCTATACATTCATGCTTACCGGTCGGGCGCGGAGAAAACGCACCCCTTCGCAAAATCTCTCCTTGCTTCGAAAACCCCTCAACGTCATCCCTCTACTCCGTCAGTCGCATTCTCTCCTAACTCACGTCATCATTCCACCTTCGAAATCTCGTTCTCCGGTTGCGACAGAGACTGAAAGCGCGTTCTCCAAAACGTGCTTTCAGCCTCTGTCCGAAAAACACTCTTCTTATTGCGTCTCCATCTCCATACCTAATCACCACCCCGAAGGACGAGAGTCCATCCTAATGAGTTGCTTTAAAACTCTAAAAAAAGCTTTCATCTATAGTAGCTACACTGACGGAAAAAAAAATCCCGACACCAAGAAGGGGTTGTGTTAGATAAACGACAGTTAGTAGGCGGTGAACATCTGTAAGATGACGTCTATGCAAATTTCGCTCTCGGCGCATACGTGTGGCGCTAGTAGCGCCCCTCGGAATATGCAAAGCAGGTTTGCTGTAAATACGCGCTGTAACGTTCCTGAGCATTAGTTATCGTTGGGATTCGACGTAGGGTGTTGATGTTAGTCAATAATGTCTTTAAGAAGACGAAAAAGCCATTATCAACAGCTCACGGAGTTTGAACGAGGTCGTGTAATAGGGCTACGAGAAGGTGGATTTTCGTTCCGCAATATTGCAGAACGACTTGGCAGGAATGTAGCCACTGTGCATGATTGTTGGCAGCGGTGGTCATAGGAAGGTACTGCCTCAAGAAGACCGGGTTCCGGCCGGCCACGTGGCACTACTGAAAGGGAAGACCGCCGTGTACGGCTTATGGCCGTGGCGCATCGTACCGCGTCTGCGGCAGCAATTCGAGCTGCAGTTGCCACCAAAGTGACACAACGAACTGTTACAAATCGGTTACTTGAAGGACAGCTCCGAGGCAGACGCCCTGTAGCGTGCATTCCACTTACTCCAGACCACTGCCGTTTGCGACGTCAGTGGTGTCAAGCTAGAGCTCATTGGAGAACGGAGTGGAGATCTGTTGTGTTTTCTGATGAAAGCCGGTTCTGCCTGGGTGCCAGTGATGGCTGTGTGTTGGTTAGAAGGAGGCCAGGTGAGCACCTGCAACCAACCTGTCTGCGGCCGAGACACACTGGACCTACACCTGGAGTTATGGTCTGGGGAGCAATTTCCTATGACAGCAGGAGCACTCTCGTGGTTATCCCACGCACCCTGACGGCACAGTTGTATGTCGGTCTGGTGATTCAACCTGTTATGCTGCCATTCATGAACAGCATTCCAGGGGTGTTTTCCAACAGGATAACGCTAGCCCGCATACCGCTGTTGTAACCCAACATGCCTTACAGAGTGTCATGTTGCCGTGGCCTGCTAGATCAGCAGATCTTTCACCAATCGAGCACGTATGGGACATCATTGGACGACAACTTCAGCGTCACCCCCAACCAGCATTAACCGTCCCTGTATTGACCGACCAAGTGCAACAGGCATGCAACTCCATCCCACAAACTGACATCCAGCACCTGTACGACACAATACATGAACGCTTGCGTGCTTGCATTCAACATTCTGGCGGTTACACCGGTTATTAATGTACCAGCATTTCACATTTAAAATGGCTCTTCTCGCGCTTACATTAAGCTGTGATCTTGAAACCTTAATCGATTAAATATGTTACCTATACAAATGTATTGCCGCCATTTCATTCCTCTACAACTATTTTTTCGTGGTGTTGGGATTTTTTTCCGTTAGTGTATTTATACACGAAATCCTGTGTTTTGTCCTCTTCAGGAAGTACGCTGATAAATTAATCGTTCCCGGGGACTTACTGGCTCTCCCAAATCGAACTCAAAAATCATACCCTTAAGAAGTTTCCCACGATTACTTTTAAAACATTCTAAAACTGCAAGGATTCTTAATTATTTATATATTCATTAAAATTCAACAATTAAAAGATATTTACATTACATTACACTTCATAAAATAAGCATTCCCGTTCCATTACGCTATTATTAAAGGTTATTTACAATACCACTATTACAATGTTACGAAAATTAACAAATGGCGTACAAACAAAAAGTTTCTTATACTACAAGGAAGGTACCAGAGACAAAGAGATTTTCAAATCGAACAGTTAAAAGGAGAAATATAGAAGGAAACATGATACAAGTCTACGTCTGGTAACGGAAAATTTTTGCATAAGGTAAAAGTTGAAAATAGGCGAAAAATATTCGTCATGGGAAAAGCTATGCTAACGGAAAAGAACTTTTCAAATACGTCCCCCGGGAGCAGATAAAACGAAAAAAAAGGGTTTCGACCTTTACGCAACTAGCGGGAAATCTTTGTGTTATTTAAAGAGAAAATGCTTCACGTCTCTGTTGCAGCGAATGGCATACAGAAAAGAAAAAAATTCTCAATAGCGTTTTTAGAAGCGGTGGTACAGCAACAAAGTGAAGTACACAAACACCACCTACCGACAGAACTGTGAACTACAAAATTCCTCATATAGGCCTACTAGCCTAAGGTGTTCTACAAGGAAAATGGCATCCGGTTTTGAATTATTATTTTTAAATCGTACATGTAAAAGCAGTGTAATTGAGAAAAACGGAATCAGCTTTTGCGCCCCTAGCGACGACAGTGTGCATTATTTTGGAAAGAAAATACACACACAGAGTTTGCAGAATTAGGGGTATCTGACCGAAAAAAGTTTTTCAGTCGGGTTTTTAGTCCCGCAGATATTGCTGTAAACGGAAAACTTACGCCCTCTGGTGGCAGACTTGTGCGCTAAGAAAAGTTTAAAATTATATGAGAAACATTTCCTCAAGGAAACTTCTCAAACAAATAATTAATTTTTCAAATCGGACTCTTAGAAGCAGAGATATCGACAAAAATAGGATATGGCTTTACGCCACCTGGTGAAAAAACATGCATTATTTTGAAAAGAAAGTATTGTCAAAAGGGTTTTCGATGTGAGCGGTATCGGTCCAAAAAAGAAATTTTTCAGTCGAGTTTTCAGGAGCTCAGATTTTGCTGCAAATACATCAGAAGCAGAAATTAATACTTACGTCCCCTGGTGTCCAAACCATTCTTTATCAAACATTAGAAATTATATGCGCCGCCCCGGTGGCGAAGTGGTCTAAGGCGTTGGCCTCTGATCATTCGGCCGTAAGGGGTCCGGGTTCGAATCCCGGTCAGGCATGGATGTTGTGTTTGTTTTACGGCACTGGCTCTCTCCCTTCCCTGGAGCCAGTGACCCTAAATTAGGGACGGGCGACTGCTTATAGCCCATTGAGTTGCTCACGGTGGTCGTTAAACCTCCAATCAAAAAAAAAAAAAAAAATTATATGCAAAGCATTTCCTATCACGAGCTGTATCCGGTGCAGAAAGAATTTTTCAAATCGGAGTTTTAGAAGCAGTGATATCTAGGGAAAGGCGATTTACCTTTACGCCCCATCGCGGGAAGTCTATGCATTACTTGAAAATTTTAAAATTGCAGGACATTTTACACCGGAAACACTATCTAACAAAGAAGGAATTTTTCAAATCCGACTTTTAAAAGCAGAGATATTGATAGAAATATGATATCGTCTACGCCCCTGGTGAACAAACCGTGCATTATCTTAAGGAAGAAAACATTCTCAAATGTTTATCGGCATGAGCGGTATCGGTCCACGAAAGAATTTTTTCAATCGAGCTTTTAGAAGCTCAGATTTTGCTGCAAATTCCTACGAAGCAGAAATTAACGCTTACGTCCCCTGGTGGCCAAACCGTATTTTACAAAAAATTATAAATTACTATCAAAACATTTCCCACCAGGAGCTGTATCCGATGCAGGAAGAATTTTTCAAATCGGAGCTTTAGAAGCAGAGATGCCGGGGAAAGCGCAATTTACCTATACTCCCCCTAGCGGAAAGTCAATGAATTACTTGGAAAAGTTTGAAATTATATGAAAAACGTGTCGCACTGGAAACTCTACCCAACAAAGAAAAAAATATTCAAATCGGACCATTAGAAGCAGAGATATTGGCAAAAATAAGATATACATCTGCGCCCTCTGGCAGTGAAACCACGCACTATTTTAAGTAGAAAGTATTCCAAAAAGGTTTGTCGACGTGAGTAGTATCGCTCCACGGAAGAATTTTTTCAATCCAGATTTTAGAAACTCGGATTTTGCTGCAAGTGCATCAGAAGCTGAAATCAACACTTACGCCCCCTGGTGGCAAAACCGTTTTATAGTAAAAATTATAATTTATATGGAGAATATTTTCCATCAGGAGCTGTATCCGCTGCAGAAAAGATTTTTCATATCGGAGCTTTTGAAGCAGAAATATCGGGGGAAAACCTTTACGCCCCCTAGTGAAGAATTTATGCGTAACTTCAAAAAGTGACTATGCCTAAAATAGTCTTCGACATGAATAGAATCGAAAGGTAAAATAATTTTTTGAATTGGATGTTTAGAAGCAAATATATGGAATGAAATGAATTTTGAATTCGATATCATCTGCATTTACGCCTTCTGGCGGCGAAATTGTGCATCGTAAAAAAACAAACGAAATAAAGGTTCATCATTCGTACATTTCAAGCTTCCTAATGCAAAAAGAATTTTTCAAATCGGACTAATATCGTGTCTACAGACGGACGGACAAACCGATAGCATAAGCAGGATCTTTTTTTACAAAAGACGTGCTAAAAAGAATTTATTAGAAACTGAATGTAGAATAGCTATATTGTGGAGTGGGCACAGAAAACAATTTTGGAAATTATTATCTTATAAGAAAGATTTATAAATTCAACTGCTAAAATTAAATCGTTTGTCTGTTATCTAATAGATAAAATAATTTAAACCAAAAATAGAAAAAATTATTTTATCGCGCACTCCTTTTTTACTGCCCATGCGTGAACCGAGGCCCATGTAATAGCTATCACCTGTTCATCGCGCAGATCGGCTTGTCCGCTATCCAACAGAAAACTGTCACTAGGTGGCGCTGGTGGCCGTACATACAGAATCCACATTTGTGGCGGTAACCGTGAGGAAAACATGTGAAAACAAAGTGAATTTCGTTGAACCATTTTTACATCTTTTAAATGCAGAATTTTTAAAGAAATTCTTAACTGGACTGTGCTTTTACAGTGCTCTAGTAATAATAATAGTTGGCCTCGATTAAATTCCGATTTTCTCTCCCTCTTATTAAGTCGTGTACTTACACGACTTAATAAGATTGGGAGGAAATCGGAATTTAATCCAGGCCAACTACTATTATAGGGTGTAGGGGTACTTACTAAGTACCCCTACCCCTACACCCCATATTACTGGTAAGTGTTTTCTTTGTCCCTTGTAGCTAAATATCGCTTAGAACAAGAAACGTCATGTGATTGCTAGAATGCTATTAATAACATCTCATTTTCACCCAGCAGATTTTATATTTATGTTTAAGGTAAATATTTCTCTGTGCTTAAGTAACTTTGAGTTTCCATTGTATATTCTGTTTTTCCTAAAAAGTCGGCGCACATCTAAATTTGCGTGTGTATAGCAGTGGACTGATTACACTCAGTATCGTAGTGGTAGACTGATTCACTACTGCCCTACTGAATAAACACCTATTTTTGTACAAATTTTGAAGACGACAATCCGATTTTTGGCGTAAATAAGACAAGGATGGTAAGTCAGATAATATCCGAAAAGTTGAAAATTTTCATCGTCCTGGAGCGGGACTCGAGCCCGCATCTCCCAGAAAACGCCCGGGTATGCTAACCACAACACCACCCAGAACGACCAAGTTTCAAGTTTCCTATCAATTTGGATTTAACCATTACAGGATTCGCTAGTCGAAGCAATCGGCATTCATGTTTAGTGAATCTGGAGGTTAAGAATTTTATCCCGTGTTTGCCCGGAGAAGCAGATAAATCATGAAAGAAATACGGGATTACGCCATATAATACAAATTTTGAAGATGACAATCCGATTTTTGGCGTAAATGTGACAGGGATGGTAAGTCAGATAATATCCGAAAACTTGAAAATTTTCATCGTCCTGGAGCGGGACTCGAACCCGCGTCTCCCAGAAAACGCCCGGGTAGGCTAACCACTACACCACCCAGAACGACCAAGTTTCAAGTTTCCGATCAATTTGAATTTAACCATTACAGGATTCGCTAGTCGGAGCAACCGGCATTCATGTTTAGCGAATCTGGAGGTTAAGAATCTTATGCCGTGTTTGCCCGGAGAAGCAGATAAATCATGAAAGAAATACGGGATTACGCCATATAATACAAATTTTGAAGATGACAATCCGATTTTTGGTCGTTCTGGGTGGTGTAGTGGTTAGCATACCCGGGCGTTCTCTGGGTGACGCGGGTTCGAATCCCGCTCCAGGAGAATGAAAATTTTCAGGTTTTCGGATATTATCTGACTTACCATCCTTGTCACATTTACGTCAAAAATCGGATTGTCATCTTCAAAATTTGTATTATATGGCGTAATCCCGTATTTCTTTCATGATCTGTTTTGATGTTGACTTCATAGCCTTCTGTGTTCTTTGAACTAATCTTTAGTAAGTCTGAATTACTGTTTTCGTAACTGGTAAGTTGTGATTCTACCCCTCCCCTCTCACTGATTTAATTGGCCTTTACATTTCTTCATGTTTTTATTCAAGTGATCTTGTGCGTTAGCAAGTAATTATTCCTTCTGTTTTCCTTCATTTGATTTGTCTTGTGTGGCATATTATATGATATTCAATTGGTAAAACAATTCTAGAGTATTTTTGTATATTGAATGAAATGGTTAATTGTTTGGTGTGACGTATATTCTAAATTAACTTTCCTTTTTAGTTTCTTTCCCTATGTAAATCTTGAGTTTATTCTCAGTTATTCTTCACTCTTAACGTAATATCTTTTCTCTCAAACGAATACTGTTGGCAACATAATTGAGGTTGAATGAACGTGACGTATGCCTGAATTGATAAGAACGAGAGATAAAAGCGACGACTAAACTGTTGTAAGAGAGCGATCATTGCGAGCGTTGTTAAAGAGAGCGTTGTGTTAAGAGCTTTGTGGAGAGTTTAATGCAATATGCTATGCTATGCTATGTTACGATGTGTTGGCTACATCCTGAATAAAGCATCTTTTCCGTAAGTTTGACTTCTGTTGTTTACATGTTTCGTCTGGCCGTTAAGGTTTAATTTAGGAACTATTTCATCTTATGGTTATGTTTTTTTAAAATAACGTAGAAGTAGGAAAAGACTTCTACGTCATAATGGTTATTACTTAGTTATTATATGTATTTTTTGAGAGGTTAATATTCATATTTCATTCGGGAATGTTACATGATGATTTTCAGTTTGTTCGTTAGCGCACAAGAACATTACATTGTCTCCCCACCCCCTTTTTTTTTAATATTATATGAAATATTTTATTAATATCCATCAATTACACCATTTTATGTACAACTGGACAGCCAGTTAATACTTAACTGTTATTAAAGTGGTAGTTTAATGTTCAATTCATTTCATTACCACAGTAAAACCAATTTAATTCACCCTATTTGAAATTTTCACATATTTAGGGGGAGGGGTAGAAACTTGAATACATATTGAATAGTTATTCAAGTTTCTACCCCCCTCCCCCCCCTAAAAATTGTGTATGTACCATCCAGTTAATATTCAGTTTTGTCAAGTCAATGAGCACGTAGTTCTTTTTTTCTTCTTAATGCTCTTAACGGTTTTTTCTTTCATTTTTTTAAAATATTCTTATCTTTTTTGAAAGACTCATTGTTTCATTGCCTACAGGCTCGTACACCGTTGTTATTTGCAGATATTTTTTTGTCAAATATTTACACGTTACTAATGTGCTGTTGTATTTTTCTCCTCTTTTTTTTTTTTTTCTGTCTACAATTATTTACTGTTCTTACCTTTAATAGGATTGTATAAGTATGATTACGTTTTAGAGTAACATGTTTTTCTGCAGTATTGTTTTCCATTATGTGCAGTGGTTTTTCTCTTTCTCCCCTGTTGTGTTGCTTGGCATAACCAATACTCAAGAAAAAATTTCATTATTTATTTTGAGTTTTAGTTGGGATTTCTGATAGGTAGTTTCTTAAATGCTTGTTTACATGATAGCATAGTGTTTATGATTTGTTTCAAGTGTATATTTTGTTTGTTTTTCATATTACTGTTTTATGCTTGCTATTTTTATACCTTCGTGTTCTGTAGTAATACTTAAGTGCAAGTTTTAGCAACAGAAATGATTTGACATCTATAATTTATGTTTTTGAAGAAAAAAAGAAAAACTAAATTGATTATTATTTGCATATCCAAAACTACCTTGATGAAAAATTAATTTCCTTGTGATACCTATATACAGGGGTTAGGCAGAATAATGCGAACACCACGCTCAGAGACGTGACTTTTAATGCTGCTGCGTACGTCGCAACAGGCAAAGGTATCCACCACTTTCTGGTTGTGATAGCTCTGTTTAGAACAATGGTTTCCACCAGTGGTCCGCGAGACTGTCCGATCACGCAGCGTGATCCGACAGTTTAGTCTTGCCCATGCAATACGAACGTTCTGTTAGGTATGTTTTTATATAAATCAGTGTGCCTCTTATTACATGATCATCTGGAAAAAATCCTTTATGCTGTTTTTCTTCCTAACTAATAATGGAAAATGCCTTAGCGTCGCTAAGCCGCTCTAAGGCTCTTTCTACACCACTGCTTAGAATATGCAACCCGTTTTTTTTCTGTTGTAATCCATTGCATTATTGATTGAAAATAAAAAAAAAATCTGTTCAATATTAGCATTCAATCACTGAATTTGTTCCAGTCTATATAGGCGCTGGAAAGGAACAAACTTCCACAGAATTACAAATAGTGGACAGTTGAAACTTTTGAGAGGAATACGAAAAGCTTCGTACTGCGGCAGTCTGCTCCTTATGCATATCGTTGACGCATTCATGTGTGGGCGGTTGTCCCAAATCTATAAACGTGTGGCTGCCTCGACATTGTTCATACGTGACCTACTTTTTTGACGTCACAGCTATAAATATGCCTTCAAAGAGCAGACGGTTCGCTGATTCTCCCATTTTGTGATGTATGGGGCTTGGATTTTCCCAACAATATTTGTGCCATGCATTTGCAATACTGAGATATACAAATTGTACGTAGTGTTATGTACCGTGGCCGGTGTGGAAATCTGAGACCGGAGTGTGATTGTACCTCTGTAAATATTTCAGTATGCTAAAATTCTCATTGAGAGACAGGAATACGATACTTAACCTCTAGTGTGCTGCCATTAGTTTGGATTACACAACGAGTTACATGATTTTAAGTGCATTCTGAATTGTAAAGCTTGTTTGTACATCCCAACAGAAAAGCTTTATCTGGGCAAAATTCGTGATTATATTCTATCTATTGTAGTGGACAACTTTCTGATTTCATTGAAATGAAACTAAATTCGTCCTTTTTTCACATTTTGCTCTAATGTTTGGACTAGTTCTGAAAAATCATTACAAAAATAAATAAACAAATAAATAAAAATAAAGGAAGTAGAATGTCACCGAGTTCACTGACGAAATGTGCCTGTATTTTGACAAAAGTCTCAAACGTAGTATGGTAACGGTACTCCAAGCTGCTCTCTCTCTCTCGCTCGCTCGCTCGCTCTCGCTCTTAAGTATCCAGTTAATAGTTGGCGAATTACAAAGAAAATTGAAATTTACAATCCCGAACATTAAAATAATTTTTTTATGATGAAAGCTGGTGACTAGACGAAAATTTGTGGTTGCGATTTCATTGTTCGTATGCAAAAATATTTTTATGTTTATGGACAATTTTTAGATAAGCCCAAATGTAATGTCAAATACAAGTATATTATTATTCTCACAGCTAGGAAAATAGAGCATTTGTAAAACCAGATGGTATGTGGTTTACATTGATCATGGCTAAAACCAGGTAATATGTTTACATTGATCATGGCTAAAACTAGGTAATATATTTACATTGATCATGGTTTACATTGATCATTACTAAAACTAGGTAATATGTTTACATTGATCATGGCTAAAACTAGGTAATGTTTATATTGATCATGGCTAAAACTAGGTAATATGTTTAAATTGATCATGTTTACATTTGATCATGGTTTACATTGATCGTGGCTAAAACTAGGTAATATGTTTACATTGATCATGGTTTACATTGATCCTGGCTAAAACTAGGTAATATGTTTACATTGATCAAGGTTTGCATTGATCATATTTACATTGATCATGGTTTACATTGATCATGGTTTACATTGATCATGGCTAAAACTATAGGTAATATCAAGAGAATTTTATTATGACACTTGCAGAAGTTGAAATATTTTCGTATTGAAAATCTGAGTCAACGCGACCTAGCCCAAGGTTCTTAGACCAAGCATTTGCATTTTATTCAGAAAAGGCTAGAAAATGCATGAAAATTGCTAGTGGTAATTGCAGTTACTGAGTGCAAAGATAAATTTTCGCATGAGACTTCTAGAAGCGGAGTAATACTAAATGCTGATACACATTTATTCAGTGGTGTCGTTCAGCCGGTTGGTTGCTTAAGATAGACGGGTTCGATCAAGCCAGTTGTTGTTTTGCCGCCCCGGTGGCACAGTGGTCTAAGCGATGGCCTCTGATCATTCGGCCGTAAGGGTCCGGGTTCGAATCCCGGTGAGGCATGGATGTTGTGCTTGTCTTACGGCACTGGCTCTCTCCCTTCCCTGGAACCAGTGACCCTAAATTAGGGACGGGAGACTGCTTATAGCCCATTGAGTTGCTCACGGTGGTCGTTAAACCTCCAATAAAAACAAAAACAAAAAAACAAGCCAGTTGTTGACGTTAACGATGCTGAGATTATGGGAGTCTTGTCTTTTTTTTTTTTTTTTTTTTTTTTTTTTGATTGGAGGTTTAACGACCACCGTGAGCAACTCAATGGACTATAAGCAGTCGCCCGTTCCTAATTTAGGGTCACTGGTTCCAGTGAAGGGAGAGAGCCAGTGCCCCTTAAGACAAACACAACATCCATGCCTCACCGGGATTCGAACCCGGACCGCTTACGGATGAATGATCAGAGGCCTGCGCCACCGGGGCAGCAAAGAGTCTTGTCTCATTGAATTGTCTCTATTTAACATTTTCGATCCTTCAAAGTGTAAGTATATAACTATTTGTTTTTAGGAAGGTAACACATGGGACCGATACAACTGTGACTACATTTAAAGCCCAATGCCGTCATTATTTTCACCAACATTAGCTTTAATGGTAATCATTATTTTACAAAGCTCATTATCGATGATATCTTGTAAAAAAGTAACTCAGGATTGTGTTGGTTTGAATTTTATTGCAGGTGTTTAACAGTAATTTGTGGAGTACTGGTATTATTTCGGTAGATTTAAGTGTTTCTTAGTATTGAGATTGCATCCAGTGCTGCATTGTATTTGTCAGGTGGGTTATATTTTAAGACAAAAATCCTGGTCTACTCATTTTTTGAGAGCTGGTCTACTGGTTTCAGGTGAAAGTCTGTAGCATCACTGATGTAGAGGTTCTTGCAACAGGAAATTGCCGAGGAGTCATTGTGCCGCTGCGGTAGCGGAGTTACTGTGTGAGGCTCTGGCTCGTAACCATTCCTCCCAGATTCGCCTGGGTTCTAGTCCCGGATGCTTCATGGATAAAATATTGGGTTGGTGCGAATGAAATGTTCGGTTCGAAAGAGCAGTGGAGACAGGCTCTCACCCTAGCGGAATGGAACCACCCACAGGCGTTGCGGGTATTGTGTCACAGAGTTCCTATAAATAGCTATCACGTGTGTGAAGAACAAGGTGGGCTGCGGGTGGCGTAGCGGTCAACGTTCGTGACTGCCACGGAGAAAACCTCAGGTTTGATCCCAGGCAGGTACGAACGCTCGAACCACTAAATATCCGTCGTGCGTCGGATGGGCACGTTAAGCCGGCACGTTTCCCTTTCTACCTCGCTTCCGTGTCACTTTCCTATTGGACACTGTACCCCAAATCTCCTAACTTCCTCTTTCTAAGGGTTGTTTAAGACCTGGGGTCAGACACTCCCTTCCTAAAATCCCCTACATATGATCTGAGCTGATCTGAAGAACAAGGTCCAGGCAAGGTTTGTTTGGACGTAACGTGGCTTGCAAAAGAAACATGCAGACGCCGGATTTGAGAGTCATCTTCCTGAATGAGTTTAAAATGGGCCATTCTGCAGGAACTGCCGCTCGAAACGTTAACAAAGCATCTGAGGAGAATACAGCCAACGAACGAACCATTGGACTATGGTTTGTGAAGTTTCGAACCTGAGATCCGGACCTGCAAAACGTAGCACGTGGTCGCCGACCTTTTGCTGTTTCTGACGATGTTCTGTTACGCGTGGTTGAAGAGGACCCCCGAAAAACTTGTTGTGAGATAGCGCCAGACGTAGCCGTAGGTGCAGTGGCGTAACCATGTTTCAAAAACGGGGGGGGTTCCGATCACACACACACGTATTATATCATCATCATCATCATCATTGTCAACCATTATCAATCCACTGCTGGACAAAGGTCTCCCCAAGTTTCCTCCACAATGGTCTGTCTTGTGCCACTCTCCTCCATGTCACTCCTGCATACTTTCTAATTCCATCCACCCATCTTTCATGTGGTCTTCTTCTGGGTCTTTTCCTGTCCCTTGGGATCCAATCTAAAATTTCGGCTGTCCATCGATGGTCTGTCCTTCTGGCAGTATGTCCAGCCCATTGCCATTTCAGGGATTTAACTCTGATCATGATGTCTTCCACTCTTGTCATTTTTCGGATCCACGTGTTCCTCTTCTTATCACTCCTGGTAACACCAAGCATGCACCTCTGCATGCTTTTTTGAGTTGTCTGCAGCCTTTGTATTTCTCTTTTAGTTGAGGTCCACGTCTCTGCACCATACGTAAGCACTGGAAGGATGCATTGATCAAACACTTTTCTTTTAAGACATAATGGCATATTGCTCTTGAAAATTATGCTGTTTCTTCCAAAAGCTCTCCATGCAAGTTTTGTACGCCGATTAATTTCTTCATCAATGTGACCCTCACTTGATATCTGCTGTCCAAGATAAACGTACGTGTCTCTTATCTCCAGCTTTTTCCATCAATTGATAAATCTTCATTTCTTATAAAAGCATTGAACATCACTTTCGTCTTCTGAAAGTTCATTTTAAATCCAATTTCTTTACTCTTGTCAGCAAGTTCCTAGATCATACTCTGCAGCTCTGATGGGGTAGTTGCAATAATGACTACGTCATCGGCAAAACGAAGGTGGGTTAGATAATCTTCATTAATCTTTATCCCTTTGTTTTCCCAGTTCAGTGACTGAAAGACATTTTCCAATGTGGCATTAAAGAGCTTCGGAGATATGGCGTCACCTTGTCTCACTCCCTATCCAATTTTTATGTGTGTTGTATTTTAAAACAGCCGAATCTTTGCACTTGCATTTTCATAGATGTCATTAATAAAATTAATGTATGCATCTTCAATACCGCAGGATTTCAGAGCCATTGTAACTGCTGATGGTTTCACCGAATCAAAGGCTTTTTCATAATCGATAAAAGCCATGCACAATGGAAGTTCATATTCCTCGCTCTTTCAATTAGTTCTCTCAGTACGTGGATATGATCTATTGTGCTGTAGCCACTCCTGAATCCAGCTTGTTCTCTCGGTTGAGCCATGTCCAGTGTTACCTTCAAGCGGTGTGAAAGAACTTTAGTGAAGATTTTATAAACTACTGATAGGAGGCTGATAGGTCTGTAGTTCCCGAGATCCTCAATGTCACCTTTTTTATGTAGCAAGATCATTGTAGTGTTGTTCCAATCCTCAGGAATCTTCCCTTCATTAAGGCATCGAGTGAAAATTTGGGCGAGTACTGTTTCGATTTCTCCACTTGATTCTTGTATGATGTCTACAGTAATTCCATCTTCTCCTGGAGCTTATCCCCGCTTCATGTTCTTGATTGCATGTGCAACTTCTGCTGGGAGGACTGGAAGAACTCTGGTACTGGTAGCTTTCATGATGTCTGGAGTGCATGTATCATCCCTTTCATATAATTTGGAGTAGAAATCTTTCACTCTTGTCAAAATTTCGCCTCTATTTCTAGTTACAGAACCATCTTCTTTTCTCAGTGCCATAATCTGTTTTCTTCCCTTACTGAGATGTCCCTTTGCTATCTTTAGGCTTTGGTTGTTTTCAATTGCTTTCCTCACTAGTTCACAGTTGAATTTCCTTACGTCTTCAGTGATACTTTTTCGTACTGTCTTGCATAGCTCTATATATTTCACTTTGGAAGTCGCATCTTCTTTAGTTGTCCTCATCTCTCTTCTTTTTTGCATCAACATTTTGGTTTTTCCTGGAAATTTGTTCACGTGCAACTTGTTCTTAGACCCAGCTAATTTTGTTGCTGTTTCCATAAGAGCTTTGGTTACTTTTCTGTTAACTTCAGAAATATCCACTTCTTTCTATGTTAGGCCTTCTAAAGCAGAGAATCTGTTCTTCAGTTCAAACTTGAAGGTATTATGGTGTTTTTTAAGGTTGGTTATGTCAATACATTTTGTTTGTCTTATGAGCTTGCCACGTTCGAGTTTAGTGTTGAGGTGCATCTTACATCTCACCAATCTATGGTCACTACCTGTGTTAAACTTGTTTAGCACACTGCATTCTTCGATGACGAATTTTTTGTTACACATAATAAAATCAATTTCACTTGTCGTCCCATATGGATGTCTCCATGTCCATTTCCTGTGTGGCTTTTCTTGAAAATGGAGTTCAAAATGAAAAACACTTCTGCATCTGCAAACTCAACGAGAGTATTTCCACGCTGGTTTCTGTTGCCGTGACCGAATTTACCTACTGAAGTTTCATTCTGTTGCCGTTGCCCTATTTTTGCATTGAAATCTCCCATAATTATCTTCAAGTGCTGCTTACCTTTATTATTTAGATGACGAATTTCCTCATAAAATTCTTCAATTTCTTCTTCAGGATGACTTGTGGTGGGTGCATAAGTTTGAATAATCTGAGCCTGGTATCTTCTCGAGAGTTGGATAACGAGTCGTGCAGCTCTGTCAGAGGAACTTTCAACTTCTACAACTTTATCCTTCAGTTTCTTGTTTATTATAAATCCAACACCACTATATATATATATATATATGGGATGTAAGGTGAGGTGATGCGTAACATCACAGCCTCTCCTTGACAAATGTCAACCCCGCCTTCTCGTGGTGCATCCTGTTCCCACTACAGGGGCTCTGACGACCGCCAATAGCGGTATAACTATACCATCGGGATTAGAGGAAATTCTATCCCACACTCACCAACCCGCTTGGCCAGCGTGGTGAGTTATGGCCAAACCCCTCCAAAATGATTCCACAACTTAAATCTTGGCCCTCAGTCTCCGGCAGCTGGAATGTACGTGGCCAAGGCAGCGGCCAGTGCGACATGAAGGCAGAGGGTGCTAAGAATCCCCGGAGGACCGGACTAGGCTGCCATCTGATGCTGACCTTGGCTACGTATAATGGACGCTCCCTATCTTCTGATTCAAGGATTCTTGAATTGGAAGAGGAACTACAAAGGATCAAGTGGGACATCGTGGGGTTAAGTGAGGTAAGGAGAAAAGGAGAAGATCTCATCGAATTGAAAAGTGGACATCTCTTCTACTATCGTGGGACAGATACTGGCAGAACTAGTGGTGTTGGATTTATAATAAACAAGAAACTGAAGGATGAAGTTGTAGAAGTTGAAAGTTCCTCTGACAGAGCTGCACGACTTGTTGTCCAACTCTCGAAAAGATACCAGGCTCAGATTATTAAAACTTATGCACCCACCACAAGTCATCCTGAAGAAGAAATTGAAGAATTTTATGAGGAAATTTGTCATCTAAATAATAAAGGTAAGCAGCACTTGAAAATAATTATGGGAGATTTCAATGCAAAAATAGGGCAACGGCAACAGAATGAAACTTCAGTAGGTAAATTCGGTCACGACAACAGAAACCAGCGTGGAAATACTCTCGTTGAGTTTGCAGAGGCAGAAGGGTTTTTCATCTTGAACTCCTTCTTCAAGAAAAAGCCACACAGGAAATGGACATGGAGACATCCAAATGGGACGACAAGTGAAATTGATTTTATTATGTGTAACAAAAAATTCGTCATAGAAGACTGCAGTGTGCTAAACAAGTTCAACCCAGGTAGTGACCATAGATTGGTGAGATGTAAGATGCACCTCAACACTAAACTTGAACGTAGCAAGCTCATAAGACAAACAAAATCTATTGACATAACCAACCTAAAAAACACCATAATACCTTCAAGTTGGAACTGAAGAACAGGTTCTCTGCTTTAGAAGGCCTAACATCGGAAGAAGTGGACATCTCTGAAGTTAACAGAAAAGTAACCAAAGCTCTTATGGAAACAGCAACAAAATTAGCTGGGTCTAAGAACAAGTTGCATGTAAACAAATTATCAGGAAAAACGAAAATGTTGATGCAAAAAAGAAGAGAGATGAGGACAACTAAAGAAGATGTGACTTCCAAAGTGGAATATATAGAGCTATGCAAGACAGTACGAAAAAGTATCACTGAAGACGTAAAAAAATTCAACTGTGAACTAGTGAGGAAAGCAATTGAAAACAACCAAAGCCTAAAGATAGCAAAGGGACATCTCAGTAAGGGAAGAAAACAGATTATGGCACTGAGAAAAGAAGATGGTTCTGTAACAAGAAATAGAGGCGAAATTTTGACAAGAGTGAAAGATTTCTACTCCAAATTATATGAAAGGGATGATACATGCACTCCAGACATCATGAAAGATACCAGTACCAGAGTTCCTCCAGTCCTTCCACCAGAAGTTGCACATGCAATCAAGAACATGAAGCGGGTAAAAGCTCCAGGAGAAGATGGAATTACTGTAGACATCATACAAGAAGCAAGTGGAGAAATCGAAACAGTACTCGCCCAAATTTTCACTCGATGCTTTAATGAAGGAAAGATTCCTGAGGATTGGAACACCGCTACAATGATCCTGCTACATAAGAAAGGTGACATTGAGGATCTCGGAAACTACAGACCTATCCGCCTCCTATCAGTAGTTTATAAAATCTTTACTAAAGTTCTTTCACACCGCTTGAAATTAACACTGGACATGGCTCAACCGAGAGAACAAGCTGGATTCAGGAGTGGCTACAGCACAATAGATCATATCCACGTACTGAGAGAACTAATTGAAAGAGCAAGGGAATATGAACTTCCATTGTGCATGGCTTTTATCGATTATGAAAAAGCCTTTGATTCGGTGAAACCATCAGCAGTTACAATGGCTCTGAAAACCTGCGGTATTGAAGATGCATACATTAATATTATTAATAACATCTATGAAAATGCAAGTGCAAAGATTCGACTGTTTGAAAATACAACACACGTAAAAATTGGAAAGGGAGTGAGACAAGGTGACACCATATCCCCGAAGCTCTTTAATGCCACATTGGAGGGTGTTTTTCGGTCGCTGAGCTGGGAAAACAAGGGGATAAAGATTAATGGAGATTATCTAACCCACCTTCGTTTTGCTGATGACGTAGTCATTTTTGCAACTACCCCATCAGAGCTGCAGAGTATGATCCAGGAACTTGAAGTGGGATTAAAAATGAACTTTCAGAAGACAAAACTGATGTTAAATGCTTTTACAAGAAATGAAGATTTATCGATTGATGGCGAAAAGCTGGAGATAACAGACACGTACGTTTATCTTGGACAGCAGATATCAAGTGAGGGTCACATTGGTGAAGAAATTAATCGGCGTACAAAACTTGCCTGGAGAGCTTTTGGAAGAAACAGCATAATTTTCAAGAGCAATATGCCATTATGTCTTAAAAGAAAAGTGTTTGATCAATGCATCCTTCCAGTGCTTACGTATGGTGCAGAGACGTGGACCTTAACTAAAAGAGACATACAAAGGTTGCAGACAACTCAAAGTAGCATGGAGAGGTGCATACTTGGTGTAACCAGGAGAGATAAGAAGAGGAACTCGTGGATCCGAAAAATGACAAAGAGTGGAAGACATCATGATCAGAGTTAAATCCCTGAAATGGCAATGGGCTGGACATACTGCCCGAAGGGCAGATCATCGATGGACAGCCGAAATTTTAGATTGGATTCCAAGGGACAGGAAAAGACCCAGAAGAAGACCACATGGGAGATGGCTGGATGAAATTCGAAAGTATGCGGGGGTGACATGGAGGAGACTGGCACAAGACAGACCTTTGTGGAGGAAACTTGGGGAGACCTTCGTCCAGCAGTGGATTGATAATGGTTGACAATGATGATGATGATGTTATATATATATATATATATATATATATATATATATATATATATATATATATATATATATATATATATATATATATATATATACTATATTGACAAAAGTCACCGGACACCTAGAAGAGAAACACAACATAGCATTTATTGACATACATTAGTACGGTGTCGGTCCACCTCCACCTTTGGCCTACACACGTCTTCACGGGCTCCGTGTTTGAGTGCTTCACGTACGTGTTTTGTGTGTCCTATCATTGTTCTTCTGTGTGTGTGCCAAAGTTAAAGGTTTGTGCTTTCGTTTAAGATCGAGTGTGTGAGTGCTCATTTTTTGTTCATTATCACTGTTTTAATTTACACACCGAGCTGGTCGTTTTTCTTCGTTAATTCTTGCCATTTATTATGGCATCTGCCGATGAGGGCGCTGTTCCCGCCCACATCGCTGCTGCTCCTCGCGTCGCCTCTTCAACGACAGACGCAGCCGATCAATTATCTTCGCCTGCTAGTGGAGAGCCTCTTAATTTCCCTCCTGTCATTTGCACGTCTTCTGCTCACGACTCCGAATCTGCCATTGAGAACGTGGATGTGACGTCCCTTACCTCTGCTGGCGATAATGAATTCATGGACGTCACTGATTACGTCGCTAATCTGCCCTCTACAGTTTCTACTGCTTCTGCTTCCAGTACATTATCTCATGCTGCGTCAATGCCTTCCAGAGGAGGCGCTTCTGCACGCACGTATTCTGCGGCTGCCTCTGGTATTCACCGGCTTCCTCCTCGTCTCGTCTGCCCCGTATGGATTCTTATGTTACTCTCAACGGTGACACCATCTTATTAGACATTCCCAAGAACTCTCCTGCTAGTCAACGTCTTCATTCGACCCTCGAGTTGGGGGTTTGTTTTGATGCGCTGCCCAACACTCCTTTGAAGCAGTACAGCTCCGCTCTCAAGAAGATACTTCCTTCTGGTGCCATCACCCACCTCACCCGAAAGCCACGAACTGTGATTGTTTATTTTTCGAAGAAAGGATATGCCGAGCTTGTCTTGTCTCGGGGCCTATCAATTGGCGATCGTCACGTCTTTGCCGAATCCATCGCCCAGCGTTCTGTTCTGGTCTCTCTACATCCGGTACCCCCGGAGATCTCTGATGATATGCTGTGTGCTGCACTTAGTCAATGCGGTCGAGTAGTCGGCCCAGTGAAGACTCTCTCCTCTTCCCCCTCTGACCCCGATGATGAAGATATCTGTGGCTTTCGTAGAACTGCTCGCATCATCTTCCCGTCGGAAGAGCATCTCATAAAGTTTCCACGGTGTCTCGATGTTCGTTGCGGTAACGAGCGCCGCCGGATTGAGCTCCTCACCTCTGCTCATTGCTCACGCTGCAAGGCTTACGGCCATTAGCAGGCTCATTGCCCCCATGCAGAGCCACTGACTCCTGCAGCTCCAAAGCAGCATTCTACCTCTTCCTCCGTTTTTTCTGCCATGTCTCCTCCTGCGTCTGCACCTCCTGGACCCAGTTCTGCGGAAAATCTGATTAAAAAGCCTTCGATCAACACGAGTCTTCCGATGTTGCTTTCTCCACTCTGTCGGATTTTCCTCCGCTTGACTCCTCCTTGCCTTCCCGTGTTATCTCTCCATCAGAGGACATCACGCTAATCTTCAAGCTTCATTCACCGTCGACACTTTTGCTCCCGGTGATGAGGTGGACCTTTCCTCTGATTTCACATCTCGTGTGTCATCGATCCACGGCAAACGTCGCTCTACTACCAGAACCGAGGCCCAGAGGAAAAAGAAAAAGTCACCTTCACCGACTGGCCCGCCCACATCGTTCCACCCGTCTAGCAGGCTCCAAGTCACCCCTGTCACGTTCTAGCTCTTCCTCTTCAAAGTCCAAGGGTCCTCTGCCGACGTTTGAAGATTTCTCGACTCTGCTTACCAATGCCTCTCTTCCTCCAGAACCTGTCTCCTTTGAAGATCTTTACGAGTTTCTCACTCATAAAACAAATTGGGAGGCTTCTCTCATCTTTTTACAGCAGTTCTTTTCGAGGTCTTCGACCAAGCAACCTCCATCCTCAAATTCCTCCGGCATAATGCCAAGTAACTCGACTACGTCTTGTGGTGTCGTGGTATCATCAATCGCCTCGACACATTTCAGAAAGCTGGCATAGCTGCCCTTTATCCGACGTTGGACTTACCCATTAAAGGTCGCCACTCTGAATTGTAGGGCGTTTGCTAAGCCCCTCGCTAACGCTCTCGCTCTGGAAGATCTCTCACATCTTGGGGCCGATTTACTCCTTCTGCAAGAGACGAACTTCCACCCCTCTACACTTTTTCATAGATGGCACACTTGGGAATTCACCTTTCACCATGCTTTCCGTTACTCTGTGCACGGTGGTACAGCAGGAGTATCAGTCTGCCATCTCCGCATGCCGTGAAATCTCCTTCTATGCTACGTGGTCGCCAATGACTCCGTGGTTCGCTGTTGCACCAAGTCCGTTACATCTCACGGTGAGTTGAGACTCTGCATTAACTTTTTGTTGTTCTTTCGCACTGCGGTGTCCAGCCTGTGATCATTTTGTTCTTCCTCAAGCATTTCTCTGTTTACATCACGTTGTAAATTTTTCATTACTCATTCAATGTACATATCATCGCTTTTATCAGTTTGTATCATTCCTGTTCTTTTTCTTTCTTTGAGACAATTCCATGTTGCTCGTCTCCTCTGTTTTGTTACATTAAAGCGATTCTGAAACTACCTTTGACCTTAATGCATGAACTGACCCTTCGAAACATGCTTTCGACAAGATTTTGGAACACAGTGATAAGTATGCTCTTCCATTCAGTACATAATGCTGCCGCTAACTGTTGCTTAGTAGTAGGCCTTGGTAACTTCTTATGCGGCGCTCTAATTCATCCCATAGGTGCTCTATGGGATTAAGATTAGGGCTCTGTGCTGGCCAGTCCACAAACGATACCGAATTATCGTCAAACCACACCGTAACAGTCCTTGCTTTATGGATCTGTGCATTATCCTGCTGGTACCAACAAGGCTCGGTTCATAGTATTGCCACAGAGTTGGTTGGGCATAATTGTCCAGAATATCTGTACCACAGAATAATGCACCGAGACATAAAGCAAGGACTGTTACGGTTAATATCCGAGGTAGACGTGCTGGTTAACATGTTTGTCCACGATAACCAATGGCCCGGGAGCATACCACGAAAAACGTCTCCACACGAGTACACTGCCAGCTTCAAACTTGACCGTAGGAACAGTACACTGTGGTAAATAGCGTTTTCCCGTTGCCGCCATACCCACACACGGCCATCAGACTGGTGGATCGTGTATCTGGATTCATCAGTCCATAGAACCCGTTTCCATTGATCTATGGTCCACGATAAATGTTCTTTACACCATACTAAACGACGAGTAGCATTACGAATGGAGATGAAAGGCTTATTTATGAGCAGCCGCACGACCACGGTAACATATGGTATGAAGTTCTCTGAGAATGGTATGTGTACATACCGAGGTTTCAGCATTTTTACTCACCTGTACACTGAGGTCTTGTGCAGTACTCCGTCGATTAGCTGTAACGACTCTCCTGAGGATTCGATGTCCTCTATCACTGATTTTCTTTGGTCTGCCGGTACGTTTTGCTGCTTCAGGCACGCCATGTGTCTTCAACTTATTCAGTGCATCCAAAACAGTTGGCTTGGGTATGTTGAAACGCCTCTCGATTTCTCTTATGGACAACCCACTAATGTAACACCCAACAATATTTCCTTTCTCAAAGTCAGTTCTCTCCCGTCACAACATTTTCACTCAACCTCACAGTGCGATATGATCGCGGTCAGCTTCAGGCTTGTTGTTTTACCGTTTGCAGCTGTACCGCGCATCTTAACAACGCACCGGATCCCTTCATTTGTTTTTGAAGTGGTGTCTAGTTACTTTTGTCAATGTAGTGTGTATACGGTTACGTTATATATATACGCCAACGATGTTGGTAACCATGCTTAATCAATATCGCTGTTTTATTAAATACACATTATACACATGTTTGCGTTCTACGAAAAATTACAATCTCATATTATTAAATTTAGTTGGTACACATCATAAAAAGTGTACATTGCATCATTACACTTCCGAAAAAAAAATGGGGGGGGGGGGTCCTTTACATTGGGGATTCCCGACTCTGAAAATCTGAGGGCCCTGACCCCCAGTGGTTACGCCTATGCGTAGGTGTCCACCACACGACAGTTGTTTGGCGTCTGGCTGCGCTGGGTAAAGTCGAAAAGTTCGACATGTGGCTGCCGCATGAGTTGATAACTGCCAACAAGACTAGGCGTTTGGAAGTCTGCACGTCGCTACTTTCCAGGAATAAACAGGAAACTCTACTGCATCGAATCGTCACCTGCGACAAGAAATGGGCCCATTATGATAATCGGAAACTGATATCTGCACAATGGTTAAGCAAGGCACAGCCTGCTGGACGGCATCTTAAGCCACCCCTACACACCAAGAAGATGATGCTCCTTGTCTGGTGGTCCACAGCCGGGATAATTCATCGGAGTTTCTTGGCAAAAGGCCAAACCATCACTGCAAAATGTTATTGTGCTGAATTACACCAGATGCACCGGGAATTGCTGCAGGAACAACTGGCTTTGGTCAACAGACATGGTGTTCTGCTCCAGGACAACGCTCGCCCTCATGCCGCACAACGAACAATGCTGACACTAAGTGCCTTGGGCTATGAAACATTTCTTCATCCTGCCTATTTCCCGGACTTGTCTCCGGCAGACTATCATTTGTTTCGTCGCCTGTATCTCTTCCTGTCCGAGAAACAGTTCACGACAGACAACGAGGTTCAACGTGCAGTTGATGAATTCTTCAGGCATCAATCGATTCACTGCTGTCTAGACACGATATTAAAAACGGAGATAGTTGCAAACTAAAAGATGAACTTTATTTGCAGCTAAAACCAAGTTAAAAAGCATGCGAGGTCTTTCGGACCCACTATGGGTCCATCATCGGTCACCGCATGGGTAGGATTCCGTTCTTTTAAACTCGGAGGGCCATACCACAATGCATCAGCATGAAGGCGCTGCTCCCAATTCACGCATGCGCACTCTCGACATAATACACATAACATGCTAATAATATGAAACTACAAATAAAGACGGTTATGGATTACAATGATATATACAATGGTAAATAAAGTTCATCTTTTAGTTTGCAACTATCTACGTTTTTAATATCGTGTCTAGACAGCAGTGAATTGATTGATTCGTATCAGTTGGCACGAATACCACGGACGTTTGGAATTCTTCAGGTCCCAGCCACAAGATTTTTTTTGTTCCTGGATCGTGGCCTTGCTGAACAGATGGCAACTATGTGTCGATGCCGAAGGGGATTATTTTGCCTAGGTAAGTTGTCCTACTTTTTCGTTCTCGCCGTCCACGTGTGCTGGTCCTTTGCTGGATATTTCATTCGCACCAACTCAATACTTATTTGATAGCACTGGTTTGGTCCAGGCCTGGTCCGAAATAAAATTAGTGGGGGATGCAACAGAAAATGCCGACTAAAGAGCACAAACGCTGAAAGTATTGAACATTGAAAAAAATAAAACGTAATATAAACTTCAATCGCACCCCTCCCCCTACAAACTTCGTTTTAAAGACATTTTTTCCCTGAATTTTCTACACTTAATTCAAAATCTGTCCTCTAAAATTGGCTTAAAATGTACTGATGCAAAGTAGTTTCGTACTGTAGTGACTCGTCGTTTTCCAGATAACGGTAAATAGAGTGTGTGCTACACAGTATCCGCTTAATTTCGATCGCTTTTCTTGATGATGATTATAACGATATATATACATACAGGATTTGAAGTTATGTAAGGGAACGCTCGAGGTGCAGAATTTTTCTTCATGTTTATACTATGCGTATATGAGCGATCTGGAAAGCAGCGCAGTTGCCTAATGATTATTAGCACGTCTTTTGTAAAAAAAGGTCATGCTTATGTTATCGGTTTGTCCATCCGTCCGTCTGTAGACACGATATTTCTGCAACTAATTGTCTGATTTGAAAAACTCTTTTTGCTTTAGGAAGCTTGAAATGTGCGAATGATGATCCTTTACTTCGTTTTATTTACGATGCACAATTTCGCCGCTAGAGGGCTAAACGCTGATGCTATTGAATTCAAAATAAATTTTATTCCATATATTTGCTTCTAAACATGCAATTCAAAAAGTTATTTTACCTTTCGATTCCATTCATGTCGAAGACTATTGTAGGTATAGTCACTTTTTCAAGTTACGCATAGATTCTCTGCTGGGGACGTAAAAGCAAATTGAGTTTCTTCTAAAACTCCGATCTGAAATTTTTTTCTGCACCAGATACAGCTGCTGATAGGAAATGCTTTGCATATAATTTCTAATATTTGAAAAGGAATGGTTTGTCCACCAGGGGGCGTAAGCGTTCATTTCTGTGTCATGTATTTGCAGCAAATTCTGAGCTCCTGAAAACTCGATTGAAAAATTCTTTTGCGGACCGATACTGGTCACATCGGAAAACCTTTCGGCAATACTTTCTTCTTAAAATAATGTATGCTTTTCCACCAGGGACGTAAAGCCATATCTTATTTTTGTCGTGCTTCTAAGAGTCCGATTTGAAAAATTATTTCTTCGTTGGAGAGCGTTTTTGCGGGTAATGTTTCTCACATAATTTAAAAAAAAATTAGCGCACAAGTCTGCCACCAGAGGGCGTAAGTTCACGTTTCCGTTTACAGCAATATCTGCGGTACTAAAACCCCAAATGAAAAACTTCTTTCTTCGTTCAGATACCACTAACTATGCAAACTTTGTGTGTGTATTTTCTTTCCAAAATAATGCACACTTTCACCGCTAGGAGCCCAAATGCTGATTCTGTTTTTCTCAATATCACTGCTTTTACATGTACGATTTAAAAAATTCTTTCAACACCGGATGCTATTTTCCTTGTAAAACACTTTAGGCTAGTATATGAGAAATTTTGTAGTTCACAGTTCTGTCGGTAGGTGGTGTTTGTGTACTTCAGTTTGCTGCTGTACCACCGCTTCTAAACACGCTATTGATAATTTTTTTCTTTTCTGTATGTCATTCGCTACAACAGAGATGTGGAGCGTTATCCTCTTTAAATAAAGCAAAGATTTCCTGCTGGTTGCATAAAAGTCGAAACCTTTTTTTTCGCTATATCTGCTTCCGGGGGACGTATTTGAAAAGTTATTTTCTCTCAGCATAGCTTTTTCCATGACGAATATTTCCCGCCTATTTTCAACTTTTCCCTTATGCAAAATTTTTCCGTTAGCAGACGTAGACTTGTATCATGTTTCTTTCTATATTTCTCCTTTTAATTGTTTGATTTGAAAATCTCTTTGTCTCTGGAACCTTCCTTGTAATATGTGTAATTTTTTGTTCGTCATTTGTTAGTTTTCGTAACATGCTTTTTAGCCGCTGGTGGAACTAAGTAGATGTTTCTATTTCTGGGCGTTTTATCGATTGTTGGAACCAGTTAATTGTTTTCGGAACCGGTTCCATTGACTTTGAATAACGTTGAAAAGTTTGATTTTCGTCAGAACGGATTCAAAAAACGTGCTCATTACATCCGAAAATTAGGTGTCATCTTTCTTGTTTTTATTGAGATTGCTGTTAACGGAAACTTGTTTAGTGTGGTGGATCAAACGAATTACATAGTTAGTGATACTATTACAAGCAGTGATCTGTGCGCGTCCTATCGTGACACGGTTAATTATTTCCAGTTTGTACCACGGCAAATTATTCTGTGATACATTTTTATTTATACATTTTATACTCTGCAGTTATTCAGTTTGTACTACGGCAAATTATTCTGTGCCAGGTGTCCATCCAGTATGAAGGCATAGTCCAGTTTAGCTACGCCAATAAAGTTGAGGATGAAGTCGTTAAACTCAGCTTCATCTTGTTGTAAGCACCCAGCAATTTCTCGCAGGCTTTTCATCTGCAGATATGATTTAAACGCAACTACCTATGTCCTGTGGAACTTTTGTGTCGTTAATCAAAAACGAAGTTCGATTAGAATGAACCTAGCTGCTCAGATGCGGTAGACGGGCAGTGAAGTAGGAGTACCAGATCAAAAGTCCGAGTTGACATAGTTGGAAGTACCATACTATGACGTCACAACGAGGACTCCTAAGGAGAGAGAACAAGGGCGGGGGAAAGGAACAGCTGACTTTATCCGTAAGAGTGACCATTACCCTCTGGTCGACGGCTTGACGTAACCATCCGACACACAGCGAGTATTCAATCGCTCAGAGCAACTCAACCTACTTGGGATCGACCCGGAGACCATCTGGTCGGAAGTCGGTTGCTCTAATCGCTAGGCCACTCGCGTCTTGCTTGATTATGTGTAAATGAGCTGTTGCCTTTACACAAACCTTCCGATCAGGCAGATCGAGAAGTCATTGCGTGTAAATCAGAAAGTCATTGCGTGTAACTTCTTAAATCTAAAGCGAATTTTTACAGAAGTGCTTTGTTTTGATAACTTTCGGAGATGTTTTTAAAGAGAAATCTTTTTTCATTGTCACATGTTGATGTCTTTAAAAATTCAAGACACCGACAGTGCCCACGAAATACATGTAATAATTTTCTGATCTGCTTGATATGAAATATCCTCACCAGATTTATTATTAAAAATGAACATAATCTTCTTGAAGGCATATTTCACTTCTCATTCGGTGTTACGATTCGGGCGTTGAGTAATAATATACTGTATATGGACACGCTGTTGTTTTAGCAGTGTCCATTAGAATATATGCTTGCTAATATTAATTTTATCAAGAATATCTTTTCAACAAATAATATTGGCAATAAAACTGGTTGACTGTCAGTCATCGTTGTATGTAAATAAGTCTTCACAAATTTCTATTTGCTGAAGGACCTTACATTTCACACAGCTCAGTAATTGGAGCTATACATGGAACACGTCAAGGTGATTAGACGGCCGAGTGGTCTAAAGCACTGGCTTCTAACTTTTTGCCCAAGAAGGGTCTAGACTCGAATCCTAGAAGAGGCATGGTTGGTGTATTTGTCTTGTGTTTGTGTCTCGTATCAGAAAACAGCAGCCTCTAATTAGGGGCGGGCGGCTAATTATAGACCTTACAGCTGCTCATGGTGATCGTAAAGCCTAGATAATAGAAAAAAAAAGAAAAATGTGATTATATATATATACATCTGCCAGAAAAAAAAAAGGGCAATATTCTTTTAATTTCTTCAGATTTTTCCAGTTCACATGCCAAGGACAAAACATTTGTACACTGGTCACTAGGAATTTCTAATTTTGCCTTCACGCTGCAAGTACGTCAGTCATACCAGCGATATCACCATCAGATGGGAACAGCGGTATAAAGACAACTTTAACTAACCCTTAAAATGAATGCGAATCAAGAACACAGTCAAATACAACCTAAAAGACTTAAATCTTTAAAAAAAATTGCACTTGAACTTGACAAAACGGAATAGAACTCGCGGACCTCATGAGGAAGATGAGTAAAAATATTGTTTATTATGAATATCGATTATTTTAAAGATGTGTTGGATACTAAAATTTAGCTTTCGGATAAAGAAACGATGCAGTTAACATGATATCTGTGCTACAAAAACGCTGATATGCCTATATATTTTAGTACTCTTTAAGAATTTTAGTTATATAATTTATCGCAACATAACTTGTAGCAGATTTGGGGAATTCAAAGTCCATCTATCCAAGGTACCTGGATATTCATTTTTCCATTTCGAAAATGTCTTTTTTTTTTTTTTTTTTTCATTTTATAATTTCCTTCGTTGAAGTCTCGCGGCTATTAAAAAGTGCTCATCACGGGCGACGGGCTGAAGACTCTTGCTCCTGAAGAAGCCTTGCGTTTTTTGCATTAAGTGGCAGAGTACGCTTGATGAATGTCTGAAACGGATCGGGTTGGGTTGGGCTAGGCCGAAGATTGGAGTTTCTGAGCGGGACAGGGCTTTTCGAATTAAGACCCATGCAGACCTCTAACTCAAATCTCATAGAAAATTGGCATTTTAATGATTGAAAATCATGTACGTTTTTCACTCAGAAATATTACACTGCTCAACATAAAAAATGCCGCACCAGGAAGTATTTGTTGGAGCCCCATAAGAAATTGGTGGCTATGTGCCAACAGATGAGTGATGTAAATGACCGTCGTTGAACCAATCACGTGATAGGTGTGGGAGATAAAAGGAAAAACGTCTCGGGTAGCTAAGTTTGGTGGTGAAAGCACATTTAAGAAGTAAAAATGCGTTGGCAACGTCATCGGAAATCTACCATCACACAGTTAGCTTTACCACAGGCTTCATCATCGCAGAGAACCAGCTAGGTACTGATTGTTCGTTCCTGCGGCGTAAACGCATCGGGATGTAATATCTGCCATCCGAATGTGACGACATTGGTTGGATGAAGGCAAAGTTCCTCACCTTTACGGGACTGAGGAACGTAGGTGGACGTTCAAACGCCTCGATCGCTGCATTTGACGGCAAGAATTGGCAGCCCCACAGTTCACAGCGGTAGCAGCCCCACAGTTCACAGCGGTAGCAGCCCCACAGTTCACAGAGGTAGCAGCCCCACAGTTCACAGCGGGCAACATTCGACGAGGTGCAACGGCAGCTATGGACCTCCCCGTATCGGTAGGGACTATGAATCGCAGATTGGCTGAGGCACGTTTGTGCTCTCTCCAGCCATTGCGACGACTGTCACTCGCCGCAGCACATCGTCGCGCAAGGTTGCAGTGGGGTACTGGGCATGCGTAGCAGAACAAATGGAACCATGTCGTGTTCAGTGAAGAGTCTTGCTTCTGTCTCAGTGCCTATTGAGAGTCTGGAGACGACCAGGTCACAATACTGATCTTACTGTTATCCATGAGTGTCATACGGCTGCTCAACCTGATGTCATGGTTTCGGGAAGCTCTCAGTTTCAACTACGTTTCACCGCTGGTCCTCATAGTGGGTACAATGGCTGCTCGACGATACGTCGATGAGGGGCTGCAGCTCATTTTGTTGCCGTATCTCCGTGGTATTCCTGAATCCCAGTTTCAACAAGAAAACGCCCGCAAGCACACTACCAACATCATCAGACAGTGTCTACAAGGTGTACAAGTGTTGCCCTGGCTAGCGTGATGCCTAGACTTCTTAAAAGAGAATGTGTGGGGCGCCACCGGCAGACGGCTTCACACCACTGCACGACTTTCTTGCAATGCAGATGAATTATTAATTCAGGTTAACAACGCGTGGGCAGCGATACCTCAGAACACCATCCGGTGACTTTTCCACTCGAATCCACTCCTTGTTGCCGAAGTTATAGCCCCGCATGGTGGTCATAGACCTACTGAGTCCGGTTATATTGCACTATCACCTCTCTTCTTTCTCACTTACTTGCCTACATGTGTGGTAAGTTTCGTCACATTTCTTCATGGTGTGGCATTTTCTATGTGGAGCAGTGTGTTAAGGACCGCTAAGTTAGTCTTTGCTTAAGGCCACCAAATTGTTAAAGTTGGAGTTTCATATGGAGGGAAAACGTTAATTACTCAATCCAAATGATCACCACGTGCACTAGCTGGTGTCATGTAATGTTGACCTATGTTCTTTTACATAAGAAAGAAACAGTGTTGTAAACCTCTCTCTCTCGCATCGAATTCATTTTCTACCATAAAGTCTACCTGTTCGCTTTCCGGAGACACTTGCTCGTTGACGACTGAATTTGCTAGGAAGAACAGCAACTCAACTCACAATGATGGAAGCTTACTATGAACGAGAAGGAAATTTTATGACTTAAAAACATATTGCTTTTGATTTCAAAAGAAACACGACACATCAACATATGTATCTTTATGCACTTTACAGATAATTGTTTTTTCTGTTTATACTAATATGCACAGGCATCAAAATATTTGCTTCCGTTACTTCGGAAACAAGAAAACGTTACATTTTGTTGCTGTACGTCAATTTCCTGTTATGCTATTGCGTCTTGCCTACGATTTTCTCCCGATTTTACATCTTACTAATTTCATATATTTGGCCACTATGATTTTGAGTGAAGGGATGAATGATCCCAAGATTCCTTTTTGACCGAGCCTGGCTCTGTTCCTTTCCTGGAACCAGCGTCCTTAAATTAGGGAAGACTGTCTGCTTATGTAGTAGCCCTACATGTTGCTCATGGTGGTAATTAAATCCCAAAACATAACAAAAGAATGAATGTGTTTGATAAATAATTTTTACGGAGCGTCAGTGGTAGTCTGAGTTGGAGCTTTCAGAAACGTGTTTCAACTCAAATGACCGACGACAAAAGATCAGTCGTAGCATAAAAACTTTCAAGTCACGTAGACATAAGATGGAGATCTGAGGATGTCTTCAGATAACAGAAGACTAATGGAGCTGTTGATCAGGGGGGAAAACTGAACTAAAGTAAGTCACTGTGTGGCGACGACGCTCGATGAAATGTTGAGCAAAATCGATCCACCATCTTTGTGGAGTGCACGTTTGAAGACGATTTAATAAGAGTGAACATTTGAAGTGGATTAATAAACGGATTTACTACGCTGTAAACTCTTCTAGAGCGTTTGAAGTCTCCTTCTAAGACGAAAGAATCGAGTTTGCTTGACAGAGATTATCTTCTATAATAATGAAATTATCGTGCCTGTCTGTCAGTCGCTTGCAGAAGAAACTACTGAGCGTACAGACTTGAAATTTGGCAGAGAGACATGGGGTGTGTACCTAAGAACCCTTTTTTGAAATTTAAATTTGTAAATTTGTAATAAATTTAGTTTTTAAAGCCTTCAACGCAGCCCCGATGGTGCAGTGGTCTGAGCGCCGGCTTCTCAGTGTTCGCCCGAATGGACCAAAGTTCGAGTCCGGGTAAGTCAAAGGTGGTGTGCTTGTCAACAACACTGGCTCTCTCCAACGAACCAGTGACCCCAAATTAGGGGCGGCCGACTGATAATACAGCCCATTGAATTGCTCACGGTGGTCGTTAAACAGACAAACATAAAAAAGCTGTCAACCATTGTTAAAATTTGATCTTGCGGTATGCTGTGCCATAAACTCACGGAACAATAGTTCATGGCTATTGCCAAAATCCGTCTTTTTTTTTTTTTTTTGCCGTAGCAACTTATGTGTGCCAATTTTTCACACACCTACTCGTGGCTTGATCGAAGCAGTCTAATATTACAGACTTACGTGGAAGTATACTTATGGAAGAAAAAAAGCGAAAATATTAATAGGTTGTGCTAAATTCTTTGAGATGCTCTATCGAAGTGCTACTATATCATTCAGCCGCATTGCTGGCAGCTTTGTTTACGTGTTAGATCGTGATTTCTCCGTGCTTTACCTATCATATAAATACACTGCCGGACAATTTCTAAGGACGGATGACAATAGCAACGATAGCAACCATAAAATGGAAGGCAGGAAAATGTGGAAATTAGCATAACTGCGGGATACAGTAAGACGTGTTGTGCGTATGCAAATTTTGGATTGCCGAACTTGTTCGTGACGTCATAGCGCTGATAAGAGATATAAAGGATTTGACGCGTATTGACCGTTGTTGTTCAAACGCAAAGTTGAAAGGGAAAGAATCAATTGACGAACTTGCAATTTTCAGTATGTCTTCCCAACATCACCTAGATGATTTTACGCGTGGCCGTATTATTGGCAAGATTAAAGAAGGGCGAAAAATAACAGATGTTGCCAGGGAGTTCGACGTCAGCCACAGTGTTGTTTCAAGGCTTTGGAAATCATTTCAAACAAATGGAGAGTGTAGCAAACGTCACGGGGAGGTCGTGTTCGCAGACACCTGCAGAAGATCGGTACATAGTGCTATCAACAAAAAGACACCGGCGCAGCACAGCTAGTGAGGTAGCAAATCAGTTTATGGCTGCTACTGGCAAGCGGATCTCCCGAAAAACTGTCGCCAGAAGTTTGCATGAAGGAGGACTATACGCCCGCCGTCCTGTTGTGTGCATCCCATTGTCCAGACGTCACCGTACCGCCCGTTTGCAATGGTGACATCAACATCGCAATTGGACTGATAACAACTGGTCTGCTGTCCTCTTCTCAGATGAGAGTAGATACAGTCTATCGTCTGATTGTCGACGACAACTGATCTGGCGTGATAGTGGTACTGCATATTGTCCAGCAAACATACAGGAAAGGGACCGATATCCGACATGTAGTGTCATGGTATGAGCTGGCATCATGATCAATGGCTGTACGTCCCTCTATGTGCTTCCAACTGGGACTATGACTGGCCAACGATACATTAATGATGTTCTGCTACCTCATGTTCGTATGTTCCGTGGTGCTGTCGGTGATAGATTCATTTTCATGGACGACAACGCAACATGTCATCGAACAGTCGCTGTCCAGGAGTGTCTTGAGAGCGAGGATATTCAACGCTTTGTATGGCCAGCACGATCTCCAGATCTGAATCCCATTGAAAATGTGTACGATGTTTTGGGGAGGAGTCTTGCTGGTCGCCAATGCCCTCCAATAAACAAGGACACCCTCATCCGTGCACTGACAGAGGAATGGGATAAATTACCCCAACAGCTGCTTGATAATGTTGTGCAAAGCATGGCACGACGTGTGGAATCTTGCATCGCCCTCCATGGTGGCCATATCCCGTACTGACATCTTACGCTGGAATGCCTGCGGACGGTAATTGCATTTTTTTTCACGTTTACGTATTCTGCACAAAATGGCCTGTTTGTCCCTTAAACACGTTCCAAAGCCTTCTGGATTTCAGAGCACAATAAATTGTCTTTCTTGTAATGTCCTGGCATTCTGACCTTATTTTACTTCACTTGGCATCCAACCACACTTAATTTTTTATGCGCTATATAGCCGTTTATGATCCGTCCTTAGCAATTGTCCAGCAGTGTAGTTCCAAACTATTTCTACGATAAGATTTTGATTAGGTTTTTTTAATCATTGCTTCGAATTTGACATAACCTCGTGACTTACAATTAGAAATTTGATATTGCTGTTTGTTGTGTTAGACTCCCGAAGTGTTACGTGCTCCTTCCGCTGCAATTGGCGGGCCGTTTGTTTGCGTTTTAGATCACGAATGTCCGTGTGTTAGTACGCGCTGTAAATAGTTTCGCTGTTTAAAAAACATTGGTTCCGTGATTCTTGTATAAAAGAAGTGCATTTCAATGAAATGCAAATAGAATACAAGGAATGAAATGTGAGGAAAATGTGAATTTTTTCGCATTTCATTTATCTAAAGTTTAACATTACTATCCCGTCTCCCCCCGTTCACTCATTCACCGACCTAGTATGCTTGACAATTTGTTTATTTTATTTTGACATAATAGGGATCCACCAACAGTGTAATGGAACTCCAGTGACTGTCGAGAAACTCATATAAAATGTCATCGAGGTTGTCATCATGCAGGAGACCATGTTTTTATTCCACGCATTCCATCTGATCTACCATTTCAGCTTGAATGCCTGCGCCATTAGTTTCAATAAACACAAGATCACTCATTAAAAGTTGTTGGACTCAACCTGCAAAACTCATGCTTTTCCATGGCCATCTCTATGTTGATTGCCCAAGAGTTGGCAAAAATTAAAATTTCTCCATCTTTTTTGCTCCAAATAGAAGAACACTCAACGTCGTTATCTCACAGGCTTTTCAAGGATAAACTTACCTGCGCTTTGAAATAACTGTGTACTACACTGATAACAAGACATCGGAACGGGGTCCGGGTTCGAATCCCGGTGAGGCATGGATGTTGTGTTTGTCTTACGGCACTGGCTCTTTCCCTTCCCTGGAACCAGTGACCCTAAATTAGGGACGGGCGACTGCTTATAGCCCATTGAGTTGCTCACGGTGGTCGTTAAACCTCCAATCAAAAAAAAAAAAAAAAAAAAAAAGATAACAAGACAATAGAAAAATGTAGATGCTTCACATAAAAGTTGTTGGATTAAATCTGCAAATAAATTCTTTCCTATATTCACAGTTAATAAAGATTGCTGGTTCCCTCCAAATGTGCCGGTACAAGTATAGATTTTAATCTTTTTTAAAAATTTCTTTCTTTTCATTACTGGAGCACTGAGATGTAAGTAGGCATTTCTGCGTCCTGGGTAAACCACAAAATACTGTACCCCCTACTATATGTCTTTCTATCTTATATACGTATATACAACGAATGTTTATAGTTAACATAAGTGAATATAATATTCCTCGACAAAACACAAAATTAACGTCACACTCTAATGTTATCCCTGTGGAAGAGGCACAATCAGAGACTGACTGTACGGCTTTTCCATCTGCTTCGGTCTTCGGACCTTCGGTACTACATCAAAAGATCGAATGCAGCTGGAAGTCGTGGCTCGCAGTCGCAGTAATGATCAAATAGCCCTCATAATCTTCAACAACATATACAACCGTCTTCCCTTGCAACGAACGTATAACCGTGCCCTCATTCTTGAATGGAAGCAACTACATTGGGCATACTGAAAGTAATGACCAAAGTTGCATTACGCAGGCAGATTGCGCACTGGGAGGAGGATAATTCGTGGACAGGTATTGCCATCTCTCTTTGTGACCATGAATGACAAATGACGTCACCTGCGTCAATCATGTGACCAAACGGACGCCAGAAAGGATGGCGACAGTGATGCATCCTTTCATTAGCGTGCTGTGATTCAGTTCCTTGTGAAAGAGGAAATTCCGGCTGCTGATTTTCACCGTAGGCTTCAACGTTCATACGGAGATGTGTGTATGGGTGCCAGCAGGTGAGAAGGGGAATGAAACATTTTAAAGTCGATCAGCCTCGTAGCGGTCGCTGTCGAATAGCCTCTACGGAACACAACAAAGAAAGGGTTGATGACGTAATTCGTGATGATAGATGTATGATGGTGAAGGAAATTGCAGCGAACTTGCGCATAGGACACCCTGTAGCTCAGAAAATGATTGGAAGCTCGGGATATCGGAAAATTTGTGCCTGCTGGGTCCCACGTTTACTGACAGAAGACTACTAAGGTCAGCTCTAAAACATCTCGCAACAACTGCTGATGCGCTATCAAAATGAAGGGGCCGATATTTTGCACAATACTCTCACAGCAGGTGAGGAAGTTAGTCTCACCATTTCGAAGCTGAAACAAAATGCCAGAGCATGGAATGGCATCATCTCCATTCACCAAGCAGGAAAAAGCCTAAGAAACCTCCGTCAGCTGCAAAGGTTATGCGACGTCTTTTGGGACGCTGATGGGTCGTTGACTTTTTAGAGCCTGGACAAACTGTAAATGCTGCTCGTTGTGTCCACACATTAGAAAAGTCCCGCTGTGCATTGCGTGATAAACGGCTGGGAAAGAAAGTCATCCTTCGGGACGACAAAGCTAGGTCCCACACTGTTCATTTGACCTCGGAAAAAATCCAGAAATTCGGATGGGAACTTTTACCTCACCCTATTTACAGTCCAGATCTGGCACCCTCCGACTATTATCTTTTTGGATTCCCAAAGGACTAGATGCACGGCCAACACTACCAGAGCACGGAAACAACACAGCAAACTGTATATCCGTGCTTTCGATCAATTGGAATGGAGTTCTTCCGCAAGGGTATCTTTAAACTACCAGAACAATAGAGAAAATGTGTCCAAAGAAATAGGGATTTTATAGAAAGATAGATTAAGGTATCGTACTTTTTTCTTCAATGATTACAACTCGCAATTTTTAAGACATTGTTGCTCATTAGTTTCAGTATATCCCTCGTAATATCCCTCGAAAATTTTGAAAAAGAAATGCGAATTACTGGCAGAAACTGGCGAAGCATATTATAAGCAAATTCTGTAAATGGACAAATGACAAAGTATAACACGAAATAAACGTACCAGAAACCGGTGCAAAAGTTTCAATTCCGAATTTCATGAGATCCTAAAAAATGGTTTTAGGCACCCTCATTTGAGCTGCGCCCGGGGCAATAGCCCCGCCTGCCCCGCCCTAGTTTCCTCTCTGCTGGAGCATATTTCAGTTAAATGTTTCCGTGCAATATCCTAATTATAATACAGGAAATCTCGGAAAATTTTGGTCCAAATGCTGACTATTTCATTTTTTTAACCCCAGGCAACGCCGGGTCCCTTTTCTAGTATTAAATCTACTACTGTTTGTGAAAATTGCAACACCAAGAAGGAACCATACGATTCGAATGAAATTTATACCACACACTACTGATGTGACTGTACACATGTGATTTAATTTTCAGAACAATACAACAGTTTTTACCTGCAGAAATCAGTATCTCGTGAAGCCTTCGCGAACTGCAATAACAGCTTCTAGATGGCGTGACAATCGAAAAAACGTTGGATGGTGTCATGGGTAATTGCTTGCCAGGCGGCATGTATGCAAGTCCTCATATCATTGGTACTGACCGCTGGAGGACTTTGATTGGCCAGTTGCCGAGTGACCATGTCTCAGACATGTTCAATAGGCGACATGTAAGGCGAATGTGCAGGCCAGGGAAAAAGTGGTATCTGTTGTACTGCGAAGAGGACTTGAACATTCCTGGCAACATGTGGTCGGGCAGTGTCCTGCTGGAATATAGCGCCAGGAGTGCTCTGAAGGAAGGGTATGACTTCTGCCTGTTCAACTTCCCTGATGTAGCGGTCGTTGTTGAGATTGCCGTCAAGTCGTAGCGGCCAAGATCGCAAATGGTACCCAATGGCACCCCATGCCATCACACTTGACGTTCGAACCGTATGACGCTCGACAATGTGTGCTGGATGAAGGCGCTCACCACAATACCGTCTAATGCGTATGCGGCTGTTATGATAGTCCAAGCTGAATCGGGACTCGTCCGAAAACACGACATGTTGCCAATCAGCACACCACTGTCTGTATTGAAAACTCCATTCCAGCCTGAGGAGTCCATGGCTCAGGGTCAGAGGAATCCACCGCAAAGGGATGCGTGCAACCAGTCCTCTGTGCAGCAGAAGGCGTCGAACTGTGGAGGCAGACAATGCTAGATCTGTTGCAGTGCTCCACTGTTGTGCTAAAACTTGCAAAGATGCGGAACGGTTCGTCACTGCCATGCGGACGAGGTGTCGGTCATCCTGCTGTGTCGTCAAATTTCTCGGTCCACTGCCGGATTGTCGATGCACTTGGTTCTCCTCGGTCTACTGACGTCACACGCGCATCACTGTCATGGCGTTATGTCCCATTCGAGCCGCGATGTCGCGGTACAAAAATGTACCTTCACGCAGACCAATCATTCTTCCCGTCCAAACTGTCGTATGGTGATATTGCGCCCTTCGTCGTCGCCGAGGCATTATTGAATCTTGAAAACCCTTCTACAACTCGCTGTCCGCGATGCACTACTGATGTGTATCCTAAACAGCTCTCTCTTAATGCGCTGCCGGGCCCAGACATGCGCAATGACTCTTCATTTCTAATCATTTGCATGTCCTATCCTGCTCTGCATATCCTGTAAATGTCACGTGAATTACCATAATTACTTCATGGTGTTGCAATTTTCACAAACAGCAGTTTATAGCAGAATGGAAGAATCTTTACGGAATGTGATGGCTATTGCTGAGCCAGATAGCTGATTTCTGGAGGTGTCATAAAACGGTATGGCCATTCTCGCCAAACACGCTGGGTCTTTTTTATTTATTTATTTATTTATTTATTTATTTTTTGGCAGTGGCAACACCGCTGGAAATCCGCGATTACGCCATCGACTAAACCTGTGCCACTGTGTTGTTTTTGATCATTCTACGTAGTCAGATGTGTAGGTGTGTGATACTGATGCGACTAACATTGACCTAAGTGATATTAACTCAACAATAACAGTGAAGCTTTTTCAAAATTCTGGTCGCACAAAAACGAAATGTTTGTCAGTGCACAAAGGTCTACGGCAAAATGCGGCGATTACGTGTTACCATATCGTACGATAGCCAAATGGGTGGACGCTTTTCTATGTGTAAGACAGAACACTGAGTTTGAGCTTATTGGTAGCATCCTGTGACTTGGACAGATGAACAACATATGGAAACCATAAGAGGGTTACAGGAGTATGATCGTCAACGGACATGCTGAGTGCCAAAGTCAATATTACCTATTCGACTGCACACGCCATTTTGTCGAAGCTAAAAATAGCCACAATTGCCACAAAATAGGTGTAATACGACATCATCGATGAGCAAAAATGCTGACAGATATTATAGAAACAGCTTGAATTTATCAGAAATGTTTCGAGACTGTGGGATTCTTTGCCAGAAGATTGCAATCGACGAAACATGAATCTGATGCTAAGAACCAGAGCTCAACGATAATCAACGAATGGCGCCCTTTGTCACTACGCTCCAAGAAACTGCATCAAGGGTCTGGGAGAGCCCCGGTGACGCAGTGGTCCAGCACTAGCGGTTTCTCCGAATGGGATCGGGTTCAACTCCTCCGGATGAGGCATGGGTGGTGTGTTTGTTTTACGACATATGCCCCCGTCCCTGTCACCAGTGGCCCTAACTTAGGGACGGTCGACCATTTATAGCTTAATGAGTTGCTAACAGTACTCAATAAACTACCCCCCCCCCCAAAAAAAAAATGAAAACCAAGAAAGATGATACCGAATTTTCAGTTGTAGTGAGCATGTCTGTTGAATCCTTTTTGACACGATTAAAATTTATCAAAGTTCTTTAAAGCCAATCAAACCAGTTAAAAAAACACATAAAACATCCAGAAATAGAAATCACTACTTACTTCCACCAGCGGCTAAAAAGTATGTTACGAAAATTAACACATGACGCACAAAAAGTTTTCATTGCAGAAGAAAGGTATCACAGATAAAGAGATTTTCAAATCGAACAGTTAAAAGAAGACATGTATAATAGAAAGAAACATGATATAACTCCACGCCTTCCAGCGGAAGAATTTTGCATAATGGAAAAGTTGAAAATAAGAGAAAAATATTCTTAACGGCAAAAACTGTGCTAAGGAAAGAGAACTTTTCAAATATGTCTCCCAGAAGCACAGATAGCGGAAAAAAGGTTTTGACCTTTACGACCCCTAGGGTAAAAGCTGTGCATTATTTAGAGGACAATGTTCCCCATCGTTATTGTAGCGAATGGCATACAGTGAAGAAAGAAACTTCTTAAAAGGGCTTTTAGAAGCGAAGATATAACACAAACAGAAGTACACAAGCACCACCTAGCGAAGGAACTATGAACTACAAAACTCCTCAAACACAAACCTATAGTGTTGCACAAGGTAGAAGGTAGAAGGTGTTAAAGGAATTTTTGTAACTGCACATTTAGAAGCAGATATATTAAGAAAAGCAGATAACACATTTCCGATCCCAGCTGCTAAATTGTGCATTATTTTGGGAAGAAAATAATCACAAAACGTCTTCGTAGTTAGTAGTATCTGACTGAAAAAGAATTTTTTCAATCGGGTTTTTAGTCTCGTAGATATTGCTGTAAACGGTATAATGAATAAAATTCTCCGGCTGGACGTGTAGTGCAGGAAAGCTTACGTTAAGTCACGTTAGGGTTATTGAAAGGTTACTTGACGTAGCTAAAGTGTGCTTAATCTTCAAAGTGCTAGAGTTTGTTTAGGTAAGACACGCACGTACAATAAATTCCAAGAATATGGAATTTATTTTTACTCAGCGTTCCTCATTATCTTGAATATCAGTAATATAACTTCGGTTTTAGTACATTAGTACCTTAAAGTCTCCTTATTAGAGCGGTAAACACAATATACCCTGAACTTAACGTAAACACTCAATGAAATAGACTTAACGGCTAGACAGAGGTCTGACAATAAAATGAACTAAGAAAACGTACTCACTTTTAACCTTTTATTGGGGAGCTCCTGGTATTACTCAAATACACACTCGAAAATAACACAACTACTGATAGCCCGAACTTTCGTAATATCGTAGAAAAGTAGGTAAATCGCATATCAATAATCAGGAAGAACCTATCACATATAAAACGAAGCTCTTTGGTATACTTGAGCGCGCCTATATATACTGCATACCACCACGTCCTGACTTACACTCGTTGCCACATATAATTCAGCGGGAGAAACAACATCTCGTTAAGTGAGAAGATAATTTGCATAGGAAAATAAAATAACAAGAGATAGTAAAATCAAAAAGAAACTGAATCTAGAGTATACGTTACAACGGAAATGTGAACTTACGCCCTCTAGTGGCAAAAACGCCGTCTTAAGAAAACTCAAATTATATGAAAAACATTTCGCTCTGGAAATGTTCTTCGACGAAGACAGAATTTTTCAAATCGGACTCTTTGAAGCCGCGATATCGACAAAAATACGACATATATCTACTACTTGTGGTGGAAAAACTGTGCACTATTTTAAGCAGAAGGTAATTCCACAATGTTTTCCGAGGTGAGCGGTATCGGTGTACGAAGTAATTTTTTCAATCGAGTTTTCAGAAGCTCAGATTTGGGTGCAAATACATCGGAAGCAGAAATAAATACGACACGTGGTGGCCAAATTACTTTCTACTAGAAATTTCATTCAAAACATTTCTTATGAAGAGATGTATCCGATTCAGAAAGACTTTTTCAAATCGGATTTTTAGAAGCAGAGATATCGGGGAAAATGTAATTTATCTTTACACCCTTCTAGGGGGAAATCTAGGAATTACTTGTAAAAGAGACTGTACCTAAAATAGTCTTCGATATAAATGGCATCAAAAGGAAAAAAGAAAACTTTTCAATCAGATATTTAGAAGCAAATACATGGAATAAAATGTATTTTTAGTTCGATATCATCTGTATTTACGCCATCCAAAGGCAAAGTTGTGCATCGAAAAAAAAAAAAAAAGGAAAAAAAAAAGGAAATGCAAAGATCGCCATTCTCACATTTCAAGCTTCCCATTTCAAAATGAATTTTTCAAATTGAATTGGACTAATAGTTCCAGAGATATGGTGGCAACAGGCGGACGGACAGACAAAGTAATAACTTTAACTTTATATAAGCACGTAAGCACGACATTTTTTATTTTTATTTTCACAAAAGACGGGCAAAAAAGAGCCTGGGAAACTGAATGTGTTAATGATCATTGCGCCGATAAAAAAACTCCTTCGACGTCATAATGTAGTTCTTTTATCCCATGCTGTACCATAGAGCCAGAAAGTAAACGTTTTCTACTGCCTCCACTTCTTCGAACGTCATTTGCGTCCACCAGTTCATCAGAGAAGTCCAAGTTGCTGCGGTCGCACCTGATGTCTTGCACTACATCAATGGATAGTTCCAGGCTTCATCAAGAATGCTGACATTTCTGGATAAATGGCGGTGAGAAATTATATATCTACTATATTCGCTAGGCACGAGTCCGTGTAATTTCGAGTTGTTCCGGAAAATGAAAGAATTCTTTACAAACAAGCCCGTCTGTACTATTGACTGCATCATTTCTGCGTTAGGGCGATCTCTGTGGACATTGGCCCAAAACGATGTTGCCGACCGCGTTCGACACCTTCGAGACATTTGGCAACGGGCGGTCTACGAAGGTGAAGGGCATGTCAAGTGATTGTGACTCTCACTAGTATGCTCCCTTTCGATGTACTAATACAAGCAGTGTTGCATTACGAGAAGAAATATCCTTGTAGTCATTGTGGTGAAGCCCATTAGTTACTTGAAGAAACAGTATGTGTAGCTGTAGTAGCAAGATTTCGAATAAATCATGAATGGAATACGGGATTACACCATACAATACGAATTTTGAAGATGTGAATCCGTTTTTCAGTGTAAATATGACATAGATGGTAAGTCTGACAATATTTGAATACTTGAAAATCTCGTCGTCCTGGAGCGGGAATCGAACCTGCGTCTCCCGGATAGCATACTCGGGCGCTATCTGGGAGACGCGGATTCGATTCTCGCTGCAGGACGTCGAAATGTTCAAATTTTTGAATATTGTCTGACTTACCATCCATGTTATATTTACACCGAAAAACAAATTTACATCTTCAAAATTTCGAATCAAGATTAACTATCATGCGTATTGGGAGTGCGCATCCAGAACAGTTTTGCCTTATTACTTAAGATCCATTTTCCGAAGTTATGTAACAATTATACTAGGGTAAAAGAACCAAAGAAAGGCTAATGCACCCAATATGTGTTAAGTACTTATGAGAAAGCTGCTGCAGTCACAGAGTGGTCGCAAGAAATGGTTCCTGGCTAGTCGCACGAGTTGGGCCAGGGTTCGAGTTCTGGATGAGGCATGGCTGGTGTATTTGTCCTTCGGCCCTCTCTCTTCCGTGGAACAAGTAGCCCTAAGTTATAAACGGGGGACTCCTTATAGCCCTAAGAGTGGCTGTCCTCAAACCCGGAAACAAAACGAAAAAAATCATGAAAAAGAAATTGATCCCTTTTTCCAGTGCATCGAGCGACACAGGAATAGGGTGAGATCGCACTTTCATTTTTGAGAGTTAGTTAGTTAGTTAGTTAGTTAATTGATTTTTGTGGCGCAAGGGCCAGGCATGGCCAAAGAGCACCAGACACAGAACTATCAGTTAAAGAGAGTTAGTTCTGCGTACTTGTTTTAGTTGTGGCATTTAAGTATTTGATTTCCCATTTATCTGAGGTGCAAATAGGTCCACTTACTGGCGTGAACCATCATAGCAAAATAATGCTGAGGTACTCGCACGTCAGAAACAGAATATGTTTCGAAATTAGTTCAAAAACTTTTGTGCCAGCTACAAAAACCTGTTGTAAAGTAATCCTGGTAATTCACTGGCTGACTTTCGCACACCGATAATGTGTCAATAGGGCTTTACACAAGTTTCTGCGCATTTTAAAATGCACTAAGTAAATTGAAGAAGATTTTAATTTAAACACAGCGTTTCTAGGTCTTGCAAATACTTCTTCCAATAAAGAAGGTCGAAATGGTTTTTTTTTACATAATTTTTTACTTAAAGCCTTTATTTCTAGAACTCAATTGAGGCTCACTTCCTAGTCAGAAATTTTCCTACATCTAAAATTTCTTTAGGTTTTGTTGGAATTATATTTGTAATTCCGACAAAACCTAGTCGGGATTATACGGACTCATGCTCAGGGTGGCTAATTTCTTTCTTTATCACTGGCAATACACATAGTTCTTCGGAACGCATTCTGATTAGTTGCCGTTATGTTCACAATTATCCTGCTCAAAAGCGTAAGAGCAGGAACAGATATTGTAAGGAAAATCTCGTGTGAATGACGTTGATGAACGTAAAATATGAATTATTTTTTATGTAAGATACAGCAGAATATTCAGTAATATGTGTGGGAAAGAAAAGGTACATTAGCGAATATTAATTCAGTGTTATCATTTAATGCACATCGTGCGATATGCTATGCAATATTCATATTTGTACAACGGGAAAAATGACTTTTTGAGAGCAGTAACTGACTTCTTGTGAAAAGTGTGGTCCCCTCGAACGGCTAAGACCGCTGTACATTTGTGTGGCATGGATGAGGTTGCCCGGGAGGTTTCGGGGTATCTTTGCCACTCCTCAATGAGGGCAATCTCCAGTTCACGAAAAGTCAACGGTAGACGCATTGCAGCTCGGCCGGCACCTTCAAGTACATCCGAGGCATGCTTAATACGATTTATGTCAGGGGAAGTAAAAGACTGTAAGAGCGTGCGAAATTGCACCCTTAATTTATTCAAAACGGAGTGCCAAAACGCTCATATACATAAAATCTATCAAGAAGCGCTTATAGCGTAGTAAATCCGTTTATTTACTGGTGTAATACGTATATAGATTCGCCAAGATTTCGCTGTCCACTGGGAGCCTTTTTCAAGGCAGTGGTAGGTCCGAGAATCTCATCTCTGTATCTCTGAGCCGTTAGACTGCCGTTTCAGATGACGTACAGGTCCGTACGTCCGCCGATACTTAATCCTGTCCAGACCATCAATCCATGTGCGCCGTAATGTGATGCTTCCTGCACAAAAGCTCGGTTATTTCGTGTGCCAGGTTCCCTTCAAATAAGAACTCATCGACTGACTGAATCTCGGCTCATTAGAGAAGACAACCTGACTCCACTCGTGTTTCCAACCACGATGTTCATGAGCCCAGTTTCAACGTGTCGTAAGGCGTCGTGTGGTTACAGGGACACACACCATTGTTCTATGTGCATAAAGGCCATCTTGGTGAAGGAGATTGCGGATGGTTTGATTTTCACAATCTGCGCTCTGTTGACATGAGAAGCTTTCGCTGGAACTGAGTAGCATTTCGTCCCTGTTCCGACTGGCTGTTAACAATAGATAACGGTCGTACCTTGCTGTAGTTGTTCGTGGACGGCCTTGACCTTGCTTTCTTTGAAAACTTCCCATTTCCTGGAATCATGTCCAAAGTCGGGATATGACATTTTGTGACACCCCAATGGCTTCGGCTACCACCCGCTGTGTCTGGGCTGCTTCCAGCCCGCCAATAGCTCGCCACGCAGTTGTTTTCGAAAAATCATGCTGTTGAGATATCGCTCGAACCGAAGACTTCAAGAAACGGAGAATCACGATAAGCGTGTCCGAATAAGGGAGCTCTCCTGGAAAACTTTTGTTTTTTATCCCAATTTGTGATTTATGCATTATGACGTCACAGCCGCCAATTTGCATAAGGATATGCATGATTCGGCTGTGTACGTCACACTTGACTTGCATTTTCCACGTTTCAGTAAGACATCACATGATCGACTTGCATAATACTGACAAATTACATGCTCCCCTAATTATTTTCAGCAGTGTATTTATTAAATATGTCTTTCGGAAAAAGAAAACAAAAAGTTTATGCTTGTAGTATCAATTTCCCACCCGTACTTAGACACGATGTTCTTGCATCTGTGACTTTGATTCAAAACATTCTTTGTGCATCGTATATCTGTAACCATGAGGATGATGATTCATGCACTTTTTCTACGTGAATCACCATCCTCGTGCGGATTTGCGATTCACAAAACTTTGCAAGAGAAGTGGCGCAAAAAGTACCAGCATCCATCAACCAGCAGTTTGTTGAAAGTACAAACTTTATTTCATGACGCACGGAAGTTACCGTGACAAAGGATGGGCTTTTACGGTAATAATTTCTTCCTCTAAGGACATGTCTTGTTTCTAACTGTAGATACTCCACATCTCTTTGCAGGATAGTTTATATACATAGACTCACGCATGTACGTACATGAATGTTTTGTTTTGTTTTGTTTCGGAGTTTAACTACTTGAATGAGCAACTCGTAGGAATATAAGCAGTCGCCCGTTCCTAATTTAATGACGATGGCTCTATCCCTCCCGTGGAACCATGACCCTAAATTAGGGACGCACAACTGCCTACAGTCCTTCAGGTTCGCCCATAGCGATCGATAAACCCGAAAAAGAATAACAAAAAAAGAGAACAAAACTTGGGGAAGGGGGGGCGAGACTGCCGAAAACCATACAAGATACAGACGTCATTAGCAACTCATTCAAAAGGTCATAGTCAAGTTCTGGGAATTTCGATGACAAAAATAAAGAATTCTTAAAATTGGGGACACTACAGCCAAAAATATAACCAAAGTTAACCGTTTTTCCAGAGAAAGTTGTCGAATGGAAGTCATATTTAGCCCGTGTTAGCCTGTGGCTTGTAGGCACTCGGCATTTCCACCATAAGCATGCCAAGTCTTAGGCTAAAAGCTTTGAAATTCTCTTGAGTTATGATAATGTGAAACAAGTGTGGACATCTAGAACACAAAGTTTGAAGTTAATTCTTCCATCCGTTTCAAACTTATTAAAAGTTCGGAACTTTATTAACAGGCACATTTGGCCTGCTAATAAGGTTCCAAAGTTTTAATAAGTTTGGAACTGATGGAAGAATTAACTTCAAGCTTTGCGTTCTAGATGTCCCACTTAGTAAGTACGCAAAACTTCATTCCGAACATGCCACTGAGTTTTGTCATACAGACTTTGTTTTTTTCGATTTTGGGGAGAGGTTTTTGATGGAGTTGCCTATTCCTAATGTAATAATTTCGGTTGCACTTGCAAACTCTCTTTTCATGGCAACAAAGCAGTTTGAAGATGTGAATCCGTTTTTTGGTGTAAATATGACATGGATGGTAAGTCAGTCAGGTAAGTCAGTCATCCATTTATGAAAGTAGTTAGTTTTTCCATAAGTTTATATGGCATCAGGGCTGTGTTACGTCACACATTCAAAGTAATCTTATAATGGCATACAGAAATGCGTCGGTTTAGCACGGAAACGATTATTCAGTTCTGTTTTGATTTTAATAAGAAACCTATTGAAAAAATAGATGGATTTCTTAATAATTAAAAGAGGTATTTCCTTCGATTTCTGGTACAGCTGTACACAAGGGTGGGTAGACTGAATAAATGTGCGGAATTATGTTACACTCATGTTCTTAATAATGCTATTTTGAAAGTGCAACTGAGTAACGGACTCCCCCAGAACTATATTTTCCAACGTGATTTGAAACACACCAACCCAATGCCTTTCTGTATTTGTTAATTTATTTGTGTGTTAATTCATTTGGGAACAGTTGCAATTCCAGAGCTGCTATCTCGTTGAAAACAAAACTGGTAAAATCAGAAAAGACCAATATAAAGCTCAATGGAGTAAACTAACTTTACTTGGCACCATTTCTTATTAGTGCTTCTTTCACCTGCAATAAGTCCTCTACATTCAAAAGAACACTTGGAGCACACGGCCGTCATGAGCCTTCAGCCGTGCTCATCATGCGATTTCTAGGGACGGGTTAGACTCTAAGAGACATCTAGGGGTTACTTTGTGCATAACGGTTGTGTGTTCCAAGTGTTCCTTTGCAGAAGACTCAGCAGCCTGGTGAAACAGGCACCAATAAGTTATAGCGCCTAGTAAAGTTCAGAGTACCTCATTTAGCTCTATTTAATCTTTTCTGAAATAATAATTATAATGTCAAACACAGCATTTAAGCTTTTAATGAGTCAGGCACGGGTGAATGAATTAACTTCAAATTCTGTGTACTAGGTGTCCCAGTAGATCTTAGTAAGTACGCAACACTTAATTCTGAACGCTCCAATTAGATTAAAAACAAGTTAGTAAAATCATGCAATGCATTGATTATGATACGCTTTCCAACATACTAGAAATCATTACTCAAGTTATTACTCAAGCTATGAGGAAATTGGCTGTGAAATAAATCTCACTCCTGTGCCCTGACCTTTGATCCCATTTCGATGATATTCAACAGAACTGGTTCAGTATACCTCCGAAATAACATGAGAAAGTTTTGTCGCAATCGAAGCAATTTTACAATTTTACATAAGTTATGATGCATAAGGGCTATGGAATAGATCCCGCTTCTGTGTCCTAACCTTTGACCTATTTCGCCCATTTTCAATAGGATTCGTCCCCAGGCAGGTCCTTACAACATACTAACATTTCATCCAAAACAAAGTATTTTTACGTAAGTTATGACGCATAATGGCGATGGAAGTGATTCCGCTCCTAAGTCGTGACCTTTGACCCCATTTCGCCAATTTTCAACAGGGTTTATCCCCAGGTGATCCCCTACCACATACTAAAATTTAATCGAAATCGAACCGTTTTTACGTTAGTTATGACGCATAAGAGCAGTGCAATAGATCCCCTCCTATGTTCTGACCTTTGATTCCATTTCGTTCACTTTCAATAGGGTTCCTTTCCAGGTGTTCCCCTACCACATACTAAAATTTCATCGAAATCGAACGATTTCGATGAAATTTTAGGACGAACATACGCACACAATGCGTGACGTAATGAAGCAGATGGGAATCGTGACCACCTGCTCGCAAGACTGTGACGTCATAAAACTTTAATAGGATCCGCACACAACGCCTGACGTAATGAGACAGATGACGTGACCGCGCGCCAACATCTAATCGGACGACGCCATGACATTACACTAAAAACGAGGTAATTCGGGGTGGTTATTAACCCACTAAACGAATTTTCCTAAAGTCGAGATCAAGCTAAATCGATTTCTAGTACCACAAAACGGTAGGTTAACGACTTTCATCAAAATCCTTAGAGCCGTTTTCAAAATAAAATTTACATACATACAAGAATTGCTGCTTTAAGATGAACGTCAAGTAATTTTGCTTCCTGTAGTTCGAATGAAAAAAATTCTGTACACATTTTCTTCCGAATTAATGCGTTCCCAAGTATGAAAATTTGAACATCTATTAAAATATCTTCATTTTGTAACTTGTAATATTTAATATTTTCTGAAACATAACCATAATTATGCAATCCAACATTTGTTTGTCTACTGACGTCATCAAAGTACAGGTCGCGCCATCCTTTTTCTGGTTTCAACACCACCAAAGGAAAAGTTATTGATTTTTAATATAATTATGGTTATGTTTTAGAAAATATTAAGTATTCCAAGTGATAATAAGAAGTTATTTTAATCGATGTTCAAATTTTTATCCTTGGGGACACATTAATTGTGAAGGAAATGTGTACAAAAGTTTTTCCATTGGAAGTACAGGAAGTAAAATTACTTGACGTCCACCTTAATAATATGGGATAACGGCGATGGAATGGATCGCTATTGTATGCCGTGACCTTTGACCTCATTTCGTCCATTTTCAATAGGGTTCGACCCCAGGTGGCCCCCTACCACATACTGAAATTTCATGGAAATCGAACCATTTTTACGCACGTTATGATGCATAAAGGCAATGGAATGCATCCCGTTCTTATGTCCTGACCTTTGAACCCAATTCACCCATTTTGAATAGGGTTCGTCTCCAGGCGGTCCCTTACCACATAGTCGAATTTCATTGAAATCGAACCATATTTACGCAAGTTATAACGTATAAGTGCAATGGAATGGATTCCGCTCCTACGTCGTGACCTTTGACCCCATTTGTCCCATTTTCAATAGTAACCATTTTTACGCCAGTTATCGTGCGGACAGACGGACGGGCAATGCTGGAGCATATACGCTTCTTCATCCTACGGTTGGAAAGCGTAAAAAAGTATTGATATATTAATAAAATATAATAATACAGGGTGAGCACAAAAACATTCCTTGATTTCAAGGAATTATAAATTCAAAACTTATTGGAATATGTTTATAAATATGTTGACCACAGATACGTTAACTCAAAACATTTCTTTTCTCTCCCGCAGAATCTCTGTGCACTCCTCTTGCCGCCAGAGGGTAGTGAAATCTAAGATGGTGCTCACCCCACATCAACGCAGGTAGTGCGTGCTGGAATTTGCGAAACCAAACACTAATGTGACTGTGCAGCCTGCTTTCAGACGCAAATTTAATGTGGATCCGCCTAATAACAAGTTCATTTTGAAATGGTACAACAATTTCATTGACAAAGGATGCATCTGTGATCAGAGAAAGGGACATTCATGCCGACCATCGGTCTCGAAGCACGTTGTTGATAACGTCTGACAAGCCTTTTTAAGCAGCTCTAAGAAGTCATCGCGCAGAGCTAGCATATAGTTGAAAATCCCGCAAAGCACGGTAAGCAAGATCTTACGGAAACGCTTGAGGTTGCACCGTTACAAGCTGCAATTGGTCCAAAAGTTACACCCGCAAGGCAATGCAACGCGACTTGAATTTTGTAGGAATCTCCAGGCGTTAATGGAAAATGATGATATCCTTCTGTCAAAGATCATTTTCAGTTATGAGGCGACCTTCCACTTAGGTAGAAAGGTCAACAGACGCAGTGTGAGGATATGGGGGGGGGGAGGTGAAGGGGAGTGAGAATCCGCATGCCACCTAGAGGTTGAACGTGACTCTCCAAAGCTTAATGTGTTCTGTGACGTATCAGAGCGGAACGTGTACGGCCCCTTTATTTTTGAGGGACAAACCGTTACTGGCCAGAGTTACCTGGACATGTTAACCAACTGGTTGCTGCCAGAACTAGCTGCTGAGTGTAGTGACTACCTTTATCAACAAAATGGGGCACCGCCGCACTGGCATCTCGCTGTCCGTGCATTTCTCAACGAGCACCTGCCAAACAGATGAATTGGCAGTGCGGGACAAAATGACTTGGTGTTCTGCAAATGTCCCCCGAGATCACCAGACCCAACTGTTTGTGACTTTTTCCTTTGGGGGTACGTGAACGACAGCGTGTATGTATTTCCACTACCCGTAACCCTGGAGGATCTGCAGGAATGCATCATTGAAGCTATAAACTCGATCACGCCGGATGTGCTGCAGAAAGTCTGGTCTGAGCTAGATTATCGTATCGATGTTTGCCGAATAACGGGTGGGGCGCACATCAAATGTCTGTGATACCAACCGATACCACATAAAACTTTATGTGTTGATGCAACTGTAGCCATCAATCTGTAAGAATATTCTAATGGAATAACATTCTATAACAGTTGGAAATCGAGGAGTGTTTTTCTCCTATTGGAGTTCAAACTGCTCTTTGCCAACAAATTTGGAATAGGACTAGAAAGCCTTCTGATTGGAAGAGGTCAGTGTTTATCCTTTCGCATAAGCCAGGGGATGCCAAAGAATGGGCAAATTGTAGCTATTGCCCTGATCCTTCACGCTAGCAAGGTTTTGTAGATCATACAAAGATGGTTAGAATCGTGTTTGGAAAAAGAATTGCTAGTACAACAAGCTGGTTTTAGAGGAGGTAGTGGAACACTGGGTCAAACTGCAAATGTTATAACCGAGAGAGCAAGATAATTCTAGAAGGATGTTTATCTTTGTTTCATTAACAGGCTTTGATTATGTGGACCATGCAAAATTGCAAAATGCTTTCCATTCCTGGAAGTGCAAAGGCACCTGATCATTCTTTTGAGGAATTTTTAGGATGAGCAAGAAGCTACTGTGGGAACTAAATTTGGTGAGACAGTTGTTTAGATTAAGAACGACAAAGTTGCTTTCTGTCTCCATATCTATTTAATTTTGTACAGCGAGTATATTTTTAGAATGGCAGGCTTGAATGAACATGACAGCTGGTATTCATATTGGAAGGCAAACCATCATCAATTTAAAATATGTAGATAACCCCACTATTTTGGCAGAAACTTAATACTTAGAGGACCTCATCAAGAAAGTAAGAGTGGAAAATGAAAAATCAGGTTTAATGCCATATATTAAAAAGACAAAGGTTGTGCCAACTTCCAAATCAACAGGTTTTATAATTGACGGTGAGGCAGTGGAGGTCATAGACAGTTTCATTTTTCAGGTTCCCAAACAGATAGCGAGAGCATTTGCATAAGATGGGTCCGAATCCTGGTGAGGCATGGATGTTGTGCTTGTCTTACGACACTGGATCTCGCCCTTCCCTAGAACTAGTGGCCCTAAATTTGGGACGGGCGACTGCTTATAGCCCATCGAGTTACTCACGGTGGTCGTTAAACCCCCAAACAAACAAACAAACAAACGACAACAACAACAACAACAACAACAAAAATAGATAGCGAGCGGCAGTGTTCTGGAGAAATAAGGAAGATATTATTCCTAGGGAGAAATGCAATGACAAATGTAAAGAAGATTATGAAGGATAAAGACATTTCAACGACAAAAAGACCAGGATTTTTAAAGCAATGGTCTTTCCTGTTGTAATGCATGGTTGGGAAAACTGCACATTGAGGCAAAGTGAGTGTAAGAAGGTAGATGCTTTTGAATTATGGACCTAGAGATGGCTACTCAGAATTCCTTGGACATAAGATGAACTAATGAATCAGCACTTGACTAAATCAAGTTCAGATGATTCCTTGAGCCAATGATATGCAAGCAAAAACCCACATAATTTAAGGCATGTGATGCGTGCCATTAGTGGGTTAGAAAAAATAATCATGCTTGGCAAGGTTGGAGGAAACAGCAGCAGAAGAAGAAGACAGCGAGCAAGATAGTTGGATTGGATTTTTTTATTTTTTTTTATTGGAGGTTTAACGACCACGGAGCAACTCAATGGGCTATAAGCAGTCGCCCGTCCTTAATTTAGGGTCACTGGTTCCAGGGAAGGGAGAGAGCCAGTTCCGTAAGACAAACACAACATCCGTGCCTCACCGGGATTCGAACCCGGGCCTCTTACAGACAAATGATCAGAGGCCATCGCTTAGACCACTGCGCCACTGGGGCGGCAGTTGGATCGGGTCAAAGACTCTTGTAGAGTGACATTGGAAGAGTTGTGAGATCTTGTTGAGAACTTGTCGAGATGGTCGGCTTTTGTTCATACAATCATCAACAGCCGAACATGACGCGATTGAACCTAACAACTGTGTCTTTTCTGATTTCAACAGTTTTGTTTTTAATGGGGTTATTATTATTACAGTGAATCACCAGGCGATTTTTTTTTCGAATTTGAGACAACTGCATAAACAAACTAGGTGTTCAAATGTTCTTTATAGAAATGATGATTTTTATCGTTCAGATGTCTCCCAGTAGTTTACTTGTACCAGATTTAGAGAGGTACGAGAGGATCTTGAAGATATAAAAAGAACAGCCGGCAGCCGTTCGAAATCCCGAAATAGTCGCAAAAATTCGTGAACTGTAGGCCACAGCCGAGCTGATTCCAAAATGATGTCGGATGAAGTGATCACTCATGAGCAAGCAGTTCAACAGTTTCCTCCTAAAGGTTCGTACACTCATGTACTTATTCATAGACACATTAATCACGTATGCCTATGAATAAGTTAAATGTCAGAAAGTAATAAAAAACAATCAGATATTCATATTTTCATAAAAACACGTTAAGACTTATAAAAAAAAATGTAAGACCGTTCGTCCGAAGAGCCCGAGTTCGAGTACCGTTAGGCATCGGTGGTGTGTTTGTCTTTTGGCACTAGCTAGCTAGCTATCTTCTCTAAATGTCCCTAAATTAGGAGTGAGCGCCTGTTTTTAGCCTTTATTTGCTGTTGGGGGTCGTTAACACCCCAAAACAAAAGGCAAAAATGGTAATTTTTTGATAAAACCGGTCTTTTTTATTTTGTATTTTATCATGACAAAACAAAAATAGAACTCAACTTTCTGACCTGAAGTTCAAGTGAGGGAGGAGAATGGGTAGCACGTGTTGTCACAAAGAACTTGTGACGTGTCTGCCCCGCAGGACGCACTTGAGCTAAAAGCAGATAGCAGTGAGAGTACATGCCAGTGTAGTGTAGTAGATAGCTCTGGGAGCTCCAGAGCAGAGAGTTGAGGATTCGAATCCCGCCCCTGGCATGAAAATGATGGAGAAATTTACTACGTCATATTGGCGCCCGAACTTGAAGGATGACCTGGCTGATAGGTTTCTCGCAATGGTGTAATGTTCTTTCCACACCGCGAGACAGGAAAAATGAGAATCCCTTCTTCAGTGCTTCGAAAAAATAAATCAGTGTGATGTTACTTTCCACACACCAAATTGTCTGGGATTTCCCAAATGCACGTTCTTCATCGGATGACCACCTACAGCGACACATGATTCCGGCTGACTTCTGAGATCTTGAAGATCTATCAAGTCGTGACGTCATTTTCAGTGACGACACACCTCGTGGTTCTACTGATCAAGCAGTCCGTGTCAGCATTACCACGCTACGCCTAACCGTGTGACGTGATTTTTATGGTTGTCCATGCTTGCGTGAAATTAATAGTGTTCCTTTCCTGTAGTTTGCTTCAACTAACATTTTAATTACAGTTTTTGTATACCGGTAATTGAATGAGATAGGTATTTGATTATGCCACATCCGTGTTGTGTTCCAGGCTGCCGTGGAAATTGTAAAACAGGACCCAAAGTTAATGTGTATGAATTTCCAAAAAACCAAGATTTGTGTTCTAAGCGGATTCATGCCATTAAAAGGGATAACTTTACAGTTACACCACATAGTAAGGTATGCACATGGAACATTTTTTAATCTAATTTTTCTGGTACTGCGAAATATTCAATGATATATTATACGTATGAAATCCATTTCTAATGCAAAGCGCCTCCACTCATTACTGTATGCATGTGGTAGCTTCAGAATGAGAACATTTATATTTCACTATCGCTTGAATACGCTTCAAAATAAATGCAGCTAATACTTTTTGAACGTTGCATTCTTTAACCTTAATCATTAAAACTTACTGGATGGTAACAGATCTGTTGGAAATTCGTAGCTAAGTATTACTTACGTAGTATATTCTAATTAGTACCTTTAGTGGTTAGTAATAACTGAATTTGTATTTAGTAACTGCACTGTAATTTATTAGTTTTATTACAATTAGTTTAGATATTATTTTATAACATCTAAAAACAATGACGTAGTCTTTGAACACATTCTCCCACTATCGTTCATTCCTGTTACTAAAGTATTGACTGAAAAAGTAAAAGAAAAACATACGGAATCCACAAATTGAATTTCAGATTTAAAAAACGGGAGCTACCACATCGTAAATACATTAAGCATTTTCAGCGTTATGTTACATTTGTGATGCAATTTTTCACTGTAATACCGAAATTCTAAAACATTCGTGCCCATCGGAAATTTCTTCGATGCACCAAGGCTCTTTCTTTCTCTCTCTATCAATGGACTGCTGCGATCCACAGCCAGTGACGTCACAATTCTGTGCGATGGCCTTCTCTTCCCGGGGTCACGCCCCGGTCCTCTTTCGGAGGGAGGGGGGAGATGTGACGTGTCTTCCCCGCAGGACGCACATGAGCTAAAGGTAGATAGCAGTGAAATCACATGCCAGTGTAGTATAGTGGATAGCATTCGGAGCTCCGGAGCCGAGAGTTGTGGATTTCAGTCCCACCCCTGGCATGAAAATCATGGAGAAATTTACTTCGTCATAAACTATTAGAAACAAATATGACTGTGCTGTTATCTTTTACTTTGGTTGTAAGCTAAACAGGAGCTCCTCACCTGATAGCCGTTAACTACCTCTTCCACAAAGGTTTTAAAAATTCTTACGACTTTTAAGTTTTGGAGGGAAATTTATGAACGAGAAATAGAAGGGTGCGAAAATTAATATTTCGTGATGCATCTGGCAGGAAAAAAATATTTTTAACTGGCTGAAGGAGCTTCTTTATAGGTCGTTTCAAATAATCAAATTTTATTTACTGATGTCCACAATGGAAAATGTTCAACGTAAATAGAAAGAGGTTCAGTGCTTTCAAAAACATCGGTTTTATTTCCTTTGCAAGCACAATGAAGTGAAGAAATGCTTTTGCTGTAATTACAATAGACTGTAAACGCTTATCAAAAAACGTGCATGGATTTAATCTCATCTAGCGGGAGTTTAGAGAAATAAGTACTCAAAAAGTTCACCGATTCTCAACTAATAAAAATATTAATTCCCACTGACATGTAGACGCTCGCTTGTTTGTCAAACGTCGGCGATAGTTTTTAAAGTGAAAAGACCTCTTCGAAATGTCAATCAAAAATTTCAAAATTCTTACTTTCGGAAATGCCGATGGGAAAATTATGGGAAAAGGTGTATATGTCTAATTTATTTATTTAGAAATATAACGACCATCTGAGCAGCTCTTAGAACTATAATCAGTCGCCCGTCCTTAATATAGGTTCAATGATTTCATTGAGGGGACAGAGCATGCGCCGTGACACAGGCCCACCACTCTTGTCTCACCCAGGATTTGAGCTCGGGCCCATCTCTGACGAATCATGAGAGGCTAGGGCCCCAGACAACTCGGCTACCGAAGTGACCGTCCAGTTAAAAAAGGAAAAAAATATGCAGATCCAGGGACTAATTAATTAGCGCTTTTTTTTTGTTACTTCAAACGCGATGTAAAGTGTGTGTGTGTGTGTGTGTGTGTGTGTGTGTGTGTGTGTGTGTCTTCAATCAAATAGTCTCAAAATTAAAACAAATATCTTGGCATTTCTTTATTTCTAATTCTTTCTTCTCTTTTTTTCTGGGCAACATATTATTAAAAATGTCACGAAGAGGAAATGAGCAGCAGTACCTGAATAAAATATTTCAATTCGTCTCTGGATTCAAGAAAGGAAACATCTGTGCGAAGTGTGTTTCCACACAGTGTCGGGATGAGTGGAAAGGGAGCGCGAGTTCATGAGTTGTGAGGTACTTCATTCAAATCTGTCAAGCCAGTGCAACATGAAGGAGTGCTTCATTGAAACACGGATGTTCCAATACGATCGTTAAATGTGAAGAGTAAAGTCATCGGCGTTGTCCTGTGACATACTCTCTAATTTAACCTTCCTTTTTAGTTCCTGTCTTCTTATGTAAGTTTGGGTTTATTCTCTTTAAACGTTTTGCAGTTTGAAACCTATTTTTTTTCTTGGCGAATTTGTATTTGGTAACCTTCCAACAAGCTAACGAATAATGGTGTATACGAAAACTGATGATAAGAATTGCTGTTTCGAAATGCATCCAGGGATTTGCAGCAGAAAGGCGATTCGATTTGAAATTGAGATTTGATTTGATTTAATCTGAAGGTATTGGCGAATTCACGCTGACTTCTGTAGTCGCTCACTTGTTTGTCAAAATTCGGCGATATTATACAATTATACTGTTTTAAAGCACAACGTTGTAAATTGGTTGTAATTGCTAAAATATCAAGCAAATTCAATATTGTGTATTGCTAGATGAGAAAGGATTCTGCCTCGTTGCACATGTTCTGTGATAAGTAGAAATCCTTTTACATTCTTCTGACCGTTTTGGGTTTAGTGCTTAATTAGTTGATCCATATTATTTAAGTACACAGATACACAAAGTGAAACTATCCGGGATTCGGCTAAGTAACTGAGTGAGCTTTACAGTGAAGCAAGTTGTAGCAGCAAATTTACGCTTCGGTCAGAAGAGTGCTTTCACAGTGAAGTTTATGCTGGGATATTAGTTTGAACAACAAACAATTACCATGTAAAATATTACTCCACATTCAGCTTTTATCTCACAACATATAATGTTCCACTTTCAAAAGCTGAGGATCAAAATGACGTTGAGTACTTTGAAAAAGAAGTTATGATTTGCGGTTGACGGACAAACGATGAATTATACGTTTAAGTGCTGGAGAAGTTAGTAAAGATTTCAGGTGTGACACTGAAATTTCGGCTGAACGGCAATCGATTTCATTTGCATATCAAATTAACTGCTCATTCTATCCTGAGAGTAGAATGCGCTTTGGCAAATCGTAGCTTGCTGGAAATAAACCATTCACGTTGCTCACTAGATGTTCTTGTGCCAAACAATGCCCCCCCCTACAAGTCTCACAATGTAAGCCACCCTAAAGTTTCAGGACGTCAGCGGCATCAAAAAGAATAGATTTGCCGAACTAAATGCATTTTATTTAGATGCCACTCATCATTCCCATGTGCAGCCAAAAAGATGCAAAAAATGCCTTTCACTCGACGGAGATTACTTTTGAAAATAAATAAACACAGAAAACGATTTTCTTTTTGCGTTTATATGCATTTTTATGGTAATAATCGTAGGACTTTATCGTATACCCTCGTATTTAAACAGAATGATGTTCGAATTACCAATTTTCCTCGTTTCAAAATGTCAACAGGTAAGCTTTTTTTAATCAACTGGGAATTATGCTACGGCTAAAATGGTGTGTCGTTTTCGGCCTCTTAGACATCGAACTTTTAGCGCGTTTTGACTTACTTCGTATATGAAAATGTCGGCACCATACCTTTTCATCTATTAGGCGGATTTGACCCCCCCCTCCCTTGTGTGGCTTGAACTATGAGAACAATAATTCTTAACTTTTATTCCTTGTTCGTTACGCAATTCTTTTGCCATGTGGTGTAAATACGTTTGGCTAATTTTGTAAAGATTTATTTGATTTCATTTCACTGCTTCAAAAAGTCTCAGGAAAACAGGAAAACAAATTTATCGAATACTTTTCATTAGGACGAACATTTTGTGTGCATTTTCTCTTTCAAAGAATGCGTCTGTTGCACGCGAGGGGACATAGATCTGTATTCAGCATATTACATTGTCTCTACCTCAAAAGGTCCAATTCGAAAAATAGCTTTTTGAGACTGATGCCTTCCACTTTATAAGGAACTTTTTGCGTATGATTTCTACTTTTCGATGATGCACCTACTTCTGCCGATTGGGGGCATGAGCTCCTATTTCCGTTTGAAGCTATATCTCTGCTTCTAAAATGCCGACTGAAAAAATTCTTTTTGCAGGTAATATCATTCACTGTGAGAAATATTTATATGCATTTTCTACTCATAATGGTGCGCAATTTTTCTTCATGGGATCCGTAAAGATATTTTTTTTATTTGCGACTATATGTCCGCTTCTGAAAGTCAGACTGGAAAAAATTATTTTTGCGTTAAGCTATTCTCTTTGACGATATTTTCTAAAGTTATCTAATGTCTTTGGTGAAAAGGTTTTGTATGCCAATAAATGTGTAATCATCCCAATTTTATATTATCACATTTAATTTTAGTCAAATGAAGTGCTTATTACCCCCGAAAATTGTGTCTTCCCTCGTGCAATGTGACTGAAAGTACCTTCTCATACCACCAGTTAAAACGCTTTCCACCCATAAGTTTCCGAGTCGAAAATTGTCGGGTAAACTGGGAAATTGAACAATGCCGAAGTTAATATAGTTCCCACTCTCTTGTGTCTTTGTCTACTTTTTTTTTTTCATTTTTTTCTTTTTTTTTTTTTTTTTGCATGCTAAGTAAAACAATCTTTTTAGGTCCCTAGTTCGAAGTTTTTTCAAAGATCTGCGATTTATGCCTTAGACAATCGTAGCAAAAAATTAAAAACCTAAATGAAAAAAATCTTTAAGAAATTGATTTCTGAGGTGAAGGATTTCATCCCTTCTGTTGCTATACCTTCCTGTGGTGATTTGCTCGAGTGACACATGCCTTAAAGATTCAGCTCCACAAAAGTAAGTTTACGAATCGTTCAGGTTCAAATGTATGCCTTGACAGAGGAAGAGATGTTTTGTAATTCTGATATCATTGGCGCCGCCAGAATTTTTTTTACGGGAGAGGGAGTAGGAGATTAAATAATTTTTTTTTTAACTGTAGACAAGAGAACCTACCAGATTTCGGGCAGTTTTATTGAAGAAAACAAAAACACCACCTCATGCAAGAAAAACAGCGTGCCGAAATTCTCCTTGAAGCAACTAATAAATATAAAATTTTACCATATTGATTTTTTTCATTGATAAGGTATGTAATCAAAATGGAAAACTTATGCTTATGCACTATGTTCTTTGCTGAACGAAATGATATTGTTCAGTAATGAATAGGGGGTAACGGCCTCTCTGTGCCTCTGCTTCCTATGGCGCACATGTCTAATATGTACCTCCAGAATAGATTACTGCGAACAAGGACAAACTGGGCTGGAACTCTTCTCCTTACATGAAACAGGATCGTCCAATAAATTACTAATTGAACATTTGGCAAAAAGCCAAGAAATGCAAGAAAGAGTGGAATCCTTCCGAACACACATGAAGTATATCGGAACGTTACGTGCGAAAAGACAACGACAGCGAGAAGACCAAAAAAGCACAAAAGACTAATTTCAGCACACGCTAGCTGATGTAAAAAGGAAATATGTAGTTTTTAGTAACGGCAGTTTTGAGATATCTTTTATCTAATTTTTGTTTAAAATTTGGTTGGCAACAAATATAGGATACAGAAAATAATCTAGCAAAAGATGAGCGGAGCGCGGAACCATAAATATGTTAGAAACTCATTTATTGCAATTTTAACTGGGAAATGCGCCGGCAAATAAAACAGAAAGTCTAAAGGGCGTGGAAAATATTTCAAGTCAGAACTGTGTATGGAGTTTGGGTTAATTGGGAAAAAAGCTTCTCACATAAAAGACGAAAAGGAAAGTTGTGATTATTCATTCAGTTTTAGATAATTATTTTGCAGCTCATAAAACCGAAATTAATTTTTGTGCCTTTCCAGACGTAGGTGGAAAAGCAGTTTAGGGTAGAATACAATGACCAGATACAATGCAGCTGCTCGTATCTGGTGATCTGATTTCGGAAATCTTAAGGTGACACGACAGTTAATGCCAAGTTATTTTATGTCCAATGACAATTGTTACCAACCAATTACACACTATGACACTGAAACTGCATAACTCAAAAGAAATGGTTCAGATGGAATGAAAATTATGAACAAAATTTGCTGGATAATATGACATGATTACAGTCATCACCCAATAGTAATAGCAATATTAATCTATCTTAAAACCTGTACCGCCAATTGGCTTCACAGGGATTAACGAAACCAATTACATGCGGGGGAAAAAGCCCCGTTAATCCAAATGCACATATTAATGCAATCCTCCAAAAGAAGGATGTAAAAAAAATTATTCACCAACACTGCAAAAATCCACATAATTACACCAATAATTGAGCATCAACATTTTCCAACTCTTAAATCAACTGACATCACATAAAAAATTAATTAATAGCAGATTTTATAAATTAAGTTAAAAGTCAAGCCCAAGATATTATATAATCAATGATATTAAAAAATTCAGCGATAAATGAAATCCAAACTTTTATGCACCATTGAATTACCTATTCATATCAAGTAATCCATTTCACTAAAAATTACAACATAATTCACTAAAAATTACAAAATATTAATAATTAAACAATAAATTTCAAATAACTTAAACAAACAACTCAAAAGAAAGGTTCCTACTCCTCCTCCGACTCATCTGCAGCATGAAGACCAGCAGGCACATCTCTGCGGAAAATGTTCAACAGAGTCCCCTCCTCCTCCGCAAGTCTTCCGATCATATTAGAAACTGCAGCATGGTTTCTGTTCGTTCAAGTATGAAAAGGCTGACTTACACATGGTAACTGCACTGCAGCACGATGGACACTTAATCCATCGCACTGCATCACAAGATGAAACATAGATGCATCAATAGATCCACAAAAACAGGTGCAGTGCTTAATGTTAAAACGATTAAAATAGGCTGGTGTTACGCCATGCTCAGTCAAAAACTTTAGGAGTCTATCAGAAAAGCATCGTTTGGCTTTTATAACCGGAAGACACCCATAAGTCACTCGACCAGTGTCATCATGTGTCCATCGTTCCTGCCACTCCAATATCATCATATCATAAACACGTGTTCTAATAGTTCTAAAACTTTCCGGAATCTCTATGTCCACCACGTGTTTTCTAGTTCCACTTTTAGCAAAGTCATCAGCAAGCTCATTACCACAATTTCCAGCATGACTCTTAATCCAATGAAAAAACACATTCACCATGTTATTATCACGGATAAACTGCTTCGTCCTGTATGCCATGTTACCACCATTATTAAATTTAGCCAAATACTTCAGGGCGGTTTGACTGTCCACATCAATGTCAACACGTAGATCATCCACCTTTGCATTGATCCATTTGAGAGCCTTTAAAATTGCCAATAATTCAGCTTGAAAAACAGTGGACGTATCTGTTAAAGAAAGCACATCGATGTAATATGTCTCCCATCCGAAAAGGCACAAAATCTGGCTCTCACATGATCAGCTTGGAACCGTCAGTAAAAATTTCATATCCGTATCCGGTCGGGGCCACACAATCCCAATTTAGACAAAATTCCAAAGCCGGATGAATTTTTGTTAGTCGCAATTGATTCTCATTTGAATTCATCCCGAAAGTCACTCCAAAAATTCTCACCGGCTGAACATTCTTCTCGCACATGAAACTCCCGCCTGGCTCTCCACAACCAGATCCAAGGGCTCACACCCCGTTATTACTTGAGGAGCAGGGCTGGAAGTAGTTCGAAAGCATCCCGAAATACCCAAAAAAGTAATTTTACATCGACATTTTTATGGACTGGCACATGTTAAATTTCTAGGAAGTAAGGTGATGGGTTTGGTGAATCGAATCATCTCCATGCGATTTACTGGAATTACTCAAAAAATATCTATAAAAGAGCAGTTGAAGTGATTATTATTTGCACTGGTGGTGTCAGGTGGCAGATACTGTTCGACTTCGTCAGAAGCTGATTCATCACTCTAAGAGAGCATTTATTTCATGCACCCCTGGACTGCATGGGGGTAACCAGCACTTTTGTACCGATACACGCACCCACACATCGCAGCAGGCAGTCGTAAAGTCATCAAATAACGTCTTGTGGCCCGCCATGCCTGTTGCTGGTCTCTCAGAGTGGATACAATCTGCTTTTGCTGCAGGTGAATCTTAAGATGGCGCCCAAAACATTTCCGATTTACTGTAAATCTAGAAACATGGGTAACCTATGATGAGTGTCGACAAGTTGTCAGTATTCTAGAGTGATGTCATGTAGGTATCTCAATCGCGTTTTCTTGATGTAACAGAGTCGGCCTCCTGTGCGAAATTTGGTGCCCTATCGATTCTAGCATGCCAACAATGTATTGGGTTGGAAAGAAAGTAATGTCTGCAAATGCAAGGCAATAGAAAAGTGTTAATTACCGTATATACAAGTACAAATATACAGTCCAATATGTAGTCGCCATCGTTTGCCACAACCTATTCCCATCGTCTGGCAGCTGTTGGATGCCGTCCCTGTAGAATTGTGGAAGCTTGGAAGCAAAGAAGTGAGTAAGTGCACGTTCAATATCGCCCGGTTGATGAACCGCTCTCCGTCCAGAAAATGCTGCAACGACCGGAAAAGGTGGCAGTCGCTTGGAACAATGTCCGGAAAATAGGCTGGGTGCAGCAGCAGCTCCCAACCCAGGTCCCTAATCTTGTTACAGGTCATCCGTGCTATGTGAGGTCTCGCTCCATCCTGCTGTAGGAGGACGCCCTTGCGGTTCAGCAGTGCTGGTCATTTCGACGTGAGCTATGCGCGCAGATCATCGAGATGACCGAAGTACACATCAGCGGTGACAGTGGTGTTGTCCGACAGCAGCTCAACATACCACTAAACAGACAGCAGCTCAACATACCACTAAACAGACAGCAGCTCAACATACCACTAAACAGACAGCAGGACCTTACGTGGGTGTAAGCCAGTTTTGTTGGGTCGGCAACCACTATTTCCGAGCGAAAACGTTGTCATACAGGGCTCATTTCTCGTCACCTGTCACAATACGGTCCAAGAACGGTTCAAGTTTGTCACGTAGAAGCAGGGAAACGCATGAGCTCATGCGATTTGCTTTCTGTTCAACTGTGAGTTGAAGGGGTACCCAAAGTATTCCCCTCCTGTGCACCTTCCCAAGTTGACGCAGTTGCGTGATAATTAATGTTCGTGTGGGTAGTCACCAGCTGATCGACCACCTCTCGCGTGATCACACGTGGGCCTGTCTCCACTAAGGTCTTCAGCATCTCTATATCCACTGTTGAGGATCTTCTAGCTTTAGGACGGTCTGACAGGTCAAAATTTCCCTGTCAAAACCGTTCAAACCAATGACAGCACTTGACTGACGGATGTGCTCCTTGTCCATTTCCATGTTGGCTGGCACTTACACTCTTCGCCTTCAGCGGCTAACTATCACTGATTTAAGCCACCTACCTGATGATGTCATGCCGGTGTGCTGCGTAATCTCAATGGCTAATGTGTGCGCCGTGGCCGGGGAAGGGGGATTTTACTTCGGGTACCTCGTCATCGGACATTACTTTTTTAAAATCAATACCTCGGTTACGCAAAAGTACCTGCAGGGCGCACTCGAAATTACCAGTTATCCTCACTTATCGCACCCCTGACAATATCGTGTGTTGCTGGGATAGTCTGTCACTCGACATATGCAAGTGAATCAAAGCATTTACCACATCGTCTCCACACATGAATATGGCAATTATTACTACTGCAAGCGTCGGTAAATGGTTAGTAACAATATCGAGTGATATGAGCGTGGTATAACTGCTATGCTGATGGTGGCCACCTACCGAAGTACAATTTGACTGATATAACCATACGGTGTTTCCCCAGGAGAAGCAAACCAGATATGCCCATTTTTATCAGAAAGCCATAACTAGATGCGAAATGTGTGACAAAGGACTCCACTTGAAATATTTCAAAGATTAGCACACTTCATAAACGTAGTAGAAAACATGTTACGAATACCTGGCGCCCTACGTATAGAACACACGTGTCCCTAACGTTCAAAATTATGAAAAAATAAATATCAATTTTTGTGTACCTTCAAGAAGGTGCAGTAAGTGTATTTCATTGTGATTTGTGCAAAAAATTCAATATTACCACTGTAGGCATAAACAGGTTAACTTATTACGGAAAGAACAACAACAACAACCAAAAAGGTAATTAAATAGCATTTCACATTTCTACAAATAAAACTGAGTACTGAGTTGTATAATACAGTTAATACTTAATGTTAAAATTGTATTAGCAGTCTTTCAGTTGATTTAATTATTAAAATTATCAATTCATTTTGAAACAAGGACGAACGACAAGGCGACAAGAATCATGGGATGAGGTGAGTTCCGTAAGCCAGCGAAGTAACTTCTTCCTGGCAAGGTCAAACTCAAACTTAAAAGAGGGGCTTTTCTTTCACAGAACTCGCTGGCAGCTGGGAGTACGTAAGAGTCGAACGGATAGTTTATACAAGGCATTTTAACGAATTCGAGAGTGACAGTGGGGAGCCTGAAATCGGAATATTTTTTTTTTCCAAGGAGTAGATTTCTACAAGATCAAGGCCCCTAGGGTAGTGTGTATACCAGGGGAGGAGAGCGAACTGGTAGCACAATGTATTACGCAGCGTGCAGTCCCAGTTGGATTATTTATCTGAATTCGAACAAGAATGTCTACATCTTCAAAAATTCTGGCAAAATCTAGATAGGCCGTAACAAATTCAAGTGTCCCTGTTGTAGATATGTTGGATATTATTAGGGCAAAGTAAGCGCTGCCCCGCTGGGGGTAGTGGTTTAAGCGCTGGCTATTGACCATTCGTCCGAGATGGGTCCGGGTTCGAATCCCAGTGAGGCATGGATGTTGTCTTTATCTTACGCACTGCCCTCTCCCTTTCCTGGAGTCAGTGGCCCAAAATTAGGGACGGGCGACTGCTTATAGTCGACTGAGTTGCTCACGGTGGTCGTTAAACTTTCTAAAAAAACAGAACTGGGATATCTCTCCACCTATCTCAGCTTACCACGAGCAGCTACTATATGTTGACTAGATTGGTAATTTAGGAGTTCAAACCTGAATTTATTTACAAAACAACACACATGCATCAAACATTTAAAATACAACATAACACAAAAAACCATGGAATATATACAAAGAACTATATACAAATTTCTCAGGCATTGCAATCAATGCTGTGTAAAATGTCGAACAAATAAATGTTGTTAAGATGATGACACGGGAAAAACAGTCCGAAAATTTTCGTGTAAAGACATTAAGTTCATAATAGTCACAAAGAAGGTGTAAGTTAATACAACGAGACGTAGCAATAGCAATATGGGCAAATAAAAAATAAAAAAATAGGTCAGTACATACCATAAAGAAGTCCAAGCGAAAATGCACTGCTCGACATAGAAATTGCCCCACCCAGAAGGTGGGCTAACAAAACTACAAATCGCAGGGCGAGTGTGCCCACTCGAGATATGCAAATGATATTAAATCGAAAAAAGTGTCAGCAGCAACAGGGATTGTAATGCTGGTTGCTTGTGGAAGTGTCGCGGACGTTTCAAATTTGTTGTTTGTGCTGGAGACAGTTCAACGAAGGTTGAAAATGCGGGATACACGCCGTCGGCAGGTTTATCGCCATTTGGATGCGTTTCAGAGAGGAAGAATTGTAGGCCTGTGTGATGCGGGCTAGTATACACGTCGATCGCTGCTCATATGCGACGGGATGCACGAACTGTTGGACGCTGCTGGCACCAGTGGCTACAAGAAGGTTCGTACGTGCGTCGGATCAGCAGTGGCGCAATCTGACAGACGTCAGAACGCCTGGACCGGCAGATTGTTCGACACGCTCGTTCGTCACAAGAAAGCATTGCAGCCAATATTCGACATGCTGTGACATCGGCCATAGACGTCACCATAACAACCCAATTGTAAACCAAAGGTTACATGTGACAAACGTGCCCAGTAGGCAAATGTTACGTCGACTACCATTGACGGCCAGACATGGCAGCGCCCGTCTGGCTTGATACCGAAGTCATGCGAACTGTGGTCACAAATGGACCACTGTGGTCTTCAGTGATGAATCCCGTTTCTGCGTGGGTGCTGATGATCGAAAACCTGTGGGACCATATTAGACGTAGTCTACAATCGAATCGGCCTGCGTACGATCTCGATGAATTATGGAAGCAAGTCAACCGTGCTTGGCGTTCTATTCCTCAAGACAATATCCGTCCAGTGTATGACTCATTGCCACGCCGTATTGCTGCCCTTATTGCCGTTCGCGATGGTGCAACCACTTACTAAGGCATACCCATTGTACTGCACTATCTCATCTGATAAACACTGTACGTGGCTGAAAATAACATCAAGGTAAAGCCGTATGTATTCCTAACATATTTGATGCTCAATTTCACAAGCCGCCCCGGTGGCGCAGTGGTGTAAGGCGTTGGCCTCTGATCATTCGTCCGTAAGGGGTCCGGGTTCGAATCCCGGTGAGGCATGGATGTTGTGTTTGTCTTACGGCACTGGCTCTCTCCCTTCCCTGGAACCAGTGACCCTAAATTAGGGACGGGCGACTGCTTATAGCCCATTGAGTTGCTCACGGTGGTCGTTAAACCTCCAAACAAAAACAAAAAATTCACAACTTTATCCTCACTCCATTTGGGTGGGGAAATTTCTATGTCGAGCAGTGTATTACAGTACAATTCTGTCTAGTCTGACGTATCTGTGGTGAGTGCTTTCGTCCATGTGTGAGGGTAAGGATGTTTTAGAAATCTGCAAAGTGAAATTAAGGTATCGCGCCTGCTGGTCAAGTGGTCTAGAGCACACGTTGCTCAGGTTCGAATCTCCAGTAAGACACGCGTGTCATGATTGCTCTATCCTTATACCGACGGCAAGGGAAATTTTTACGCCAGCACGCAAAGTACTATATTGTTGGCTTAAAATTGCCCAGAAACTCGCACTATCCAATGACGGGCAGTTGTAGTTAACCTGTGCTGCTGACCAATTCAATCCGACTAACTGTGAAACATAGTAATGTGCAGCATAATGGAGGTAAGGGGGAAGTTAATTTTCTGAGGTGCTTTCTTATCCTGAAATGGTAATGAGGTGTGGCAGTTTTTTCAGCTCAAATTACTGAGAAACTATCAGAAAGTAAGCAATCTACAAATGAATCAAATTCTGAATTTCACTGGAGATAAGAAGATAATGAATACAAAGGTCCGAAAGACTGGGTGTGAATTGTGGGATGTATCTGTACGAAACCTGTTATAGATATGTACGAGTATGCTTTCTCTAAAACATCTGTGTAGGGCTCGAATGGTGCACCGCGATCTCTGGAAATTGAAACATTTGATGCATAAGCATTATTTAAAGTTCGAAAGATTTTCTTTATCTAAAACAGTAATTTATTTATTTCAAAGATAAATTATATGCAGGAATGTAATACATCTCTACAAAAGAAGGGGGAATAAAAAATCATCCTGAATGCATAAATGAAAACTAAAGTGAAAGTTGTTATGAAAGTGAAGTCCACAATGATATTCTGCTCAATGAAACAGGTTCTTTCGGTACCGGTGGTCAAGAACGTGTCGAAAGTATTGCTATTTCACCATTTTTCGCAAAGAATGTGAGCACACACGCATAACAAAGCAATTAATTCAAATAAAAAGAAAAATACAGAGAGAAATGAGCGAGAAAGCATGTTGTTATGATTTCTTTCGAAGAGAGTTAACGTTAATATTTTTTTTATACAGAATTCCTCATATCACAAGATGATTTGATATACAGCTTGGTTTTGGTAGCGAACAGTAAGGTACGCAAATGATTTTAATAAAAACTGGAATAAACCACTGTTTTCGTATCTCTGCAGTACAAGGAGAAACTCTTTTCACTTCGATAATCTGCATTAAAATTGCTTCAGGAAAGTGCAGAAAGCCAATAATTATCTCATTGTGATGAATGACCAAAACGCATGTGGGTTCCTTTGAATAAAATAAAGCAAACGAATGTTTTTCTCTATGACACTTCGCCTTAACAGCTGAATTTTCTGAATATTTTTTTCCCACGGAAGATGTCAGAGAAATTGAAACATGTGAGAAACAAAGGTAAAAGCATGCTAATATGTTCAGTCTTAATCCAGGGTAAAATAACGGGGCACTGAATAACACTGTACTTTAGAGGAAACAATTTACCCGAAATGACGTGGAAATAACATAAAATTTCCAGATGAGGGGGAAATACAAATTAAAAAACGAGTTCTTACGAAATTATCGGATATTCAAATTTTTTTTATTATTACAAAGGAAAATTCTTGGGAAATCTTTCATTCCTAAGTTAGAGTTACTGATCCCAGAAACGGCGTCGAATCAGAGTCGTAGGCAAGAAACAGTAAGTGATGGAGTATCTCAACACACTTTCCTCTTCAGAACTGACATTCGTATAAACTTAAACTCCACTCAGAAATGAAAAAATAAAAAAAAAATAAGTACATTTCAGTCGGCTGATAGAGGGATCGAACCTTCGCTTTCGAGATGAGTGAACAGAGAACAACGCGACACCCCGCGATAATGAAACGAGCGCAAAACCGTTACCGTGAGTTTTTCTAGTTGATATCTTTGCCCATTTCCTTATCGTCGGTAGTTTAAATTTCGGAAATATTTTGGGCATTAATGGTGGACCAAGAGGAGCATTTTCATGTCATTGTGACGCCAGTGTGATTGACATGTCTTGAAATAAAGGAATGTGCAAAATCAAATCTTCTTGGCGTTTTGGAAAAACGCCCCAAAAGGGATCCAAAACAAGCTTCAAGGAAAGATGGCAAGAAATCTTGAAATAACCACCAGCAACTAAAGAGTTAGTGGTTGCTGCCGATCTTTAGCTTCTCATTATGTAAAATGTAGCATTATAACTGGGAACGTAATATGCATTTTTGGTGCTCAGCTCTAAGACCAATAAATTTTGTCAAATTAATGACGTAACAAATCGTTTGGTGAATGGAAAATATTACAACGGTAAAATTTATAAAAAAAGGTACACCTAAGGCACAGATAGCCAGTATCTATCAGAACTTTTTATGCAAAAACAGTAAGATAACTCCAAAAAGAAACTGCGTGAATGAATAAAGTAAAATGTACATAGCCTGCAATCATTGGGCAGGGAACAAAACTCTAAGTGCAGAGAGAGAGAGAGAGAGAGAGAGACATCGGCAGGTGTTTGTGTCTATGCATTTCTTTATATGCTTTATTTTTAAATATTCCCTACGAAACCTGAAATGTGTACTGATTGCTGTTTAGAGAAAATACCAATTCATAATGTGAACAAAACAAATTCGGCTAAAAGCATGCACCGAGGAAATGTGTCACTTCTTTTTCTTATGTTGAACTTCCTTGAGGATTTTCGCCTATGTTGAAGGAATCATGATAAACTTTTTATATTTTATATAATATTCATCTGCTGTACTAGGATTCGAAATATTAGCTTCAGAGTCGTATGTTGCAATATTCGAATTTAGATTTCATTCCCTCTTTGCTGCAGTCAGTGTTATAAAACTTGGCACTTTTTTTTCTCTTTTACCGGTCAATTTTCTTTTAATTAAAAGTAAGAAACGCTTATTAAATTTTAAAAAATACAGTTCTATTCACCTCTTTTTCTTCTTTCTCCTATACTAGGTACCTTATTTTTTATTGGTAAAGTTATTATAAATACACCAGACTGTGAATACTCAAGAGACGAATATAGCGTATTAAATCCATTTTTTTGTGTGTGATGTTGTAAGCACAAAGATTCTCCAAGCTTTCCCACTCCACTGGGAGGCTTTTTCAAGACAATGGTAGACATAAAAATGCATTTTATGGTAGACATAGAAATGTACGTATGTCTACATCGCCTTGAAAAAGTCTCCCAGTAGAGTGCGAAATTTTGACAAATCTTTGTGCTTTCTACACCACAAAAACAAACGGATTTAATACGCTATATGCGTCTCTTGAGTATTATTTTTTATTTTTGAAACAGACTGTCACTTTCTGCCTCAATGCTGGATGAAAAAAAGTGGACTAAGAACGGAAGTCAGTCGTATAAATTAAGCTATTTTCTCGTTAATGTCAGTATTGCATGAGATTTGATGAAAAAAAAAAGAAAAGCGGGTAGAGCCAGAGAGTCTGTAATGAGCTGCTCAGTCGTACGAGTCACTGACGATCAGAATGGCTTTTTTTTTTTTTTTTTGCTTCAGCAGAATGTTAAAATTTTGAAAAATCTTTGTCTCTTGAACACAAACAAATTTACTTTAATGAATGATTTGTTTTCGTAACTGATTCCCATTGCGACGGTTCGTACGCGTACATTTCGTCGACTTGCTTGCTACCACTGTTTAGTCCATTAGACCTTCAGATTACCTTGGAAAAAATTATATGCTGTTTCACGCGAATCTCTTTATCGATGCAAGCGGTGAAATGGTCAGAAAGCCGTACGTGTTCGTGCATTGTCTGAAATAAATGAATCGCAAGAGCAACTGACAACCAATGAATGAACGTAATAAAAATAGCAACGTGCCGTGAACAGCTGAAAAAAGAAAGAAAAGTAAATAAAATATATAATGGCGTGCTAGCAGTGACTATTATTCAACAGCATTTCTCATTTCAGGTGCCTCACGCACACTGTCTTGAACAAAGAAAATGGCACAAATTTTGTGTTTAATTGCTTGATTGCTGGGACAATCTGCAAAAGGAAATCACCCAAACCAAATCTTTTCGGTTAAGTCGAAATGGCATTAACGGAGTCTTTGTTTTATTTAGTTTTCAAATAGAATATTTATAATGCATATTTTTATTATTTAATTTTTAATCATAAAGCCGGAGTATCGTTATTGTCGTCCCACTGCAGTCTGGATTACGCGACAGAGAAAATACTAATGGCACCAAATCTTATGCTGGCTGAGATATGCTAATAATTCCTATTCCTCCGCAAATGGCCGCGTAAGACAATGGTTATGTCGTCCAAACATATTGAGTGAGCCGCCCCGGTGGCCCAGTGGTCTAAGCGATGGCCTCTGATCATTCGTCCGAACGGGGTCCGGTTCGAATCCCGGTGAGGCATGGATGTTGTGTTTGTCTTACGGCACTGGCTCTCTCCCTTCCCTGGAACCAGTGACCCTAAATTAGGGACGGGCGACTGCTTATAGCCCATTGAGTTGCTCACGGTGGTCGTTAAAAATCCAATCAGACAGACAGACATATTGAGTGATGTGTAATATAGAATATTGAAAGCAAACAGAATACAAATTCTGAATTTGCTTTTAACACTTACTAGTCATCCATGTTAACACCTCTCAGAAAACGTGAAAATCTAATCTCCCTGGAGCGGGAATCGAACCCGCATCTCCCGATTTCCGTTCGAGTATGCTAACCGTTACACCACCCAGGACATAGTGAAGTTCCAAGCAACTGAGACTATAAAGCAAACTTAATTTAATATCTGCTTGGAGCTTCACTATGTCCTGGGTGGTGTAACGGTTAGCATACTCGAACGGAAATCGGGAGATGCGGGTTCGATTCCCGCTCCACGGCGATGAAATTTTAAAGTTTTCTGAGAGATGTTACATGGTTGACCAGTAAGTGGTATAAGCAAATTCAGAATTTATATTCTGCTTGCTTTGAATATTCTATCGATTTCCCATGTATTATGAGGAATATTTCTTCCTTCATTAATTTATCTGTGGATGACAAGTGGTACAAGCAAATTCAGAATTTATATTCTGCTTGCTTTGAATGTTCTATCGATTTCCCATGTATTATGAGGAATATTTCTTCCTTCATTAATTTATCTGTGGATGACAAGTGGTACAAGCAAATTCAGAATTTATATTCTGCTTGCTTTGAATATTCTATCGATTTCCCATGTATTATGAGGAATATTTCTTCCTTCATTGATTTATCGGTGGATGACCAGTAAGTGGTGCAAGCAAATTCAGAATTTATATTCTGTTTGCATTGAATATTCTATGGATTTCCCATATATTATGAGGAAAATTTCTTCCTTCATTGATTTATCGGTGGATGACCAGTAAGTGGTACAAGCAAATTCAGAATTTACATTCTGCTTGCTTTGAATATTCTATGGATTTACCATGTATTATGAGGAAGATTTCTTCCTTCATTGATTTATCTGTGGATGACCAGTAAATGGTACAGGCAAATTCAGAATTTATATTCTCTTTGCTTTGAATGTTCTATCGATTTCCCATGTATTTTGAGGAATATTTCTTCCTTCATTGATTTATCTGTGGGTAATGTGTTTTGTAGTAAGTTATCAATAGTGAGAATTGCCGAAAATAAGAAAATAGAAAATGCAATTATAATGCCGAGCGAGCTGCGATGATTGAATTGTAGCAATAGTATTACAGTTCAGGGCCTACGCAGTGTGCGATGGCTAAAATATTCAAACTAATCTTCGTTGGTATCTCCAGGCTGAAGCACACCACAAATACACGGCATTGTGCTTTTGGTGTGCTGTTTTTATTTATAAATTTGTTTATTTATACACTCACGAACAATGAAATTTGCGCACCAAGAAGGAAGCATCGGATTAAACTGAAATTTTATGGACGTAATGATGCAGTTGAATGATACACATGATGGCAAAAACAGAGCTGCAGGACAGTTACAGACGGATCTGTGGCACGCAGTCCGGTCATCTGCAATAGCGCGTCGCACCGCCTCGTGCGGCAATACATGCTGCAATACTGTCCGGCATGGGGGAAAACAGACGCCTGATGTTGTCCTGCGGCATACTGGCCCAGACGTGTTGGACGGTGTGCTCCAAATCCCGGACAGTGCAGTACGGCTGCAGCCGTCGTTTCAACTGGTCCCACGCATGCTCTATAGGGGGACATGTCCCGGAAGAGGCAGCAACATGACGTAGGCAGCCCAGGGCAACACGAGCCGTGTTCGGACGGGCATTATCCTGCTGGTATAGCGCACCTGGAATCCCAGCCATGAATGGGAGCACATGGGGCCGTAGTATCTCATCCAAATACCGCTGGCTAGTCAATGATCCACGTACCACTACTAGAGGTGATCAGCTATCGTAGGCAATGGCCCCCCAGACCATAATGCCTGTAGTGTGGGAGTAATGGCGCTCGATAGCGAGGTTGGGATTGTGCCTTTGACCCGGGGACCTCCACATTAGGACACGATAATCATCTGTTCCCAGAACGAAGCGGTACTTATCGCTAAACACCACACGTCCCAGTCTGTGGCGTTCCACGTCACTCTGGCCTGGCACCACTGCAAGCGGAGCCGGCGATGTTCAGGTTTTAATAGAAGCACAAGTAAGGGCCGCTGGGATTGCAAATTCGCTTCCGCGAGGCGTCGGGAAATGGTTCGTGGACACACAGAAGCCGCTACATCTGCCTGTATAGTGGACCGGGTCCCCGTTGGATCCGTTTGTGCTTAGTGCACAATCCGTCGATCCTCTCTACCGGTGGTCCTCCTGGTCCGTCCGGAGCCGCTCCGCCGTGTAGCAGTGCCATCACGTGTCCACTGCTCCCAACACAGTTGGACGGTATGGCCAGAACGACCCACGTGGCGGGCTACACAGCGCGCCGACCACCCTGCGGTTTTCAGCCCAATGATCATGCCTCTCTCGAAGTCCGTAAGTTGCGTAACTCGACGTCTCTGGTGTCTACCCGGCAATCTTGTCACTCTATACTCTTGCTTGCGTCGGCCGGTGCTTTTCGCTTTCATGGGGCATCGATTACACGCCGGTTCATAAGGCTGCCGGTTCGTGCTTGCAGCGCCACCACAGGGTGTGCGGTCATGCGCACTCGCACCAAACGTGGATCACTTGCATACCAGCACACACTAGCCATTTGCAAAGTTTCGCGGGTATAGCATGTTTTCTTCTAGGAACGCAAATTTCATTGTCCGTGAGTGTATTTGTAAGCTCATTCCTACAGATGGTAGATCTAGTTACAGGAATTGCAATAACATCATTCTGTATTAAAATAATAGTGCATTAAAAGTGATAATTACAATCTTAAAAAACATGCTTTTGAAAAAAATTATAACTTACATTAAAAATAACCGGACATTCTTCAAGGGAGTTGTGAAGTCTATACATTTGCATAACGGAAAGTTTTTTCCTGCATCAGTCCTACAGAACGGCGCTACAAATACTTCACATTTTATCCTTGGTGAATTTGGCTCCCAGAAATGTAATCGGTTTACAATTTGAATATCATCTATCTCGCCATTGATGATACCTTGCAGAAACTTAAGTTGGAGAGCCATTCCATCTCTTTTGTTGAGAGGTCATCTTGAAGAATGACAGGTCAGCCGTGGGGATATCCGCGATATGAACACCAGTAGATTTGTGAAAAAATGTCGTAGAAATCTTTTTTTGTACTTTCTCAATTTGATTGCAGCATACTCTAGCGAAGATCTGACCGTAGTCTCAAAAATGCTAATAAGTGTTTAAGGATTCGAAAAATACTTGAATGTCGCATGATGAATCCAAGATTTTTAAATGCTGAACGTACAGTTCTTTGGATATGGCTTTTAAAGTTCAAGTTGGAATCAGATGTGACTCCCAAGTCCTGGACATCGTTTTTCCGTCTAAGAGAATAGTCTAGCTTTGCTGTCAAAAAGGAAATGGGTTTCTTTTCTGTGAAAAGCAAACGACATGACACTTGGAAGTGTTCAGGTGGAGATGGTTTAACATACACCACTGAGGCAGGTTATTGATGTCGGTTTGAAGAACAAGACAGTCATCAAGAATCTGTGCATTGCGATATAGCTTGAGATCATCAGCGAACAAGTGACAAGGGCCATAACGTAAACAGAAAGGTCGTTGAACCTAATCGAACCAAGAACTGATGTTTTTAATCCAAAAGCACAAGACAACTACTTGGTTGGTTTATCAGCTCTGGAAAGTGTTTTCCATGATTCTCATGACCGTAAATTAGTTCGCAGGTGACCACCAAAGGGCCCAGTGGTACATCTAGGTTTACTTAAAGGATCTGACATATTTAAATGACTTACTTATTTACTGCCTCATCGTACAAAATAATGGTTTCGAATATATACGTATTAACAGACTGGGTGTTAAAAACTTCGGAAAAAATGTAATAATATAAAAATATGTTCGAAAGGGAAATGTAACATGTAGTTTGCTAGTGAGCAAGGAATGACATTTAATCACCTGCATTGGAAAAAGCAACAAGTAATTGAGAAATTTTGTTTTCATCATATTACGTGAAAGCACGCGAGCTCAATAATCTCTTTGAAATTGAAAACTAACGAGAAATTTGCAATGTAAGTCAATCTTGATAAGTTGTTTTCTGAGATCTATATGTAAATAACCTTTTCACAACACAGCAAAAACAAAAAAACAAAAAAAACTTTTTTACGTGATCTAATGAAAAGTTAAAGAAAAAATTACTAAAACACACGTACATAGTGCATTCTGTTAACGTAATTCATAATTATAAGCGAATTGTATGCTAGAATGCGATTCGTTCCTCGCGCTCTCGAAACGAATTTCTCGGTTGAGATCTTGGCGCACTAACTCTGATCGGATGGAACCATAAAGGCAGTCAGACCTTTATTCTCACGTCATAGTCAGTGGAAGCGATTTGGACTTTCAATACTAAACATGTTTGCCTATATCATCCGGTCAAGAAAATGGATCCACTGTGTCTAGATGGAGGGAAAATGGTTGGAAATTACTCGTACAACTAGATCGACTTCCTCGCGAAACCTCGAAAAAAAGTTTCAGTTTTGATAACTTCTAATGGAATAAATACAAATATTCAATAGCCTTCTTGTTACGTGGTCGAAAGAAAAATTTTAAGTTAAATTAATTTTTAAGAAGACACTGATTGCATTGTCCCGTTCCGTCAATTTGCTTGGCTCCACGGAGATTAATAGAACTCACTTAGTTTTTATTAAGAGTGTTGCGGTAGTTATCCTGCTGTGAGACGCCGGTTCGGGCCTCGGCCACCCCCGTGGTCCAGAGACCAGCCCGCGAGGCCTCCGCAAGCCAACGACCTAACGCACCTTGGTCAGATTCCCGCACAGTCTGGCGGGGTAGGCTGTAAAATTTTGAGGGTTAACTAAGAGAGTTGTCTACCCCTCGAACTAGCTTAGTTATATGGGGAGCCATGTCCCTTTATTTATTTCAAACAAAATTTTACGCAGTTTTATTTCTACTGTATACCCTCATGCAGGGACTTACAATGTTGAGTATTACAAAGTATTTACATGGTATTTACTATAACGTAATTTCTTTTCGTGCTGAAATATTGTCGTTCTTACGTTATGTCTAAATCATTAAGTAAGAATACGATGGAACACTTCCTTAATTAAACCTTTACGGCCAGACGAAACATGAGACAGAAGTCAACTTACTGTAATTGATTTTTTATTCCAGGATTATACCACTAGCATAGATATCGCACTTCCAGGTATAACGTAATTCACATCACCACATATCCGCCACACACGAGCAACTGTTATCTCGTCCTTTTATCTATCGTTCTTATCTCATACATTCATGCGTCACGTTCACTCAGACCTCAAGAGTGTTGCCAACAGTATTCTCGTGAGAGAGAAGATGTCACGTTAAGTTGGGAAGTATAACTGAGAACAAACTCAAAATTTACATAGGGAAAGAAACTAAAAATGAAAGTTAATTTAGAATATACGTCACATCATCTCCAAGGCGGATACAAGGGTTGAACTCGTTGTCTGGGTTGCAAAGAAACACTAGACGTTGCACTGTGCTTGTATGGAACAGAAGGGGGAAATTCAGGCGGCTGACGCTTGCTAGGTTTTGAGGGCACAGTTGGTGAAACAGGAAGTAAGTTTTTGCCCTGCTGTAGATTGACTAAATGTTCCTAAAGTAGGCAACTGCTCAATGGAAACAGAAGCAGGGTTTTCTCACTTGGAGACTGAAGAACCTCAACTATATTGTCCGATGATTCAGTATCAAAAAAAGGTATGTCTCTTTTGGCCACAGGAGAGATAGAACTACCTGAAGAAGATGAAATGTCAGTTATTGTCTTTTTTAAAGTCTTAGATGTAGGACCAAACGGAGGCACCATGCGTGAAGAAGTAAATGGAGTAATTGATTTATGAGAAGCAGATGAAAATGAACCACGTTTCACATTACGTGAATATCCAGAGGAACTGGAAGTACTTGAAGATTAATTCTCGTCTTTTGAGAAGGCAGGAGACGGAGGAATAGAAATAATTTTAGCACCCCGAGTGAATCGGAGAATGTCAGAATGAGAATCTTGAAAAGAAGTTGAAGGAAAAACCTGCTCAGACGAAGGTAGAGAATCGGACAGGACAGGGGTGGGGTCAATAATTTCATCATCAACAGTGCAGACTAGTGAAGACGTCCCACCCTCTGCCTGATTATTCCTACGAGATTTAGGGTCGATAATTGCATCATTATTTCTAACAACCCATTTCCTACATTGCTGCACATGGGCAGAATGTAGGGAGCCATCTGGCTTCATTAATACATTATTATTGTACAATTTCACGAATTCAAAGGGGCCTTCATATAAGGGTGCAAGTTTTTTTACAAATGTATGTACCACGGAGTATTGAAAATGAGTTTCTAACAATACTAGATCCCTAACTGCGAGATCTGGTTCTCTCCTTTTTGCATTATAGTGTCGAGCTTGGTTTAACTGAGCTCGACTGATAGCAGCTTGTGCCTTTTCTGCTAATTGTTTTACAGGCTCAGGTGTTGGTCTTTGGTTAATTTCATCCACAATGCCAGTTAAATTTTCAAAGGGGGTATAGATTTTGCTCCCTATAAAAAGTTCAGCGGGCGTAAGCCGCGTTGACTCATGAAAAGATGAGCGAAGGGCGAAGCAAAACATTTCAACATGTTCGTTCCAACGCTCATGAATATTGCCAATGAAAGTTGAGATCATCTTTAGTAAAGTTCGATTAACACGCTCAGCCGGATTATCTTAAGGATAATATGGGCTGATAAATTTGTGTTTTATCTGGAGCCTCGCACACATTCGCTTGAATAACTCAGAACTGAGCTGAACCTTGTGATCCGACTACGGTACGGGGACAGCCAAAACGAGCAAAAATATTATGTATAAGAGTATCACATATTACATCAGCAGTAGCTGCTTTAATGGGGAATGCTTCCACCCATTTAGAAAAGTTATCTGTAACAACTAAAATATAACGAGACTTAGTTTTAGTTGATAATGGATAAGGGTCCAATAAATCTATAGACATGGTTTCAAAAACATAATTATTAGAACTAGAAATAAAGTGACCGGCCGGTCGTTTGTTATCATAATTGTATTTCTGACAGTACTCACAAGAGTAAATGTATGCGAGTATATTATCTTACATGCCCGGCCAGTAGGCTACGTCTCGAAGCTTAGTACAAGTCTTTCGTATGCCTAAGTGGCCGGCAAGAGGAATGTCATGAAATTCATGTAATAAAGCCATGAGGAGAGACTGAGGCATCGCAGGGCGGTACTCAGCTCTCGAATTCACATTTTTTGTAATACAAAATACCATCGATGTTCTCATAATTTTGACTACGACCCGCTAAAGAAGGCTCACTATGAGCAGAAGAACCAGCGAGTAAGGAATTGTATATTTCCCCAAAATCTGGATCATTCGGCAGCTCAGAAATTATCTGCTCCCTTGAAGAGATTTCCGAGATTAAAAATAGGGAGGGAGGTTCAGTATCCGCCTGGCCACCAGAACTGACCGGTCAGCAAGACAATGCATCAGTCAGTTGGTTAGATTTGCCAGGGAGATACTGAATCCGTACATTAAACTCTTGAAGTTTAAGTGTCCATTTTACCAGTCTTTGAGAAATATTCTTAGCAATATTTAAATATTGTAATGCCAAATGATCCGTGATGACATTGACAGTTAAGGGATTGAGATAGCATTTAAATTTGATAACTGCTAACAAAATAGCTAAGCATTCTCGCTCAGTAGGAGAGTAATTACGTTCTGCTTGTTAAGAGTTCGAGAGACATGTGCAATAGGATGCCCGCGTTGATATAATACAGGACCTAGACCAACACCTGATGCATCAGTATAAATGTCAAGCATTTATGCATGGTTAGGAAAGGCTAACACAGGTGGTGAAACCAAAGCATGTTTTAGAGTATTAAAAGCAGTTTCTGCCTCCGTGAACCAAACAAAGTGTCTATTCTTTCGTTTTAATGCAAATAAGGGTTCGCATAGAGTACAGCGTACCCCGGAACAAGCTGTTGATACCACCCGGTCATGCCCAAGAATCGAGACATCTACTTTGCTGACTTAGGCCTAGGAAAATAAGAAATTGGCTTGAACTTTGAGTCATCAGTTAGAAGACCATTAGGGGTAACTTTTAATCCCAGATATACTAGTTCGTTGGTTGGTTGGTTGGTTATTAGATTTTATTGGCGCAAGGGCCATGGTTGGCCAAAGAGCGCCAGACACAAGACAAACAGACAAAATTAAAAAACGGGGCATAAATCGCAAAATCTGGCTGACCAAGTAAAACCGAACCATGAGTACAAAGGAAGGGCCAAAAAAGACAATGAAACAAACAGTATGAAAAACATGGTACAATATTGAGAAACAAGCCGATTAAGTAAAACTGAGGAATGAGAATGATAAAACACATTACGAAATCGAACACAACTACACATAGGATGAGTCACTCTCCTCCCCCACACACTCCAATATAATGCTGGCCGAGGGCGAGGACGAACTGTCACTATCCTCCCCCTCATGTTCCTCTGCAATGTTAGTTGAGGCTGGGGACGAACTGTCACTCTCCTCCCCCCGATGTTCCTCTATAATGTTGGTTGAGGGTGGGGACCTCGCTGAGTCCGAGACAGTTGCAATGTTGGTCAGGTGGACCGCGACAGTTGGATGGACACTGCACACCTTTGCGGATTGAGGGCCGGGTCTCCAGCACGTGCAGGCTGTCTGCTGGGAACCGGAAGAGTCGGTCGTCTTCAAAAGAGAAGGCGCAGACTCAGCTGGTCGAATAAGCTGGAGCTCGGTGAAATCCACCTGTGTCGCTTGTTCAACTGTAGATCGCTTGGCAAGTGCGGCGAGAGCTACAGGGCGCGGAACAAAGGGCTGCACGGGTTGCGGCAGAGACTGAACCACTGCGGCAAAAGTACGCTGTCGGTTGGTGGGTATACCCAACTTGGCCTTGGCAGCAGGGTACGAGAGGCCTTCCAGGGTCTTGAGGCGCTGGATCGCCATCTCGTCCTTCCATTTCATACAGTTGCGGGAGTAAGCTGCATGGGCCTCACCGCAGTTAACACAGCAGGCCGCAGAAGTGCAACCATCCCCGTCATGTTCACTGGAGCCACAATTTGCGCAACGAGCGGAACTCTTACAGAAACGTTGGGAATGCCCGTACCTCTGGCACCTGAAACAGCGCAGAGGACTGGGAATGTACGGGCGAACTCCACAGACCAAGTAGCCAGCCTTGATTTCGGTCGGAACTTTCGGGGACTTAAAAGTCAAGATTACATTTTTAGACTTAATCAAGGAACCATCGCGCCGGAACATCATACGACGAGCAGCAATAACACCTTGATCTGCAAGTTCAGTCACCAATTCGTCTTCACTGCATGGCAAGAGATCAAACTCCGAAATAACACCCCGAGAGGTGTTAAGAAACGGGTGAGGTGTCACTTTTACAGGAATGCCTTGAAGACTAGTGAGGTGCAGAAAAGTGTTACTCTGAGAAACACTGCAAGTTTGGACAAGCAGGTCCCCAGAGCGAAGCTTCCTCACAGACTTCAAGGGGCCAACCGCAGCGTCCAAAGCTTTAGAAATGAAAAAGGGAGATCTGGTGGACAGTCTCTCATTCGGATCGATGGATTCTACAACTAAGTGTGTAGCATGCGTATTCACAGCAATCGAGGGGAGACGACGCTTCGGAGCGACTGGTACAGCTGCCGAAGAAGAGGTTCCACATTCTTGGTCCAGGTCATGGTCGAAAGATCGTTTAAGGTTATGAGACTTGGTAGGTTGAGAAGACGAAGGAGAGTCGTTGTCAACTATCATTTTCTCAGGTGACTTAAATTTGGAGTTTTGTTTTTTGTTTCTACCCATGGAAAAAAGGAGGAAGATTCGTCTGCAAACTACTCCACCCACCACCGAGCCCTACAAGGGAGAACTGGAGGTCTGCAAGCCAAGAAAATGACGCTGGACACAGTTCTGGAGCTTAAACGTTGCAGATATAGTCCGTTGGCTGTGATCACACGCACTCGGCGGACACTTCGGCCTCCTGGTACCGTCATGCCAACGCCTTTGGCATGATCCCACAGCCCCCGGGCTAACCCTGCCGTGCTATACGACAAAAGCCGCTAAAGCCCTGTACACAACTTGGTACATGACTTCTGACTAGAGGTGGGTTAGGCTCTAGCCTCCCGTTTACAGCGAAGCCGGGGTCGAAGAGGAGTGTTGGTACACAGTAGGCACTTCTCCGGTCTCCTGCGACCTCAGCCGCCAGACATCCTATTTCCGCCTCACGGGTCTCCGCACGCGGCAAACATGCAGGTAGGTCTAGCACCCAAACCAGCTAAAAGGAAAAAAGAAGTCCAAAGAAGACAAATCCTGGAAGGGAACCTAAACGGAATCTCAGCAACCTACGAACTGAGCGGTTAATATAAAACAGTTAGTGGTGGAGGGTAACAAAACCACAAGACCGGGGTGTTAGTACATAACGTGGTAGAGATTAGGTAGAGAATACAACACGGGCAACTAGCCAGTGGAGAAAATAAATAAAAACGAAAAAGCGAGACACAAGACCAGCTCGGGATCGTGGGGCCGCGACTCCCCAACAGCTGGATGAACAGCCGTCCCTGCAAACTCCAACAGCACCGAAATAAAAAACAAGCGGTGGCATGACATCAGATGTTGACCAGTCACAAGGTCAGCTCGGGCCGTGGGGGCGCCGCTCCCCAAATAACTGGTAAACCAGTTATCCCCGTGCGGGGATACTAGTTCGTCCCGTCCAATTTGACATTTGGCAGGCTTTAATGTCAAACCCGCGTTATGTAAAAATTCAAAAACTTGGTTCAACAAAGACAGATGCTCCTCAAAAGTCTCAGAAAAAATAATAATATCATCCAGATAGACATGGACATTAGGTCCGAGCACAGGACGTAAAACTGAGCCCATAAGGCGCTGAAAGGTTGCGGGAGCATATGCCAATCCAAAGGGCATTTTCAGGAACTCGTATGCTTCAAACGGGGTAATGAATCCAGTTTTCTCCACTGAATTAGGGTGGACAGCAACCTGCCAATAGCCGCTAGCCAAATCTAAAGTTGATAACCAGTTTGTTGACGATAAGTCCTGGAGAATATCGCTTATTATGGGTAGCGAGTAATTGATAGTTTTAGTCACCGCATTCAGTTTCCGATAGTCTATCACAAAACGACACTCTCCAGATTGTTTCTTAGGAGCAAGAAAAGCAGGTGCTTCCTTAATAATTCCCGAATGGAGCATGTCCTGAATTTGTTTTTTGGAACTCAGCTTTTTTCTGGTTCGGACATGGGTAATGTTTATATGCTATGGGATTAGCCCCCTCCGTATCAATGGTGTGATACACCACCTGTGTGAACCCTGGCTTGTCTGAAAATAACCCTGGTCGGCTGTTTAAAACCTGACCAAGTTGGCTCTTGTGCTCAGGTAACAATCTCTCGTTCGTAAGAACTGCAGAGAAATCAATGGGCTCTTCTGGGGTGGGAGGACTAACCTCAGGCATTAAGATTAGCTCATGCTCAAAATCAAGCGTAAGTTTAAATATTTTAATAAAATCCACCCAATCAACGGGTAAATCTTGGATCAAGAAGAAAATGTGTGAAAGTTGAACTTTGTCAATCTTGACAGGTAAATGAACTGAGCCCGAGATTGAAAAAAATATTATTGTCGGCACCTCGCAGACATTGCTGGGAGGGCTCGACAGAAGCATTTGGAAAGGTAACAGCACAGAAATCAGTCAAAGTTTAAAGCAGAAATATCAGACCCAGAATCGATTTTGGTCGACACCACCACTTTACCCAAGGTGACAAGAATATCAGGCAACTGCGGAGCTTGAATCGTTAAAAAAAGAGATTTGAGGTCTTCAGAGATACAAGGAGATAGAATCGACCCATCTATCTAAAGTGGAAGTTTAAATTGGAGGGAATTTGATTACCATGTCTTGGTTGACTTTGAAAATTTGCAGAAGCACCAGAACGTGCTGAGTGGTAATAACGTGCAGGAGAGGCAGCATTAGTATCACTAGGCCTACCTTGCCCCTCAGCACAGTGTTTAGGATGGGTGTGGTCCACCGGGTAATTATTATCCCGGGGAGGAAAAACTTGGTTGTTATCCTGGTTCCCATAAAAGTTAGGATGTTGCACCTCTGGTGCCCGACGATGCGGTGGCACGTATCTAGGCTGCTGATAGGCATTTTTCACTCTCGGCTGATAAGCAGCCTGTCTGGGCTGATTGAAAAATTGTCCTTGTCGAAAGTTCTGTTTAGGCTGCTGCTGCTTATGGCTTTGAAGAGGAGGTTCTTGGATCTGCTTAGGTTGGCTCTTGGACCTGAGGTAATGGGTTTTGTGAAGATTGCCCTTTGCTGTGTCGTTCCTCAAAAACTCTGATGAGTTTCAGGCATTCGTGAACGGAGACAGGACCTCGAACTTCCAAAACATCCTGCAGGAAGTGTTCAGCTGCTGTAGTAAAGTACCAATAACGCCAGTCTCGACTGCAGAGGGATCCCATAATTTACAAAGCCTAACTGTTTCCAGAACGAACGAGACGAGACTATCTGACGCCCGCGGTCGCCTGGAAAACAGTTGTTGAGCAAGGCCGGCCTTATTTGTGCCAAAGGGAAATGCATCCAAAAATTCAGCTCTAAATTGCTGATAAGAGCCCCCTGGGTTCATCCGACGCCACTGTCTGTACCAGACCTTAACAGTGTCTTGCAAACATGTGCCCGCAATAGGTACTTGGCAATCTTCAGGAACATTGTACAAATCGAAGTGATCTTTGAGATCCTCAAGAATTCTAAGCGACCCGCCGTTTCCCCTTGTGACGTACCAGGAGATGTGACGTACCTGCCAGAAGGACGCACACGACATAAAGGCAGATAGCAATTAGAATCAATGTCCGCGTAGCTTAATTGGTAGAGCAACTTATTCCGGAATGAGTGGACCCGGGTTCGAACCCCGGCGCGGATAAAAATGACGGAGAAATTTACTTCGTTATAATGGCGCCCGAACTATCCGGATGACCCGACCGTTCACAATCTCGCAATGGTGTGATGTTATTTCCACACCGCGAGATAGGAAAAATAAGAGAATCCTTTCTCCAGCACTTCGAAAAAAAAAATAAGGGGGAGATGATGTAACGTACTAGGAGATGTGACGTACCTGCCAGAAGGACGCACACGACATAAAGGCAGATAGCAATTAGAATCAATGTCCGCGTAGCTTAATTGGTAGAGCAACTTATTCCGGAATGAGTGGACCCGGGTTCGAACCCCGGCGCGGATAAAAATGACGGAGAAATTTACTTCGTTATACCCTGAATACAATGGAACCCCGCATGGAGTACGTTATAAGCAAAGATTTTACTCCTTATGGCGGGTAGTGGGATAAATTGCTGTTGAGGTACTGCAGTTGAAGAACGCGGCACATGATTTTCGTACATTGCGTATTCACTATCCGACAAATCTGAACCGCAGGCCTCGTACAGAGCTACAGTAGAATTAGGTGGTATCCTATAACCCTGAGTGCGTGGAGTATGTGCTGTAGAATTATGGCTATAATGGTCATAGAAGAGACCGAGAGGATCCGTGATGTTTGCCATTTCTTTTTGATTCTACTATGAATCTGTCCGGCTAGTTCGGGCGCCAATATAACGTAATTTATTTTCGTGCTGAAATATTGTCGTTCTTACGTTATGTCTAAATCATTAGCTAAGAATACGATGGAACAGTTTCTTAATTAAACCTTTACGGCCAGACGAATCATAAGACAGAAGTCAACTTACTGTAATTGATTCTTTATTCCACCATTATATCAATAGCATATATATCGCACTTCCAGGTATAACGTAATACACATCCCCACATATCCACCACACACGAGCAACTGTTATCTCGTCCTTTTATCTATCGTTCTTATCTCATACATTCATGCGTCACGTTCACTCAGACCTCAAGAGTGTTGCCAACAGTATTCTCGTGAGAGAGAAGATGTCACGTTAAGTTGGGAAGTATAACTGAGAACAAACTCAAAATTTACATAGGGAAAGAAACTAAAAATAAAAGTTAATTTAGAATATACGTCACTTTACATAGGTAGTAGTCTTACATGGTCTTTCCTCTTCTTCCTTGAAACTTATCTTCATTCATCTACATTCAAAGTCCGAGTCGCTTTCGGTGTGCACGTTCACCTCTGGCAACTCGTTCCCCCATTGGATGGGGAAGATCACGTTCTGCTGGTGGGTTAGCCTTTCCACCAGTGCTATGATACTCCTTCCTATTTACGGAAGATTGGATGAGCAGTTCCAATTTCCGGGTCTTCTGTGCTCCTGGGATCAGAGTGTTTCTCCATTCCGCAAGTCCACTGCATTCGGATGCAGTGATTCATGCTTGCTGTCCGTGAGCTGCAGGGGCAAAAGTAGTTCCTGATCGCAAATCTGCCAAAGTATTCAGGGCAAATGTCATGGCCGCTGAGTGCTTGGTTCAGGAACTTGTTGGTTTGTGCTCGTTTAGTCGAGACGTATGGAAACATTTGATGCGTCTTCCACCTGGTCTCTCCCGTGTCCCACGTGACCTGCCATTCACCTAAAGTCTATCGCGTCAGTTCAGCACGAACACTCCTGCGCGGTGTTCTACATTGCATGTCTACGGAATCTCTCAGCGTGGCTGCCTTCTCCAGCTGATCCACCCTTTCGTTTCCTTGGGCACGATATGGCTTCGTACCCAATGGAAACTGACCGCCCCATCTCCTTCCGCCCGCAGGGGGGGACGATTCTTTGGAAGATGGGGTGTTTCCCTCTAAATTTACTCAGAGCCTGCAGTGCTGCCTCACTGTCCGAGTAAAGTTTTATTTCGTTTTCACTACACCTGGGAAGTGCCCAGGTGAGTGCCGTCTCTATCGCCAGAAGTTCTGCCTGAGAGGCAGAAGCATTCTGCGATAATTTATAGCATTCTGCTGTAGCCTCGTTGCCATCCGAGAGCGCGCAGAAGCCTTCCCCTACCTGTCCCTTAAGTTTCGAGCCGTCTGTGAACAGCTCATGCCCCACTCCTGTGGGCAAATTTCCTTTGCTGGGTGGATGGTCCAGTCCACCCTTTCCAACTCCATGATGGTGGCTCGGTATGGGACACCGAGTAGGTAAGCATCCTCTCCTGACCTTAGGGAGTGCATTGCTGCCTCCCTTTCTGCCACCAGGTCCGCTGGCTCACACCCCACCAGCACTTGAAATGCTAAGGTCGAGGTGGTGAGAAAGCAGGCGGTGATCCCTAATAGGGCCATTCACTGGATTTGTTTAATGCCCCTCAGCATTTTGACTGTGGGAGACCACCATGCTCCACTGGCATACGCCAGAATCCTCTCTATGCCGCGCTGATAGATGTCTTTTTTGGTTTTGCCCGATAGCCACATGCCATTCAACCTGTTTAAGATCAGTGCACACCTCGAGTGAAATTGTCTTAGGTGCGGTAACCCCGACAGATTTTGATCCAGGACCACACCCAAGTACTTCATCTCTTTCACCTCCTTAATCGTGCATCCTTGAAATCTGGACTTAGGTGGGATTTTCATTACTCCACTCTTAGCAATCGCTAAAACAATGGTCTTTTCAGGGGCAAAGCAAAGTTTGCTTTCCATGCTCCAGTTTTCCAGCACAGCTAGGGCACTATGCGCCTCTCTTTCGATCAAATGTCTCCCTGAGGTGGAGATCACGATAACGAAATCACCCGCATAGGCTTGTATTTCTACTGCCGGCCTCAGGTCTACGTTCAAAGCTGCGTCCGCAACTATGTTCCACCAAAGCGGCCCGGACTTGGATCTTTGCGGACACCCTCTCTGGTACGAACGTGAGAATTGCCCATTTCCCGCTTCGAACTCTACCCTACTGTCAGACAGGTAACTGCTAATGATCCGGAACAGGTTGCTAGAACAGCCAAATTCCTTAAGTCGGTAAAGTACCATTGGCCACCAGACGCTGTTTAAGCCCCTCCCCTCTCACGTCTAGTGAGATGAAGCAGGTGTGGAGCCCATCCGCTATATTTTGTTCTGCCTTCTCTTTGAGACTTCGAATTGCCTGCTTAGTGTACCGCTCCGGAAAGAAACCGAATTGCTTCCTGTTTAACTGTCCCTGAACCATGAGAAAGCTAATCGCTCTGTTGGTAATCAGCTTGCCCAGCACTTTACTCAACACTGAGAGAAAGCAGATAGGCCTGTAGGCTGAGGGATCAGCCTTGTCCTTTCCAATTTTGTTGAAAAGAACTAGCACCGCGGTTTTCTACAAGTCTTTCAAGATTCCCCTTTAGGTATTCGTTTAGGAGCGCTACGAAGTACCCGGGATTTGCATAGTAGATTTCTCTGACTATGCTGAAGTCCAAACCGTCCTTTCCCGGTGCTTTGCCAGTATTTAGACTGGAGAGGGCATCCTCCACCTCCTCCCTTGTGAAAGGGGGTCCTCAACCGTGTCTGGAGGGATCCGACATTCATCCCCCATTTTCTTTTGCTGTGGGGAGTCCCCATGTCCCTCGTCTCCTTGGAAGTGGTAGTCCAAGAGACTCTCTATGGTGCTATCAAGGGTCGTTGATAGGCTTCCATCCGCCCTTTCGACCGCTGCCAGCTTCAACGGTCCTGTGATGATCCACGTTCGATCTTGTAAGGGATCCCGAAAGGGTTTCCCGGTGATTGGATTTCGCACAGACAACTCCAGTAAGTGATCTTTGAGAAAATCAGTTCTTTTCTATATGCTGCCCGAGCTTTTCGTGCGCTTCTGTGTTTACCCGGTCTTACCGGGTTGCTTTTGCTCTTTGCAGTGCTCTCCTGCACTGCTTAGATCTCGCCCTTAGAGCTTTAAGTTTTTCGGACCACCAGGGGTGGGGATCTTTAGCTCCCCTTTTCGTTCACCTGCAACTTTCGCAAAAGCGCAATGACCTGACTGGTGATTTTCTCGAAGAGGGAGTTTAGGTTTGACATCTCTCCAATCTCTTCTGCTCTCCTACCTCCCAACAGGGCAGTCAGTTTTGCTTTAAAAGTCAGCCAGTCTAAGTTCTACAATGAGAACCTCTTGCGCCTGCGTCGGTTGGGCCGTTCCGAACCTATCTCGAAAGTTATCGCTAAGTGGTCACTGCAGCTTTCGTCGTTCATTACTTGCCAATTCTGAACGAGGCTGCTCCGCGAAACCCTAGCAAGAGTTACGTCAATCCACGATGAGCCCCTCGCTCCTTGGAAGATGCAGGGACTCTCGGGGTCATTCAAAATCCTAAGGTCTGCAGCATTTGCAAAGCCGACCAGTAGCTGACCTCGCTCGTCCTCCTCCTGCTGGCCCCAGAGTGGATTTTTCGCGTTTAGGTTACCCGCTTAGATCGTCTCGTGGCTCGGGAATTTCCCTAATGGAGCCATTAGCCTGTTCAGCGTGTCTTTCAGATCACCCGCTGGGGGACTGCACACATTCACTATTAAAAACCTCTCGTCGTCACTCTCAATTCCCAGAGCGACCACTTTCTCGGTGCAGCGCAACTCGAGAACCGCTAGGGCCGGGTCTTTGATGACCGTGGCTACCCTGGGTTTCTCCACCTTTGGGTGGTAGATACGATAGGAATTGGGGACGCCCACCACTCTTCCCCCTGAACGAAAGGTTCCTGCAATAACAGGAGATGAGCTTTACGCTCTGTTGCTGTCACTAGGGCCTTTGCCGTAACAGCCCACGCATGCTGTAGGTTGATCTGCAGCGCTTTGATGCCTCTCTTTGGCTTGTAAGCCATAATGAATGCGTTCTTAAAGAAGAGCGATCTCTCTAACGACACATGGGCATTTCTTATCCAGGCTCGAGTGACCTACATCCACTCGCCCCCTGAATTTCCTATTATTAGCAAGGCAGTTAGTGCAACATGGGCTATTATCGCACTCCTGGTAATTGTGCCTAGTTTCCCCGCATCGGGCGCATCTTTCATATTCTTCGGGACATTTAGACCTAAAATGCCCGAAGCCGTTGCACCTGAAGCAACGGACTTCGATAAGGTATTCCCTAACTGAGTGGATGGACCACTCTACACTGACCCTACCTCAGTTCATCACTTTTTTTAAGGTACGTGGGTCCGTCTCCGCGACCCAGTGACGTTTCCCACCTTTTCCCTTCAAAGAAAACTTGAGTTGGAAGCTGCTCTCTTCCAACTCTGGGTTCTGTTCCACGAGGCGTCTCGATACCTGATCACGGGGTCAGATTCTCATCCGTCCAGTACACTATGAACTTTGGATTCCTTTCAGCCGGCAATCGTGACCTAAGGTTGTCCTTGGTCACTGGATTGCTTTTGAGCTCGGAATCCAACTTTTCTACGTCTTTGGCGGAGCAGCATTCCACCATTACTCCTCCCAGGTTCATCTTTCTAACATTCCTGACTCCTATCTGGAGTTTGGCAGGGCAGATCTGGGACTGCAAGGCAATTTTGACTTCGTCGGACGAAGGCTCGCCTTCGTCTGCAGCCGGGTAAACAAGAAGCACATGCTTCTTCTCGTTCCTCTTTACCTTTGCCACTGCCTAGGGACCGTGTTCTCCATACTAGGCTTGTCTTAGCAACTTCGGCATAAGACAGGTGCCGCTCTTGGGCGCTCACCTCTCTCCAGGAGTCTCCCTTTGACAAGACTCATTTCGATTACTTGTTTGGTACAAGCATCCTGTAGCTTATTAGCTACCTTACGAATCTTCGATTTAGTACCCACTTGTACTTGTTTGAAGGATACTCGAGTATCCTCTCTAACTCCTGAAAGAATGAGTTGACTGCGCTGGTAAACTCCGACGGAGTTTTCAAGCCACAGTCGGCCTCAACGGGCCTGCTCGGACCGGGGGTTGGGGCCCCCGAGTCTAGCGACGTCCCTACTCAACTACGGTTGCTAAGTAAAATCCGGAACGTGTGTCCCTGGTCAGTTAGTCTTACTACGTTCGAGTCAGCCAAGTGTCCAGCGGAACCCAGGGGCTCCCCGCTGCGACTAAAACTTGGCTGCGGTTGAGTGCGGACTTTGGCCTAGTCCGTAGACTAAGGGGACCGGCATTACATCGAAGTACCCGCTAGTTTGCCAGACAAAAGCACAGTCTTTTGGCTGCGCTGGACTTTGCCCTTACAAGGGCAGGTTTCGACTAAGTCCAGTGACTGCACCAAAATACTTTTTTCTAAAAAAAAAAAAGAAGAAAACATTTTGAGGGGAGTATCTCAGTCTGCTGTCAGAGTCTCAAGAAATTTTCAGTTTAAGCAAACAAAAGCACTCACTGTACTCACTCAACCGGCGTCTGACAAACCGTCGGTCAATTTTTAAGAAGTTGAAAATTGCTTGCAACAAACCACACAAAAAGAACGATAAGACGACAAATGCAAATATAGGAAATATCTATTATTTAAATTTCGTAACATGCAAAATATTATGTTCTTTGTTGGTTGTTAACCACCCTTAGCCTGGGCACTACTTAGGCGGAGTAAATGATGCTTATGACGCACACGGTAGGAAATTAGACTTATAATGAGCTGTCTCCATCCCCGGATTAGCAACTTGCGTGGCTTCCGAAAATTGATGCGTGCGCTCGTATGTGTGTGTGTGGATGGGGAAGGGCGTGGGAGGTACGGGACACAAACCTTTCTTCCCAAAGACCTAACCACTAAGCTGGCCACCTGCTATCCTTTTTCTTTTCCAAAAAACATTAATAGTTTTTCTTAGAACCCAGATACATGAACTGTTTTTTAAATAAGGAAAGTACTGATTTTTAAATAGGAAAGCAGAGTTTTATGGCTCTCACTGGGATATTCTTCCACAGGCCGAGAAGGTATGTATTCCTGGGAAAGCTTAGCGAGCAAAGACAGATAGCGTAAGTAATAAATGGGCGAATGTCGCAGCTACATTTCACATTCGTATCAAAAAGGCCCTCTTCAGAACCATGGTCCCCATATAGGGGGGAGGAGGGGCATTTTCTCTTCCCTGAAAATCGGAAGATGCCGTTTCTGTTCTTGGCAGATGCTACATAGATTTTCACGATAACACTAATTCCGAGTGCTAATTTTTCTGTAGAACTTCTGGGTGTGTATATAAGTAGTAAAAATTAGAAAAAGTTTGGGAATTTCCAGTAGAAAAAGCGGAAATTTGCAGTGGAAAGTAATAATCAAATATTTCATTGCATGATGTTGGAGAAGAGCGTACATACTGTAACGTATACTCTAGATTCAGTTTCCTTTTGATTTTACTATCTCTTGTTATTTTATTTTCCTATGCAAATTATCTTCTCACTTAACGAGATGTTATTTCTCCCGCTGAATGATATGTGGCAATGAGTGTAAGTCATGACGTGGTGGTATGCAGTATATATAGGCGCGTTCAACTATACCAAAGAAGAGCTTCGTTTTATGTGAGAGCTTCGTTTTCATGTGCGGAGAGCTTCGTTTTATGTGATTAGGTTCTTCTTAATTATTGTGATGCGATTCTACAAAAGTTCGGTTATTCAGTAGTAGTGTGATTTGTAGAGAGTGTGTTGGATAATACCAGGAGTTTTCTAATAAAAGGTTTTAAAGTAAGTACGTTTTTCTCAGTTCATAGTGCTGTCAGACCTCTGTCTGGCCGTTAGGTCTCTTTCATTAAGTGTCTCCATTAACAACCAGCATAAAACTTTATCCATTATAATTCTAGCAGTAAAACCTTATTCATTATAATACAATACGGAAAAGTCTGAAAACCAAAGAACTGAAAAACATATCATCCTCTGCAGCGGCTATTCACTGTATAATAAAGATCTCTCGCAATTTTTCCAAGAAATTTGTCTTCTGGGTATTTTTTTCATCCTTGGTGACCAGTTGAATGGTCCTCAGGGTTTGGTGGCTTATTTGGCCAAAAGAATCGAAAGAACGGCAAAGAAATTCCGTTCTACATTTTTTAAAGATATTTCGTGGCATACGCTTCCGCTTAAAAAAGAAGGGAGGGGGAGGTTTACTTCTTCAAATCGCTTTGGAAAACAATCACTTGAGCGCGTGTAGCGTGACTGAAGCGTAAGTTACTGACATTCATGACATGTTTTAAATCCTCAAAAGATGGTTAAGTAATTCTGATACCTTTCCCAAGGTAACAAACAGTACAAGGCACATTCATCAACTTCATTTCCGTTTCGAATATTCTGTTATTCTAATGCTCAATTTTTAGATAATATTGTTATTGCAGCTTCGTTACATTACTTGTTTGAATGCGAAATTTTCGTTTCCGAATGCCTATTTTTCAGGAAAATTTCGAGTACAATAATTGCGAGATCTGGTTTTCGTGTATTACAATCCAAATAAAACAGTACACACACGCACGCGCACCATCAGCCATTATGAATCTACTGCCGGATGAAAGTCATCATAGTCTCTTCCACAACTCTCTGTTCTGATCCATTCTCTTCCGTATCCCTCTGGCATGCTTTCGAACTACATCCACCCATCTCTCACGTGTACTTCTGGAATTTTTCCTATCCCTTTTTATTCAATCTAATATTTCCGTTGTCCAACGGTGGTCAGTTCTTCTATCAATATGTCGAGCTCATTACAATTTGCAGGTCTGTACTTTGATCACATTGTCATCAACTCTTGCCATTTTTTGATCCACGAGTTTCTTTTCCTGTCTTTCCTAATTACACCAAGCGTATATCTCCTTACTTACTTATGGATCACAGACATGGACGTTAACTGAAAGAGTCATACAGAGGTTCCATAAGTAAGAAATGGAGGGATGCATTGATTAAATACTTTTCTCTTAAAACATAATGGTAAACTTCTTTTGAAAATCGCACTGTTTTTTCCAAATGCACTCCATCTAAGTTTTATACTCATATTAATTTCTTTTTCAATGCGGCCCTCACTTGATATTTTCTGTCCATGGTAGACACGTAGGCATCAGGTATACTTGCAAAATAGTCCTCATCAACCTCTAAATATTTAGTTTTTGCAAAAATACTGTACATAAATTTTGTAAGTTAATTTTTAATTCTACATTTTTACTTTTGTCAACAAGTTACTAGATCATACTCTGAAGCTGTGAGGGGACACTTACAAAAATGATTGCAGTATTGAACTATCTCCATTACTCCCTTGCCTTGCCACTTCAATATTTGAAAGACATTTTGCAATGTGGCATTGAAGAGCTTCGGAGATATATGTGTCACCTTGTCTCACTCCCTTTACAATTTAATATGTGCTGTTTCATTGGAGCAGTTGAACCTAGGCACTTGCATTCTCAGATGTTATTGCAATAACATTAATATGTGCATTTTCAATGCTGCAGGATTTCAAAGATATTGCAGCCAATAATTGCCGCCCCGGTGGCTCAGTGGTCTAGCCGTTAGCTTGTGACCATTCGTCCGAAAAGGATCCGGGTTAAAATCCCGGTCGGACATGGATGTTGTGTTTGTCTTACGGCACTGGCTCTCTCCCTTCCCTGGAACCAATGACCCTAAATTAGGGACGGGCGACTGCTTATAGTCCATTGAGTTTGTAACGTATACTCTAGATTCAGTTTCTTTTTGATTTTACTATCTCTTGTTATTTTATTTTCCTATGCAAATTATCTTCTCACTTAACGAGATGTTGTTTCTCCCGCTGAATGATATGTGGCAACGAGTGTAAGTCATGACGTGGTGGTATGCAGTATATATAGGCGCGCTCAACTATACCAAGGAGCTTCGTTTTATATGTGATAGGTTCTTCATAATTATTGTTATGCGATTCTACGATAGTACGAAAGTTCGGTCTAACAGTAGTTGTGTTATTTTGGAGTGTGTATTTGAGTAATACCAGGAGCTCTCCAATAAAAGGTTAAAAGTGAGTACGTTTTCTTAGTTCATTTTATTGTCAGACCTCTGTCTGGCCGTTAAGTCTATTTCATTGAGTGTTTGCGTTAAGTTCAGGGTATATTGTGTTTACCGCTCTAATAAGGAGCCTTCAAGGTACTAATGTACTAAAACCGAAGTTATATTACTGATATTCAAGATAATGAAGAACGCTCAATAAAAAATAATTCCATATTCTTGGAATTTATTGCACGTGCGTGTCTTACCTAAACAAACTCTAGCACTTTGAAGATTAAGCACACTTTAGCTACGTCAAGTAACCTTTCAATAACCCTAACGTGACTTAACGTAAGCTTTCCTGCTTTACACGTCAAGCCGGAGAATTTTATTCATTATAATTGGCGTCCAAACATTTCTTGAACACGAGGTATTGACACTTATTAACTATGTCTTCATTACCTGAGAAAACTTCACTATTTCAACCTGAATCAAGTTTCGGTGGAGGTGGGGTTATTTTCGACAATTTGCAGGAAGCCTGTGGGTCTAACTTTGGTGTCAATGATTTGCAAGTACCCAGGCATTCCTCACAATTTCGTCATTCACCAGCTTCATATCACTCTGAGTCGCGGGTCGTACCTGAGGTATTTCAATCCTCTCACAGAGGCGAAATGCTTGCACATTTCGTGCCGCATGAGGGAGCAATTACTTTCAATGGTTTGGAGGGGTCCTTGAAATTTCTCGAGGATTTGGAGGATCATTTCGACTTATACAATATTCCTCAAGATTGCAAAGTGCAAATAGCAGGCACTTGCTTGAAAGATGCCGCTAAGACCTGGTATCGGCAGTGGAGAGTATCGAACCCGGATTCTCGTTATGAGAATTTCCGAGCGGAATTTTTAGAAGTCTTTCCTTTCGGCCTCAGTCGAGCTGGCCTTGCACAACGACTTTTTTCTCGTAAGCAAGGACCCAACGATAGCCCTGTTGCGTTTGCTTTAGAAACAACACGCTTGTATAAATTATGGGATCCTCATGCCAGTCATGTCGACATGTTGGACACCCTATTGCAACAGCTCGATCCATTTCTACAGGATTTTATTGAGGTCCGACACCCTGCTACAATACATGAATGTCTTCGCCTCATACGAACGTATGAGGAGCGACACGGCAAACATGGACCAACTAAACATGCTCGGGAACCCCGGGAGGCTTATCACGAAAATCCTCAGCAGCATAATAGGCCTAATGACTTTCAACACGAGTGTACACAAGTGCAAGTCCAAGCATCATACGTACCACCGCATAGAAGAGTGGTACACCAACCGCTAGTTTCTAAACAATTTTCTGGGTACAGTACAAATGCACAGTATGCTCGACCCCGTTCCAATCCGCAGAATTCGGAACATTTTTATGCTAAGGGCAATAATAATTTTTCTGCCCGTGCTGAGGGAAGAAATAATAGAAATGGAAATTTCAACAGAAATGCGGAGTTCCCGCAGCAGTTTTCACGAAGTTTTTCTAAGCGTGAAAACTTTACCGATACCAGGCAGGGCCGAGGTTTCAGACGGCATGAAAATACAACCAGGAATCCTTTAAACTTCCAAAGGAAGTAGACCAAGGGTCGGCACTGCTTCCTGATACCAAGAATTTTGACCCTAAATTAGTATTATTGACTGTCCAAACTCCTCAGTTGCCTGATGTGTTATTGACAATTGAAGATATTATTGTCGAGACAAAGTTCGACACTGGTTCTGAAATATCAGTTCTAAATACGAAGTTTTGCACTGAAAGTTTTCCTGCAATATACGTCCAGCCTGCGACGCAGTATTTGCGAGGTGCAAATAACGAAATATTCAGTATACTCTAGGGCTGGGAAAGGCTCGTTTTACGTATTCTTTCCTGCTCATAGACAACCTACCTGTTAAATGTCTAATGGGCATAGATTTTATCAATACTTTTAAAGTTACCATGAATTTCGAACAGCATGTTATTTCCTTTCCGGAACCTGTCGAAGTGATTCCCAAAGATCCTATAGACATAACGAATTTGTTACTGAGTAAACAACTGAATGAGAGGCAACGTAACCAGCTTTCTCAACTTTTGAATGAAAGACCTGGTTTATTTTCCGACCAACCTGGTTTCACACAGGTGGTTTATCACGTCATTGACACTGATGGTTCGAAACCGATAGCGACGAAACCTTACCCTTGTGCTCCCCATAAAAAAATGAAATGCTACGCCAAATTTCAGAGATGATTAAACAGGGCATAATAAGGGAATCAACAAGCGCCTGGGCCACACCTGCTTTTCTTGTTCCAAAGAAACAACCCAACGAATTTCGTTTCGTGACAGATTTCCGCAAGCTAAACCAAGTCACGAAAGCGATAAATTATCCACTACCTGTCATGTCGCATATTTTGCATGACCTATCGTCAACTAAATGGATGTCAACCTTGGATTTGGTGAGTGGATATTGGCAGGTTGCGGTACATCCAGACTCCGTCGATAAAACAGGCTTTGTGACTCCTTTTGGGGCTTATGAATACCTGCGTATGCCCTTTGGACTAGCCTCTGCACCTGCTACTTTCCAAAAGCTTATGGATACGGTTCTCAGACCTGTTCTAGGTCCCCATGTGCATGTATATTTGGATGACATTATTATTACATCCGAGACTTTTGACGAGCACCTTTCTCTGCTCAAACAGGTGTTCCAACTCATATACAATGCTGGCTTGACGTTAAAACCTAGTAAATGCCAGATAGCGAGGGACTAGATTGTATATCTGGGTTGAAAATCACTCCCCACGACTTATTTACGGATGATGAAAAAATCAGGCCTATAATTGACTTTTCACGGCCAAAAACAGCCAAAGAACTATCACGCTTTCTGGGAATGACCGGATGGTATCAGCAGTTCGTCCCCGCTTATGCTACAATCTGTGAGCCATTGTATGCTTTGAAACGTAAATACAAGAAGTTTGTTTGGACACCTGAGTCTAACGCAGCGTTTGAAGCACTAAAATTTGCGTTGACTCAGGCTCCTGTATTAGCTTTCCCAGATCATACTAAGGAATTTGATATTTACACTGACGCATCCGGAGTTGGTCTTGGTTACGTTTTGTCACAAGATGGGCATCCAATAGCTTTTGCGTCCCGTACTTTAGCCAAAGCTGAACGCAATTATTCAGCTACGGAACGCGAATGTCTTGCTGTAGTGTATGCTCTTAAAAAATTTCAATGTTATCTCAACTAATTGACAGTTAATATAATTACGGATCATTCTGCCCTTCAGTATTTGAATTCTGCTAAGCACCTCTCTAAAAGACTTATGAAGTGGACTCTTAAGTTACAAGAGAGCAATATCAAAATTTCGTACCAGCCAGGTCATAAGAATCAATTACCGGATGCATTGTCTCGCGTCCCGATTAGTGGGGTTCCCACAAAAACTACTCCTGGATGTCATCCTTTACTTTTAATAGCTGATATAACATCCAGAGAGCAGATAATGGCAGAATTAGTAAATGATCCAGATTTTGGGGAAATCTATAATTTTTTGCTTGCGGGTTCACCACAACAAAGTGACCCTTCTCTGGCTGGGAGGTCACAGCATTTTGAAGTCATAGAGGGTCTTCTTTACTATACGAAATCTAGGACTACTAGGGCAGAGTTTCGCCCATGTAGTCCGCGAACTATTAGAATGGCCCTTTTAAACGAATTTCATGACAAACCTATTGCAGGCGATTTAGGTATTCGCAAGACCCGTTGTAAATTGCGGGATGTTGCCTATTGGCCTGGCATGTACCAAAGTGTGCTCGCATACGTTCAATCATGTCACTTGTGTCAGATTTATAATTACCGTAATGTAAGACCGGCCGGTCACTTGAAATCTAGTTCAAGTTCTCATGTGTTTGACATTATTTCAATAGATTTATTGGGACCTTATCCATTATCTGTTAAAAACAAAGCTCGTTACGTTTTGGTATTAACCGATAATTTCTCTAAATGGGTCGAGGTCTTTCCCATTAAAGCCGCTACGGCGGAAGTTATTTGTAATGTATTAATTAATGAAGTATTCTCTAGATATGGTGCACCTAATAAAGTAGTTTCGGATCATGGTCCCCAATTTATTTCTGACATTTTTGAAAGAATGTGTGCGAGACTACACATAGAGCATAAATTCATTTCCCCATATCATCCCCAGAGTAATTCCGCGGAACGAGTAAACCGCACGCTAGTTAAAATGATCGCTACATTTGTCATGGATCATCACGAGCGGTGGGATGAACATCTTGAGATTTTTTCTTTCGCCCTCCGCTCGTCTGTTCACGAATCTACTAAGTTTACTCCCGCAGAACTTTTTTGAGTCGAAAAATTAAGACCCCTTTTGAAAATTTAACGGGGATTATCGACGAACTGAACCAGCGACCAACTCCGCAATCAGTACGAATCATGGCAGAGAAAGCTCGTGTTGCAATGATAGGAGCACAAGCGGCTCAAGCAAGATACTATAATACTAGGCGTAGGGAACCAGATCTTGTCGTTGGAGATCTAACTCTCTTGGAGACACACTTCCAGTCTTCTGTTTCTCATACTTTAGTAAAGAAATTTGCACCCAGCTACGAAGGTCCATATCGGGTGGCAAATGTGTATGAAAATAACATTTTCCTTGAAAAACCTGACAATCAATTTCAATACGTACACGTTGCTCGGTGTCGCAAGTATCATGAACGAAATATATATTTTATAATCAAACTTACTCAACCTTCTGTTCCACAGACTCAAGAGTCTATATCACACGATCAACCTTCAGAAATTTTGGACGAACCGACAAACCTTTTTGAAGAATCTCCAGTGATTTTTTCTTCACCCTCCTCCTCCACAAGACTGGCTTCCAAGAACGCAACCTGATTCTATCATAAGACGAAGGCTCGAATCAAGTTCTTCACATTCTAGTATCATTCCCTTCCCTCCAACCATTGCCAAGACTATTGCTGCACCATTCCCTAATAACTCTGCAGCAACACAAGCTCCTACTTCCTTGAATACCTCGTCGGAGAGTATTCCAATAGGCAGAAATAAACATCGCCATGCACGACCACTAACTTACAGCAGCGACTCAGAGTCATCACATATTCCGGATTTACCAGATATAGAAAATCGTTTGACGATTCCTAAACGTCAGACACATATTACAAACCGTCCAGCAACACCAAAAGCTGGTCGAAAACGCAACTTGTCTCCCCAATCTGCTTCGCCGCAACAGCGACGAAGGCAGAGATCCTTGTATCCGCCCGGGTTTCGCCCCTGGAACTTACGCTCAGGGCAAACAGGGCCGATGCCTACTTCTACTGTCATACCAAAAGGTAGAAAGAGAAAACAAGCGATGTGGCCGGAGCTACGTCCCTTCAAAAGAATGCTGGAAGGACAACACGGGCCCCAGCACAAAGGGTCAACATATCGAAAGCCTGGAGGAGCCCGCTCCTGTCAGACGCAGGGAATTCCTGACCGACAGACTTCAGCCGTTCCTGACCGTTCCTGTCAGACGCAGGGAATTCCTGACCGACAGACTTCAGCCGTTCCTGACCGTTCCTGTCAGACGCAGGGAATTCCTGACCGACGGACTGTCAGCCGTTCCTGACCGTTCCTGTCAGACGCAGGGAATTCCTGACCGACAGACTTCAGCCGTTCCTGACCGTTCCTGTCAGACGCAGGGAATTCCTGACCGTTCCTGTCAGACGCAGGGAATTCCTGACCGTTCCTGTCAGACGCAGGGAATTCCTGACCGACAGACTTCAGCCGTTCCTGACCGTTCCTGTCAGACGCAGGGAATTCCTGACCGACAGACTTCAGAATTTCTTGACCGACAGAGTACAGATGTTCCAGATCCATTCAAGTCGCAGAAAAGATCGGCGCCACCAGAATTTACCAGTCCGATTAGGCCAGGAAAAAGATATCGTACTAGGGTTTTTTATGCGCCCTCGAGATAAGTAAGTTCTCGTGGACAGGTTATTTTCTCATTATGTTGTTTTTTCTGCACGACCAGTTGGCGTGACAGAATTTTTTTTTTCGTGTGGGCCTACGCATTCTTTTTGTGTATATATGTAGTTTTTTTTTATATATATATATTCTATGTCCGTCTACTAATCCGAATTTTTTATACATATGTGTGTGTTAGGGGTAAAATAGTGAAAATTGTTACTGTTAGGCAGCTACAGGCAATCTTCGCTGCTGATACAGTTTGTTTGTAATCAACGATAAATATATAGAGAGTTGAAAATATGAGGAAGTAAAATGAAATCAAAAAAGTGATTCCGGCTAGGCAGAATAAAAATAAGGTATGCCGATGCAGGTTTGTTCTGTACACGTATAAAAAGTGTTTCCTGCTTCACAGACAACAATAGCTGCGGACACAAGTTTACTGAATTTGTTATGCCAAGCTTGAAGTTGTAAATACTGCTGCTACAAAAAAAAAAAAAAAGTGGGACGATAAACGTCAGTCAGCGAAATGTAAGACTACACTCAAAATTTGATAGGTTTTTCAAAAAAAAACAAATAAATAAAGGGGAGATGATGTAACGTATACTCTAGATTCAGTTTCTTTTTGATTTTACTATCTCTTGTTATTTTATTTTCCTATGCAAATTATCTTCTCACTTAACGAGATGTTGTTTCTTCCGTTGAATGATATGTGGCAACGAGTGTAAGTCATGACGTGGTGGTATGCAGTATATATAGGCGCGCTCAACTATACCAAGGAGCTTCGCTTTATATGTGATAGGTTCTTCCTAATTATTGTTATGCGATAGTACGAAAGTTCGGTCTAACAGTAGCTGTGTTATTTTGGAGTGTGTATTTGAGTAATACCAGGAGCTCCCCAATAAAAGGTTAAAAGTGAGTACGTTTTCTTAGTTCATTTTATTGTCAGACCTCTGTCTGGCCGTTAAGTCTATTTCATTGAGTGTTTGCGTTAAGTTCAGGGTATATTGTGTTTACCGCTCTAATAAGGAGCCTTCAAGGTACTAATGTACTAAAACCGAAGTTATATTACTGATATTCAAGATAATGAGGAAATCTGAGTAAAAATAAAACTTGGAATTTATTGCACGTGCGTGTCTTACGTAAACAAACTCTAGCACTTTGAAGATTAAGCACACTTTAGCTACGTCAAGTAGCCTTTCAATAACCCTAACGTGACTTAACGTAAGCTTTCCTGCTTTACACGTCAAGCCGGAGAATTTTATTCATTATAAGTTGCTCACGGCGGTCGTTAATCCTTCAATAAAAAAAAAAGCCTTTTCATAATTAAAATAAATAAGAAGTAAACGAAACCTTTTATCCAGCTTGTTCTCTTGGTTGTGCCGGGTCCACTGTTTTCTTCAAATGGTGTGACAGTACCTCAGTAAAAAATTTTCAAACAACTGATGAGAAGCTGATGGGTCTGTAGCCCCTTAGATCTTGAAGGTCTCCCAATAATCGGGATTCTCTCCTTCACTAGGGCATCTAGTGAAACCTTGAACGAGCTTAGTTTCTATTTTGTTCCTGGTTTCCTCAGTAATGTCATCGGAATGTCTTGCCTATGAAATTAACAATATGTCCCACAATATGTCCCACATAGGCAACTTCTGCCTGAAGGACTGAAGGAATTTTAGTGCTTGTATGTTTCTTTATGTTACGGGGAACGTGCTGTGGGATCTCGATGCTGCTCAAAGGGCATGCATTCCTGTAGTAGACCCCTTATCGTTATTATCATCAACAACAACCATTCCTAATTTACTGCTAGATGGAAGTCTCCCCAAATTTCTTGCACAACTCTCAGTCTTGATCAATTCTCTTCCGTGTCCCGCCGACCGCTTTCGAATGTCATCCATCCATCTCCCCCATAGTCTTCTTCTGGGTCTAGAGTCTAGACCTGTACCTTTATCCAATCCAGAATTCCAGGTATCCAACGGTGTTCAGTTTTTCCAGCAATGTGTGCAACCCATTGCCACTTTCGGGTCTTTAATTTGATCACAAAGTCAATTGCTCTTGTCATTTTCTTGGCTATACGTAATATAATTGTTTATTACTGATTATTGATTTGAACTTTTGACTTAGGTTTAACTTTATTAAACTTCAGTCTTCATTTCACTTGAAACTCAAGAGTTTCTAGTTGAACCGGGATTACTTTTCAGTCGTTTATCGCAGTTGAAAATCTTAACTAAACGTATATACACTGGCGTGCAAAAATTAAGGACGAGACGGTTTCTCGAATGTAACGTCGTGCAGAAGTGCTCCACATCGACTCAAATAACACTATAAGATCCCCAAGATGTAAGAATATGGGACAAGTGAGGAAAACCGTCCAAACAAGGAATCCAAAGGATACAAAGGCACTTTATTGAAAAGGTAGGTAGCTTCGAGCATAACTAGACAGAAGACAGAAACATCCACGTGACAGGTGGCCGCAAAGAAAAATCCAGTCTTTAGTAGGGGATATGACCCCGTCCCCTGTCTGCGTTGTAGGATGTACAACGTCTGTCCATGCTAAGGACGAGGTTGTCAAGGAGCTGTTGAGGCCTCGCGGCCCATTCCTCTTGTAGCGCCAATCGCAGCTGCGGAATCGTTGCTGGCGGCTGGTGACGTGCTGCCAAGCGTCTCCCGAGAAGACCCACACGTGTTCGATCGGATTTAGGTCCGGGGACCTTGCGGGCCAATCCATGCGTGGAATATCTTCACTCTCCAACAGCTTTGCGACAGCCACTGTACGATGAGGTGTAGCGTTGTCGTCCATGAAGAGGAACTCAGGACCCACAGCACCTCTAAACAGACGCACGTGAGGCAGGAGAACCTCGGTACAATAGCGGACACCAGTGACTGAACCTCCTTGGAAGATGTGGAGGTCAGTACCGCTACCAAGCATGATACCGCCCCAAACGAGAACTCCGCCACCTCCAAACCGGTCCCTTTCGATGATGTTGGATGTGTGATTGCGCGTTCCCTGCTCTCTCCAGATGTGTATACGTCCCGAATCGCTCGTCAGACTAAATCGGCTCTCATCCGTAAAGAGAACTCGACCCCATTGCTAATATGTCCAGTTCTTGTGTTCCTGACACCACAGAAACCGCCGTCTCCGATGAGCAGGCGTTAATGGCACACACCGTACTGGTCGTCGTGCAAATAGACCATCTTTGTGCAGCCTCTTGGCCACGGCAAAACGCGATAACGGACGTCCAGTTGTCTGTTGTATGTGCCTTGCGATTTCTCCCGCTGTCTGCTGTCTGTCTCTTGTCGCCTGTAGGACAATATACCGGTCGTCCACCGCCGTGGTTGCTCGTGGACGACCACTGCTAAACTCTCAGACAGCTGTTCCTGTCGCTTGAAATGCTCTCCAAGCTCGTGAAACAATGCTGTGAGCGATCCCAAACTCCTCGGCCACACTAGTCAGACTTCGACCTTCTTCCAACTTCCCAATGACGCGCCCTCGGGTAAAGTCACCCAGATGTCGTCTACTGGATTGCCTGTTGGCCATATCACACGGTGGCAGCAACTCGACGTCGTTCAAATCGATGTACACCGTGCAATAGCTTTCACCGAATTGCTCAGCGTACACCGCCCGTGTGCTTTATATCCTTCCGACACTCCCCCTCCCTCCTACGTCATGCTGCATATATGCGCATGCTCTACCGTACCAGACCCTAGTCTATATCCTGAGTGGACTTTCTGTCCGTTCTGCCTGCTCGTCCCGCTGTTATGATAATTTCTCCTCTTCGTCCTTAATTTTTGCGCACCAGTGTAGTTCACTTCAAAGACATAGCCAGTATTCCGTGATAAAGTCTACTTACAGATTTCATACCAGTTCTTTATTCGGAAATCAAGCACGTTCAATGTCTAACATTAACAAGTAGTCGTAACACAATAAGGAACGCCGAATAGAACTATTAACACGATCTTGCGAAAATAAGCATCACTCGTAAAACTGAATATCGCTCTGCTCTTTACATGAATGCAGCTCTCTCAAATCACATTGAATACTGCATATAAATCATTGGTTAATCACTCTGTCAACACGAATACTGTTTAATTAACATTGCACACGAGTTGCTCATCTAAGATTGCACAACGAGCTCTTATTTCAAAGCTTTTAACCACGTAGCTTGCCGTTTAATCTGTTATCAGATTGCAAAAAAAAAAAAAAGAAAAAAAACTCATCAGAAGGAACTTTGCGGCGTTAAGTCAGATATTCTCTTTAACGAGAAGAAACCAAATTTACATAAGACGACAGAAACTCAAAAGGAAGGTTAAATTAGAGGTATACGTCACACGATACAGAAATTCCTTTTTCTCTTTTTGCTAGTTACACCAAGCATGCGTCTCTCCATAATTCTTCCAGTTGTATTCAGCCTCTGTATGTCTTTTTTAGTTAAGGTCAATGTCTCTGATCCATAAGAAAGTAAATGGAGGGATAAATTGATGAAGCACTTTCATTTTAAGAGATAATGGTAAATTGCCCTTGAAAATTAGGCTTTCTTTCAAACGCTCTCCAGCCAAGTTTTATACTCCTATTATTTTCTTCTTACATGTAGCCCTGTTTTTATATTTAAGAAATAAATGTAGGCATCGGTTACTTCCAGATTTGTCCCATCGACCTATAAATTTTCAGTTCTAAAAGCTAGGCGCATCAAAGTTTTTTTCAGAAAGTTCATTTTTAATCCCATTTTCTTACTCTTGTCAGCAAGTTCCTGGGTCGTACGCAACATCACTGAAAGAGTATTTGTAAAAATGACTATGTCGTCAACAAAAGGAAGGAGAGTTAAATAATCGCCATTAATTTTTATTCCCTTATCTTTTCAGCTCAATGGTTGAAAGACATTCTGCAATGTAATACTGAAGAGCTTGGGAGATATGCTGTCATCTTATGTGTGACTCATTTCTTTTCCAATTTTTATTGGTGTTATATTTTCGAATAGTAGAGATCTTGCCCTTGCATTTTCATAGATACTTCTAATAATGTTAATGTATGCATCTTAAATACAGTAGGATTTCTATGGTATTATAACTGCTGATGGTTTCAAGCAATCAAAGGCCTTTTTGTAATCTTTGAAAGCCATGCTAAGTGGTAACGAATTCTCTCGTTCCTTCAGTTAGTCTTCGTAGTAGAATGAATTCCCTCGTTCTTTCAGTACATGGATATGATCTACAGCGCTGTAGTCACTCCTGAATCGAATTTGATCTGTTATTATGTGCATCATTTTCTTGAAGTAATGTGACAGTACCTTAGTTAAGATTTTCTAAACAATGGTAGGAAGCTGATGCGTCTGTAGTCCTTGAGATCCTCGAAGTCCCATTTTTACGCAGCAGGATCACTGTAGCATTGTTCCAGCCGTCCGAAATCTTCCCTTCGTTAGGGCACCTAGTAAAAATTTGGGAGATAGTGTAGTTTCTATTTTTTTCACTGGCTTCTTGTACAATCTCCACAATGATTCCATCGTCCCTTAGAGCTCTTCCTGGTTTAGTGTTCTTAATTGCACGGACAGCTTCTGCTGGAATTACTGGATGAACTTTAATGCCTGTGTTTTTCTTAATGCTCGTACTAGATGTATAATCATTTTCATGTAATTTTGTGTAGAACTCTTCAATCAAAAGTTTGCCTAAACTTCTAGTTTTAGTACCACCGCCTTTTCTAGTTCTACAATCTGTTTTCTTCCATTACTGCGATTACTTTTTCCCCTTCAAGCTTCTGTTGCTCTTAACTGCTTTTATCACTAGTTCACGACTGAATTCCCTTATGCCTTCAGTGATCCTTTTTTATTTTTGTACTGTCTTGCACAGCTTTATATATTCCACTTTGGGAGTTAGATTTCCGTTATTTATCTTCATCTCCTTAGGATCAGCATTTTTGTTTTTTCGGATACTTTTTTCCATACGCAATTTGTTCTTAGTACCACTTATTTTTGTTGCTATTTCCATAACAGCATTGGTTATGTTTCTGTTAACTTCAGAGATGTCTACTCTTTCTGTTGTTAGCAGATAATTGATTCCTCAATTTCAGTCTGAAAGTACAGTGGTGATTTTTAGATTTGTCATGTGAATGCATTTTGTTTGTATTATGATATTGCCACTTTCAAGTTTTGTGTTGAGGTGCATCATACATCTCACCATTATCTCGTCACTTCCTGTGTTAAACCTGTTAAGCACACTGCAGTCTTCTGTGACAAATTTCTTGTTAGACATAATTAAATCCATTTCCCTTCTCACCCGATTAAGATGTCTCCATGTCAATTCCCTATGTGGCACTTTCTTGAAAAAGTTCATGTAGAAAATCCTTTCATATATATACACTCAGAGGACAGAAATCATCGGATACCTGGTTCCTGGGAAACGGGACGCTATCACCCCTTTCCCGAGTCGAAGAACCCAATGCTTAGCAGGTATACAAGGAGAAGAGTATCACTGCATTCACATAGACTGTAATTCGATGACAGTATGGATAAATGTCGTGAATTAACGAAGTTTGAAAGATGAATAATAGTAGATGCTCGAGGCATGGGCCGCTCTATCGCGGAGGTGGTACAGGAATTTCAGTATTTACGTTCGACAGTATCAAGAGTGTATCAGAAATACGTCATTTCCGGAATAACATTGCATCGTGGACAGCGCTGTGAGACGAGAAAGGTGATGGATGAATGTGGCCGTCGATGTCTGTCTCGCATTTTTGCAACTAACCGAAGAGCCACCATGGCACAAATCACAGCCGACTTCGACGACGGAAGTACAAGAAACGTCGCCACCAAGCCCATCGGCCGATCATTAGCCGCAAGAAGTTAAGGGAGCGACCCGAGCCCCATTGCTAACGCCACGTCGTCTGGCTGTACACCTCAAATGCGAAAGAGAACATCGGGACTGGACCTTGGGTGATTGGAGACTTCCAGTTAACTCGCACAGACGACAGGGTGCGGGTGTGGAGGGAACCACGCAAAGCGATGGACACGGCACGTCAACAAGAAAATGTTCAGGCTGGTGGATGCTCGATTATAGTTTGGAGTGTGATCAAGTGGAACGCCTTGGAACCTATGATACATCTAGGTGCATCTCTGAACGGTCCACGGTACGTTCAGACATGCATCCCTGCAGACTATGCGCATCCGTTGATGGTCATCATGCATGCATGCACAGGTCAATGGGCTTTTCTAACAGGACAATACTGCATCCCACAAAGCCGTAATGACTAGAACATGGTTAAAAATGCATTCAGCAGAAGTTCGCACTTTGGAATGGCCTCCCCGTTTACCGGACATGAACCCTGTGGAAAATCTTTGAGATGCTGTGGAAAGGCTCGTTCGAACTTTGGATCCTCTACCCAGGAAGGCGACGGAATTATGGACAGACGTGCAACAAATATGGATGGAAATACCTGTGGAGCGCTTTCGTGCCCTAGTGGACTTAATGTCTCGCCATGTGACTACCCTTATCCGAACGAAAGGTGGGACTACCCATTAGTAGATGAGTATCCAATGATTTCTGTCCACTCAGTGTATATGTAGACTAGCATGTAAGTTTTTCATGTAGACTAGCATGTAAGTCACACCACTTTACACCTGAAAAGTGTGGCCCTTTTGTAAATAACCAGGTATGCGATAATTAACCGTCTACTATTTCCTCTTCGAAGTAAATTCCATTTTACGTTAGGGACAAATAAATAACTGAAATGAATTGCAAATACGCTTCGATTCAATTACTCTATTCCTTCGAAGAAATTCGAATCCGAAAAGAAATTCTTGAAGAAAATATATTTAACAATGGAAATCATTATTATCGTTATAATTTTGTGCTGCGGAAATTGAATCTTCTTGTAAGTTATTGCTATCATGCAAAAGTTAGAAATGCTTCATTACATGAATTAGCTCCAGCAAATGGGAACTATCGACCTTCTAAACTTACGGTTTGAACTGTGATGTTAGACCAGAAGAATATCAGCAGGTTTTTTCGTTTTTCGCGTTCTGTCTTTTGAAAGAGATCTTGACAGGTTTTGACGGAGAGTCCTATTAGATGCCAACTAGAATTCCTGTCCTGTTTCACTGCCTGACATCGCTCATGATGACTACGCACTATGTTACTAACAGATGCCTCAGATCAGATCATATGTAGAGGATTTTAGGAAGGGAGTGTCTGACTCCAGGTCTTAAACAACCCTTAGAAATAGGAAGCTAGGAGATTTGAGCTAGAGTGCCCGATAGGAAAGTGACATGAAAGCGAAGTAGAAAGGGGGAGGAAGACGCCCTTATTTATTACCGAGGGGCCAGTACCCGGGGTCCGACAGTTTAACGTGCCCATCCGACGCACGGCGGATATTTAGTGGATCGAGCGTTCGTTCCTGCCTGGGATCCTTTCAGTGACAGTCACGAACGTTGCCCATTAGGCCACCCGCGGTCCTTAACAGATGCCTCTCGTATACCATTGAGATTTTTTCTACGTTTTTTAATTTAAAACTTAGATTGACTTGCCTCTGTCTCCTTTTATTTTGAAAGGTTCAATAATTCAATGTGTTTTAACAAAAATTATCAACTCTTTCTGTGCTTAAAGAACATGCTTTTCTAATAACTAGCTAATAACTCTAATAACTCATTTGAAAGGCATTGTAGTTACTTCAGAAGAAGGACCTCTAACATATGTAACTTATTGTTTTATGTAAAGAGAAATGCTGAGTCAAAATGAGAGCATTTTATATGAAGATATTTTTCGTATGCTTCTGGCTTAGAATCAGTGCCAATGCAATGTATCGCAGCAAAAGTGCGATACCGTGTAGTATGTTTGCCATGTACAAAATTTAACGCAGTTCACCTTTTGTAAACATTTCTCAATTTTGACCGGGGGGGGATGGGAGCTTTGCTCGCCATCCTTGGAAAACACGTTTTTTTGTTGCCGCATTTTCTCTTTACTATAATTACATTCCCCCCTCTCCCCAAATTTTAGTTTAACACACAAAGGGTGAGTCGAAAGTTTTACAATATTTCTATAAACGCATGTGCTGCGGCGGGTGTCACGTGTTTAAACTAGTTTAAGTGGCGCGCTGCAGTCAGTCGAAAGGGATATAAAGTGGTAGTCGTTGCTGTGAACAGCATTGCATGTTGTCGTTCTGTCTGTGGTTGGGACGCCTAAAAGATGAACAGCAACAACCGGCTAATTAGGGAACTTTTGTTTTACGAATTTCAACTCGGCCATACCACAACGCTGCTCAAGCAACACGAAACATTTGTCATGCGAAAGGGGAAGGTTCCGTGGACCACAGCACCGCAACCAGATGGTTCAAGAAATTTCGCTCAGGTGACAGAAACCTCGACGATCAGCCAAGGTCAGGTTGGCCGCGAACCGTGGATTCTGAGGCAGTGCACCAGGCCGTAGAGGCAAATCCCACAACAAGCACTCGGAGATTATCAGGCGAGCTGGGCATATCACAAACCACCGTGGTTCGTCATATTCAGGACCTCGGCAAAGTCTACAGGACCTGCCGCATTGTCCCTCACGAATTAACGCCAGCTGAAGCAAACCGCCCCGTGGAAGCGTGCACGAAACTCCTCGCAAACCCGCGCGGTGTATATTTCATCAAGAGAATTGTTACGTGCGATGAAAAGTGGGTCTATTTCCGTAATTCTAACATACAAAGGCAGTGGTTGAGCCTCTTACAGCTTACAGAACCTGTTTCCAAACGTCGGCGCTTCGAGCATAAGGTGATGCTCTGCGGCTGGTGGAATTTTTAGGGGATAATTCATTACGAATTTGTTCTAGACAGTCGGACACTCAACGCCAACTTCTACTCTAAACAGCCAGAGCGGATGTATGCCGTTTTGGAGGAGAAGTACCCAGCACTGCTGAACAGAAAGCGCGCTCACTTACAGAAGGACAACCCTCGGCCTCAAACGGCGCGAACGACTGTGGCCAAACTCCAGGAATTTGAGGGCATTGAATTGATTCCACACCCAGCATATAGCCCGGACGTTGCCCCGTCAGATTATTACTTGTTCCGGTCCATGGCCCACTTCCTTCGTGGGCGGCACTTCAACAACCAGGAGAAGCTGACAGCTGGAGTGAAGGAGTTCTTCGTCTCGAAGGACAAGAACTGGTACAGCCGTGGAATCGAAAAACTGGCAGACAGGTGGCTAAAGACGGTGCAACACGATGGCCTCTACTTTGAATGCTAGTCCGCTTTCGTCGTAAAGGTACGTAGGAAGACATAAAATGATCCAAATATTGAAAAAAGCTTTCGACTCACCCTCTGTACCAATGCATAAAAAAATTGTAATCGCAAAAAAAAAAAAAAATGCACTTTGAGATTTTAACAGAAACACTCATTTTGAGTCCCCGCGAACATGATTTGACTATTTTTCACGGTGATGTGTTATAACGAAGTAAATTTCTCCGTCATACGCAGACGTATGTCCTCGCTGCTATCTGCCTTTATCTCATGTGCGTCCTGCGAGGCAGGCACGTCACAGTGTGTGTGTGTGTGTGTGTGTGTGTGTGTGTGTGTGTAGTTCGGTGCCTCCATAACTCAAAAATTATTCCAACCCTTAAGCCGAAATTTAATATTTATGAGTTTTGTGATATCCTGTTGGGGATGAAATGGCGGAAGTTACATGTCAACTTGTTAAGGAAGAAAAGGTGGAACTTTTGTAAGGATGGTTAATGAGCACATTGTTAGCCTTTAACATGATATTTACGGTTCGTTTATAGCTCTGCCTTAATTGACATTTATGCTACAACAGTGTGGGATCTGCTGTTGCGTATCATCAGATTCCAATTTACTGAAAGTTTCCATGAAGATCCCGAACATGGATGAAATTGATTAATGTATCTCATAAAACCAGCTTTTCCAATGCCATTTCATTTGATGGAAACAGTCTTAAGATTGCATCTTAAAATGGACTGAATAAGGAAATAAATATTTTAAGGGAAAGATGAGAGGTCATGTTAAATTTTGAAATAAAGAGCAAAGTATTTATTACATTCTAAACAAATCGGCAGAAATAACTCTCCAACCTCTGAACTCAGTTACATTGAGTAATATTGTTCTCAAAATTATTTTACTCAGCCTGCATTAAGTTAGAAAATTAATGTTTGTTGAAGTCATACTTTGATTTTGAGCGAAATCTTGCTTCCAAGACTCAAAATATCACTCTTTGGACTTCCTTTTCTCCCCTCCCCCTTTTTTTGTGAGAAGAGGGGAAAAAATGAAAAATTGCTAATTTCAGGACCTTCTTCCACAGTAGGGTGGACCGACAAAAACGTTTTTTAATTCGCATATCGCCTAATGCGGAAAAGTTGCCATTTGGGTCAACAAGAATAAGAAAAGAAGCGTTTTTGAAATCGACCAATATTTTACTTCTCCCCACGCCACACTAAGTTCGCCTTTTTCCGACCGCATTGGGTTGTAAGCAAAAAACGGATGGAATTTTTTTGTAATTGAAATTGAGTAACCCTAGGGCGGAAAAGTGTCCTTCAGTGTCCCCAATAACAGTGAAAAAAAAGTTTTGAAGTTGATCAATATATGCTATGTCTCCGCACTGCACGCGAAGTTCACCATTTTCTTCCCACATGTGGCCCGTATGCCTAGGCTAGGTAAAGGCATCCTGGCATGTAGAGCATCGGAAAAAACCGTGGGGAATTGCACTGTTCTGAGTGCAACATGCGTGTGCATATGTAGTACACTCAGCTGGCTTTGCAATGTGTAGCGTGTAGCTCTTCGCTTGCTTCCAATGCCACATATGGAAACAACCCAGAACTCACCACGAGGAGGTGGCTACATTTCGAGTTCCGCCCACCCTCCCTCCAGCTCAGAATTTTATTTCAACGTGGTATATTTTTTTCGGTTATCCGCTTTACTTGAAAATTGTGGCATTAATTGTCATGATGCAATTGTTGCTCTTATGAATGAATCTCTATTGGGCATCATTACAGTCGATAGTATCGAGACGGTCATTGATAGAAACAAAATTATCTGTGAAAAAATTAAGTTATCTAAGGATGCAAAGGAAAAAGCCCAGACAGACAGAAAAGTCGTTCACGGACTCTATTTTGATGGAAGGAATGACTCAACTCTGTTCCTAGATAACAAAGATGATAAATATCGTTCCGAGGAGAAAGAAGAGCACATTACTCTCTTGGAGGAGCCTGAATCTAAGTACCGCGGCCATGTGATCCCCACTTCTGGTCATAGCAGAAGCATCGTAAACAGCATCACTAATTTTTTAGAAGTTAATGGCATTGACTCAAGTTTTCTCATTGCTTTAAGGTGCGATGGAACTGTTATAAATACTGGCAGGAAAAACGGTTCTATACGTCAACTGGAACTTCAGTTGCAACGTTTTTTGCATTGGCTAGTGCGTTTGTTCCATTTCAATGAACTTCCATTTCGCCATTTACTTGATGAACTCGATGGTAAATCAACATGTCCTACAACTCGTTCTGGAGAGATTGGGGAGCTCTTGACGGCTGTGAAAACCTCCCAGTAGTTGACTTTGCAGCTATTCATGTAGAATGGACAAAACACATGAAAGAATTGTAGGATACACATGAACTGAGTACCCACCAGCAGTATTTACTGGAAATCTGTTGCGCCGTGTCACAGGGAGACTGTGATATCAGTTTTTCTAGAAAAAATCCAGGATCACTGTCACATTCGCGATGGCTGACGACAGCTAACTCAGCCATGCGCCTCTATGTCGCCACTCAAAACTCATCGCAAACTTTGATCTGTGTTGCCAACTACATAATGAAGGTATATGCCCCGGCCTGGTTTTCCGTAAAGAAGAAGCCTTCGTGCAGAAAAGGGGCCACACAATTTTAGAAACTGATCAACTTATCGCGCTTCATGGATTTGAAGTGCAAAGTAATCATTGATGCAGTGATCAAGAGAAACGCGTTCTTCAGTCACCCAGAGAATATATTGTTAAGTATGATTGCGGACGAACGCACCCACGTTAGAGCTCTTGGATGGAGAAAAATAAAGAAAGCTAGACAACAACAAATGAATGATGTCATTAGAGAATTCGAAATGCCGCAATTAAATTTGGATGCTAATGAATATTATGAGATGATCGATTGGACTAAAATGCGTCTTACCGAACCACCCCTGACAAAACACATCTCAGATGAAGATCTGGACCAACTAATCGCAACTTTTGCCGCAGCTGGCGAAGAAATAACCAAGTTTCTTTGCCACACGCAAGCTGTGGAACGTTGCGCGAAACTGGTGACTGAAGCAGCTGCCTCAATGTGTGGATTTGAAGCTAGATATTCGTTCATAAGAGCAACAATTGCATCCGGCAATTAATGCCACATTTTTCGAGTAAAGAGGATTACCGAACAATAAATAAAATTCTAAGCTGGAGGGAGGGTGGGCGGAACTCGAAATGTAGCCACCTCCTCGTGGTGAGTTCTGGGTTTTTTCCGTATGGGACATTGGAAACAAGCGAAGAGCTACACGCTACACATTGCAAAGCAAACTGAGTGTACTACATATGCACACGCATGGTGCACTCAAAACAGTGCAATTTCCCACGGTTTTTTCCGATGCCCTACATGCCAGGATGCCTTTACCTAGCCTAGGCCTACGGTCCAAATGTGGGAAGAAAATGGTGAACTTCGCGTGCAGTGCGGAGATATAGCATATTGATCAACTTTAAAACCTTTTTTTCATTGTTATTGGGAACAACACTAAAGGACACTTTTCCGCACTAGGTTTACTCAATTTCAATTACAAAAAATCCCATCCCTTTTGCTTACGGCCCAATGCAGTCGGAAAAACGCGAACTTAGTGTGCCGTGCGGAGACGTAAGATATTTGTCGATTTAAAAAAACAATTCTTTATTATTGTTGACCCAAATGCCACCTTTTTCGCACTAGGCAATGTGCAAATTAAAAAAAGTTTATTTTGACACACCCTATTACATAGCGGGTCTCAGCACTCTGGGCTTCGTGGGATTGCCTGTAAATCCACCCTTCCATCGACGCGAACATACGGTTCAGGTCTGTAGACAGACATCTTGATGAAGTTCTTCAGAAGTGGAATATTCTGAAGAACTACGGCAGGAAGGATGGTGTATTCTGGATCTTCAAGCATTTGTAAAACTCGAGTGGAAGGCGATTTTTGTAGTAGCTGCTTCGCAAACTAAAGTTTGTGATCCTAATTTCGGCTACCAAGTGTCCTGTTCACGGTTTGCAGCGGCGGCCATACACTGATTCATAAACTGGTTTCTAAATATTACAACATCCAACGTTGTCGAGAGGAAGATGTTAAGATTTATACCGTGTGCCATTTTCTGCCCACACTTTTTGCGGAACCACGGAAAATATTAAGTGAATATTAAAGCAGTTTTTCATACAAAAGTGCTGACGCACGTACACACACGCACTCACATAAAGTCCAGGACAAGACGTTAGTCAGCAGTTATGCAAGACACATGGCATGTCGTACCTGTTGCAAGGCATTGTAGCAAGTCTTATAATAACTAAGAACTCATGAAAACTAACACAATGTTCGTCATAGCAATTGAGGATATATAACATCCTTGATGTCTCGTTTAGAAGCGAAGATATGGTTGCAGATAATAATGCACATTTATGCCCCCAGCAGAGAAAATGATTATCATTAGAAGTAGAAAATGTACCTAAATGTTTGCCATAGTGATGAGTATTAGATGAAAAGTAATTTTTTATAGGCATTTCAGGAGCAAAGCTACGACTTCATATAAAAATATGCATTTTTCTTTTTGTTTGTGCTTTAACGCAACTAGAAATTTCTTAACACAACGTACTACACCGCAATATTGTGCGAAATGTTGGGAATTTTGCAGGTTGGCCCGTTTTTCTGAGATTGTTCCTACAAAAAGTGAAGTATGAATTCCTATTGTAATCACATTAACTCGAATTTAACATTTTGTGGGTCATCAGCGGAAAAACAATTTAACGTTTTAGGCCCGCCATTAAAACATTAGCAAAGCACTTCACCATATTTCTGTCGTGCGCTTTTCTTTCCGGAGATAAAATTGCTTGAGACATAAGCTTTCCTGTGTCAACTGTATTCTGTTGAACATTGCGTAAGAAAAAACTTCCCAGGAAGTTTTTGTCAGAAAATCGTGTTCATCTGATCATCCTGTCAGGTGAGAGAACAAATTGCACTGACGTGATGAAATCTTTCACTCTCTTCTTTTCTGTTCAGGAAATATTGAAATTTCAACATCACGGATTTCCTTATTCAGAAAGATCTTGTATTACAGCGCAATTCGTAGCAGCGTCACGAAATGTTCGTTGAGATTAAAGCTTCATAATTCATGATCAAAATCTTATTGGGTGACTATTGTAACTGTCAGTAGTAAGTAACTTAATCTCTAATTTCCGAAATATTGGATAACTTTCAGCGCACGAAATTGCCTAAGTGATTTTTTCCGCATTCATTTTAATATCGCCTTTCATTAATGATTTTTCAGGTCAAAATTTACGTGCAGTGGAAAGATTCGTCGGCTTTGTCGATGTGCTCTAAATGTTTCCTAGATAACATGTATGAACAAATCTGGTCTACGTATGAATACAACAGACAAATCTTACACTGGTCCTATAACTCAAATTAACTCATTTGGAAGTGCATTATCATGTCATGGATAATCATAGAATTCACAAGCATTATTACCACATTATTGTTATTAGAAGACTCACTGAGTTTGTCGTCGCTTTTATCTGGACGTCACTGGTTTTTTAATATAGATTATGGATGTTACTACTCCAAGTACAAAACACTGATGCCTTCTTATTTAAACTAGTATTATCTGCATCTCCCAGCCAGCGAATTTAGGTTGACTTTCGAAAGATCAAGTTTGAATTCTTATCACAAAAGTCTGTATTTTTTTAATTGATCACGAAGGATATAACATATACGGCACAGCATCATAATCAATCTGCTTTCCCATTAAAACTAGAAATCAGTTTAATTGCTCTTGATTTAAAGAGTCTTAAATTATTAGTGTCACTTTCTTTTATGATGGAAGGCCCAAGAAACTTCAAAAACCAGTATTATATTCAGGGCTGTGACGTTGACAGATAAAAAAATAAAAAAAAAGAAAAACAAGAAAAAGAAAGAAAGAAAAGAAGCAGAGGGCATACGGTGTACAGAAATGGATAAATTACATGGACAAACACATGATCAACGGTCCATATGATAGAACGAATACCATATTTACATTAATATTGATATGAAACACATATTTGATAATTTGAAGTTCAAAACATGCCTGTCTTCCTTTCGTTTTGAGAGTAGTATACACTGAAAAGACAATTTATTACACACGCCCACCTAATAACGTGTGGGTACACATCAGCACGTCATGGAATGGACTCCATCAGGTACTGGATACGTTTCGGTGGTATTGTGGCCCAAGATACCAGGATAGCAGGCAATAAAATGCCGAGAGTTGCTGATGGTGGGTTTCGGGTTCGAATGCATCGCTCCACTTCGTCCCAGAGATGTTCAGCTGGTTTCAAATCGGGAGAGTGAAAAGGCCATTCCAGGGTTGCGATCTAACTGGAATGCTCTTCCAATCCGTCCTCCGCCAAAAGGGATTGATGAGATGCGGTTTTGTTCTGTTGAAAGAACGCATATACTGTGGAAAATGGATAGCCATGAACGACTGTAGGTGGTTGGAGAGTACGTCAACATTGCCTTGAGCAGTCATCGTGGTAACAATATCTGTAGGGGACCCCAAGGGGACCCACGTAAACACGCCCCAGAACTTCACACCGCTTCCATCGGCCTGTAACACCCCGACTTGCCAGTCCGAGTCCATGGTCTTGTGCAGTGTACGCCATACACGCACCCTCCTGTTGGTGAATTGTAGATTAAACCTCGATTGGTCGGGCCAGGGTTTCTATTTCCAGTCTTTCATGGTCAGTGGAGATGTTACTTCGTTCACTGCAGCTTCATTATTCGGTGACGGCTATTAACAAAGGCATCCGCAATTACAGCCTAGTTGTGCCATCGTACGTCAATTGGTCTTTGCACGAACCTTCGTTGGTACCCTTTATTAAATTCCGACCTTATCCTCTCTATTGTATCTTCATCATTCCGACGTTGCGACACGGGCAAAGCGACTCACACCTGGAACATTGATGGACCATTTACGGCGACATGTTTCTTGGCTGCCGCTATTTTATCAGTTTTGATGTAGTCCTGGCACGCTCGTGATACGGTTATGTGCGGAAATCTGACATATTCTGCAGTCGTTGCAACTGAGCACCCCATAATCCTCCCCCTGATTATCTGCCCACGATCGAACTGGCTTAGATCGCCGTGATTATCCATCATCCGAGTTGCAGATACGCTATACAGTAGGTAGATAGAAATCTGTCCAATTTATAGCCCACAGAGGATTTCGGCTGGCCACGTTATGGGTAGGGCAGATTTTTGTATAGGAGCTGTGTGTGTAATGAATTGTACTTCCAATATATTTCACAGAGCTTCACAAGACAAATATGGATTTCTGTCGTCCTTATTTGAAGGGAAGAACGAATTCAATTAGGAAACTGTGAAGGTCACTTTGACTGACTCACAAATAGGATCGTAAAAATGCGCTGTATATCATACTTTGCGTCCTGCTGAAGTTGGGATTGACGATAGGAAGCAGCCTCGTTTCTTTGAAAATTCAAAAATATACTATTGCAAAAGGAAATGCAGTGCAGTCTGACCAGACAAAAATACGTCCTTCTATCTTCAAGAAAATGCCAAAAAGTAGAAACACTTCCTCTCAGGAAATGGGAGGAAAGTCTTTCTCTCTTTTCTGTTTAGCATATTATCTCAGATTCCCCCAGATATACAGAAGAGAAAGCGACTAACACTGACCTACGGCCGCCACGCCCGCGAATCTGAGTCGTCACGCTTACCACTTAAGTCCAGATGTTTTATAGCACTCAGTGCTAATCTGTATGGCCTTCTGAACTGCTCTATAACGTACCATTTACTTGTAAACTAGATAAATGATACTCTAAAATCAGGATAAACTAGCTTTTCTTTTTTAACATTCAGTTTGAGTTTTCAGAAAGCGATAGTACGTCCGAAAGGCTACTTTAATCATTCGAAAAAGCAGAGACTGTATGGAGACCATTGCATGATCTCGACTATTGCCCCTCTTATGAAATGGGAATTTCTACTTTGTAGTTTCTCATGAATTTTTATAGTAGTAGTTCTTTTTTCTTTGAGGAACGTTGGCCATATTTTCTCCTATTTTGGAGCATTATGGAATCTCTACATAGCCAAGCTCTTATTTCTACTTATTTATTTATTGGTGAAGGTTTTTCAATCTTTCTTGTTTTGGTCTGGGACTTTCCTAAGGCCGCTCAGTTTTTCCCGTGCCATGCAGGCGCTGTAAACTATTAAATATTCGTTCCGTTATGGTTTCCCGCAAGGCTAGGCCAACCACTTTGCTAGCATTGTCGATCGCGCTGGGAAAGGCTACCAGAGAATCGCTCGGTCCTTCTCTCCTGGCGTTGTGTGCGATTTATCGCAACAACTCAAATCAATGGCCGACATTCTGCGCTGTGCTATGCCAAACACCTCGCCGTCCTCCCACAAAAGCCTTAACCTGGCGATATGGCGCTGTTAGTCTTACAGGCATGATTTTGTGGGATTGCTCAGGATGTGCTAGAGGTAAACTCCTAGAGTATTTAGTTGAGGCAGTAACGTATTTTGTCTTGCACCCTCTCCATCTGGTTTGTTCGAAAATGAAATCGTTTGAATATCCAAGAGTATGACAATTAGATCGATTTGCTTAAAATTTGGACCATTTCCTCTGTACTGTTCAATTTCAGAATTTCAGAGTGTATTCTAAATACACCCTGAATATGGTCCACTTTCAAAAAGAAAATTAGTATGCAAGGTCACTCAGTGGTGATGGATCTTGGTTCAACCCGTTACAATACCCTTGCATTTTTAAACACTCTTTTTTTTTTTTGTCATATTTACTTAAGCATCGCAGTGTTACAAACATGGCCACGTCTTCCTTGAGCAGAGTCGTCATTCCTCTGTTAGATTGGTTTGGCCATCACAGTGGTAGTTGTAAGTAGAAGCTAACTGTCGATGGTAATGGTTAAATTTTGTCTTCATGCGTATTCATCTATTCTGAGCTACTCAAAAGCATCAGAAAGCACGATTTGTTTACCTTTCTTTTAACGTAAGTACGAAATGTTAAAGGAGCGCGCGAAAAAAGGTTTTATCTTTTTCACTTCAAGCTTCAGATAAGCTGCCCAGGAGGTCAGAAGTTAAAAGTTATAAATTCTTGGATATCGGGGCTTAACACAGGAAACTCTAGATGCATCTTCTTCAACACGTGGACTCGATGAGTGCGAAGGAGCAAAAGCTGTAAAATAATTCGTGATGGTTAAATTTTCCCCCGAGAGAGGTTTGCAACTTAGTATAGCCTCATGTTTGGAAAGCGTGTCAACTGAAAGTTTTTTGTGAGATGGTCGCTGACTGTTAAAGACTAAAAGATTTTTCTTCCACGCTCTCAGCAAAACAGAAGATAGTGGATAATAAAACTTTTAATTTTGTGTTTGTGATATTTACTCTTAAAAAGGGAAGCTGTGTGTAAATTCCACAATTTATCGTAGCCAGAGATTTATATATATTTGTTTTATATTTTACTGGACACTATAGAAGGATATACTGTGAAAACGTATTAAGTTTTTTAATCACCACACTGGACACCATCTTTTGTGTACTAAATAGAAAATAAAAATTATGCTCAAGGTGTTTTTTTTTTCTTTTTTAATTTTCAAAGTCTGGCATAAATCAGGGGAAGTAACATTATAAAAAAAAAAGTTTGACTAACGAATAGTGTTATGAAGACTGAAATTTATTTAGTACTTTTTTTAACCATGGCAGGTACTCATTAAACTTCAGTTCATTTAATTTGTTAGGTGACTGAAATTAACACTTACTACAGTAGATTTCCTACATTTTTTCCACTAGCAACTTCGGAAGATCTTTCAACAGATAATTTTAAAAATCTTTCTCCAATAATTCTGTTGAATTGTATCGGAAATTTAAAAAAATATTTCACTTGAAGACGTATATATATATATACGATGGCCATCCAAAACGTAAGTACCGTTTGAAGATAAAGAAAAAAATATGGATAACTAATTTTTAATGAGCGATGAACGACCGATGAGTTGTACATACCTTAATCTACTTTTCAACATATTTCCTGTGGATGTTAAGGCATTTGTCATTTCGTGGTAACAGTTTCTAGATACCTTCCTCAATAGAAGTCTCCCGCCTGAGTTTTGAGTCACTGCTGAACCGTCGTCTTCAGATTATCGTCGTCGTTGAACCTGTATGGCCGGCAAGAAATCGTTTCAAGTATAGAACCAAATGATAGTTACTAGGCGCCCAGCCTGGGCTGTAGGGAGAGTGGAGCAGCTTTCCATCGAAATTTGGTGCCCAGCTGTTCAGTTCCTAAATTGCAACAGGCGCCAGGTTATATGCAAATCACGAAAGTCACACTCTGCAAATTAAGAATCCAAATCAGAAAAAAAATGCAGAAAAAAATGTCCAGTACTTGAATCAAGACTTTAAAATATATAACATTGCTTTCCACAATGCTTTATTGAAAACCTTTCACTTATTCAAGACTCTTGTTTTGACCCAAGGATGTTAGGTGATTGAAATTAACACTTACTACAGTAGTTACTAATACCACCTGGAACTCGTACGCCTCCAAGCTAGGTGTACATATGCAAATGTGCACAAATCACTAATGGGAGAACACTGTATCTGTCACAAAAATAAGTGAAGATTTTATGGAGACTTTACGCAATTTTTTGTATGATGTACGTAAAGAAATGCGAATATCTGGATATTCGTGAAGAATTCGAAATCCTTCTGAATTTAGAATGTGGTGGTGAAACAAATGCATGAATAATGAAAACACAAAGTAAATTTTTTTATAATAATTTATTTCATAGCCATGTACGATTTGCAATATATGGGAAAACAACAAACAAGTTTTTATAATATCATAAAAGAAAATCTTAGAGAATGATATAAAAGTGAAATTTATGAAACATGCCAGTATTCTAAAGTATCAGGGGAAAAGGGGAACAGATTAATGGTTATGTTTCATGCTCCGACTATCTCACATTCAAGTTTGTGATACCAATTAATCATGTGCTTGTCCGTGTACTGCCTCTAGCTCAATATATCCTAATTTTTGAGCAGCGGGTACATGGCTCACACAGTATGGAACAACCAAGTATGTGAGCTTTTGTTTTTCTTTTTTGTACAACACCTCTCAATAAGGTAGCGTGATAGTTTATGAGGGGCGAGCATTTTGTTTCTCGTTTAGGAGCAGGTCATTTCTCAGAGGATTTTTTTCTTACTTTGTTTTGGGCTTTAGCATCCTCCATGAGCATTGGAAACCATTAGAATTTAACTGCCCCTTGTTTAATGACACATGTTTCAGGGAAAGGGCAAAGCCTCAGGACAGACGCACCACCATGCTATATCTGGGATTCGAGCTAGGGCTCAGATCACATGATTAGCCAGAAGCCGGAGACTGCTCCTCTGACTACTTTTCCAGCGGGTGGTGCACACGGTTAACGCAGATCACACTGTGACAGGCTTACTGCTAATATTTGCATCATATTCCACGCTGATCATTATCCACAACTTCGCTGTAATTATATCGACACAATCATTGTAAAAAAAAAGAAGAAACACACACACACACACACACACACACACACACACACCGCCCCGGTGGCGCAGTAGTCTAAGCGATGGCTTATGATCATTCGTACGTGAAGGGTTCGGGTTCGAATAATGGAGGCATGGAGGTTGTGTTTGTTTTACGGCACTGGTTCTCTTCCTTCCCCGGAACCATTGGCCTTAAGCACGGTGTATGATAAGTCAGGTGATACAACTCTCCGTACTGCTAACAGTTTGAAAACGGACTGTTAATGTCATAGGTCACCAGAGGGCGTTGAGGAGTTGTAGGCCGATAGTTCATGTTAACCGTCGTAGGATTACATGGTAGTTAACATTTCATCAGTGCTAAATTGGTGTTTATCTTAGGTATTTTTAATTTATTACTTTGTGCAGTTATATTGTATGAAGTTCCAGAAACGAAGTTTCTGCACAGGAGAGTAGAGCACGTCAACCTTTTTTTTTTTTTTTTTAAATTTAAGCGGGAGATAAATTTATAGTGCAACTAAATGTCAGACTAAAATCTGTTCAATATTTAGGTTTTTGATATGGGGAGAAAGTATTTTGTGCGAGAACTGTCGGACAGGTTATGCTACATGTAAAGAACGTGTATCAACCTTTAAAGCCCCAACAGATGAAAAGCTGTTGGAAAAATGGCGGCAAGCTATCCCACGTAAGGATCGAGAACTGCAAAGCAGTGATTGTGTTTGCCAAAAACACTTCTTGCCTTCAGACATTATTGCTCGTAAGACGGAGACTTCGGGAAAATTTTGTATGATGTGCCAGTAAGAATTAGGTTGTCACCCAAGGCAGTTCCATCCATTTTTCCAGGCTGTCCAGCGTATTTGTCAAAATCAATAAAAAGCCCACGAAAGGCCCCATCTCACGGGGAGCAAGGAATGTCGAGAACTAATTCTGCTGTATCAGCAGCTGAAAATATTAAATTTGAAAATCTCATTGAGGAATTGAAAATGTTTCCCATAATTCATGGGGGAATCGGTGTTAGCAAGAAAATGTAAAGATACATGGTAGAAAAATGGATACCAGTTCAGTTCTGCTTTAATCCCTCCCAGCATCAGGGTTCAGCTTGTTGAAATTATATCGAAGTAGTGGGCGAAATAATATGATCCAAATATCATGATTTAAACGAATACTTAATATACGAAAATTTCCCCCAATTGCAGATGCGTAAAAAAAAAGAAAAATCTGTAATGTTTTAAAAAAAATTGAGGATGGACTAAGGGGCGACTATACTTTTTGGACATTCCTAAAAAATAGAAAGAAATAGAATTTTTTTTTTCACAAGGCAGTTTCTTATAAATTTTGCTGTGCTATCTAGAAAAAAAAAAAAAGAAAAAACTAGAACTCTGCCAATTCTTCAAGCATCCTGCATAATTTTGCGGCCCCTTGAAAAAAAGGGGCCCAGAGCTGCAGACCCTTTAGCACCCCTTCCTCTTAAATGGGCTCTGATCGTACTACAATATATGCACGCAGGTCTGAGAAAGCTCCGCCGGGAAAAACCGACCATTTCACCGCGATGCACTTTCTCTGCCTCCATCGCCAGCACAGATGAAGACCCTTATTCATTAGTATGATTAGGTACAAAAATAGCACACATACGAAAGACATCTTGAATATTAGTAAATGAAAACATCATTAGTGAATGATTTTTCGAGGGAAGGGTAATAAAAATTATTTTTTTTGCGAAAAATTCGGTGTTTCAAAACGAATAGTTTCCGTTAATGATGCTCCAATGAGTGCAGCAAAAACAAAACTTATAATACAAAAATTAACATTCCATGTGAATAATTGCTCCTCCAAATATACAGTACCATCTCATTTTACAAGAAATATACGTTTTTCTTATGATAAAAGGTTTATTCCCTATTGCCTGAGAAAAAAACTCAGCATCGTCTGCTCAGAAATTTACACGTTCGATCGAGTACTCATTTCGTGGCTAAAAAACGACATCATCATCATCATCATTGTCAACCATTATCAATCCACTGCTGGACGAAGGTCTCCCCAAGTTTCCTCCACAACGGTCTGTCTTGTGCCAGTCTCCTCCATGTCACTCCCGCATATTTACGAATTTCATCCACCCATCTCCCATGTGGTCTTTTTCTGGGTCTTTTCCTGTCCCTTGGAATCCAATCTAAAATTTCGGCTGTCCATCTATGGTCTGTCCTTCTGGCAGCATGTCCAGCCCATTGCCATTTCAGGGATTTAACTCTGATCATGATGTCTTCCACTCTCGTCATTTTTCGGATCCACGAGTTCCTTTTCTTATCTCTCCTGGTTATACCAAGCATGCACCTCTTCATGCTTCTTTGAGTTGTTTGCAGCCTTTGTATGTCTCTTTTAGTTAAGGTCCACGTCTCTGCACCATACGTAAGCACTGGAAGGATGCATTGATCAAACACTTTTCTTTTAAGACATAATGGCATATTGCTCTTGAAAATTATGCTGTTTCTTCCAAAAAGCTCTCCAGGCAAGTTTTGTACGCCGATTAATTTCTTCATCAATGTGACCCTCACTTGATATCTGCTGTCCAAGATAAACATATGTATCTGTTATCTCCAGTTTTTCTCCATCAATCGATAAATCTTCATTTCTTGTAAAAGCATTGAACATCACTTTTGTCTTCTGAAAGTTCATTTTTAATCCCACTTCTTTACTCTTGTCAGCAAGTTCCTGGATCATACTCTGCAGCTCTGATGGGGTAGTTGCAAAAATGACTACGTCATCAGCAAAACGAAGGTGGGTTAGATAATCTCCATTAATCTTTATCCCTTTGTTTTCCCAGTTCAGTGATTGAAAGACATTTTCCAATGTGGCATTAAAGAGCTTCGGAGATATGGTGTCACCTTGTCTCACTCCCTTTCCAATTTTTATGTGTGTTGTATTTTCAAACAGCCGAATCTTTGCACTTGCATTTTCATAGATGTTATTAATAATATTAATGTATGCATCCTCAATACCGCAGGATTTCAGAGCCGTGGTAACTGCTGATGGTTTCACCGAATCAAAGGCTTTTTTCATAATCGATAAAAGCCATGCACAATGGAAGTTCATATTCCCTCGCTCTTTCAATTAGTTCTCTCAGTACGTGGATATGATCTATTGTGCTGTAGCCACTCCTGAATCCAGCTTGTTCTCTCGGTTGAGCCATGTCCAGTGTTACCTTCAAGCGGTGTGAAAGAACTTTAGTGAAGATTTTATAAACCACTGATAGGAGGCTGATAGGTCTGTAGTTCCTGAGATCCTCAATGTCACCTTTTTTATGTAGCAGGATCATTGTAGCGTTGTTCCAATCCTCAGGAATCTTCCCTTCATTAAGGCATCGAGTGAAAATTTGGGCGAGTACTGTTTCAATTTCTCCACTTGCTTCTTGTATGATGTCTATAGTAATTCCATCTTCTCCTGGAGCTTTCCCCCGCTTCATGTTCTTGATTGCATGAGCAACTTCTGCTGGGAGGACTGGAAGAACTCTGGTACCTTTCATGATGTCTGGAGTACATGTATCATCCCTTTCATATAATTTGGAGTAGAAATCTTTCACTCTTGTCACAATTTCGCCTCTATTTCTTGTTATAGAACCATCTTCTTTTCTCAGAGCCATAATCTGTTTTCTTCCCTTACTGAGATGTCCCTTTGCTATCTTAAGGCTTTTGGTTGTTTTCAATTGCTTTCCTCACTAGCTCACAGTTGAATTTCCTTACGTCTTCAGTGATACTTTTTTCGTGTTGTCTTGCATAGCTCTATATATTCCACTTTGGAAGTCACATCTTCTTTAGTTGTCCTCATCTCTCTTCTTTTTTGCATCAACATTTTGGTTTTTCCTGATAATTTGTTCACATGCAACTTGTTCTTAGACCCAGCTAATTTTGTTGCTGTTTCCATTAGAGCTTTGGTTACTTTTCTGTTAACTTCCGAAATATCCACTTCTTCCGATGTTAGGCCTTCTAAAGCAGAGAATCTGTTCTTCAGTTCCAACTTGAAAGTATTATGGTGTTTTTTAAGGTTGGTTATGTCAATACATTTTGTTTGTCTTATGAGCTTGCCACGTTCCAGTTTAGTGTTGAGGTGCATCTTACATCTCACCAATCTATGGTCACTACCTGTGTTGAACTTGTTCAGCACACTGCAGTCTTCGATGATGAATTTTTTGTTACACATAATAAAATCAATTTCACTTGTCGTCCCAATTGGATGTCTCCATGTCCATTTCCTGTGTGGCTTTTTCTTGAAAAAGGAGTTCAAGATGAAAAATCCTTCTGCCTCTGCAAACTCAACGAGAGTATTTCCACGCTGGTTTCTGTTGCCGTGACCGAATTTACCTACTGAAGTTTCATTCTGTTGCCGTTGCCCTATTTTTTGCATTGAAATCTCCCATAATTATCTTCAAGTGCTGCTTACCTTTATTATTTAGATGACGAATTTCCTCATAAAATTCTTCAATTTCTAACGTACATGTCTGCGATGCGTTCCAGATCGTATTTTTTTAATTCCAAGCAAAATAGCATTCGTAAAAAACGACTGTTTTTGTCGCTTCCTCCCATAAGAAAGCATATGTTGTTTGAAATCATCGGCCCACACGTTCCTTGCGCCATCTAGTGACAAGTGACGTTAACGGACGATTTTTTTTCCGGGAGTCGTATCACCTGCTATCATACACCGTGGCCCTAAGTTAGTGACTGGCGACTGCTTATAGCTCACTGAGATGCTCACGGTGGGCTTTAAATCCCCAATCAAAACGCGCGTGCGCGCCCGCGCCAGACTGAATTTTTATTCACTTTACCCTTTAACTGTGAGAAATTCTGTACCTTACAATTCTCCAGTACGCGCATCAGAGTCGTTGGCCATTTCGAACTGATGTTAATGCATATTATCATCAGAATGCCATTTTGAACTGATGTAAATGCATGCTATCTTCTTAAGAATCTGGTGCCCTAACTGCATAACAACAGGAGGGATATCTCTTATGACCTAATGAGATATATCAACAGCAATGATAGCATTAGTATTTTGTCCTTCACTTTCGTTATGCCTCCCAGAAAAATTCTAAGAAGTTTCTAAAAACGTCGAGCATATACATTTTGTTTTGCCTGATTGAATAATTGTGTCTTATCTGCAAACAATATCTCTAAGAAAAGATGCAAGGTAATATCACTATCACTATGTTGCTTGTGCACTGTCATTATTTTTAATATCTTCAAGCTGCTTTCCTATACAAATCTTAATAACCCTTCCAAAACGCAAACTCACCCTTGGATTGCCGCTTAGGGAATTTTTCTTAACTGTTGGCAGAACGAATGTTGAAACACAATGCGATAGAGACTTCACAGAGGTCACGTCAGATAACATCGTTCGCAGATTTGCTTAGTTCTTTTTGGCGTTTCAAATTGAACGCTGCCTGTATGACTTTATTGCAAACTTTAATACTTTAATTTTTGTTCACCACTGATTTACACACACACACACACACAAATCCACATTTCTATACCTTCCATGCCACCGGCCTCTGTATACTTCAAAAGGACATAATCTACGAGTTCACTAAAAGTAAAAAAAAAAAAGAAGAAAGAAACAAAAGCATGCAGGTTCAGCTTTTACGAAACTGATTGATTCTTGTCGGGTATGTTATATACCAGGTCGTCGTGAAGTATTCATTCTCGAGAGAATTAATTGAAACTACACTTTGATTAGTTACTTTTGCTTCAACAGAATTAGAAATCTCCAACAGAAATAAATAACATTGCTTTCTCAGTACTTCGCAATGATTTGAAGCTTCATCTTTTAGATTGTTTCTTTAAAATTGTTTAATTATCAATGGGCTCTGTCGTAACCACACTACCAAAGCTCAGCGGGATGCTTAAACACAGAAATTTAGTCTTTAATAACCTATAACGAAATAAATTTCTCCGTCCTTTTTATCCACGCCGGGGCTCGAACCAGGGCCGGCTAGAGTCTACGGGCCTGAGCAGTGGCGGCTCGTCGTAAGCTGAGATGGGGGGGGGGGGCTGCATCTCAATTTTGTAGATATCACGATACCACTTCGAAAGCTAAGTTACTGCGCCTGTGCTGATGCTGTCCATTTAATAATAATAATTATAACAATAATATATATATATATATATATATACTTAAGAGCAAAACTGAAGACTAAGGAAAAAATTTTAGAATTTAAAACGAAGGGTGCAAAATAACCTGAAAATCAAAACGCGCAACGCAGCAGTTTTGAAAATTCAGAATTCACATTCTATAAAGAAGATACCTAAGCAAAAAAATACATATATAATTTTGACTCACACCTAATACAACATAGAAAAGGTTATGTATCTACCTGTGTGAGTAAAAGGAGAAATATAGTATATATATATATATATATATATATATATATATATATACTGATCGAAAGTGTATTTTTTTAAAAGAAATTAATATTTAGATTTTATATTTAGCGATTGATGGGGAAAATGTAAAGGTACCGATAACTAAATTAGGCGACAGATATTAAGCGATGGCCACATTGTCACATTTATGAAGAAAATAATCGACCTATAAAACTTCGTCGGATACATTATTTCTTAAAAAGAAACTGATTAATCAGTGCATCCTTCCAGTTCTTACGCATGGAGCACAGACATGGACCTCAACTAAAATAGACAGACAGACGTTGCAGACAACTGAAAGCAGCATGTAGAGATGCATGTTTGTTGTTACCTGGAATGATACAAATAAGAACTCGTGGATCGGGAAAATGACAAGAGTGGAAGACATGGTCAAAATTCCTGAAACTGCAATGGGATGGACATATTGCTAGAAGAAAGAACCACCGACGGAGAGTTGAAATATTGAACTGGATAGCAAGTGAAAAAACAATATCCAGAAGATGACAAGAGGGAGATGGGTACATGAAATTCGAAAGCATGAAAAAAACTGTCTCAAGGCAGACTGTTGTGGAAGAAGAAACTTGGAGACTTTCATCCAGCAGTGGATTGATAGTGGTTGCAAATTATATATACATGCATATACTGTACGTGATGCGTAACATCACAGCCTCTCCTTGACAAATGTCAACCCCGCCTTCTCGTGGTGCATCCTGTTCCCACTAAAGGGGCTCTGACGACCGCCAATAGCGGTATAACTATACCATCGGGATCAGAGGAAATGCTATCCCACACTCACCAACCCGCTTGGCCAGCGTGGTGAGTTATGGCCAAACACCTCCAAAATGACTCTACAACTTAAATCTTGGCCCTCAGACTCCGGCAGCTGGAATGTACCTGGCCGAAGGCAGCGGCCAGTGCGACATGAAGGCAGAGGGTGCTAAGAATCCCCGGAGGACCGGACTAGGCTGCCATTTGATGCTGACCTTGGCTACCTACAACGGACGCTCCCTATCTTCTGATTCAAGGCTTCTTGAATTGGAAGAGGAACTACAAAGGATCAAGTGGGACATCGTCGGGCTAAGTGAGGTAAGGAGAAAAGGAGAAGATCTCATTGAACTGAAAAGTGGACATCTCTTCTATTATCGTGGGACAGATACTGGTAGAACTAGTGGTGTTGGATTTATAATAAACAAGAAACTGAAGGATAAAGTGGTAGAAGTTGAAAGTTCCTCTGACAGAGCTGCACGACTCGTTATCCAACTATCGAGAAGATACCAGGCTCAGATTATTCAAACTTATGCACCCACCACAAGTCATCCTGAAGAAGAAATTGAAGAATTTTATGAGGAAATTCGTCATCTAAATAATAAAGGTAAGCAGCACTTGAAGATACTTATGGGAGATTTCAATGCAAAAATAGGGCAACGGCAACAGAATGAAACTTCAGTAGGTAAATTCGGTCACGGCAACAGAAACCTGCGTGGAAATACTCTCGTTGAGTTTGCAGAGGCAGAAGGATTTTTCATCTTGAATTCCTTTTTCAAGAAAAAGCCACACAGGAAATGGACATGGAGACATCCAATTGGGACGACAAGTGAAATTGATTTTATTATGTGTAACAAAAAATTCGTCATCGAAGACTGCAGTGTGCTGAACAAGTTCAACACAGGTAGTGACCATAGATTGGTGAGATGTAAGATGCACCTCAACACTAAACTGGAACGTGGCAAGCTCATAAGACAAACAAAATGTGTTGACATAACCAACCTTAAAAAACACCATAATACTTTCAAGTTGGAACTGAAGAACAGATTCTCTGCTTTAGAAGGCCTAACATCGGAAGAAGTGGATATTTCGGAAGTTAACAGAAAAGTAACCAAAGCTCTTATGGAAACAGCAACAAAATTAGCTGGGTCTAAGAACAAGTTGCATGTGAACAAATTATCAGAAAAAACCAAAATGTTGATGCAAAAAAAGAAGAGAGATGAGGACAACTAAAGAAGATGTGACTTCCAAAGTGGAATATATAGAGCTATGCAAGACAGCACGAAAAAGTATCACTGAAGACGTAAGGAAATTCAACTGTGAGCTAGTGAGGAAAGCAATTGAAAACAACCAAAGCCTAAAGATAGCAAAGGGACATCTCAGTAATTGAAGAAAACAGATTATGGCTCTGAGAAAAGAAGATGGTTCTATAACAAGAAATAGAGGCAGAAATTTTGACAAGAGTGAAAGATTTCTACTCCAAATTATATGAAACGGATGATACATGTACTCCAGACACCATGAAAGGTACCAGTACCAGAGTTCTTCCAGTCCTTCCAGCAGAAGTTGCACATGCAATCAAGAACATGAAGAGGGGAAAAGCTCCAGGAGAAGATGGAATTACTGTAGACATCATACAAGAAGCAAGTGGAGAAATCGAAACAGTACTCGCCCAAATTTTCACTCGATGCCTTAATGAAGGGAAAATTCCTGAGGATTGGAACAATGCTACAATGATCCTGCTACATAAAAAAGGTGACATTGAGGATCTCAGGAACTACAGACCTATCAGCCTCCTATCAGTGGTTTATAAAATCTTCACTAAAGTTCTTTCACACCGCTTGAAGGTAACACTGGACATGGCTCAACCGAGAGAACAAGCTGGATTCAGGAGTGGCTACAGCACAATAGATCATATCCACGTACTGAGAGAACTAATTGAAAGAGCGAGGGAATATGAACTTCCATTGTGCATGGCTTTTATCGATTATGAAAAAGCCTTTGATTCGGTGAAACCATCAGCAGTTACCACGGCTCTGAAATCCTGCGGTATTGAAGATGCATACATTAATATTATTAATAACATCTATGAAAATGCAAGTGCAAAGATTCGGCTGTTTGAAAATACAACACACATAAAAATTGGAAAGGGAGTGAGACAAGGTGACACCATATCTCCGAAGCTCTTTAATGCCACATTGGAAAATGTCTTTCAATCACTGAACTCGGAAAACAAAGGGATAAAGATTAATGGAGATTATCTAACGCACCTTCGTTTTGCTGATGACGTAGTCATTTTTGCAACTACCCCATCAGAGCTGCAGAGTATGATCCAGGAACTTGCTGACAAGAGTAAAGAAGTGGGATTAAAAATGAACTTTCAGAAGACAAAAGTGATGTTCAATGCTTTTACAAGAAATGAAGATTTATCGATTGATGGAGAAAAACTGGAGATAACAGATACGTATGTTTATCTTGGACAGCAGATATCAAGTGAGGGTCACATTGATGAAGAAATTAATCGGCGTACAAAACTTGCCTGGAGAGCTTTTGGAAGAAACAGCATAATTTTCAAGAGCAATATGCCATTATGTCTTAAAAGAAAAGTGTTTGATCAATGCATCCTTCCAGTGCTTACGTATGGTGCAGAGACGTGGACCTTAACTAAAAGAGACATACAAAGGCTGCAGACAACTCAAAGAAGCATGGAGAGGTGCATGCTTGGTATAACCAGGAGAGATAAGAAGAGGAACTCGTGGATCCGAAAAATGACGAGAGTGGAAGACATCATGATCAGAGTTAAATCCCTGAAATGGCAATGGGCTGGACATACTGCCAGAAGGACAGACCATAGATGGACAGCCGAAATTTTAGATTGGATTCCAAGGGACAGGAAAAGACCCAGAAAAAGACCACATGGGAGATGGGTGGATGAAATTCGTAAATATGCGGGAGTGACATGGAGGAGACTGGCACAAGACAGACCGTTGTGGAGGAAACTTGGGGAGACCTTCGTCCAGCAGTGGATTGATAATGGTTGACAATGATGATGATGATGATATATATATATATATATATAAGGACAAAAAATAAAAAAAAATTAATGCGTGTGCCGGTGGTAGCAGAGAAACACTCAAGGTCCTGTACGCGTTCTCAAGAGTCTCATTGTGACCCCTAGAAATATGACAATAAATATTTTTTCTTTTGATACACTCCCTTTGAAACTTCGACTTGATACCGACCACTGCAACTTGAACGGCGATGAAAAACATTTTGTGGAATCTTGCAGGGTCTGCCAGAATTCCGCGATGAGTTGTTATTGCGATACTCACACACCGGCATTCTCTTTAATAAAAACGGATTGCAAACATATTCAGTATAGTTTTAATTCTGAAGCCATTGTCACCACGCCAAGTCCCGGTGGGAACTTGAGGGGCATAGATTTTGTTAGTGAATTCCGATCATCTAGATTGGCAACAATGACATTGGGTTTCCTAGTATAGGCGACCCAGTCTCATCGTTGGGACTTAAAAGCGTTGTGTTTCATATGAGCTCGTACGAGGTTGTCGCAAGAACTCATACGCCGCAAAAGAAATTAAATTTAAAAAAGAACTAACGTTTCGGTTATATGCTTGAATAGGGGTATCTGTGAAGGAAGAATAACTATGGCTTACTTTAAACTGATACAGACACTCGTACCCAATTTGCAGAGCAGCGTGAAGAAAGACACGTTGGTTTAAGAAAACAAATATAAAATTTATTTGCTGTATAATGCTTAATTTTTTAAACAATTTAAATGGTGGGACCGGTTTAAATTATAACACATCTCTAAGAAAGAAAGTTATGGTTTACTTGAGAAAATGTAAAAACTACCAATATCCCTAACAATCCAACCAGTGCGGGGTGAGCAATAAGGGGTCATTACTAAAACTTAACTGAATACTCAGCATGCAAGGGATTGAAATATTAGGATGATGTCTTACCCTATGCAGAATTTCGGGCTTCATCACTCCGGTGGTTGAGAAAAAACGCTGGTGGTCTGGGGTCCTCCGTGGATACAACACAGCCGATGTTTTTCGGACTTTACTGTTCTACAGTTCTGGATTTCGCGTCGACGGACTTCTGGCACTCCGCCTAAATTGGCATTTCTTTCTCTACCCCGTCTCTCCCTCTCTCTGTCCGTTTTTCGCTCCTATCTTCCGCGTCCTCTTTCACTTTATTTCCGTTCTTTTTCGTCCTTTTTCCCTATCATTTTTTCTTCTTGCTTTCGCCCCTCGTGAAATTTTTCTGTCCTTTTTTCGTCCTTCTCCCCTTCATTTTTGAAAATTTTGGGTTTCCCTTATATTCTAGTTTTTGCTTTCCCTTCTCGCCTTGCGGCTAGGCGTGTCCTTACCTCGAGAAAACGTCCCTCTCACCACCATTGGTTCTGGATTTCCTCCCCTCGTACGCAAGTGGACCGCTTGTCCAGGGGCGACTGACCAGTGGCTACTAGGAGCAGATGTTCCCTGGCCTGCTGACCATCTGCTGAGCTAAGCCCTTTAAGAATTTATTTGGCCGTAACTGTCACCCCGTTGTTGGGTTCTGTTATAGTAGACTCCGAGCAAACCCTTTTTAAAACTTGAAAACTGCTCGAAGTCACGTATTCCCGACTGAAATATGTTCTCCGACAACGCTCTTGGGTGACATGTATTGCCTAGCCTTAGCTCCTTACCGGTTTAAGATTTCTTTCTTAAATTATCGTCGTGTAGCCACCGAAATGCCATTGTTGTTTCGGAAGCATTGTGCAATTCGCAATGCTGTTGCTTCTCACATGCCGGAATGGAAGAAAATGCCATTCGCCTAGTTTCCGAAATTTTGCACCTGGCCTGGCGCTTGCAATTTAGATCTCCTTTCATCCGTGGAAGGGAAAAATGGAGAAAAGAGAAGAAACGAACCCCGCGACTCCCTATGCGCCTGGGTTGGGATGATAGTTCGTGCGCCTAATTAAAAATTTCTCTAATTAAGCAGTCACGTAATTAATTATGTTAATTAATTAACATAATTAAAAACAATTAATTTTGTATTTGAATACCAAATTGGAGGATTTCTATACTGAAAGCAATGTGCCCGAAATTAGAATAATTGTCGCGGCAACATTATCTCCGTCCTCCAACGAAAAGAAAGATGGTTACCCTGGGGAGAAAATGTGGGGGAGGCTCACTCACAGCGCACGAGTTGGATTTCACAAATAAGTCCAACCATAGTTAGACATACTGTTAACTCATTATTATGCTGGTATCATTCACTTATTATGCATAAAGAAATAGAGCAATATATAACTATAATATGTATAAGTCCCTTTACCATTCTAAAACTAAAATGAGATACATCAGAGGTATTTACAATTGGCTTCGTCCACACTCACAAATATAGCGACACTACAAAATTTTCTGTTTCCAACATATACCTGAAATTTCAAAATTCTTCTTGTTACTTTATCTTCAATCCTATGGATTGCCGGTCAAGCGACCGTGTTTCTAAAATGTCTCTTTTCTTCGTGCGTCTGGGCGCTACTGACGGCAGCAGGTCAGCGCCGTCGACACTAAAAATAAGAACAAAATGAGGCTGGTTAAAGCAGCCACGACAAGCTTCAAAACACCGGTGGCCGAGAAAGCCCAATTCATTGGCCACCACTCGAGGTTCCACAGCTGGTCCGCTGTCGCTCCATGGGAATATCCGTAGGTCAGGTTCGGGTGCTGCAGCTGTATGGAGGGCTGGTCGAGGCAAAAGTTCACAGTCCTGCATGTAGTGACCGTGCGTGCTCGCAAACATAGCTTTTCCTCCAGGCACTGCGCATCCGTTTGTAGACGAATCTTATGGACTTTCTTTTCCGTGTGCAAATACATAGATCTGGTGTGCACTGCCAGTTTTTCGAAGTGTAGGTCCACCGTACCCGGAGCGCATGACGAAAAAGCCTCGAACTGCAGTGAAGCTAACGGCTCGCAGGAAAAACATCCTGAAGCCTTAATTTCCATGTCAGTAAATTTGGGGCAAACGGTGCGTGTTTCCAAAGCATACTTATAATCCATAAATTGCAGGTTGACTATCAAAGGCGCTGATTGCAGGAGTTCAGACGTGATTTGTCCGTCCTTATCCACTTTAAGGTGGTGCCACGCTGCTGTCATGGGGAGCGCATTTTTCTTCGTGTCAATCATCGTCGTAAGATATGACTGCTGACGATGGCACCGCATGCTGTCCTCGTAGAAACTACATGAGAACATTGCCTCATCAAAAAGAAAGTTTTTCGTCATCGACTCGTTGGCCTGCACATCCCCTATTTGCCCCTTCTCCGGGCGGGAAGGTTGTGCGGCCTTTTCTATGTAACCTTGCGGGTTACCTACCCGCGTAATGAGGTGCGTGTTCAATATTTGCGTCGGTTGATCATGTGCTCCAATTATTTGTACTGCAATGCCCATAGAGGTAATGGTCTGGTTTCTTACGGTCAGTGTTTCGACCGTATCGTTGCTCCACTGCTCAAGTAGTAGTTGATAGCTACACTGGGATCCCAAAATTCTTCGTACTTCGTTTGCTTGCAGGAAATCGGCCTCAAGCCATACTCTATAAAAATGACAGTGCTGGCTGTCGATGATCCAGCACCGCGTGCTGCCGCTGTCCGAGGCGTAGCAATTAGTGACTCCCGGCCAGTCCAGTGATTCTTTGGTAAGGGCCTCAAATTTCTTTTCTCTGGTGCAATGTGCTCCCCAACTGCACGTTTCGTAATTCGCACACATCACCTGGTTTATGTATCGCATACTAGTAATAAAGTTGTAGTACTCTCGGGCGGTCTGCCACGAGCATGTTGCTTTACTGAAGGTTATTTTCAAAGAGAACAGCGTGTGGTCATTATCAGGATCCATGAACCACAAACATTGCTGGTGCTCTAAATTCCTTAGAGTAAGCTGAGCGTTAGTCGTAATCTTACATGTCTTTTCGTTACCTGCTTCGGTGCACTCTTTCGCTTTCGACGCAATTACGGTATGTCCGTTGCATTCGGCTGCCGCTCCGTCTATCAATAAGAAGAGAGCTAGTAACGCTAGTGCAGGAGGTGGCACCGGCACGACCCCATTCGGCATATGGCGCTCTACATATTCATTAACTTGTCTGGCCCGATTACGTATCCAGTGGAGCGACTTCAATGATTTTTGGTGAATAAAAATTAACGTCAGTTTAAAAGCGAAAATTTCGCTGTGCTTGGTAAGTGAAGAAATCAATTTTGTGCAATTATTCCGCTGCAGAAATTAGTATCTCTCTTTTTTTTTTTTTTTTCAATTTATCCAATACTGAACTCTATTTTTAATCGCAACTTGTTCACATGTCCATTTTGACCAGAAGAGAAAATATAAGTAAAACTTTTTTGCAAAAGTCCCGGCAACTGAGTATTTGTTATTAGATGGGAGCAACAATGTTGTTAGAATTATTACGTTGAATAAAAGCAGGAACAAACCAAAAATTGGAAGAAAAAAAAACCAGGTTGAGTAATACATTCAAACGTACTTTATTTAATACTTTATTTCAACATTCGTCGTTATTTTTAATTCATTCCCCTATTTTATGTCTTCTTCGGAAGCACAAGAACCGTATTAATCAACAAAGCACACAGGCCCGGCGATGCATTCCCACCCACAACGAGAAACTGCATTCGCGAGCAACCCTGCTAGCGAGAGCTGCCATGAATGCAGTCCCCAGGGAAGTTTTATTCAAAGGAAACGAACTGATGTGGGACTAGGCAGAGTTTCCCACATGAGTTCGTTTCAATAGCCGTCAGGGCTGCGAAGAAGCGCAGTCCGTAACGTTCTTCCCGCTCCCCCTGGTGTTATGCAGGGAAAACTTCCAGTTAAGTTCAGAAAACTGCAGTCGTGGCATTATGCTGGGAAAACTTACAGCGGTGTTCACAAAACTTTTCTCTCTTGGTACGGTATGAAAAAAACTGCTTTGGGTAGGGGGGCTGCAGCCCCACAGCCCCATAGCAGGAGCCGCCCCTGGGCCTGAGCCCACCACGCCCCACTGCCGAAAGGAGTCCGATCGCCAAAGATCACAGCGGTATTTTCACCGCTATAAGCTTGTTTTGTGTCGTCGCTTAGTTAAAATTTCCTCCGATTCTTAAGATTTCTTTTCCAAATAACGGGATACAGTCGATTTATTTCTTTACCTATTACAATTTGAATATGTCAGCATAAACAACGGGAGTAATTTTTACATCGTTTATATAGGTACGAATATTAACCTAATTTGTGTACCCACACACAAAGAAAACAAATCTGGAAAATATAACTAAACAGATAAAATGATGTACATAATCATGCATTGCTTTACTCTTTTTTAATCAAAAACATAACAGCTGCCTGAGCAATTGATTTTCAGTACGCAATTTTAATATCAGGAATGAAGATAACAAAGTTATCGCACTCGACTTTTCATTCCGTTATTTCCCACTATTTCAGTTCCTAAATAAAAGATGGGGTAATGGACACAAATTTCAGAAACAGGAAAAAAAATCAGTGTTACACTGATCGTTAGGAATACTTCATTTAGCATACATGGACAATAAGAATGCAAGAAAATTTTCTATATAACTTTGTGACCATGTAACGTACCAGGAGATGTGACGTACCTGCCAGAAGGACGCACACGACATAAAGGCAGATAGGAATCAGAATACATGTCCGCGTAGCTCAATTGGTAGAGCAACTTATTCCGGAATGAGTGGACCCGGGTTCGAATCCTGGCGCGGATAAAAATGACGGAGAAATTTACTTCGTTATAACCACACTCACACAATTCCTTGCCATGACACAAACTGATTTACTATTTTACTTTACCTGCAAAGGTCTATATATTTTGAAGCACTTACTAAATGTTTGGACTTCAGAGTTTCTTTCTAGTAGTCTCAAAACAAAGCCACACAAAAGATATTTGAATGACTGTGTTTTTGACGAGGAAAATCCAGGTGATACTGCGTATAAAAATTCAGGTATGACTGTGTATTGACGAGGAAAATCACTTGGATTTTCCTTCGTCACCTTTACACAGGGCATGTGGGGAAAACTGCCCCATTCTCATATTCACCCACTTAATAAAATTCATGTGCAATGGATACCACAAATATATATATATGGAATTAAGTTTGAAACTGGGTGTTATGTTATATGTATATATATATATCCCTTTAAGCACAACTTCACAGGCTTCACACAAGATTTGAGTTTCCCGGCACCTTTTCAGATGACATCTGGGAAAATTATTTCATTCTTATGATCCCCCACTTAACAAAACCCATGTGGAGTGCCACTGATACATAAAACATACACACGTCCATATGAAGGTCTGTTAAGCGGATACAACAATACATACACACACACATCCATATAAAAGTTTGTCACATGGATATGACAAATACACATGGAATTAAGTTTGAAACTGGGTGTTATGTTATATGTACACATATCCCTTTAAGCACAACTTCACAGGCTTCACACGAGATTTGGATTTCCCGGCACCTTTTCAGATGACATCTGGGAAAATTATTTCATTCTTATGATCCCCCACTTAACAAAAACCATGTGTAGTGCCACTGATACATAAAACATACACACGCCCATATGAAGGTTATAATGAATAAAGTCCTCCGCTGGACGTGTAGTGCAGGGAAGCTTACGTTAAGTCACGTTAGGGTCATTGGAAGGTTACTTGACGTAGCTAAAGTGTACCTAATCTTCAAAGTGCTAGAGTTTGTTTAGGTAAGACTCGCACGTGCAATAAATTCATTGAATATGGAACTTCTTTTTACTCAGCGTTCCTCATTATCTTGAATATCAGTACTATAACTTCGGTTTTAGTACAATAGTACCTTGAAGGCTCCTTATTAGAGCGGTAAACACAATATACCCTGGACTTAATGGAGACACTTAATGAAAGAGACTTAACGGCCAGACAGAGGTCTGACAATAATATGAACTGAGAAAACGTACTCACTTTAAACCTTTTATTGGAGAGCTCCTGGTATTATCAAACACACACTCAACAAATCACACGACTACTGGATATCCGAACTTTCGTAGAATCGCATAACAATAATTAAGAAGAACCTATCACATAAAACGAAGCGTCCTGTTATAATTGAGCGCGCCTATATATACTGCATACCACCACGTCATGACTTACACTCGTTGCCACATATCATTCAGCGGGAGAAACAACATCTCGTTAAGTGAGAAGATAATTTGCATAGGAAAATAAAATAACAAGAGATAGTAAAATCAAAAAGGAAACTGAATCTAGAGTATACGTTACAAGGTCTGTTAAGCGGATACAACAATACATACACACACATCCATATAAAAGTCTGTCACATGGATATGACAAATGCATATGGAATTAAGTTTGAAACTGGGTGTTATGTTATATGTATACATATCCCTGTAAGTACAACTTCACAGCCTTCACACAAGATTTTGGTTTTCAGTCAAAAATTATTTCATTCTTATGATCCCCCACTTAACAAAAACCATGTGGAGCATCACTGATACATAAAACATACACATGTCCATATGAAGGACTGTTAAGCGGCTACAGTGCATACACACACATCCATATCAAAGTCTGTCAAATGGATATGAAAAAAACAGATGGAATTAAGTTAGTGACTAGATGTCATGATTGTAAAATTTTGCCAGCACTTTATGTAAAATGTTAAAGAAAGAAAAAGCTGTGTTCCAATTGGCTTTTTGAAAGCCACTTATTACAATTATTTAAATGTTTTAAGGGGACCGTTTTTGTGGTGGTGGGGGGGGGGGGACGTTGCTTTGATAGGATATTTCGGAAAGCTCACCATGCACGCTTTACCATGAGCACTCTCTAAAAAATTATTTGCAACAGCATCAATTAGTAAAGTGCAGTGAATTATGTAGTATTCAGCTACACAAGCAAACTGTAAGAGCAGCCATTTGAATTTTTAATTTGTTAAATAAGATGTTACAGGAAGATGGGTGCCAATTTAATCAAAACACATCCACAGTAGCTTGGGAGCTCCTTGTTCAGGGTGGGTAATAGTAGCATATACTCATACGTAAATCTGGAGATGCAGGTTAACTTCCTAATCCAGGACAACATAATTTTCAAGTTTTTGGAGGCATATCTACTTGCATTCTTAATCTGTTGTTTTATTTCTCTTTTTTGAATTTCTTTTGTTATTTTCTGTGATTAGCCACATTCGTATCATAGGCTGCTTTGCGTGTTACTTGTTTTTTTGCTCTTTGTTTGCAGTTATATTCCTCCTCTTAGGGACTTTCTCTTGCTCTTGACCACTTGTGTTATGTGCGGTGGCAGGTTTAAGAGTAGACAATTTTCTCTTCGATTTTGATTTATTCAGTTGATCGTTTCGTGCTTTGCAATAATTATTTAGCAAAATATTGACCATATGGTTTATGCACATGTTGGCCAACTTTAGTGAACTATTGCTACAACTGCAGTTAAATTTTGATATGGTATCAGAAGTTTCAAGCTTTTCTACAGTAAGTTGACAAACAAGTTGTTTCTGCTTACCACATTCAATGAAGGCCTGCTCGTGCTCTTCCTGAAGAATAGCTTGAAACACCTGAAACGTTTTTAATACAAACTTCACTGTGAACTCCTCTGGCCATGTGAGACCTCCCCACCCCCTATCTATAAGCTGTAAATATTTGGCAACTTCTTCATCAGAGCATTCATAATCCAATTTCCTATCACAGGCCAAAGTTTTTTTTACAATCTGGGCACTGTATTTTTTTTTAACTTTATTTGCTATGTAACCAGCTATGTATACTAAAACAGCCATAACTGATTCAGATATATCTTCACTATCACACAATTGCAAAATATTGTCAAATGTGTGAGAGAAACAATGCTGCTCATCATTTACTTCTTTTGGGGAAAAGAAAACTGTTTCAGTTTAATTTCACCACATTTGTATGATTGCATTTGAACCAAACTCATGACTTTTAATTTTCTTTCTGACTCAAGAACTTGTATCACAGATACATTTTAATTCCCCCCACTCAACTGCCTGTACTGTCCAAAACGAGCTTCTAAGCAATCTGTTTGAAATTTCCCAAACAAAATGTATGATGGTTTTAAAGTTTCGAACATATAATTTGTTAAATGAACAAGACAATCTAGTATGTTGAAGTGCAAACTGTGTTTCTTTGGATAAACAACCACCTTTTTCAGGCACAGCAAAACCTGATAAAGTGGGTGTATCTTTACATCTATATATATTGATCCAAGCTTGTAGCCATGAACTGAACTTCTTTAGAAATGTAATATTGTTGTATGTTGTGTACTGGATCACAGCTACTGTCACGTAGATGTTTTCCCTTAGTTGGATATTTTACATTTACAATTTTCCACCATGTGCTCATTATTGTAATAAATTCTTTGGTCTGTAATAAATCACTACCAAACTCTTTTGCAGTACATTCTAAAGCAGCTATATTTGTTTCATGAAAAATGTCACACAGCATGTTTAACATTTTGCCGTTCAACAGACGTTGGGTACAAAACTTTCCGGGAGAGTTTTGGTGTTTGTTTAATGTTAAGATTTTGTTCTTTATTGTATATTTTTTGAAGATGTGTAAGACTAGCAACACAAACTTTGTTAAAGTCATTCATAGATGGATAAAAGAAAGTATGATTTGTATTTGACTAATTGAGCCAATTATTACGAACTGCTTTCAACAAATGAACAGTGTTGAACAACAAAAACAAGCGCAAATTCTCATTAATGGGATTAATGATACTGGATACAAGGTTACCACCACATAGATTGTGAACATATTGCGATTAATCCTATTGTTATCAGATATTAATGCAAGTACCTGGCATCCAGAATCATTAAGAATTTTCAAAACCTTAAGTGTGAATATCTGTAATTGTTCAGCAGTTACATTTTTTACAGGAATAAGTGCAACAATGTCTTTATTTTTGGAAAACACAGATGTTATCATGAATGCTTGTATTGTTGTGGCTTCAGAAGAGATGTTTTGAGAAATGCCTTCTATTTTCCCTCCTTTAAAACCCACACCAGGGGAAACAAATTTCATCCAGTAGAACATTTACTACCAGTTCTCTTTCCTCAAGAAGTTTTGATTTCTCTTGCAGATAAAGCACATGCCTATTAATAATACCACTGCAACAGGTATCTAACGTGAAAGCAATTTTTTTCAAATAGACTGGATGGGGGCAAGCTTAGAGACTCGCTGTTTCGTAACATAACATATGCAGATGGATGCCAAAAATGAATTTTTGCAGCAAACAGTAACAACTGAGGGCTATAGCGGTACTGTTTAGCAGTTAAAAGTTTTAATTGCTCTATGATAAACAGTATTTTCGAAATAATTTGTAACGTACCAGGAGATGTGACGTACCTGCCAGAAGGACGCACACGACATAAAGGCAGATAGGAATCAGAATAAACGTCCGCGTAGCTCAATTGGTAGAGCAACTTATTCCGGAATGAGGGGATCCGGGTTCGAATCCTGGCGTGGACAAAAATGACGGGCCGCCCCGGTGGCGCAGTGGTCTAAGGCGCTGGCCTCTGATCATTCGTCCGTAAGGGGTCCGGGTTCGAATCCCGGTCAATCATGGATGTTGTATTTGTCTTACGGCACTGGCTCTCTCCCTTCCCTGGAACCAGTGACCCTAAATTAGGGACGGGCGACTACTTATAGCCCATTGAGTTGCTCACGGTGGTCGTTAAACCTCCAATCAAAAAAAAAAAAAAAAAAAAATGACGGAGAAATTTACTTCGTTATAAATTGAATTAGAAGATTCTTCATTTTGTTGTATGTCATCTGCATATACTTTTAACAATGAAAGTGCAGTATTCAGTTTAGCCACAGGTGTGACTGCCTGTGAAGAAAAGAAACTGAGGTGTGATAACAGACATTCAAATTTTGTCCATCGATCACACTTTTTTTCATGACCCAGAACCCATACCAAATTTTTAACATCATATGGTATGCCATCATACCAAACATCTAATTGCAAATCAGAAAATAGTTTAAAACAAATGGGCATCTTAGGGTAGTCAGAAGAATCTATCTTGTAAAAAGGAATGAAATCATCATTTTTCAAACTGAAGAAACCATTTAAATTTTTATTTCCATAATGAGTAACAAAATCATTAAATGAATTTATTACATCATTTTCATTCCAGTTTTTAAAATTGTGTTCATCACGCTGTTGCATTTGAAGCATGCGTGTTTCTGGTGTTTTTCTTTGGGGGGTGGATCATGTGATAAATATGAGAGCTGGTTAGGGAAGATTGTTGGATGAGCATCTTTGGCTAATGCCAGGTGTGTACGCGGCACAACCAATAAACTCCCATCACCCCTAGTAATACGATCTTCCCTAATCACAAACTGCTCACTGAAGTGCTCAACGCACACAACAGAATTGTCATTCGGTTGTTATCTATACGGACTATTATGTACATTATTTTAAAAATAATTTAAACATATTTAATTCACGTTTGATGTAACTTTAAGCATAAAGTAAACATGTTTTATTGCTATGCATATTTTATTAAGTGAGTTTTGGTGGGTCACGGTCCCGAGTCGTGCTGGTATATCAATCCAGAAGGGGTTAAATGTGATCTCCGATATGACCGAAAAAATTGCCAAAATTATTGACTCGTATATAAGCCGACACCCCTACTTTAGTGGTGAAAAAAGTCTAAAACTTCTCGGCTTATAGACGAAGATATACAGTAGTTATTATTTTTTTTTTCGAATTTTTAAGTTGAGGGGGTACGCCTAAGCCCAGCTGTGATTTCGAAAAAATTGTCAGAACTTTTTAAAAATTCAATTTATTTCAATGAAGAAGTATTCCGATTTGCCATCGATTCAGATAAATTTACTTCAAAAACGATTCATAGAAATTTTTCGAAATCACAGCTGGGCACAGGAGCCGACTACGTAAATGCTCGTTTGCTTAAGCATGCCGCAGCAGAAATCAGGGCATGTTGAGCATGTCCGTTTTCTTAAGGGGCACCCAAAACTATCTTTTGGTTCCACTTTGTACATTGTAATTAGAACTTATGGAACTTATATCAGTTCACATCAGCCGTAGATTACTAAAATTCAAAATTGAAAGGTTCAACACAAACTTTTAAAATAGTGTATGTTGAATATACATAGTATGAAGAAATTCTGTAAAACATTAGTTATAATTTTATGCTGAACTTAATATAATAATCATTTTCCAAATCTAATCAAATAGTTGTTACGGGCAGAAGCTTGCAGTTTTCAGATCTATTGAAAAATGAAACACTTATGAAGAGAAATATGAAGCAAAGGCTGAAGTCTCCCGGTGGCAGAGTGGTACTAAGCGCGGGGCTACCAGTCGTTTGTCCGAGAAGGGTTCTAATCCCGGGTAAGGAATGGACGGTGCTTTTGTCTTGCGGTATACTGATTCTCTCCCTTACATGGAACCAGTGGCTCTAAATTAGGGACGGATAACTGCTAATAGCCCATTGAGTTGCGTGCGGTAGTCGCTAACCTCCCCGCCTCCTCCAAAGACAATATTTTGACCATAATGTATTCAAATTAACTCATAAGCATGAAGATTGAATGAAAAACGGACATATTTTTTCAAAAGTTCAATACTGAATAATGATTAATAATAACATACTCTTTATTTATTCTCTCATTTATTTTAAAGACAATTAGCGTGTAAACGTCATTGTTTTTGTTTTTTTTCCTCTTTTTAGCTGAACATGCCCTGAGATTTACAAAACTGTACGACTATGCAGCTGGGCTACATTTCTAATGACTTTATTTATTTGCGCTCAGAATTTTTAATATCAGGACGCAATAGTCCTTGAGAAAATACGTATAGAACGAATTAAATTGGAGATATAGGATAAGTTTTTCCTTGAGATGGATGCCTTTTAAATTTTACACTCAGAATCGAGTAAAGCCACATTTGTGCCGCATGATAAAAGTCTCTTTCATGAGCAATATACTTGCGACAAAATTTTTCTTGAAACACACACACACACACACACACACACACACACACACACAACAACCTCTATTTTTTATATTTATACTTACAAGTTGTAATAAATACGTAAATATCACGAACTCGTCAAATCTGGTCCATAAAACATCATAGCCAGCAGTGCGAAATTGCGTCAAATGGTTATAATATTTTAAACCACATATTTTCTAAATAAGACAATATCTGCAAGCAAACTGAATTCAGGTGATAATTTTATGTTTTTAAATCGACTGCAGAAAAATTCAGTTCTGCTCTTCTATTATTGTTTGGTTTCACATATCCACTATTGTTGAAAGCTCTTCTTAATTTTTGTTTGCCGATGAAATTTACCCTGCTTTCTTTTCTCCTGAACTGGCCGAAAGTTTAACTACGTGCAAAAAAATGAGGGAAAATTTTATAAAAGGAAAATAATAGCGATATAATAAAAATAGTTTATTTAATTAAAAAATAAAATAAATTATTTCTGGATTAGTTTATGAAATACGTATAAGGAAAACAGATAAGCTTGAAATATTTCAGTTTTTGATGGATATGCCGCTTTAATTCCTTTTCTATGAATCTGGATGCCACATAAACCACTGACACGACGCTGATGGGTCTGTTGTTCCTTAGATCCTTGCGGCCTCCTGTTTTTATGTATGGCAGAAGTGTGTATTTGAAATAAGTGCAAAAGCATTTAAAAACTATTTATTGTAATTAATACGGGGGAATGGACTGGCATACGGTTTACGATTACAACAGTTTATCATGGAAGTCAGCGACAAACTGATCTCGAATTGTATAGTTGTGTCTTAAGCAAGCTTTTGAAAACACTCTTCAATGTTTTAAAATTTTCAATTTCCATATTAACGTCTCATCGGACATGATCTCAAATAGCTTACTTGCTTTTCCTCTCAGTCAGATCGGAATTACGGAATTTTAATTGTGAAATGGAATTGTTTTGCGTAGTTTTTTTAAATATGGCAGATGCTGATTATCACTACCAGGACCGGATTAAGGAGAGGGGGTCTATAAGGGCTACAGCCTTGGGGCCCACCATGACTAAGGGCCCAGATGGCATGCCTGGGCAAATAATAGAAAGAGAGAAAGAGAGAGAGAGAAATTTATAAAATAGTTTTACTTTTGTCTCGCATGATTTCCGCTTGATTAGAAACAAAGGCTGGAAGACGAACAGATTTCAAGGCAGTGACTTACCAAGGGTGGTTTCATGTCGTTGTGTACAGCAGGGATGGCGAGGCAGTTTCAGCTTTTTCATTACCATCCACCCATACCTCCAAATTTGCACTTGGAACCGTTAATAAGCAAAATCCCTTGTGACTTCACATCACATAACAAACAAAACAACAACAACAAAAAAAAAAAAAAAAAAACATGCACTGAGAAAAGTATACAATGCTAAATCATTAAAAAATCCAAAACCAATTCTAGGAGCTTTAGGCTTTAACTCATGTTCTTATGAGAACAAAGAAAAATACAGTGACTTATTATGGAAACTCTGCAGATAATTTAGCAGTTACAGTTTCGTGTTTTAACGTACTTCATGATAATTCCCAGTTATAAGTTCTTTGGTGAGCCCACTCAGATGCCTTAGAATCCGGCCCTGATTATACTACGTGCATTGAATATTTCTCAGCTTCTCCTGGTCAGGTTGCTTGCAAGCTACGGCCATGAACGTGCTTCCTTCGGAAGAGGAAAACGAATATGATTGACATATGCAATGCAGACATCTGGGAATATCTTGTGCTGCCATCTGTTGCTTATGTTCCGTTATTAAAAACATATTGATTATCTTGGTGATTGAGAGCTGACTTACTTATGAACCGGGGTGTTAGTCACGGTGTTAACACCACGGGCGCTTGTATCTTAATTCTCAGGAGGGGACAAAAAGAAATAGCAAACACAAATTGCATATGTGTAGATTTTCGCTGCACTTTCTCTGTTCCCTAGCCATTTTTACCACATACACACACACAACAGATAAATTTTAATACATAAAATAGGCGAATAAATGAAATTCGACAGCATATCGGGACAATAAGGAAATTTCTTAGATTTCTCTTGTTTTTCCCGTTATTTTTCTTTAGACTTGATCCTCGTGGCCAGTTTTGCCTCATGTACCACGCACGGACGTCGAGAATTATTTTTACTGGGGCACGTTTGATAGCAACTCAATATACGAAGTACTAAAGGAAAAATTTTTTAATACTTTTTACTACTGGGTGTAAAGGAAATCGTCGCACCCCGCCCCTCTCCCTTGAGCTCGCGCGCACGCACCCTCACACACACGCACACGCACACCTGGATCTGACAAGTAATGCCAACTGATGAAAAACCAAAAAGATAACATGACAATGATTAGTGGTTTAACATACGTATAAGAGTTGGTAGAATTTCGATTTTTTTTCTTGCTGTGAATGCATTGTCTTAAGTGCTTTCAAAATTTTGCATTTTTGTTATGAAAATAGTACTGTATTTGAATTTTTTTAAAGAAAATATTTATTTATTTAAATCAAATTTTAACATTGTGACACGCACACATAACATCGCCTGCCTCTTTAACTCCCTTCCTTCAAATCAGCAACCTTATTTTGCACTCCTCACCTCCAAAACAGTTGTCAGCCACGTCTCGCTTCCTCACTGCCTCGGTACCGGCTTAAAAAGCACTTGTTTAGCTTTAGGCTCCATTTTCCGTATTGTTGAAATTCTCTACTTAGTAGAACAAACAGCAGAGATTAGTGATAACTCCCTCTCAGTGAGTTCCTATTCACACTCCTCATTTGCCCCTGGCCATACAAACATGGGGGGTGGGGGAAATGCTTAGACTAAGGATTTCGTACAGTGGAGAACAATTATACAGGGTGATTCATAAAGAAGTGTACAGTTTCAACGCACTATAAAACAAGAACAATGTAAGATATTTTATGTTACACGGGCCGCGGTTGGCCGAGTGGGCAATGTTCGTGACTGCCACGGGAAGGGCCTCAGGTTCGATCCCAGGCAATGCAGGCACGAACGCTCGATCCACTAAATATCCGCCGTGAGTCGGATGGGCACGTTAAGCCGTCGGACCCTGGGTACTGGCTCCCCGGTAATAAATAAGGGCGTCTTATCCCCCTTTCTGCTTCGCTTCCGTGTCACTTTCATATCGGGTGCTCCAGCCCAAATCTCCTAGTTTCCTATTTCTAAGGGTTGTTTAAGACCTAGGGTCAGACACTCCCTTCCTAAAAAAAATCCTCTACATATGATATGATCATATTTTGTGTTACCTGTAACAGAATTGTAGGGGAATGTTTCAAGTTTTTTTAGAGACAGTCACAGATGTTCCATGTGTGCACCCTTAGTCACACGACACGCAGCGAGCCGGTAATCCATTTCCGCCCAAACGCGAGGTAAGATATCTGAATAAAATGTAGTGAGATTTTGCAACATCTGCACTTTGTATGGAATCATTTTCAGCTTCTTTCTCAAAATTCTCCAGACAGTGGGCTGTGAAATCTGCACTTCGTGACTCACCCTTCGCGTTGATTTTCCAGGGCTCGTTGAATGGCGGTGCAAACACTATCGACGACTTCTTCCGATACACGTGGTCGTCCAGGACTTTTAAGTTTGCACAAACAGCCCGTAGTTTCAAATTTTTTATGCCAATCGTAAATAGATTTTCTGGTTGAACGTTCTTTTCCGAATCGGATCGAAAATGCCGTTGCACAACAGTTACAGATTCCGTTTTGCTCAATTCAAGAACACAAAACGCCTTCTCCACTGCAGACACTGCCATTCTCAACACTGCATCCTCAAGGCAAAGATCTGGAAGAAACTTCAGGAGATCTTTGTGCAGCAGTGAACGGCTGCTGCATAGGAAGATATATTTTTCATTTCTTCGGCTTTCATGCATTTCTATACTGTACGTATGTACACTGTGCTCCAACATAGAATGGGAAATTTCAATATTATTAATTTCAACTGGAAATTCCCAAAGTTTTTACAGCACACACACACACACACACACACACACACACACACACACATGCACACCAGGCGCGACGCTACGGGTGAAGTAAACCCAACTTTTCTTTGAGCTTAACCTTTAGCCCCCGAAAATATTTAAGCAGTTAGAACACATGGCGAGTGCAATGATCTAAGATTTTAGCAAACTTGGATAAATCTATATGAATTTTGGAATTTACAGAAATTTTATTATACAAAATGAAGTTTTTGCTAAATTTTGTTTTGTACTATTCTGTGAAATGGATTGAATCCTCTGAGCGATGTCTAAGACTAGATTACCATAAAGACACCATTTCCCATTTTCGTAATATTATAGTTTCAAAAGACGACAGAGAGAGAGAGAGAGAGAGAGAGAGAGAGAGAGAGAAATTCTCCTTGTCAGGTTACCAACCAAAGTTAGTAAATTAATACTGTTCAACCAGCTTTATGACAGTGAATATCAAAAATAGATAAAAATATAAGAAAAAAAATAGTGACGTAAGTGAGCTAAAATTGTGATTAGTAGCTTGTTAAAGCCCATAGAGGTTCCTATCCATGGTTCCCAGAACTACATACACTGAATAAATACTACGTACAGTATGTACCTAAAACTTTTTATTTTACTAGAAATAACATTCACCGGTGTCTGGAAAAAGCTACATCAAAATAATCTTTTGGCTAAATTTCTACCAAGCAATTGAAAATGTTTGCCTCCCGTACGATGCCGAGCCTTCCAAATAATCCCCGTGTTCTGAGCTGCTGGTGTCGCCGCTGACACACACACACACACACACACACACACACCTTCTGAAGTTTAACCGAAAAATTAGCAATCAAAATTGGAATTATCTTTAAAATCTTTGTACTATCTCCTAAAAATTGGAACGGCATATAGTCAGATTTTCAGAGGAGGTGCAAGTTCCCCTCTTTCTTCCTCATATGGGCGCCTATGGTTGACACTTCGTCTTCTGTTTATGGTGACCTTTTTACTTATGGAAGGTTTTATTTTTGTTTATCTATGTTACTTTTGAGTCACCACCGACTAGCATTTTGAAATTTCAACGAAAGTAAATTTTATCTGAACATTATTAATGAGTAAATTAATACTATTCAATTTTGTTCAATAAAAAATATTTTTTCAATCTGCTCAAATTTGTAATTAACAGCTGGTAATGTTTAAAAAATAGACGTTTGTAGTTACATAAACGAAGATAAACCCAAACATTACTGGTGGATTAAGCATTTGTGAATTGTGCAGTTTGTACAATTTCAATTTCATACGACTGAGATTTAATATGTAAGGAATTTCGTCGGGGGAGTTTCGAAGGGCAACGCTTATTTGGATGTAATATTCCAAACTCTTTAAATACTTACTGCAAGTAGGGAAAACTCCAATGTCGATTTTTTTCTTTTCGTTGAGATAATTTGCTTCTATTCGGTTGTGAAAGTGTCATTTTTGTGCGACTTTGTGAGGAAACGTATTTTCAAGTAGGGAACATAGTTTTCTGTATGTTGCATTTCTCTCAGGGCGTAGCCAGGGAAGAGCTAGGCCTGACAGCTCCCGACCCCGACTTGCGTTTCCTTTTGCCCGACCTATAGCGACTCACACTACAGCTCAGTGCCCGATCTCCTTTATATCCTTTACTCGACCTCAATCATCAGCCGCCTCTCCCAACTTCTCTGTCCGGCTACGGGCCTGATTCCTCAGCCGTTGAAACGTAATGTAAAAGGGGGTTATGTTTACAGGGTAAATGTTCCCTTTTGAAATTTGCTTCGAAAGATATTTGTGCTCTTTGCATTGTGAAAGGGCATTTTTTCCCCTTCTTGTTTTTTTTTTTTTTTTTTTTTTTTTTTGAGGAGGATATGATTTTACCGATTGGTTTCCATTCATTTAAATGCGTTTTTCATTTTTAATGAGATTTCTGTATGGTTATTGGTTGTAACCAATATACATGGCCCTTATGTAAGTGTTAAGATTTTACTCATCTGCAGAGCTGCCAACCTTTTGAGAGGTCCGTTAATAACCACCCGAAATAAACAGATGCGGGCGAACCATATAACCTAAGTGAATTAACGTTACGTTTCAAAAATTGTACACCACAGTACAAATAAGAGGTAATACACTCAACTGCATAGAACAACCTTCTGTTGAAAAATTTGGGTGTGAAACTTGCCGAGACAGTAACACACAAAAAAATTGAAAGTGTTAAAGAAATGGAAATATAGTCGTCACACAAGTGACAGCCATCCTATTCGAGCTGTTTCATGTTCAGTATTCATCAAAAGTGACTGTCATGTTGCCGTTTTTGCAGTCTTCGTATTATACCGAATTTATTTTTTCTGGTAGCTCGCATATGCAGAAAAATATGATGAAAATTTTTCGAGAAAAGTGCATTGAAAGTGCTTGTGCTCAAGCTTGGCCAAAAATCTGTGTGATTTTTTCTCCAGATTCTCTTTATGGGTGCATTGCTGTGTGGAATGGTTACCACAGCAAGCGTTATTTTGGGTAAGGCAGAAGAGCTGCTATTTTTCGGGGCTATCTGTAATCACCACCGGGAACCATCATTAGTATGTTAGTGTTGTCATGTATTTTTTCAAAGTTATAAATACTTATTTCACGTCAGTATTCCACTCAGGAAAGGCTTTCTGTTGTAAAAAGCTAAACATAGATAAATAATATGTTCAGGGAAATATGATTTTTCTTGTACATTTAAAAATAAAAATAAACTGAAATATCTGGTAGTTGCACAAGAGTGGCTGCTTGTCAGCGGCGTTATGCCTAGAATTCACTTAAAAGTCTGTTGAATCGCTTATGTAGTAGACTTTTAATTGTTTTCTGAAATTTCTTCTTTATATATTGGATCTTGTATTCTCGATTTAATCATCATCCTCCTTTTCAAAACAAAAAGCTGCTCGACATTTATTCATTTTAAATCCTGAAGAATTTTTTCGGCAACCATGAACCAAATCGCGGGAACAATCTTAAACACCCAACGTTGGTTGCAAACTTTACATCCAGCTACAGCTTTTAAATGCATCACTGTGGCAGAATTATCATATGCAATAAAGTAGTTTTTCCGAAGAATTTTCCGGGACTCTACCCTCCAACATACTCACTGCGCCATTCTTCTTTCTACCATAAATTTATATTAAGCAAAAATTGAATTAACCCTGTTTTTTCGACATTTTGCTTTAGTAACGTACTAGACAAAAAATAATTGAAGTGCGTTGTACAGATATATGATGTTAAGCAAAACAACTTTGTAAGTGCTGTGAAAACAAAAAGGCTCAACTTGCCTACTTCCAAGTTGTAGATTTGATAGCCCAAAGAAGATTTTGAATAAATTTACCAGTGAATTCCTTCCGTTTTAGGATTTGTAAGTATTTTCTGAAATTGTGACCAAGAAATTAATGCTGTAGCCAGAAGAAAAGATTTTAATTTGCACTAACACTCAGTATATTGCAACACTTCCCTGCCTCGGGTATGAAGTCAGATGTTGCGGGAGCAGTCGTGAAAAATCCAGTTGCGTGCTGCGACATCAGTTAGCTGCGATGCTAAGTATGTATGGCTGGAATTTACATATGCCTGACATTGTTCAACATAAATATTATTGATCCATTTATATTCATGATGAAGAGGGACGACTATCGATGGGAACACGTACAGGACAACAGCACTATATCATCCCGATACTGGGAACGTGCGCTAATTGTAAACCCTTTTCCAAAATCTACAGAATTGATTTCGTAGAGTGACTAATGCAGGAAATTAAAAAAAGGAGAAGAATTGAATTTGCTTTTGTAAGTCATGACATTGCGGCTGCTAAGAAGTTAAAAACATTAATCTGGGTAGCCGACACAAATTCAACGAAAGGAAGTGCGTAAAAGACGAGCCATTTGGGACTCATGCTGGCCGGCGGAGAGACGAAAGTCTTCACTTGAAAACGATACCTTATTCCTTCATCGCAGCTGGCTTGAGTTCTAACAACTATTGTGGAATGGGTCAACCTGCCCATCAAACGGTAAGCCGCTTGTCAACGAGGACCAGCACGAACGAGCAGATGGTCACGCGTCGTGGATAGTGAGGCAGAAATAGAATTTTCTTCGCCTTTGATCATCTGGCGTAAAAAGTAGTTAGTTAGGAGCAAACAGCAACAAATACATGCGCTGAGTTGCGGATCAACCGCCAAGTAATTTCCCGTAATTGTTCGGGTAGTGTCCGTAATGCTGTAAAGTTGGCTGAAAAACAAGAAGAATGACAGAAAATCTGTAATCGTTGGCAACCCTGTAAAGATGTGCAGCTATTGAAAGACAAAGTATTTAGAATGTTTTTCAGCATAAAAAGAAGTTATTACAGAAAGAGAAATTATAAAATTAGGATGTTTCTCTGCTAACTTTTACTTTCTTCTGCCATAAAATGAATAAAGATAACACGAGGTGTTAACACGTGGTTAATCAGATGTTGCCAGATTTTAAAGTCGGGTTCCAAGTACAATGGAACTTCTTTAAACTGGACCTTGTATGAAACGGAATCCTATTTCAAGACAGGAAATATTTTCCGCCCTGGCAAAGCATATAAGAAGTTCCATGTTATGTACCCTTTATAAGGCGGAACCTGTGCAGCGCGAAAAAACTCCATCCATTACAAAGGAAAACATGTTGTAACGAAAAGTTCTTAGAAGCTTATGAGCTCTTTCCAAGAAAACACTTTTCGTACTCCTCAGACGTAACATAAATTTAATGATTCTTCTGCTTGCGATGCGCAGCAGACCGCTTCTCTTCTCCTCAGAGTGTATGCAGGTGACGCAAATTATGTACCAATGGCAGCATTACCCATAAGGAGAGAGAAGGAAATTTGCTTTCTGATTTTCTTTTAACCTTAGAAAATTACAATAACCTACAGAGCACATATAGTTCCTGCAGTGCACATATAGTATAACTTCTAAACTTTTTTAGTTTGGAGCAAAATTTTTTTTTCTTATTTGAAGGTTTAACGACCACCGTCAGCGACTCAATGGGCTATAAGCAGTCGCCCGTCCCAAATTTAGGATAACTGGTTCCAGGGAAGGGAGAGAACCAGTGCCGTAACACAAACACAACATCCATGCCTCACGGGATTCAAACCTGGAATATTCCCGGACACGTGGTCATCAGCCATCGCATAGACCACTGCGGCACCGGGGCGGCGACCCAAAAAGAAGAGAGGAGACCACATTACCAACCTGTAGAAGGAAGTGCAGCCTTCACCCTCGTCCAGTCGCATGCTGAGCTCACATTACCCTGGTCGTTACCTCTGTAAAGTTTCATTGCAACATACATCAGGGATAGTTTCATTTCTTACATGTACATCAGGGACATGTACATCAGGGATAGTTTCATTTCTTACTGCTCGAAGCTGTTTCAAGAACAGCAGTCGTGATAATGCATGGTTATTAACTAAAATTTTGGTCAGCTTGCAAGGTAACATACCAGAACCAGCTGAGCCCCCTGGATCAAGCATGCAGATTCACAGTTGAGAGATATTGCTTTATAATCCTTTGGTAGCTCATAGTTTATTATTTCACCTAAAATTGCAGTGCTGCATCTTCTTCAGTTTTAGTGCACCTTCACTTCTGTGCTTGCCATAATTTTTCTACGAGGCACGTACTAAAATTAGACACTAAAATCCAAGTCATAGAGCAGAAGAAAATGATAATTTTTTATATGAACCAAGGTATGGAGAAATATTGAGTCCGAAAAAACACGATTTCAATATTGGATTGTTAAAAAACATAAAGATTTTTTATTTTTAGTTGACTGAAGTTTGTATGAACAATAAGTTTTCTTAAGTAATCACTACTTATGAACAATATGTTTTTAACATGATAAAAATGCAAACGTTGCATTTCAACGGCTTCGATGGATGTATTGTACCTGTAGAAAGCGGAAACCTATCGAAAAGGAAAAATAGCTTTGGTTCTTGAGACCCCATCTCGTACAGGTTTCACTACAATAGGCGGTTTTAATAACATGAGTCCGTATTACTGCAGTAATACGGACTTATGTCATTATGATGTGAAAGACAAATTTCTGTACTTTCATGAAACCTAAGAGATTTTCTATTAATCAGTGAAGTAATGTGTATTTCATTTTTCCAATCAGGAACAACAGAAGTAACACTGATGGTTAATAACGAAAAGAAGTACATGGGCTACCTTCTTAACATTGGACATGTGTTCTACCCAATGCTGATTAGGTCCACTGTAGACATGTATGTGCCTCCAAGCTAGTAAATAACATCTTATGTGTGTTGGTCGGAATGGAATTGACACTTAGTAAGTGGAGGGTTTGTTTGGATCTCTGCCTTTAATAATAAGATTAATAAGTTGTGGAGGAGGCTAAACTGCTACCCTGTACCCATAGGATTTGAAGACTGAGAAAAGCTACGGACTCACCTCATCAAATTGCTATCGCAGCGAAACCTGTCTAAGATAGAATCCTGAGGGCAGGAACTATTTCGCGTTTTAGATAGGTTTCTATTTAATGCAGGTGCATTCATGGAATTCACTGTGATGTAGACATTTGAATTTAAAACATCTGTTTCACCACGTGTTAGCCTCTCGTGTTATCTTCGTTTTATTTCACAGCTAAATAATTTTTTAAGTCACTAGCAAAACGTCCCAGTTTTTTAACTTCTTTTTACATAACTTAAGCCTTGTTTTCACTAGAAATACTTTAATGCATCTTTGAATTGTTGTTGTGTTACATGAATTTCTGCCATTTATTTTCATGATGTGCAGCTGTGTGTAAGTGTTAAACAGATAGAAATACAATAATGGAGGAAGAAATAAAGGCAATAAAGAAAAGATTTCTACGCACAGTCGTAAAGAATATATTACAACTATGCCGGCATTTGACGCATATATTTGACTATGGTTACTAAAACATTTTTTAGAAAGCTTTTGTAACCATGCGGTGACCCTTTTGTGTCACACTATAAAATTCTTCAAGTCAATAGCAAGGAAGACATGGACATAATTGAAAGAGTGTTGGATGAGTGGTATGAGTTCAAAGTTTATTTTAACGATTTGCCTTTGAACGATTTATTGGCCGAAACAGTGTCTCACAGCGATCGCTTTCCCTATTCTCTCAAACCCCCTGAAAACTGCATTGTGTTTTCAGTGTCCTTTTCTAGCTGTGAATGGGTATTCAGCCAGATGAACCTCATAAAAATGAACACAGGATATCTTTAAGAAGTGAAATCTTGGATGATCTCATGATGGTCAAGCTAAGTGGGATCCCACCCCCTGGTCACAGTTTAAACCTGCGAAGGCAGTAGATAAGTGATAATTTAGTGTTAAGCTGTTAGACGTGTACAAAGACATGTCATGCTACTGAAAGGGGTGTGTTTATGTCTAAGAGGAAATTAAATATATTGTACATTTAAGTGCTTACTGACTTGTTTGTGCGATAAAATGTGTATAATATTTCTTTATTTATAAACATATTGCTGTAAACTACTTGACATAGGAAATGCCACTCCATGATGGAATGCACGAAATGAAACGAAACTCACCACACACATAGACAAGTAGGTGGGAGAAAAGTAATTTAATTACTAAGGGACAACATGAATGCGTTGGGTGAGGAGACAGTATAACGTGAACTGAATCAGTAGGTCGTATGACCGTCATTATTGGCTATACATTTGCTAACAGGTCATGGCATCGAGTGGAAAAGTCGCCGGCTGGTGTCCTAAGGAATCACTGACCATGCTTCGTCAGCTTGTAACCACCATTCACATGGCCGTCTTAAGGGGTGAGCCAACGGGACCGGGGTCCAGGGCTTCCACCTAAACTGGGGTCCCCAACGCCGCAAGAGTCCTATGGGTTTACAAAAAATCAAACTCTTTCACCACTCACCATAAGGTTATTTTTTTTATTTAAAGGAAAGACGAAACACCAATGCAGAAAGTTGAAAGTCCTTCCGCCTTTTTTTTTCTTTTTAAACCTTGCTCGTAGCTTAGATTTCCGGAGGAGGCATTAGGGAAGTTAGATGTTAAGGTGGATCTTTTGTGACAAAATAAGAAACAAAAAAAGCCGACCTCTCTCGCGATCTCGGTGTGGGTGAGGACCACGCACAAATTGTAATTTTTTCCGAATCACTTTTTCCTTTTAAACAGTAGCTTGTGTTGTCTATCTATACGAAAAAGTGCACGTATGTGTATCACTGAGGTTTGCCCACCTGGTCTACTTATGTATATTCAATCTTCGCTGTTTAAATAAATAAAAATGGCGGAGGCCGCATATCGGTATTTTTCTCCGGTGCGTCATATTGTCCGGAAACGGCCTGATTGGTTTATTTCTTCTGCTTTTTAGTTTAATTTTGGTTGAATAATTTGTAGAATGGGGAAGAAACATATCTTCCAGCACCAATTTTCTGTTGATTTACTAAGCAACTAAATGTGAGTGCGTTTGGTACACTTAATGGAGTTTTATAATTTTGTCATGCACCATTTTCCATTCAAGTGGTATTTTAGATAACATGGTGATAGTGGTGAATATACGTAAGAATTCTCATATGTTGTATATACATTGTACCATATTGCAATAATACTATGTGTGAATAAAAAAAATACACAAATTGCAATAATACCATATGTTGTATATATGTATATATATAAATAAGATCAGAGGCCCCGAAAAATGTGACTACCCAGGGCCTCCAGAAGTGTTAAAACGGCACTGACCATTCTTCGGCATTTCGAGGGGGTCGTACAAAGGCGTTAAGTCGTCTGCCAGTGTCGCCCCCATACGTTTTTTATTGGAGAGAAGTCTGGTAATCGGGGCAGTAGGGCAGCATGTGGATACGTTGTTCATACTGCATGGTGATGTTCTAAATGTGCGGGCAGGCTTTTTCTCGTTGGACATGGGCATGAGGAATACCAGGGAGATAAGCCACCAGAACGGGGTGCATCACTACATCAACGCATTGTTATGCGGTCATTGTACCCACTATGCGAACGAGCGGTGAACAGCTGTTGAAACTAATAGCGCCCCAAATAATTATGCAGACTTGAGGAGCATTATGACGCTCACTGGTGGAAGCAAGATTAAACATTTGACCATGTCGTCTCCAAACTCTCAATCGGCGATCGTCGGCAATGAGACAGAAGCGAGGCTAGTCGTTGAATACATGATAACATTCGTTCCGCCACGCATGTCTGTTACTGCACCACTGCAACCTTGCGCGATGATGTGTTGCAGTGAAAGGCACTGGTCGCAATGGCTTATCATCACAAACCCACCTCAGCTACTCTGCGATTCACAGTTCGTGTTGATACGAGGATGTCCAAAATTACATGTACACCTCGTCGAATGTCGTTCGTTGTGGATAGTGGGGCTGCTACGGCTTCCGAGCGAATGTAGCGATCGAGGAATTTGGACTCCGCCACGTCGTTCCCCAGTTCCACAGCGGCGAGGCACGTTATCTTTCTCCAAACACTGTCACCAAATTCGGTTGACAGGTGTACCTGACATTTCCACTGGGATGCGGCGTACGCACCAGTCAGCAGAGCGTTGCACTATGATGAGGTCTCTGATAAAGGTGTCCGAATGACGGCAGGATTCTCGAGGCATTCTCATTCTTTGCACGTGCTTCCGCCACAGAGATCACTCCGATTCAGTGGTCCACATCCCCAGGTTAGGACGACCAAACTTAGCTATTTTTTTCACCTATCACGCGACTGGTTCCCAACTGCCAATCATTCACATAACTCAACTGTCTACATATACCTACAAATTTGCATGGCGTTCCCACAAATACTTCCTGGTGCAGTATTTTCTATGTCGAGTAGTATATTTTGCGTTATGTTGGATTAATGTACTTGAATATGCTGTAGATATACCGTGATAGGAAGTATGTTATATTTTGTGTATATTTTCTGTTAAGTTGGATTAATTTACTTGAATATAGATAATCAGTGATAGGAAGTATGCGTTTTTAAAATCAAAATGTCATGTAAATTCAAGTACAGATCAATGTCTTTCGTTTTGCACTGATAAAAGCATCCCTTAGCATTAACAAAAGCGTATAAATTGATCAGGTTCTGGACTGAACACGCGGCTGTGTCTATATTAGGCGACCATTGTACTCTACCTTGCGTGACACCTGACTAATGAGATATTTGCCTGATGACGTGCCAGCTCAAATATTTTTAAAGCAAGGTGATATGTCTATAATACACTGCTAGCCACCCAAAAGGCAACACCAAGAAGGACACGAGATAGCAAAACCATATTTACTGGACACATAACAACAGATGCAAAGATGAAACGATTGAGCTTGCAGGCCCGTGCGACTTGCGGAACACGCAGACATCAATAGTTCGTGTGGCCCCCATGGCTGGCAATGACGGCCGCTACACGCCGCGGCATCGAACGAAAGAGGATTTGGATGTGGGCTTGGGGTATGTCGGTCCAGGCTGCTTCCACACGTTGCCACAGTTCCTCAGGCGTAGCCGCAGGTGGTGATTGCCGGGCCACTCGGTTGCCGATCAGCGACCAGACGTGCTCGATGGGCGACATATCGGGAGAACAGGCGGGCCACAGCAGCAGTGACATCTGGTGGGCCGTGAAGAATTGTTGCACAATGCGCGCCACGTGCGGTCGCGCATTGTCCTGTTGAAACGTGGCCGCTGGCAGGTCCTACAGGTAAGGGAGAACTACAGGCTCCAAAACGTCGGAGATGGTGCGGTGGCTGTTGAGTGTGCCGGCGATGCGTACCAGTTGGGTGCGGGTGTCAAATCCCATTGCGCCCCAAACTATAACGCCAGGCGACGGGCCGGTATGGTGATGCATAATGCAAGCGTCATACAGTCTCTCGCCGCGATGCCGCCACACGCGGATCCAACCATCGTGGTGTTGCAGGCAAACGCGGGATTCGTCGGAGAAGACAATGTCATGCCATTTTGTAGTCCAGGTGCGGCGTTCAATGGTACACTGGCGCCGCACTCGCCGGTGGTGTAACGTCAATGGTAATCGGAGCAATGGGCGCCGTGCGACAAGTCCCCGCTCCTGCAGACGACGTCGAACTGTACGTGTTGACACAGGTTGTTGCGCAACACACCATAATTCCTGCGCTAACGTTCGTGATGTGGCGGTGCGAGCCGTCAATGCCCACCGCACAACATGCCGGTCCACTCGATCGGTGGTGTGCCACGACTGCGGCAATCGCTCACGTCGGTCCGTCCGTCCCTTCTGTTCCCACCGAATCCATACTCGCCTCACTGTGGCTGGATGTCGTCCCACATGGGCGCCGATGTCTCGGTACAATAAACCGCTGTCGCGATAAGCCACTATTCTTCCTCTGTCGAACTCCGAAACGTGCTGAAATAAGTACCATATTCTGCGACGAGGCATCAGGAAAATTCCCGCGCACAGGTTCGGCAGCACAACACACTTCCACTACTTACACCTCGCCTTCTGTGCATCCTTCTTATAGTGCTTCTCGGTGGCGTGCCGGGCGCACAAGATTTGCATATGCCCTGCAATGCTAATTGTCTGCATGTTCTCTCGCGGGCGACGCATGCTGCGAATTTCAGGCCAATCGGATGCTTCCTTCTTGTTGTTGCATTTTGGGTGGCCAGCAGTGTAGTAAGAAGCATCTTTGTTGAACTATGTGAAATATTGCCTCGTCACTGAATATATTACAAGCTGTAAGCATCTTTGTTGAACTATGCGAACTATTGCTTCGTCACTGAATATATTGCAAGCTGTAAGCAGCATTCGCAGAACTCCACTTGCCAAGCTGTATCATCTGTTTGTATTTCTCGTAAAGATGGACATTGTACGGTTGGAAATGTTCGTTTGAATTTGATACATTTCCTGCAGACACCTATCTATGAAGGCAGTTTTCTGATCTTCATGCTCGGAATATTTAAGAGATGATCCAGCAATCATCTGTGTTGTTCACTTGGTGTTTGAAACTTTTAGCAGGTTGCTTTGCTGATGGTTGTGAACGTTTCCTGCATTTTTGACCCGATTGTTCCTTCAAAACAGTTTTAATGTGCTTGGCTCACTACAAATTAGCACTGGCATCTTTTATTAATTTTTATTAATTTTACCTTTATTAATTTTTATTAATTTTACCTTTATTAATTTTTATTAATTTTATCTTTATTAATTTTAGTCATTACTCTTTATTAATGTTTTATTATAATCTTATTACAGTGAGAATTTAATCTCATTGATTATTAATATCATTTTAGTTTATTAATTTTTAATCATTTCATCTTTTATTAATTTTTAAATCATCACTGACGTGGGGGAATAAATGAGAATTATTACTGTCATTTAGAATAGATGTGTGATACACATATTTCACTATCTTGGATTTCCTTAAAATCCTGCACAATTCTTTTCACTCCTGTTTCAGTATAGTGTTGTTGAGATTAGATCTTTGATTATGTGTAATATTTTCTTTCTTCCAGGATCTGAAGGCAATAATGACAAAAAACATCAGAAGATTGTGAAAAATTTTAAGGAAGTGTATAAAATCCTGCACGATTATTTGCACTTCTTTTCTCGTTGGGGAAATAATTGTTCAGCAGGTACGGTTTCCCTTTTCAAGAAAGTTATATTAAAGAAGAAAAAACAAACTTTTGATATATTGATCTTACATGTTTTAGAATAGACACAATTTTAGTTTGAAGACCATATCAACATTTATAGAAAGATTATGAAATCTGATTTATTTCTTCTTTCAGAATTTATCACTTATTACTTTCATGGGAGTTTCAAGGTACAATTCCACAACAGATGCTCATAGGAAATGGCTTGTTTACGGAGAAGTAAGTTCAGATCAGATCTAGAGGATATTAGGAAGGGAGTGTCTGACCCCAGGTCTTAAACAACTATAACGAAGTAAATTTCTCCGTCATTTTTGTCCACGCCGGGCATCGAACCCGGCCGGGTCCTCTCATTCCGGAATAAGTCGCTCTCCCAACTAAGCTACGCCGACGTATGCTCTCGCTGCTATCTGCCTTTATTTCATGTGCGTCCTGCTGTGCAGGCACGTCAGAAACCCTTAGAAATAGGAAGCTAGGAGATTTGGGCTAGAATGCCTAATAGGAAAGAGACACGGAAGCAAGGCAGAAAGGGGAAGGAAGACGCCCTTATATATTGCCGGGGGCCAGTACCCGGGGTCCGACTGCTTAACGTGCCCATCCGACGCACGGCGAATATAGTGGTTTGAGCGTTCGTACCTGCCTGGGTTCGTCCACTATCACTTCTCAAAAAAGGAGCAGATCCGTGTGGTTGTACCTACCATCCGGATCTGTTCACTATCTCTTCTCTGTTTATTTTTTCATCTTATTGTTTGCATAAGCTTTTCACTTCAAGTTAAGTTTTCCACTGGCTGCTTCATATTTATATCATACATTCCACGTATCCTTTTTTTCAGTGCAATAGTTTCTTAAGCATTTTTTTAAACCACCTACACTTTTTGTTTATGTTCTCATTCCTTATTCTCTCATTTTTGGTGATATCCACATCGGCATTTTTATTTCTGCTATGTTTACTTTATTTTTCATACGTTTTCTCACAGGTCAGGTCTGTGTATTGTTGCTGGTCTTGAAAACTACATTTCACCATCATGCAGCCTCACATCAGAGAATATACGTAATATTTCCCTCCAGTTTTTCATTCTTTCTGCACTCTGCTCATTTCTTCCGTACTTTGATAGAAGTAACATCTTATTCTTTACCCAGGTGTCAGAATGAATGCAGTCTTTTCATTATATACTTCATGGATGTCATCATCATCACTTATGTTCTCAGCGCTTTTATTGCAACGCATGCACTATTTTCATTCTGTCCCAAAAAGTTCTGTGGCCTTCCATTTTTCCTCCTGAACTTTTCTTTTATTGTAGGAGCAAAGCAGCATGTTGTGTGTAAACATTATTGCTTCCCCTTCCTCTTTTTACTGCGTCTGTAATAGCATCAAATAAGAATGGGATTAATAAAGATTCCTGGTGCATCCCAATTTCCATGTCAGATTTCTTCCTTTACTCTACTCCACTTCGGACATGTAAGGATCTCTACACTTGATTTGTCAAGAACAAATGCATCCGTGACAACATTTTGCCATTTAGGCAGTTCCACATTTCCTACTTGGACACTCTCGTATGCATTTTCGAGATCCCCAAACGTTTATGTAATTATGCAAATTAATGAATTAATCTTCAAAGCGCATGGTGGGCATATATAAGTTCCATTTTTTTTCACAGCAACGTCATTGTATCATGTAGCCAGCTCCTCAAAAAAGCATGAAACTTCATGTATTGTCTTGGGACAAAATCAGTTCCACATTGGCAGAATGGGGAACAATAAGGAGTAGATTTAAGATCTACTAGACACATTGGCTAGATGCGCACTGCAAAAGACATCTTTAATACGGATGAGACTGGTCTTTATTACCACCTTTTGCCTTCGAGGACTCTTGCATTTAAAAGGTGAGCCTACGACGAAATTTTTAACAGTGTACGATTTTCTGTAGAAAATTTCTGTTTTAAAATTTACGATCTTTGTAAATTTTGTAAACAATGAAAGCTACATTTTAAAGTTTTCAGTATGAACGGAACGTGCTTATTTGGCGATTTTTAGCGTGCCAGTACGAAAAAGATGCTATTTTTTTCGTAAGTGCCAACATCTCTGATTAAATGTTGTTACCTAAGGAATTAAGGATCGTTTACTACCTAAATCGAAAAGCGCTGGTTGTCTCAAAAAAAAAAAAAAAATAAATAAAAAAAAAATCACCAGGAGAATAAAATGTACCTAATGGAGTAAGTTCAAGGATTTTTGATGAATAAAACTTCACATGAGTTACAAAGCGAAAATTTAGCTCTGCTAGGTAAGTGAAAAATCAATTTTATGCAAGTACTTTGCTGCAGAAATTGCTGATATTTCGTTTTGTTTGTACAGAATTTATTCACTACCGAATTTTATTCTTAATTGCAGTTTATTTACATACTCATTTTGACTAGTAGAGAAAGCAAAGAAAGTTTTTATAAAAATCACGGTGTCAGGTCCCACTGAGTTCGATCTACCACCAGGCCTTATTGAAACCGAATCTCTCAAACGGGCCTGACGTAGGTTATTTTGAGTGCCGTCGAGTTAAACTCGATCGTTGAAATAGTGGTACGTGTAGCCAGCAATTCTTAAGATCTACGATAATGCGTAACTCCAATAACAAGTCCTTGGTTAGACGAAACAAAATTTAATAGATGAAAGAATAAGTTCCGTTCGATTGGCTATCTCCACGTGCCAACAGCTAGCGAACACTTCACTATCTCACCGATATCCCGGAAGACCCTCCGCCACGTTGACTTGACTTCAGTCATTTCGTCTAAAACGCGGCCAATCTCTTATCGCCGGAAAACCCTGACTATTCCGCCAGTGAAAACGTAAAACCCCGAGAGGTCTAACCCGACACTCTCTGCGTAAAACACGACGTCCAACAACGTGGAAGGTGAAACGCGAAAAGCCTTTCGAGCGAGCGTGTCTCTCCCTTTTACATCTTTACTCTTCCCCCCCCCCTCTTCCACCTCTGGAAATCCTATTGATGTGGAGTTAGCCGTTCTCTAGGAGTGGTGACCTTTGACCTATACATCAGACCCCGTCGATCATGTCAAGGTCCACGGATGCCGGTAGTCACATGTCTCGTTCGACGTTACATAATCTGGCATACAAAGGAAACGTGCCACGTGTCAACACGTGCGTTTGAATTTACATTTCATTGCCTTTGAAATGAAAAATAATTACAGAAAACATTACTACATGAAAATGAATTAGTGGGGGCCCGACTCCGTCACCTTACACACGGCCAATGCGATTTTGTTATCAGCAAACACGGGTGATTTTCTCCATTTCGGAGAGAGTTACATTTCTATTTAGTAATATTACGTTCAATAACAGCACGATAAAAAAAAAGATGATAAAAACCAAAACAAAACAGGCGAGGCCATCAAATAAAACATTCGGCATTGCTCCATTTGTTTTTAAATTCATTTCACCATTTTATTTCATTTTAGGCTGCACAACAACTGTATTTATCAACAAATCTCACATTGCCGCCCCGGTGGCGCAGTGGTCTAAGCGATGGCCTCTGATCATTCGTCCGAAAGGGGTCCGGGTTCGAATCCCGGTGAGGCATGGATGTTGTGTTTGTCTTACGGCACTGGCTCTCTCCCTTTCCTGGAACCAGTGACCCTAAATTAGGGACGGGCGACTGCTTATAGCCCATTGAGTTGCTCACGGTGGTCGTTAAACTTCCAATCCAATCCAATCCAAATCTCACATCACATACCAAAGCAGTAATACATTCCAGCTGTGTCATTGGCCGCTACTCGTAGGACCACTCAAATCTGCTGTATCAGCTAGCCGGGGCTGTGGGGAACACAGTCTCTAGAGTGGTTTTATTCCATGGAAACTAACTGATGTGGAAATAGGCTGAGATTCCCACATTAGTTAGTTTCAATAAACTTCATGGCTATGAGCAGCTTCCAGTGGAGGGGACTACACAAACAAAAGCGCATTATGCAGGAAGAACTAACTCTCAGCTGAGTTCAGAAAATTTCGGTACGGCATGAAGAAAAATTATTGCTTTGGGTAGGGGGTAGGTGGATACAGAGCTGTTGTGCACCAGTCGCTTATCTTTGGCAAACTACCCTTCAAAAGCTGGACTGTGAAAATACATTTTGCATTCAGCAGCTGTAGCTCTGTGCCAAACTGTGGGATTATTGTTTGCTTTGCACGATGCTAAGTTTCACATGGTTCTAATCTACATTTCTGCCAAGTGACATAAATGTACAGTTATATTTGGCGTTGTACCTGAACTTCTACAAATATGTTTGAAGAAATTTTTTTGCACAGAGTACCTGCAATTTTGAATAAAATTTTGCAAGGTTTACTGAACCTCTTCTCATGCAAACTTTTCCCTCTGGGTGATGTAAATTCATATTGAATTATTGATGCTCTACGATATGTATATTTTTAGCCATACTAGGCTGCGAAAATCTCAACACTAGCTAATTAGCACGTCTTTTGAAAACAAAAAATCGTGCTTATGTTTTTGTCCTTCCGTCCATCTGTCTGTGGACACCATATGTTTTGCAGTTATTAGTCCTATTTGAAAAACTCATTTTGCATTGTGAAGCTTGAAATGTGAGAATGATAATCCTTGCATTCCGGTTCTTCTTTTTTTTTTTTTTTTTTGATAAACAGCTTCGCTGCTAGAGGGCGCAACAGCAGGTGATATCAAACTCAAAAAACATTTTATTCCATATCATCATCATTATCATCGTCAAACATTATCAATTCACAGCTGGACGAAGGTCTCCCCAAGTTTCCTCCACAACGGTCTGTCTTGTGCCAGTCTCCTCCATGTCACTCCCGCCTACTTTCGAATTTCATCCACCCATCTCCCATGTGGTCTTTTTCTGGGTCTTTTCCTGTCCCTTGGAATCCAATCTAAAATTTCGGCTGTCCATCTATGGTCTGTTCTTCTGGCAGTATGTCCAGCCCATTGCCATTTCAGGGATTTAACTCTGATCATGATGTCTTCCACTCTTGTCATTTTTCGGATCCACGTGTTCCTCTTCTTATCTCTCCTGGTGACACCAAGCATGCACCTCTGCATGCTGCTTTGAGTTGTCTGCAGCCTTTGTATGTCTCTTTTAGTTAAGGTCCACGTCTCTGCACCATACGTAAGCACTGGAAGGATGCATTGATCAAACACTTTTCTTTTAAGACATAATGGCATATTGCTCTTGAAAATTATGCTGTTTCTTCCAAAAGCTCTCCAGGCAAGTTTTGTACGCCGATTAATTTCTTCATCAATGTGACCCTCACTTGATATCTGCTGTCCAAGATAAACGTACGTGTCTGTTATCTCCAGCTTTTCGCCATCAATCGATAAATCGCCATTTTTTGTAAAAGCATTGAACATCACTTTTGTCTTCTGAAAGTTCATTTTTAATCCCACTTCTTTACTCTTGTCAGCAAGTTCGTGGATCATACTCTGCAGCTCTGATGGGGTAGTTGCAAAAATGACTACGTCTTGAGCAAAACGAAGGTGGGTTACATAATCTCCATTAATCTTTATCCCTTTGTTTTCCCAGTTCAGTGATTGAAAGATATTTTCCAATGTGGCATTAAAGAGCTTCGGAGATATGGTGTCTCCTTGTCTCACTCCCTTTCCAATTTTTATGTAAGTTGTACTTTCAAACAGCCGAATCTCTGCACTTGCATTTTCATAGATGTTATTAATAATATTAATGTACGCATTTTCAATACCGCAGGATTTCAAAGCCAATGTAACTGCTGATGGTTTCACCGAATCAAAGGCTTTTTCATAATCGATAAAAGCCATGCACAATGGAAGTTCATATTCCCTTGCTCTTTCAATTAGTTCTCTCAGTACGTGGATATGATCTATTGTGCTGTAGCCACTCCTAAATCCAGCTTGTTCTCTCGGTTGAGCCATGTCCAGTGTTACCTTCAAGCGGTGTGAAAGAACTTTAGTGCAGATTTTATAAACCACTCATAGGAGGCTGATAGGTCTGTAGTTCCTGAGATATTCAATGTCACCTTTTTTATGTAGCAGGATCATTGTAGCGTTGTTCCAATCCTCAGGAATCTTCCCTTCATTAAGGTATTGAGTGAAAATTTGGGCGAGTACTGTTTCGATTTCTCCACTTGCTTCTTGTATGATGTCTACAGTAATTCCATCTTCTCCTGGAGCTTTTCCCCGCTTCATGTTCTTGATTGCATGTGCAACTTCTGCTGGGAGGACTGGAAGAACTCTGGTACGGGTACCTTTCATGATGTCTGGAGTACATGTATCATTCCTTTCATATAATTTGGAGTAGAAATCTTTCACTCGTGTCAAAATTTCGCCTCTATTTCTTGTTACAGAACCATTTTCTTTTCTCAGTGCCATAATCTGTTTTCTTCCCTTACTGAGATGTCCCTTTGCTATCTTTAGGCTTTGGTTGTTTTCAATTGCTTTCCTCACTAGTTCACAGTTGAATTTCCTTACGTCTTCAGTGATACTTTTTCGTACTGTCTTACATAGCTCTATATATTCCACTTTGGATGTCACATCTTCTTTAGTTGTCCTCATCTCTCTTCTTTTTTGCATCAACATTTTGGTTGTTCCTGATAATTTGTTCACATGCAACTTGTTCTTAGACCCAGCTAATTTTGTTGCTGTTTCCATAAGAGCTTTGGTTACTTTTCTGTTAACTTCAGAAATATCCACTTCTTCCGATGTTAGGTATTCTAAAGCAGAGAATCTGTTCTTCAGTTCCGACTTGAAGATATTATAGTGTTTTTTAAGGTTGGTTATGTCAATACATTTTGTTTGTCTAATGAGCTTGCCACGTTCGAGTTTAGAGTTGAGGTGCATCTTACATCTCACCAATCTATGGTCACTACCTGTGTTGAACTTGTTTAGCACACTGCAGTCTTCTATGACGAATTTTTTGTTACACATAATAAAATCAATTTCACTTGTCGTCCCATTTGGATGTCTCCATGTCCATTTCCTGTGTGGCTTTTTATTGAAAAAGGAGTTCAAGATGAAAAACCCTTCTGCCTCTGCAAACTCAACGAGAGTATTTCCACGCTGGTTTCTGTTGCCGTGACCGAATTTACCTACTGAAGTTTCATTTTGTTGCCGTTGCCCTATTTTTGCATTGAAATCTCCCATAATTATCTTCAAGTGTTGCTTACCTTTATTATTTAAATGACGAATTTCCTCATAAAATTCTTCAATTTCTTCTTCAGGATGACTTGTGGTTGGCGCATAAGTTTGAATAATCTGAGCCTGGTATCTTCTCGAGAGTTGGATAACGAGTTGTGCAGCTCTGTCAGAGGAACTTTCAACTTCTACAACTTTATCCTTCAGTTTTCTTGTTTATTATAAATCCAACACCACTAGTTCTGCCAGTATCTGTCCCACGATAGTAAATGAGATGTCCACTTGTAACGTACCAGGAGATGTGACGTACCTGCCAGAAGGACGTGCACGACATAAAGGCAGATAGGAATCAGAATAAAATGTCCGCGTAGCTCAACTGGTAGAGCAACTTATTCCGGAATGAGTGGACTCGGGTTCGAATTCCGGCGTAGACCAAAAATGACGGAGAAATTTACTTCGTTATAATGGCGCCCGAACTATCCGGATGACCCGACCGTTCACAATCTCGCAATGGTGGGATGGTATTTCCACACCGCGAGATAGGAAAAATAAGAGCAGCACTTCAAAAAAAAAAAAAAAAAAAATAAGGGGGAGATGATGTAACGTACCAGGAGATGTGACGTACCTGCCAGAAGGACGTACACGACATAAAGGCAGATAGGAATCAGAATAAAATGTCCGCGTAGCTCAACTGGTAGAGCAACTTATTCCGGAATGAGTGGACCCGGGTTCGAATCCCGGCGTAGACCAAAAATGACGGAGAAATTTACTTCGTTATACACTTTTCAGTTCAATGAGATCTTCTCCTTTTTTCCATACCTCACTTAGCCCGACGATGTCCCACTTGATCCTTTGTAGTTCCTCTTCCAATTCAAGAAGTCTTGAATCAGAAAATAGGGAGCGTCTATTATACGTAGCCAATGTCAGCATCAGATGGCAGCCTAGTCCGGTCCTCCGGGGATTCTTAGCACCCTCTGCCTTCATGTCGCACTGGCCGCTGCCTTGGCCAATTACATTCCAGCTGCCGGAGACTGAGGGCCAAGATTTAAGTTGTGAAGTCATTTTGGAGGGTTTGGCCATAACTCACCACGCTGGCCAAGCCGGTTGGTGAGTGTGGGATAGCATTTCCTCTGATCCCGATGGTATAGTTATATCGCTATTGGCGGTCGTCAGAGCCCCTTTAGTGGGAACAGGATGCACCACGAGAAGGCGGGGTTGACATTTTTCAAGGAGGGGCTGTGATGTTACGCACCACCTGACCTTACATCCCATATATTTGCTTATAATTCATATATTTGCTTATAAATATCCAATTGAAAAAATAATTTTTCCTTACATGCCTTTCATATCGAAGATTATTTTAGGTACAGACCATTTTTCAAGTAATAAATAGATTTCCCCAGGGGCGTAAAGGTGAATTTCGTTTTCCCCGATATCTCTTCTGCTAAAAGTCCGATTTAGAAAATTCTTCCTGCATCTCATTTATACAGGTCCTGATGGGAAATGTTTTACATATAATTTTTAATAAATTTCTGGTAAATAATGGTTTGGTCACCAGGGGGCGTAAGTGTTTATTTCTGCTTCTGATGTTTTTTCAGCAAAATCTGAGCTTCTGAAACCTCGAATGAAAAAATCCTTTCGTGGACCGATACCGCTCACCTCGGAAAAAGCTTTTGAGAGTACCTCCTGCTTAAAACAGCGCGTAATTTATCCGCCAGCGGGTGAAGATGTTTATCTTATCTTCATCGATATCTCTGCTTCTAAGAGTCCGATTTGAAAAATTCTTTCTTTGTTGGAGAGCGTTTCCGGTGCGAAATGTTTCTGATGTAATTTCAGATTTTTCTTAACCCACAAGTGTGCCAGAAGAGAGCGTAAGTTTACGTTTCCGTTTACAGCAATATCTGCGATACTAAAAATCCGATTAAAATATTCTTTTTCTGTCAGATGCTCCAACTATGAAAACTCTTTGTGTATATCTTCTTTACAAAACAATGCACAATTTCGTCGCTGGGGCTGCAAGTGTTTTTTCTGTTTTCTTTCGTATCTTTGCTTATAAATGTGCAGTTAAAAAATGTTTTAACACCGGATACCATTTACCTTGTAGAATACTTTAGGTTTTCGTTTGGGAAGTTTTGTCGTTCAAAGTTCTTTCGCTAGGTGGTGTTTGTGTACTTCTGTTTGAGTTGTACCTTCTCTTTTAAAAGCCCTTTTAAGAAATTTCTGTTTTCACTGTATGTCGTTCGCTACACTACAGATGGGGGCATTATCCTCTTTAAATAATTCACAGCTTTCCCGCTAGGGGGCGTAAAAGTCAAAACATTTTTATCACTATCTGTGCTTCCGGCAGACGTATTTGAAAAAGTTATTTTTTCTTAGCGTAGCTTTGTTATGAAGAATACTTTTCGCAAATTTTCAGCTTTTCCATTATGCAAAATTCTTCCGCTAGAAGGCGTAGAGTTATACTATGTTTCCCGTTCGATTTAAAAGCCGTGTTTGTCTCTGATATCTTCGTTTGGGCCGCCCCGATGGCGCAGTGGTCTAAGCGATGGCCTGTGATCATTCGTCCGAACGGGGTCCGGGTTCGAATCCCGGTGAGGCATGGATGTTGTGTTTGTCTTACGGCACTGGCTCTCTCCCTTCCCTGGAGCCAGTGACCCTAAATTAGGGACGGGCGACTGCTTATAGCCCATTGAGTTGCTCACGGTGGTCGTTAAACCTCCAATAAAAAAAAAAAAAAAAAAAACCTTCGTTTTGCTATGAGAAACTTTTTGTGCGCCATTTGTTAATCTTCGTAACATACTTTTTAATCGCTGGTGGAAGTAAATATCTGTTTCTATTTCTGGATGTTTTATCGATTGTAGAAACACGGCAGGTTTTTTTTTTTTATAACTGGTTCCATTGACTCTAAATAACTTTGATAAAATTTATTCTCGACGGAAAGGATAAAAAAAACGTGCTCATTACAACCGCAAATTCGGTGTCATCTTTCTTGTTTTAGTTGTGGTCAGCATAGTCGGTGCACTAGTTTTATGTTTTTCAAAATCATATATACTCCGGTTTTTTTTACATGTTGCTTTAGAAATTTCTCTTGATTCTTCTCGTAACTGGACAATATACAGTGATGAGCCATTTCATTATGACTACCCCCAGCCCGGAGAATTGAGTGCGTCTGGAGAACGAACGGTGGCGCAGGTGAAGTAGAGAGTTCGGAGTCAGAATGAGAAAAGCTGCCGATATATCGAAGTTTGATGAAGGACAAATTGCGATGGTACGGCGCCTCGGAATTACGATCTCGGAAACGGCGTGGCTTACGGGTCGTTCACGTGCCGCTGTAGTGAGTACGTATCAAAAGTGGTGCACGGATGGCCAAACGTCGAACGGTCGTTCAGCCGTGCGTCGTCTGCAGATCATTGATACCAGAGGAGAGCGGAGACTGTCGCGCATTGTTCGCAGCGACCACACGGTCACAATGCGACAAATCACCCACAGCTACAACAGTGATAATCAGCACACAGCTCATTCCTTCTGCGCATGTGCCAGCGTAGCCAAAAACCCAGCCGGGTCTCCATGCTCACTACACGTCATCGCCAACAACTCATGAAATGGGTCCAAGGCCATCAAGATTGGACCGTGGATGATTGGAAGAAAGTGCCATGGTCTGACGAATCAAGATTCCTGGTGCATCACGTAGACGGCCGAGCGTGGATACACCGATTAGCAACAGAGGCGATGGAACCTGGATGCACTGTTGGGCGGACACAGGCCGGCGGTGGCGGTGTTATGCTGTGGGCGATGGTTTCTTGGGACACTTTAGGCCCAATTATTCCAATAGTACAATCCCTGACAGCTGTCAGGTATCTGAACATCATTGCTGACCAAGTTCACCCATTCATGGCAACTGTGTTCCCTGCTGGTGATGGCCATTATCAACAGGATATTGCGCCATGCCACACTGCCAGAATAGTCAAGGAGTGGTTCGAGGAACATATGGTGATTTCCTGTTAATGCCCTGGCCTCCAAATTCAGCTGACATGAATCCAATCGAACATTTGTTGTTCGACTTGGAAAAGCGGGTTCGTGCTAAATCAAAACAACCCTGAAATGTACGGGAACTGGAGGACCTGCTGTTGACATTACGGTACCAGATACCCCAGGATACCTATCGACACCTCATCGAATCCATGCCTCGCCGAGTGGCTGCTGTTTTGCGGGCTAAACGGAGCCCTACAGCTTATTAGGTAGGTGGCCATAATGTAATGGCCCATCGATGTAGCTTATGTTATGTTGTAGCTTTCACATGTGAAAGTGTTACTACATTTTTGGAGAAATGAATTAAAGTTGAGACATTTCAAAACATCATGTACGAGAAAACCAGTATATACACTGCTGGCCACACAAAATGCAACACCAAGAAGGAAGCATCCGATTGGCCTGAAATTCGCAGCCTGCGTCGCCCGCGAAAAGACATGCAAACAATTAGCATTACAAGGCATATGCAAATCATGTGCGCCCGGCACGCTACCGAGAAGCACTATAAGAAGGATGCACAGAAAGCGGAGTGTAAGTAGTGGAAGTGTGTTGTGCTGCCGAACCTGTGCGTGGGAAGCTTCCTGATGCCTCGTCGCAGAATACGGCAGTCATTCCAGCACGTTTCGGAGTTCGACAGAGGACGAATAGTGGCTAATCGCGACAGCGGTTTATCGTACCGAGACATCGGCGCCCGTGTGGGACGACATCCAGTGGCAAGTATGAATTCGGTGGGTGCAGGAGGAACGGACGGACCGACGTGAGAGATTGCCGCAGCCACGGCACACCACCGAACGAGAAGACCGGCATGTTGTGCGGCAGGCATTGACGGCTCTCACCGCCACATCACGAACGTTAGCGCAGGAATTATGGTGTGTTGCGAAACATCCTGTGTCAGCACGTACCGTTCGTCGTTGTCTGCAGGAGCGGGGACTTGTCGCACGGCGCCCATTGCTCCGATTACCATTGACGTTACACCACCGGCGAGTGCGGCGGCAGTGGGCCGTTGAACGCCGCACATGGACTACAGAATGGCACGACATTGTCTTCTCCGACGAATCCCGCTTCTGCCTGCAACACCACGATGGTCGGATCCGCGTGTGGCGGCATCGTGGCGAGAGACTGTATGACGTCTGCATTATGCATCGCCATATCGGTCCGTTGCCTGGCGTTATGGTTTGGGGAGAAATTGGATATGACACCTGCACCCCTGTGGTATGCATCGCCGGTACACTCAACAGCCGCCGCTACATCTCCGACGTTTTGGAGCCTGTAGTCATCCCTTACCTGCACGACCTGCCAGCGGCCACGTTTCAACAGTACAATGCGCGCCCACAAGTTGCACGCAACGTGCAACAATTCTTCACGGCCCACCAGGTGTCAATGCTGTCGTGGCCCGCCTGTTCTCCCGATGTGTCGCCCATCGAGCACGTCTGGTCGCTGATCGGCAACCGAGTGGCCCGGCAATCACCACCTGCGGCTACGCCTGATGAACTGTGGCAACGTGTGGAAGCAGCCTGGATCGACATACCCCAAGGCCCACATCCAAATCCTCTTTCGTTCGATGCCGCGGCGTGTAGCGGCCATTATTGCCAGCAATAGGGGCCACACGAACTGTTGATGTCTGCGTTATCCGCAAGTCGCACGGGCCTGTAAGCTCAATCGTTTTATCTTTGTATCTGTTGTTATGTGTCCAGTAAATCTGGCTTTGCTATCTCGTGTCCTTCTTGGTGTTGAATTTTGGGTGGCCGGCAGTGTATTTCGTGAAAATTGTTGATATGATTGGTTTTGTGTGCTGAAAAGTGAGGTGCCAGAAAGAGCTTAGCTAAATTAAGGGTATTTTAAGTAAAAATTTATTTTTTGAGAACTGAAAATATAGTTGAAATATAGTTTTAGTTCATATTTGTGAACTAAAATAGAGTGTAACAAATTCTGCTGCAGTTATATCATTCATGAGTTCTTCAAACCAGGTTTAGAGAAATATTTGAGACTAAAGCAAATATTGGCGTTTTAGGAAGTTTAAATTTGTGGTGTGTGTGTGTGTGTGTGTGTGTGTGTGTGTGAGATGGAAACCAGGAAACATTATAACCCTAGGTTTTCCCTAACATTGGGCTGGAAAGAAAGTAATGTTTGCAAATGCAAAGCAACAGAAAAGTGCTAATTACCGTATATACAAGTACAAATATACAGTCCAAAATGTAGTCGCCCTCGTTTGCCACAACCTGTTCTCATCGTCTGGGCAGCTGTTGGATGCCGTCCCTGTAGAACTGTGGAGGCTTGGACGTAAAGAAGTGAGAGAGTGCACGTTCAGCATCGGCCTGGTCGATGAACCGCTCTCCGTCCAGGAAATGCTGCAACGACCGGAAAAGGTGGCAGTCGCTTGGGGCAATGTCCGGGAATCAGGCTGAGTGCAGCAGCAGTTTTCAGCACAAGTCTCTGATCTTGTGACAGGTCATTCGTGCTGTGTGAGGTCTCGCTCCATCCTAATGTAGGAGGATGCCCTTACTGTTCAGCAGTGCTGGTCCGTTCGACGTGAGCGATGCGTGCAGATCATCGAGCTGACAGCAGTTCATATCGGCCGTCATAGTGGTATTATGCAGCAGCGGCTCAAAAAACTCGACAACTCGCATGTCGCCCCACACAGACAGCAGAGCCTTACGGGGGTGTAAGCCGGTTTGGTTGGGTCGGCATGGGCTTCTATGTTGCGTCCAACCACTATTTCCGGGCGATAACGTTGTCATACAGGGCCCATTTCTCGTCACCTGTCACAATACCGTCCAAGAACGGTTCAAGTTTGTCACGTAGAAGCAGGGAAACGCATGAGCTCATGCGATTTGCTTTCTGCTCAACTGTGAGTTGATGGGGCACCCTAACTATTCCCCTCCTGTGCACCTTCCCAAGTTGACGCAGGTGCGTGATAATGTCAGTGTGGGTAGTCACCAGCTGATCGGCCACCTCTCGCGTGATCACACGTGGGCCTGTCTCCACTAAGGTCTTCAACATCTCTATGTCCACTGTTGCGGATCTTCTAGCTTTGAGACGGCCTGACAGGTCAACAGTTCCCTGTCAAAACCATTCGAACCAATGACAGCACTTGACTGACGGATGTGATCCTTGTCCATTTCCATGTTGGCTGGCACTTACACTCTTGACTGCTCTCCGCCTTCTGACGGCTAACTACCATTGACTTCAGCCACTTACTTGCTGATGTCATGCCGGTGAAGTGGCCAATGTGCGCCGTGGCCAGGACTTCGGCTTCTGGTACCTCGTCATCGGACATTTCTTTCTTTCCAACCCAACAGTAGCAGCTGCAGGTTGATTCTGGTGAAATGACATTTCCCATTTATAAATTCTAATTATTTGAACCTTTACACCGGTGAAACACAGCTGTTTGATGCCATTAAGGCTCTTTCAGTTCTAAATTTGAAATGTCTTTCCACTCGCATAGCAATCTGTCGTTTTAACATTCATTCATGAATTATCATGTCACACCTCGTAGCAGCGGCAAAGCGTACTAGTTTCCAGTGTTACCACTGGATACAGTTTTAACTAAATAATAACGACTTATTTAAGTAAGAAACAATAATGCAATGGAATTGTGAATGAAGTCACTCATTCCAGTTGACCATCGAAAGATATCACGCAACGGCCTGCCTGTGAAGGAACAGATGCCATAGCCATTCACAAGGGTAGGTCTTTCCACCCACTGCCACCTCTATGGACTGCGCTTTCACTCGACTGAACAGTGTCAAATGGAGAGTAAAAAAACGCTAACCGTATTGAAAATTGGCGAAATGGGGTCAAAGGTCAGGCAGGGCATAAAAGCGGGATTTATTCCATTGCCCTTATGTGTCATAACTTGTGTAAAAACGGTTCGATTTCGATGAAATTTTGGTATGTGGTAAGGAACCACCTGTGAACGAAACCTATTGAAAATGGGCGGAATGGGGTCAAAGGTCAGGGCATAAAATCGGGATCCATTTCCTTGCCTTTATGCGTCATTGCATGCGTAAATATGGTTCGATTTCGATGAAATTTTAGTATGTGGTACGGAACCACCTGTGCACAAACCCTATTAAAAATGGGCGAAATGGGGTCAAAGGTCAGGCAGGACATGAGCGGGATTTGTTCCGTTGCCATTATGCGTCATAACTTGCGTACAAATGTTTCGATTTCGATGAAATTTTAGTATTTGGTAAGGAACCACCTGGGGACGAACCCTGTTGAACATGGGCGAAATGGGGTTAAAGGTCAGGGCATAAAAGTGGAATCCATTCCATTGCCTTTATGCGTCATAACATGCGTAAATATGGTTCGATTTCGATGAAATTTTAGTATGTAGTAGGGAGCCACTGGGGACGAACCCTATTGAAAATGGGCGAAATGGGGTCAAAGGTCAGGCTAGACATAAGAGCGGGATTTGTTCCGTTGCCCTTATGCGTCATAACATGCGTAAATATGGTTCCATTTCGATGAAATTTTAGTATGTGGTAGGGAACCACTGGGGACGAACCCTATTGAAAATGGGCGAAATGGGGTCAAAGGTCAGGACACTGGAGTGGGAACCATTCCATTGCCCTTGTGCATCATAACTTACCTAAAAATGTTTCGATTGCGACAAAACGTTATCATGTTGTTCCTGAGGTATAGTGAAGCAGTTCTGTTGGATATCAACGAAATGGAGTCAAAGGTCATTGCACAAAAGTAAGATTTATTCCACAGCCATTATTCTCATAACTTGCGTAACAAAATTTTAGTATGTTATTCTTGAGGTATACTGAACCGGTTCTGTTAAATATCATGGAAATGGGGTGGTCAAAGGTCAGGACACAGGAGCGAGATTTATTCCACAGCCATTATCCTCATAACTTGAGTAATAATTTCTGGTATGTTGGAAAGCGTATCATAATCAATGTATTGCATGATTTTACTAACTTTTTTTTTTTTTTTTTTGCATTTGTTTTGCAAACTATCTACCACCCTGTGGAAAAGTGTTTTTTTATTACTTAGCGGTTTGATTATTTTTATTTCTATCTTTAAGCGGTGTTTCAAACAACCAGAATGAACGGTAGTGCTGCATATACGTCTGAACCTTCAAATATTAGTGTCGTGAGTAAAAACATTTCTGTGGTTATGAATTTGCCGAATTTATTGTTTTCTGCCAGAAATCATGACGTCACAAGGTAAATTTTGAAACTGTGGATGCAGTAAAAACACAGATTGCAAACAGGCTTTCTTAAAATAATAAGCTAGAGTTTCTCTCATTTCGGATTTCGCAATTTATAAAATTCACACCGACAAATTTAAAATGAGTGTTTTTCAATCCTTAATGAGCCGGCCGAGTGACCGAGTGTTCAAAGCCCCAAGTTTCTCGCTAGCCTTCCGAGCAGGGCCCAGTCATGAGGCATGGCTGGCGTGCTTGCCTCAGGACGGTGGCTCTGTCCCTTTCACGGAACTAGTGACTTCAATTTAGAGAAGGGCATCTGCTTACTGCTACGCTCACTGTGGTCTGGGCGTTAAACCCCGAAAAGACAATTCTTAATCAAGTCTTATGGGCAGATGTTAGATTGTATAAAACTGAAAACCGAACTCTTCATGTTGTATTTAAATATCGATCACTTTCACAGTAACCGCATTCAATTTTACCAATATTGGCGCACAAACTTCTTGACGTGTGTACATTTGGAGACAGGACAGGCGGAAAACTTCCCTGCAGCGTTAGAGAAACTGAGCACTGCCGTGGTTGAAGGCTCCTGGTTTGCGCTGGCATCACGTTGGATGTACGCATCCGCTGCATATGTTTGCAGGAGGCACCTCGACAGCTGCACGCTACTGGGATGACATCCTGCAGGTTTGTGTGCGGATTTTGAGGCAGCTGTTGGCACTCAGTTTCCTGATGATTCTTTCAGTTCCTTGATAATTTCGTAAGACTATTGTGCTAAGCTTTTCTGACGGAGTCAGTCTCTTTGGGGTGTTCTCTTTGCATTGCATTGCAAATGCTTTCAAATTTTATCATTATCTTCACTGTATTTATCTTCTCTGAACAAAGATTAAAATTACTGCCTTTATTCAGAATTTTTAACAAATATTTGTTTATATCTTTTCCTACATGTTTAAAAACGCATTCCGAATTATTTTGTTTAAAAAACTGAGTTTTCTCAAGTTTCCGTTTTTATAAGAATACCTTACTTTTGTTGAAGACTAGTATTTTACCGAACTTTCTAATTTAAGTTAAATTGAATCACTTAATATTTCGTTTATTTTTATATTTTTACTTCCTTTTAAGATTTTTTCTTCTATTTTTTTAATAAGTTGTTTTGAAAACAGATCTGTAACAGGCTTTCTAAGTTTAAACGAAGAAGAGAAAAAATCAGCGTTCTTTTAAAAACTGGATTTTTAACATCTGAAGTGCCACTCTATTGATGAATAGGGTTTGGTATCGCCAGTGTCACAGCAGTGCTGTTGTGTGCGTATACATCGTGTTCCAATGATCTTTGGCCAACTCTTGTCCTTGCGCCGGTAAATTTGAATAAGTAAATAAAAGTCTAGAAAATAATTTCCGATTTTTATTCCTGAAATACAAAAAAAAAATTTTTTTTAATTTTTTGAAGGAGTCATTAAGCTTTATTCACGTTCCACAGAGAAGTTACTGGTATGTCGAAAAAAAAATTGAGTTTTACCGCAACATTGCTCGTACTACCTACACAACTCCTCCCCCCCCCCTCGCCCCATGACAAATTCAAAATTTCACTAACACAGCATACAGTTGTATAATAATGCCACCTCAGAGAGTATTCCTACGCTTCTACTTGATTAAACTCCTTAACAGAATGTACGTAATCAAAAATGTAGGGTCAAACATTTACGTAAGATTCATGACAAAATGTTAGATTATTGGAATCCCTAGGATTCCGCAAAAACCAATACCAGTGTTGAAAGTGTAAAAATGAAAAATACTCCTCTGAATGTGATAAAGCATCATTATAATAATTTTTTTTTATAAAAATAACAATAATAATAATATATTATTATTATTATATAATATAATAATATACCTCATTGGGATAGCCGTGCCCAACACATGCAACATCCAGAAGACGCACGGAGAGAAGCTGTCAAAGTATAAAGATCTACGATACAAAGTCAAGGAACTGTGGCATATGGAGAACGTCACCAACGTCCCCATAGTAATGTCAGCTACAGGAGTTGTACCTAAGACCATTCACAGCTCTATATAGACACTAGACCTTCAACCTAACACCTACATGGAACTACAGAAGGCAGCTATCCTGAACACTTGTAGGATAGTAAGGAATTTTCTGGACAACTGAGAGAAAGAAATACCACTTCCTAGACTTGGTACGTCGTACCAGTACCCGTCAGGGAAGGAAGATAAAAACATCAGGAAGAGATGGAATAATAATAATATGTAATAGAGGCTGCAACGATCGCAATCATTAGATCAGTTCAATTTACCAATCGATTTAGCGATTAACGATCGAACTCTAAGGTTAGTTAAGAAATCTAGATCGCGGAAATCTACTGTTTTTTTTTTTTTATTATTATTATTGAAGGTTTAACGACCACCGTGAGCAACTCGATGGGCTATAAGCAGTCGCCCGTCCCTAATTTAGGGCCACTGGTTCCAGGGAAAGGAGAGAGCCAGTGCCGTAAGACAAACACAACAACCATGCCTCACCGGGATTCGAACCCACACCCATCTCGGACGAATAATCAGAAACCATCGCTTAGACCAGTGCGCCACCGTGGCGGCAGTCTACTGTTTGCAAAAACTATCAGATAATCGGGTGACGATGCGATTCATTAAATATTACCTAACATATTCGTGGTCAGTTTCACGAATTTCTTGATACGAAACTTATTGCTATTACGCGGTAACAAATGGGTTTCTCCGTTAAACGCCCTTCAATGCGCTTGTTTTGACTTGAGAACTATGTAGAACGATCATTGTTTGCCCGGAAAAGCAGACAAATAGAAGAAAGGAAACGCTCAGCAACTCCTGCTCACGAATATTTTCTTTCTTTCTTTCTCTTTTTGTTTTTTATGTAATGCATTTCGATGCCGCTTGGAGGCGTGAGTGATCCTTTGTTTGTGACGCAACGAGTCAATCTGAGTGAAAAGAAGGAAGCAAAAAAGTTGCGGAAAAGTGGGTTAGTGGGCCTGTTGGAAAGGGAGGTTTAACAAGCTACATGATGCAGTTGGTTGTGGGTCACCAGGCTGAAAGGATACGTTGTCGTCGTCTTCGTCGGCATGGACACGCAGGTATGTTTGTTTGCTCACGTGAGTTTTCTTTTGCTGCCCTGTCACGCCTCAGACGCAGCAGGCATATTTATTCGCATTGTGTTCCTGAATATTTTGCCCTCGGCGCTTTAAGTAAGCTGTCTTAAATCAGACAATCTAACAACTGCGTACCAGAATTTAGTCCCCTACCATGGATAAAGAACATGCTATTTTGGTTCGTTAAGTATTGGTTTATTTTGAGTTCGCCATTGTTCTCTCCCTTCTGGAAGTTCAACATCGTGTTGGGACAATATCCTAATTATATTTCTGGGTAGGACGAATTCAGCTTGCTTTCAGAATCCAACAACCAACCGTTTTCTGATGCTTTTCTTCATCTTTCGAAATTAATTACTAATGTGACCATGTTAATTGGAAAGATATTCCCCTTTCTTCCTGTCATGTACCTAAATCAGCTGGTTTGCCCTTTTATGTGATTGCAGTTGTATTAAATCTTATCAAACGTTTATAAACATGATCATAATGATTACGCATTACATCAGCTTTGATATGCTTTGTGATTTAAGCATGCCTACGAAACATTATCATCATGCGCGGCTCCAGCGCGTCGGAGGGGGGCTAATGAAAATTTATGAGGATGCAAACTGCAGTTTGCATTATGGTTAACTGGTATTATTTGTATAATTGTATAGTAACAACCTCTTTACCAGGAGAGGGTAGCAAGCTTCCTGGAGCTTCGAATAACGTGAAGTATGACTGAAAGAAATCCTGATCAATATGTGTAAAAAGAGCTTTGTTAAACAAAGAAATATAGCCATGATGAGAGAATGTTTGCAAATTGCTGGAATGCTGCTGGCAAGTCTCAATATCACGTAGTAATGAGAAATTCTTATTTCTTATAGAAAAAAGCCAGCACAAATCGTTTAAAAAAAGTTCATTTTGAAAAAGTATTAATCCATGTGTGCTAAATGTACATCATACAAAAAAAAAAAAAAAAAAATGCACAGATTGGGGATGAATGACTGTATCTTGATGTTTAATATAATATCCATACAGTAGAAATGAAGCTTTATCATGATTCATTTCTCTATTGAGATCTAAAGGTTGTCCGTTGAAGTGAACCAGCTAAAGCCATGATGAGGGGGATGCATAAGTACACCGGGCTTCTTCATATGTCTTCAACTATCAAGGAACCCGTAGCTTTCAATATTACAGCAATATTTAAAAAAAGAAGGAAGGCTGGCGTATTATTTTGACAAATTGTCTACTGGTGTCCAAAATTAACGTTCAGAAGACATTCGTAGGGATAAAAAATTAAACACGTAACGGCAGGTAGAAACGTTTGACATGTAAAGAGGCACCATCATAAGGGTAATCAACATTTTATAACAACTGACAAATACGTACACATTTTACGTACATAGCGTCACATTCGCAAATGTCGCCAAGGTGAGATGTAAGAATTTAGCCTAAAAATGCCTTAATAAGGAATGTGATCCCTTCGTACTGACAGACAGCTCTCACAACGACGACACATACTCATCACCAGGTTGTTGAATTCTGGAGACAAAAAATTCCATTCCTCGATATAGTTCAGGAAAAGTTCTGGGAGGGGGGCTGACGAGCTGCTACATGTCATTCCAGAGCATCCCAGGCATAATTTATAGGGTTCAGGTCCCAAGACTAGGATGGCCAGTCCATACCCGAATAACCTCGCTCTGCAGAAAATCATCGACAAGCTGAGCGCCGAGCGGGCGAGCTTATAATCCACTCAAAGGAACTGAGGGCCAACAGCTCCCCGGAAAAGTCTTATTACATTGGGCTCTAGGATCACGTCCCCATAGAGATTAGCATTTAAATTGCCTCCTGAGAACACGTGGAGTGGTGTGCGGCCGTTGAAAATAATGTCTCCCCACACGAGCAGACCACCAACTCCGAAGGAGTCTCGTTCGCGGATGTTCGCAGGATCATTATGGGATCCCTGCTTCCCCCAGATGAAATGTTGACGAGAATCCGTTTGTAGAATTAATTTTATCTTTAAAAAGAAGACCAGATCACTCGGCTGGGTTCCACGAACGATGTTGTCTGCACCAATTCATGCAAGCTCTCCTGTGAGATGCGGTTAGCGGTACACAAACCATGAGCCTCCTGACATAAAGAACAAGAAAGATGACATGCAATAAGCACGTCTTTTGAATCCGTTCTGACGCAAATTAAATTTATCAAAGTTATTCAAAGTCAATGGAACCGGTATGGAAAACAATAGTATCTGACGGAAGAAAGAAGTTTTTAAATCGGGTTTTTAATTCCTCAGATATTGGTGTAAACGGAATCTTGAGCTTACGAACTCTTAGAAACAGAGTTATCGACAAAAATAAGATGTGACTTTACGTCCCCTGGTGGGAAAACCATGCATTATTTTAGGAAGAAAGTATTCGCAAAAGGTTTATCCATATGAGCGGTATCGGTCTAAGCAAAAAAAATTTAGTCGAGTTTTCAGGAGCCCACATTTTGCTACAAATATATCAAAAGCAGAAATTAACACTTATGACCCCTGGTGGCCAAACCATTCTTTACAAAACATTAGAAATTATGTGAAAAACATTTTCCATCAGGTCTTGTATGCGATACAGGAAGAATTTTTCAAATCGGAGTTTTAGGAGCAGAAAACGCAATTTACCTTTGTGCGCCCTAGCAGAAAGTCTATGATTTACTTGAAAATTTTGAATTTATAGAAAAGCATTCCGCATCGGAAACACTGTCCAACAAAGAAGGAATTTTTTAAATTGGACTTTTAGAAGTAGAGATATTGACAAAAATAAGATATACATCTACGCCCCCTGGCATAGAAACCATGCATTATTTCAAGAAGAAAGTGTTCCTAAAAGGTTTGTCGACATGAGTAGCATCGGTCAACAAAAGCCTTTTTTTTCAATCGAGATTTTAGAAGCTTATATTTTGCTGCAAATACGTCAGAAGCGTAAATTAAGACTTACGCCACCTGGTGGCCATACCATTTTTTTACAAAAATTAGAAATTATGGGCAAAGGATTTCTGACCAGGAGCTGTATCCGGTGCAGAAAGAATTTTTCAAATCGGATATTTAGAAGCAGATATATAGGGGGAAACGCAGTTTACCTCTACGCCCCCTAGCGGAAAGTCTATGAATTACTTGGAAATTTTGAAATTTTATGAAAAACATGTCACACGGAAAACACTATCCAACAAAGAAGGAATTTTTCAAATCGGACTCCTAGAAGTAGAGATATTGACAAAAATAAGATATACATCTACGCCCCCTGGCGGAGAAACTGTGGAATATTTTAGGAAGAAAATATTCCGAAAAGGTTTATCGATGTGAGTGGCATCAGTCCACGAAAGAATTTTTTTCAATCGATATTTTTGAAGCTCAGATTTTATGGCAAATACATCAGAAGCAAAAATTAACACTTACGCCCCCTGGTGGCCAAAGTATTCTTTACCAAAAATTCGAAGTTATATGCAAAGTATTTTTTATTAGGAGATGTATCCGCTGAAAAAAAGATTTTTCAAATCGGAGTTTTAGGAGAAGAGTTATCGGGAAAAATGTTATTTACTTTTACGCTCCCTAGCGGAAAATCTATGCGTAATTTGAAAAATTAACTATATCTAAAACACTCTTCGACATACATGGAATCGAAAGATAAAAGAATTTTTTCAATCGGATGTTTAGAAGCAAATATGTGGATTAAAACGTAATTTTGAATTCGACATCATCTGCATTTACGCCCCCTTGCGGCAAAATTGTACATCATAAAAAAAACGAAATAAAGGATCATCATTCGCATATTTCAGGCTTCCGAATGCAAAAATAATTTTTCAAATCGGACTAATAGTTGCAGAGATACCGTGGGTACAGACGGACGGACGGACAACCGATAACAGAAGCACGATCTTTTTTTACAAAAGACGTGCTAAAAACTGCATTAAGCTTTCGATATATCGTTTGCTTTGACATGACAGTCCCAGCCCAGTGGCAACGGAGAGCTCCAAAACAATTGCCCGACTGTATAGGACCTATTACATTATGTGGTTAAAGCGACGTACCTGCCCTCGCGAGGGGTCCTACCCATTTGACGACCTTGGCCAGGCCTTCGTGACACCCCACTAGTGTTGTTGAATTGCTGCCGTAACCGTAAAACCACTCTGGAGGGGATATTTAAGTCTCTTAGGACCTGAGCCCGAACTAGGATCTAGTAATCCTATCCCTCGCCACCGTGCAGCGTCGTGTATGGCACATAAGGAAAGCATTTGGAACGTTTCTTACACGCGCTGTCAACGAGAAACACCGTTGCTGTTCCCCATTGGTTGGAAGTACATATCTCAATTTACATAATGGACAGCATTTTGCTCACTGATATACAAATTTCACTGCAAGTATTTATTTCTCGTGCAATTTGCATATGTCCTGTGAACACTGTAACGTTTCATCGAGCGCTTTAGATTATTTGTTCTCTATTGCCTTCCAGACATTAATTTTGGACACGAGTTTAATTTTAAAGAAGATAACTGAAAAACGGATACCTTGAAATCTGTGAGATCTGATGGTCGTCCATCGTTCCTTCCACACAAGGATTGCAGGAACTTTGGGGTATTGTTATTGTGCCTCCGAAAGTGTATTTCTTGTAATGTGATTTCATTATATATCTTTTTTTTATTTTGGTATGCACGTGTATGTTAGAATTGAAATGTTTATATTAATACTTTGTCGCTCAGTCTGTATGATCACGACATCTTTGCTGTGCCAACACATTTTAAAATCGATTTTTAAGCAGATGGAAGTAAAAACGAACAAAATTTTTCATGTAGCACTGTATTTTTAGCGTGTTGGTTCGACCTTCCTGAACGCGTGTCATCACGAAAATACATTTTTCCAGAGTGTTCTGAGGCGCTGGTTTCTGATCATTCGTCTTAGATGGGCCCTGGTTCGAAACCCAGATGAGATGAGGCATAGTTGGTGTGTTTGTTCAATGGCGTTGGCTCCCTTCCTTTCCTGGAAGCAGTGGTCTTAAATTTGGGACGGATGACTGCTTATATAGCTCTACGAGTTGCTCTTAGTGGTTGTTAAACCCCCAAACAACAACAGCAACAAAAGCAGAAGTAGAAGACGAAGAATTTCCCCCACTTTTAGAGAGTGGGAATTCTTCCTAGTGCACGATTAAATGAATATTTATAGAAATACGACGAATTGAAACGTGCAGAATAAGTTACTTCTAAATCCAGGACAGCAATCCCTCTGTGCACGTTAATGAATCCAATACTAGCGAAACACTAAAACTCACAAGAGCTTCAATGATTTTAATAGTACACGAATCCAGTATTATAAGAACACATAAAACTCATTAGATCTTTCAAGTTTCCTAAAACTCTTCTTCAGATGAAAAATAATTTTTAACCCTAAGTTCGGGTAATCATGGTATATGTACACATATGCAACAACCACGTCGGTGTCCAACAGGTGACTTACGTAGTCCTTCACCCGATTGGTTGGGAGGCTACTCATATAGAAGTTTGACAGCCGCGAGGAAGTAACTATACATAAAAAGTAAAAAAAAACAAGTGGGAACGGGGGTGGGATACCACCCTGTACTTATAACACATTAACAAGAAGCTGATGATATACTGTATTATAGATCTAATCAACACAACATAATATTGACAAAATAGTAATACTCCAGAAATGAGAAATAAATACTTACATATAATGCGAGGCTATTTTTAGCTCAGTATTGTGCCAATCTAACAGAAGAGCCCATTACTTCATTAACAGTTTTGTTCAAAATCTCAAGTAAGAAACAAATGTGAAATGCAGTCAATCATATTCTGTTTTTAATTATCCATCAGTTAAAACCAAATCTGCTTCCAAGAGCTTATTGAGAGTTTTGGTAAATTGTTATTACAACACTTGGGTCCTTTTGACTTTTGTATATTTATACTTTCATGATATGCCGGTTACTAGAATGGAATTGGAAAAAATTCCTTTCGCATCGGACAGAGGCAAATAGAACTACGTTTTGGTGTTCTTTCCTTGCATAAAACCTTTCTTTGAGCGGCCTATACGGTTTCAACTGAAGAGAAAAAACGCGTGGAATGTTATCTAGGTCTCGTGTACTTTTGGAATGCTGCCAAATTTCAAAATTTCAGTTCTTCCTTTTTTGTCGAAAGACATGTTCATAAGACTTGAGCTTTTTGCGGTATGACTGTCATTAATTTTTATGATCTCTTCGTCTTATTTCAATTCAAACGCTTCATTCGCAGGATTTAATTTTAAAGTACGAGTATTATTGTGGGTAAATTTTCTATCCAATGAGAAAACTGTGCTATTTCTCTGGCGTTTTGGACAATTATGTTTCTGAAAGAATAGCTTTTGCATTTTTTCTGCAGTCTGAGAAAGACCAGCGTTTCTTTTTCTTTTATTATTGGAAAGGCATTTTGTCCCATATTTTATACATATTTAATTTCAAATTTCATTAATTTTTCCGGAACTGTAACAATTTTAAGAATAATTCTCAAAATCAAATTTTGAAATCGCTTTTCTCTCAGTTTTGCTGGCCACTGATAACCCTATTATCACACAGGCCAGCAAAATTTGAGTCACTGCAAATTATCTGCAAGTTTTTGGCTGATTCTAAAGGTATTTGGTGAGCTCATTTCAAAAGTGACTACGATTTTTCTCCAAGACGTAAAGATTTTTCACAAAACAGATGTGAGAATATTGGAAAATAGACTATTAATATACACTATATTGGCAAAAGTCACCAGACACCACTGACCCTTCGAGGCATGCTTTCAACAAGGTTTTGAAACACAGAGATAGGTATGCGCTTCCATTCAGTACATAATACTGCTGCTAACTGTTGCTCATTAGTAGGCCTTCGTTCCAATCTTCTTATGCGGCGCTCTAATTCATCCCATAGGTGCTCTATGAGATTAAGATCAGAGCCCTGTGCTCGCCAGTCCACACACGATACCGAATTATCGTGAAATGGCGCCGTAACAGTCCTTGCTTTATGGCTCCGTGCATTATCCTGCTCATACCAACAAGCCTCGGTTCCATAGTATTTCCACAGAGTTGGTAGGGCATAATTGTCCAGAATGTCGAGGTGAACGTGCTGGTTAACAGGTTTGTCCACGATAACCAATGGGCCGGAACCCGCACGAGTACACTGCCACCTCCAAACTTGACCGTAGGAATAGTGCACTGTGGTAAATAACGTTCCCCGGCTCCCGCCATACCCACACACGGCCATAAGACTGGAGGATCGTGTATCTGGATTCATCAGTCCATAGGATCCATTTGAATTGATCTAAAGTCCACGCTAAATGTTCTTTACACCATGCTAAAAGACGAGTAGCATTCCGAGGGGAGATGAAAGGCTTATGAGGAACCACACGGCCACAGTAACCCATGGAATGAAGTTCGCTGCGAATGGTACGTGTACCTACCGAGGTTCCTGCAGTACTCCGTCGATTAGCTGTAACGACTCTCCTGAGGCTTCGGCGTCCTTTATGACTGATTTTCTTTGGTTAGTCAGTACGTTTCGCTGAGTCAGACACGCAATGTGTCTTCCATTTATTCAGTACATTCAAAACAGTTGACTCGGGTGTGTTTAAACGGCTCTCGGTTTCTCTTATGGACAACCCACTAATATAACACCTAACAATCTTTCCTTTCTCAAAGTCAGTTTTCTCCCGCCGCGACATTTTCACTCAACCTCACAGTGCGATATGTTCGCGGTCAGCTGCAGGCTTGTTTTTATACCGTTTGCAGCTGTACTGCGCATCTTAACAATGCAGAGAATCCGTTCATTTGCTTTTGAAGGGGTGTCCGATGACTTTTGTCAATATAGTGTATATTCTGATGAAAAATTTATCTTATTGAGAAACTTTTGAAAATATTTTATGTACCAAAAATATTACAAAGACCCATTTTAAAATGTTATTTATATTTACAAGTACTTATATTGTGTTTTTCCTTTGCCTTGAAAGCTTCGTGTGGTACTTTGTCTTCTATACACAGCGTGCGGATCATCTCTGTGCAGATCCATCAGTAGTCTGCCATTATGTTGACGTTCCATCTTACCTGGTATCTTCGTTCCATCTCATTTGTGTGTGCTTGGTGGAATCTTTCTCCTCGTTCCTTCTTAAGGGGTTCCAAGGAAAGTAGTCTAAGCGAGCGTTCAGAAAACGCAGCTTCAAGCTCATTAAACAACCTAAGGCTTTGAATATTGCTATCACGTTTTCTGCTATTTGCTTGTATTTGGATCTTTGTAGTTCCCAAAGAACCTCTTAAGAACTTCCTTAAAAGCATTCCAAGACCTGCTCTCAAGAGTTTCCATTTATTTTTTTTTAATTTATCTTCTCTTATGAGTTTTCGAATGTCTAGTCCGACAAAAATGCCTTCTTTCAATTTGGCATTGACAATCCCGGAAACCTTTTACACGGACACTTAAAATGCTCTCTTTCTTTCTGCATTTTTTTTACAAATTGCCTGCCCCCAGTTTGACACGAAGAAGAGGACTTTTATTTGGAATTAACCAAACTTTCCCGGATAACATGTTTGTTTCCAGGTTTTAAGGCAGCCATGCTTGGCCATCGTTTTTTTGATCCAGTGTTGATCCTTCGCTCGACTGTTCCATTCGCACAAGAAGCACGGGTATTTTGTGTATCGTCCTTGCTGTCCAAGGAGAATGGACAACACTTTAAGATCACAACATATGACCATCTGTGATCGTTGTAATTGAGCTTCGTGATGACTAAGGCGACATTTTCATAACTTTCTTTCAGAAGCACAGAATAACCAACTGAGACAGAAGAATATTTACTACCATTATATAACAACACTACTTTGACACTTCTTTTCGATGAATCAATAAAGTCCTCCACTCGTCCACTTTGTACTCAATGTAGAACTTTTGCATCAGTTCAATAACATCACTACAGTACACTAAGTAAACATCCTGTGAGAAATATGGGATGAAATCTTTTTCTTTATTCCTATACCACGAGAAAGAAATTCCAGGATCCAATAAGTTCTTTTCCTTAAGCCCAGGGTCTAACATTTCTGCAGAATCTTTAGGAAGAGCTAAGTCTCTGAGTAAATCGTTCAATTCACTCTGTGAAAAAAGCTGGGGTTCTGTGCTACATGAAGCATCTTGAAAGTACTCATCGGAGTCTTAGTCCTCTTTTTTAGAATCAATAGGTACAACTTTTAAAGTGACTGGTGAATTGGTATTTCTGGCCCATGAGGTACTCGTGTAAGGCAGATCGCAGATAAGAGGTTCAGGTAGAACATTTCTTTTCTATTTTTTAGATTGTACCTCTGTACTTTACAAGAGTAAAAGTAGCAGTCATCACTATGATTTCTGAGCTTCCTCCGGATCATAAGAATACTCTTTATGACAGAGCTGTTACCCACAAAACCCCAAATGAAACTAGACAGAAGCTTTAGATGAAGGAGGGCGGGACAAAACTGTTGAGTCATGGCTGATAAAGTGGACGAAATCGGAATCATGATTACTCAGTGCGCCACCACTCACTGTCACTTAAGCCTTGTTCGCACTGCAAAAAGTAAATTAGATCGTTTGGCTCCAGTAAATTGATCCGCTATTGCTCGACTTTTCTTCTAACGAACAGAAGTTAAGCGACAGCAGATCAATTTTACTTAGCTGAGCCGAACGACTTAAACTAAATAACATTCTGCAGTATGCACAAATTTTTACCGACCCTAATGTCTTCTTTATGCTGCAAACATCATTCTTTTGCAGTAGATTTGTCAAAGGATAGTAAATTAAGTTGCCAAGTAGCTAAAATTTAAATAATTGTTTTAACGTAACAACAAACGAATTAATAGATAGCGAAATTAAAATTTTATTTTGTGAAAAAAGGCTGTGATATAATTTTTTTCTATTTTTTTCTGAAATCAGCACCCAGAAATTTATGAAAAAATGCAAACATTTTTCTGACAGTTTTCCATCGCAGACCTATATTATTATTGCCCTGGGTAACGTAAGTTATTGTCTGCTTCTGAACGATCATAAAGGAGAACATTTTTGCTCTTAACTAAAAAGAAAGTTAAAATTGTCGAAATAGAATGTTTTACGTGCTTTGGAAATCAGAAGAATTTCCTTATAAAAATGACGTCAAATGTATTCGCTGAAATGGTCAAATAAAATGAGCAGCGTGTCAAAACTGCCAACAAGAGAAAGCTTTTGAAGAACAAAACCGATTTCCAGAATGTTTTTTTTTTTATGTTGAATTCTTGCTCTCGTTGACTCAGGTGCCAACCTAAAATATTAGACTCATAGACTGTGTCTTTAGCAAACAGTTAAATTAACAAGTTAGTAAAACATGCAATACATTGATTATAATACGCTTTCCAACATACCAGAAATCAGTACTCAAGTTATGAGGATAATGGCTGTGGGATAAATCTCGGTCCGGTACCCTGATCTTTGATCCCATTTCGATGATATTCAACAGAACCGGTTCAGTATACCTGCGAAATAACATGATAAAGTTTTGTCGCAATCGCAGCATTTTTTACGTAAGTTATGATGCATAAGGGCTATGGAATAGATCCCTCCTGTGTCCTAACCTTTGACACCATTTCGCCCATTTTCAAAAGGATTCGTCCCCAGGCGGGCCCCATACAACATGCTAACATTTCATCCAAATCGAAGCATTTTTACGTACGTTATGACGCATAATGGCGATGGAAGTGATTTCGCTCCTATGTCCTGACCTTTGAGTCCATTTCGCCCATTTTCAATAGGGTTTGTTCCCAGGTGGTCCCCTACCACATACTAAATTTTCATCGAAATCGAACCTTTTTTACCTTAGTTATGACGCATAATAGCAGTGGAATGGATCCCACTCCTATGTCCTGGCCTTTGACCCCATTTCGTTCACTTTCAATAGGGTTCCTTCCCAGGTCTTCCCCTACCACATACTAAATTTCATCGAAATCGAACGATTTTTACGCGAGTTATCGTTCGGACGGACATACGCAAACAACGCGTGACGTGTTAGGCAGATGGAAATCGCGACCATCTGCTCGCAAGAGTGTGACGTCATTAAACTTTAAAAGGATCCACACACAACGCGTGACGTAATGAGACAGATGGCGTGACCGCGAGCCGACATCTCAGTCGCGATATTGTGACGTCATAAGATTTCTAAGCATGTGTAAAATTAATGGAACGACGCCATGACACTAAAAACGTGGTAATTCGGGGAGGTTATTTAACGCACTAAACCAATTTTTCTAAAGTCGAGATCAAGCTAAATTGATTTCTAGTACCAGACAACGGTAGGTTAACGACTTTCATCAAAATCCTTAGAGCCGTTTTCAAATTAAAATGTACATAGATACAAGAATTGCTCCTTTAAAGTGGACGTCAAGAAATTTTGCTTCCTATACTTCCAATGGAAAATCTTCTGTACACATTTTCTTCACAATTAATGCGTTCCCAAGGATTAAAATTTGAACATCGATTAAAATAGCTTCATTTTATAACTTGGAATACTTAATATTTTCTAAAACATAACCATAATTATGCAATCCAACATTTATTTGTCTACTGACGTCCTCAAATTACAGTTCGTGCCATCTTTTTTCTGGTTTCAACACCACCAAAGGAAACGTTATTGTTTTTTAATATAACTAAGGTTATGTTTTAGAAAATGTTAAGTGTTCCAAATTGTAATATGAAGTCATTTTAATCGATGTTCAAATTTCCATCCTTGGGAACACACTAATTGTGAAGGAAATGTGTACAAAAGTTTTTCCATTGGAAGCATAGGAAGCAAAATTACTTTACGTCCGCCTTAATAGTATGGGATAAGGGCGATAGAATGGATCCCGATCCTATGTCCTGACCTTTGACCCCATTTGTTCCATTTTCAATGGGGTTCGTCCACATATAGTCCCCGTACTACATACTAAAATTTCATCGAAATCGAACCATTTTTACGCACGTTATGACGCATAAGGGCAATGGAATGCATCCCACTCGTATGTCCTGACCTTTGACCCCAATTCACCCATTTTCAATAGGGTTCATTCCCAGGTGGTCCCCTACAATATACTAAAATTTCATCGACATCGAACCATATTTACGCAAGTTATGTGGCATAAGGCAATGGAATGGATCCCGCTCCTATGCCGTGACCTTTGACCCCATTTCGTCCATTTTCAATAGGGTTCGTCCCCTGGTGGTCCCCTACAACATAATAAAATTTCATCGAAATCGAACCGTTTTTACCTGAGTAATCGTGCCGACAGACGGACGGACAAAGCTGGAGCATATACGCTTCTTCAACCTACGGTTGAAAGCGTAAAAAAGAACTGGAACTACGCTTACTCACGTAGTTTGATAAAAGCACAAGAGTGTAGTACGGTAGAAAGATTCAAGAAAATGGCATAACAAATGTATTCAATGTTTTGCGGGAGTACCGACCAAATTTGTGTTAAATTATTGTTGTGAAGTTTTGCTTTTGTTTGCTGATGACGGCGACATCTACGATGCAAAAGAACTTTCTGAACAATTAAAAGTGTTCATCTGTAAAGACATCGGAGGGACTAGATCTTTGAACGCAATGAAAAATTGTTGACATTCTAAAAATAGTGTAAATATACTAATAATCCGAATTTCTTGGCGTAGAATAGGAATCAAAGTTTCCAAGCTTTCGCTGATCAACCAGATGGCTTTTTCAAAGAAGGTAGACAGCAGACTGCAAACTGGATAATAGAATACTTCAACAATTCAAACGCGGTGACTTGACTTGACAATAAATGAAGAGATGCAAATGTAATTATACAATTAAAAACACGAGACATCATGTTCGTTTTGCACGCGGAATCCTTGGAGGAAAAACAATAGGCGTTCACTATTTGAAGAATTGGTTCCAAATTCGTGGTAACTCTAGCGAGACGCTGTCATTGCAGGCCTCATTGTTGGTAATGATCTACAAGGTTTCCCGAATGGCAGTGGATTTAGGAGTAAAGTAGGAAGCTAATTTCTTTATGTCATCCCACATAGGATCAGCAGACTTGAACTGGACTTCTCTGAATAGGGCTGTGGTTAATTTGCCGCTCCTAATGTCCATCTTATGCTCGTTGACTCTAATTCTAAATGAACGTTTGGTCATTCCAATATAGTATCGTTTGGAGCCGTCCGGATATTCCCCAGATGTCGCCTCTTCAGACAATCACCTGTTCCGATCTCTGTCGAATGCATTCTGTGGCAGAACGTTCAACAATGATGTTAATCTCTAGAATTTCCTTGATGATTTCTTGGCAGGAAAACCTGCACGTTTTTTCAAGAATGGCATTGCACACCTATCCAGACGTTAGGACACCATCGTAAGCAAAGGGGAGGGGGAGAGACTACATAGCTCATTGATTCCGTTTTCCCTTCTGATGTAATACATTCCTGTAGTGCAGTGAAAAAAATGGCATGAACTTATGCATCAACCTAACAGAAAAAGATTACTTTTGAATAACTTATTTTTCAAATATTATATAAATTCTTAAAATTTAAAAACGATGTAAATAATTGTACAAAATTAAGTTTCCCTCTTATCACAGTGTCTTTTTTTATTTAGCTTATAATGTTATAGTTTAAATCGACTGTAGATATTTTTCTTTTACTTTAGCCTTACTATACTGCAAAAAACTAAAAACTTCACTCTCGTAAGGTTTAGCTTTGACTAAGGGAATTGGCTTCAATATAGAACCCGGATAACTTCATTGCACGTTGAAGCTGAAAAACTTAATTACTCATGACATGCACATTCAAAATAACGTTCATGGGTACGAAATGAATCAACTTGACTTACATATGATCCACTTTATTCGCTGTTATGCCACGTCATCCAAGTTGAACACATTTAGCCAGAAAACACTTACTGGCTTCGAATCAAATAACAACACTTTGCTCAATCCAACATCCAATCTCTCTCTGCTCTCATCTTGAGCTTACAAACTAGCATGCAATGACATGGGGTCTCTATCGAACTACCAATGTTTTGGCATGCGTGATTAAAAGATAGAAACACATCGCGGCACACCGTATAATTGCGTGGTAAAACTCAAAATAACGTGGGTGATGTCACCCACGTTATTTTCAAAAAATCGCCTTTGTTTCTTAGGTGTTCTAATTTCCTGCATTTTATGTCTACATTGCCTTGAAAAAGCCTCCCAGTGGAGTGTGAAAACTTGGCAAATCTTTATGCATATTACACCATGAAAATAAATGGATGTACTACACTATAAGCGTTCCTCGAGTATTAACTCAATTATTTCTTTCTTAATTTCAATAATCAGCAGCTTTAAATAAATATTTTTAAGTTACCCATTTGTTCTGCTGAATGAATGTCGTATGTTCCATACAAAATAATTTGGATTGAAATTACATGTCTTTTAGCACGCATAAGTAGTGAGTGGGTGGAATATAATGGTGAATGAGCACATGATTCACAAACTCCGGCAATTATTACTTTACTGGTAAAACATTCATTTGTCAAATATGTGCCAGTATACAGATAAATGCGACATACAGTATAGTGCATAAATTAAAGACATAAATTCACGTATTTCAATGACACACATAGAATTTAATGAAACTTTGTATGGGCATATATTTTAACATAATTCGTAAAACATCTGTAAAATACAAAATAATGTATATTTTGGCCATGAAAATTTTTGTAAGCATATACACTGAAGTGCCAGAAAAACTGGTACAGACGAGCTTATGCGAAATACATAGAAATGTCACCTATGTGCGTACTCGGTTGCGTCCGCCAGTGAGTATATAAAGCGATAAACATCCTCGCCAGCTGTCATAGCTGTTTTCGGCATGAGATTAGAAGTAATAACGATTTAAACGATTTTCAACGCGGTGTCATAGTTGGCGCTCGTGAGATGGGCCATAGTATTTCGGAGGTCGAAACGAAGTTCGGATTTTTACGAACGACCATTGCAAGGGTGTCCCGTGACTACAAGAATTCCGGCAAAACCTCCAACCTACGATACCAGTGTGGCCATAAAAACACATTGGGTGAACGTGACCATCGTCGGCTGTCAAGAATCGTTTCATGCGACACTCTCACAGGTAGCATCGGAATTCAATGCTGGAGCCTTAACAAGTATCAGCTTACGGACTCGGCAACGTACCCTGCACGATATGGGCTTTGGGAGCTGACGCCCAACTCGAGTCCCCTTGATGGGTGCACGAACGACACAGAGATATGCGCCTCGCTTGGGCACGGCCACACCGCCACTGGACACTTGATGACTGGAAAAAAGTAGCCTGGTCTGACGAGTCGCGTTTCCAACTGTATCGGGCAGATGGAAGTATTCGTGTGTGGCGCAAACCCCATGAAGCCATAGACATGGATCCCGCCTGTCAACATTAAATGTACCGGCTGGTGGGGGGGGGCGTAATGGTATGGGGTGTGTTTAGCTGGGCTTCACTGGGACCCCTGGTACGTCTACAAGCATCTGTGACCAGCCAACGCTATGTGCGTATCCTTTCTGACGCGGTACACCCATTCATGTCCTGCATTCATGCTGATGGGTTGGGCCTGTTCCAATAGACAATGCACCTCCACACAAGTGTCGGGACGTCACATTACGTTAGAGGAGCATTCATCTGAATTTGGGGTGTTGCCATTCCCACCCAAGTCTGCAGATCTGACCGTGATAGACACATTTGGGATGCCATGCAACGCTCTGTCGAAAACCGGAATCCGAGACCTCGGAATACACCCGAATTGTGGAACGCTCTGCAGGAAGTATGGTGTGCATTGCCTACAGCATATTTCCAGAAGCTAGTGGAGTCCATGCCCAGTCGTATTTCTGCCGTCTTGCGCTCCCGTGGGGGACCTACCAAGTATTAGACTGGTGTACCAGTTTTTCTGGCACTTCAGTGTATATGTTCATTTCAGACGTTAGTATATCGGAGTCTGCTTAGGGGACTCCGAAATAGAAATTTTACAACGTGTATGGGCACCTCTAACTGCTATTCAGGCCTCACAACGGTCTTCCGTGCTTCCCAGAAAATTATTCAGGAGCTCAATTGGGAAACGTCTCCATTCCTATATCAGGGCAGTTCCCAGCTCATATGTTGTTCGGAGAAGGTGAAGAACTTGAAAATTTCCGTTCTGATGCATCCCAAGTGTGCTAGATGGAGTTAAGCCGGGAACTTGGTTGGCCACTCTAATTTTTGTACATCTTTACTTTCCAGGTATTCATCCACAAGCCTTTTCCCTACGAGGACGATCCTTATTATCCATGAAAAATAATAATTCTGGACCAATAATACTTTGAAAAATTTGTTCATTTTTTTTTGTCTGGAGGTTTAACGATCACCGTGAGCAACTCGATCGGCTATAAGTAGACTCCCATCCTTAACTTAGGGCTACTGGCTATAGGGAAGGGAGAGAGTCAGAGCCAAAAGAATAACATAACATACATGCCTCACCAGGATTAGAATCCGGACCCGTCTCGGACGAATAGTCAGAAGCCAGCGCTTAGACCATTTCATCACCGGGACGATTTCTTAGGATTCAGGGAACTCCTTTCGATACCTGTGGCAAGTCAAAGTTCCTGTATCGAAGGCATGTAGAGAGGTACGGTCATCAGCCGTAAAACCTGCGCACACCATTACTCTACCTCCAAAACTTTCCTTTTCCACTGTATCGGAGGAGTGATTCCGGGTGCCTATTTCTCTCCATATGTACTGGAGTCAAGAATCTTGCATTAACGAAAATCTTAACTGATATGCGAAGATTACATGCCCACTCCGATGGTGCTGTGGTCTAAGCTCTGGCTCCTGATCGTTTCTCCGGCTGAGCCCGGATTCGAATCACAGATGAAGCATGGGCGGTGTGTTTGACTAACCGCTCTGGCTCTCTTCCTTTCGTGGAACCAGTAGACTCAAATTAGGGACGGTGAAGTTAAACATCTATCAGCACTTGATATGCTAACGGTGGTCGTTGAACCCCTAACAACAAAAAAATTATTATATGAATATTTCTATTACTGTCCAATTGTGATGCTACCTTCTCCATGTCAATCGCGTTCTTTTGTGGCCAGGGCTCAAGAGGGGTTCAGACCTTAAGTTTTCTGTCATCAGTCATCTTTCGCGCAGCCTTCTGGAATAGTAAACCTTGACAGTGATTTCCCTGTTGCCAAGGAAAATCTGTTTACGGTGCTCTACAGTTAGAGAAACATACCGGTCACCTCAGCTGTTATAGATCGTGGTCACAAATCCGTCTAGTGCATGTTTTTGCATTTCGAACTGCCTCCATAGCCTTGATATGATATTTTCGGAGGAATTCATAAATCTTGCAACCTCTGCCTAACTTTGAATCATTTGCGTCGTTCCGGTGACTCCTCATTTTCATTCAAATGGCGCCATGAAGGCATTTTTAGCAAAAGTTGTAAACACGAGCAATTGCAGTGTCTCTAAATTTTGAATGTAAGGCAGGTGCCTGGAGGGCTTCTTTTTAAAATTGTCTTTGCATCTTTTTGGTGCCGTAACAGAACGTTTGCATAGGGTTTCACTAGTAACTGCATTACCACATACGTTATATGTTTCCATTTGTGATTGAAACTTTCTATTTCGCTAAAAGAAATAAAAAATAGAAACTAAAACTTGAAATTTCCTTCATTTATGTACCCCAGTGTACTTATAAGGAATATTCACATGTGGTGGGCATTTTGCATTCTAATTTTAATATTTTGTAAGTCCTATATAAGGGATTTGCGATATTATCTGAATTCTAACGTGAGTTCCGCGCCTTGAATTAAAAGCGGCTCGAAAGAAAGAGATTTCAAATGCATTTAATATGTATGTTTTGTTTCCAAACTAAAAGTCAAAACTTTTGTGATTACTGCTTAAGAAAGAAGACATATGTATTTCTATTTTTCTGTATCTCCGGGAGCAAAAAATAATTTTTAGTTTCGTGATTCAAAATATTACTTAGTTCCGAAGGGTTAAGAATTACGAGAAATTGTCCATTGTTTTTGGTTGACCAGTAAGAAACGAGCAATAAAAAAGATGTTAAATTAAATCCTACAGTTTTTTTTTCTGTTCAGTTTTGAAGCCGATTGAAAATCATCATTATCGACTTGAGCGACGGAATTATTGTTTACTTCGAAAGAACTAGAAAGCAAAAATCCAGCAACTAATATCTCGAAACTTACGAAGATAAAAAAAGTTGAAGAGCAAATTGTGTTAAGCTTAAGTGCTGGAATGTTTTTAAAACTGAATTTCAACCCGATTTTAAATAACTACAATTTTTTTGTTTTCTTTGTTTGAGCCAGATAATTAAAAATTTCCACATTGATTATTTGTAATTAATATGAAAGTAGAACTGAGAAAAGTGTGAAATCTTTTACTGCGCTAAAATTCACTTATGAAAAGGCAGGTTGAAGGGTTTGTAACAGCTAAATTGGACAGTCTTAAGATTCGTCTTCAAGTCATACGAAGTAAAGTGAAAAAGTTGAAACGCGTAAATAGTTCTATATTCGAGGTTCTAACTTAAAGAATGACGTTCCATCCTAACTTCGATTTCAGTGTTACTGAAATTTAAACATTTGGAAATCTTTTATAACAGTTTACAACTATTAAGTCTGTAAAACATTGTATAAACTTTTATATCCCAAAGTTCCAACTTAAAATATAATACACTTCATAAAAAAACCGGTTCCACCTGACTGGAATAGAGCAAAGTTTATGCAAAATAGTATGGAAGTGCAGGATTGTAAAACTGAAGGAAAAATTACTTGTCCAGCTACATTTACAGCGCGGGGGAAAAACTAGAAATTTCATACTTTTAGATAGGAAAGTGGATGATCTAGATTAAAGAAATCGAATCTGACGATCAAACCGGTTATCGTCGAAGAGTAATGGCGTTTATTCGTCGTGGACGGATGTCGTATACAGTTGTGTAAGCAGGTTGGTTTACAACATGACAAGTCGCAGTGCCTTTGGGACATGATGCACCAATAGTTAGGCTCTGCTGGCAACAATAGGATCGGAAAAGTGATTCCTGCCGTCTTTCAGCATCCGGTTGTCCTTGCGTGACTACGGATCGGGATGATCGGCAGATTTGCCAAATAAGTGTCAGTACCAGAAACGCAAGTGCTCCTCAGATATCCAGCGACAGAACTACTGATGGGGTACCGCCGGTATCTGTCAGTACCATTTTTCATCGACGCCTGAATGAAGCTGTTATGGGAGAGTGGTGACATAGTCCCAGCATAGCCCCCATTCAAAGCCACAGACATGAGGAACAGAATGACTGACGTGACTAGCAGCGGAATATCGTCTTCAACGATGACACCCGCATCCTTCTGGGACCGAATGATGGGATCACTCACGCATGCCGACGTACCGGAGAAGGAGCTTTCACGTTGTGAACCATTGATCACCATATATCACAACTGCTAGTATCCTGATGTGAGGATCCTTCTCTTACAATACTGTTCATCTCTGCCGCTCCGGTGGCCGAGTAGTCTGAGGCGCAGGGTTCGGATTAGCCGTTCAATATGAGTCCGGGTTCGAGTACCGGGTGAAGTATGGGTGGTGTGTCTGAGGGATGGTGTAGCTCCGTGCCCTCCCTAGAACCGTGTCCCTAAATTAGGGACGGACAACTGTTTACATTTCTTAAAGTTGCTCAGGGTGGTCATTTTAAACCTTGAAACGAAATGAAAAAACAATCTTTCAGTCGTGTTAGTTCTTGTACATTTTTGTACAACTGCGAGAGGCGGACACACCTCATAATTAGGCTATCTTAATATCCTTCTATGTACTTCATTAAACAGATGCAAATGTGATCATTTGTCACGCACACTGATTACGTTTTAACGCGTTGCACTCTATCGTATGAAAAATAATCATTTTAGGAGAGGCAATATTTTTATGAAGAGTGTGTTTTTAAAATTTAAGGTACAATGGCGTGAAAATTTGAACTTTTAAAAATCGTTCAACATAGTTCGCAACCTACTTCAAATTTGGAACTTCAAAATTTGAAATTAGGAAATCATTGAACAAATTCTCCAACAACTTCAAATTTGGAACTTTACATTCCCGCTCCCTTATAAGAATTTGCAAACGCAATTTAGTTTGGTATCGTGCAGAAGTCAAACGAATTAACGCAAGTTTAAGAAAGTGACATTCCATACTCTCATTAAATGGTAACATCAATTAGCTGATGCATGTAAGAAATTTTTCATTCAGCACTTTCATGTGTTATGACATAAGTTTATTCGACCGGATTTTACCTCTTGATAATATTAATCTCATCCAACTGCATGCATGCAAAGAATGTTTTCATCAATCAGTCTTGTGAGATATCCGCCACTAATCTTCAGGTGAGTTCCTCCGAGTTGCAATTAGTGATATATGTGATGATTAAAAATTCACATTTTATTATTTTCTAGTATCCTAAGAGAGTCTGCCATTTATTGAAGATAGGCGTCAGCAGGGGAGCTCCCAATTTAGTTTTCTAAGAAATAGGAAAACCGCACTGAATGAGTTTTACGTGGCCGAGCGAGTTATGGCGCAAGTCTAGTAATCCGAGGTCAAGAGCATGAGTAGACCAGTAAAAAAATGCTCATTTTTTGCTTGTTGTTGAAGAGGAATTGGAATGCGAAATCGAGAAATACAGCGCACGCATTAAAGTTTCTGAGCTCTTCAACGATGCAAAATGTTTTGGGGAGGATAAAGGATATACAGTATTGTTACGATTACGCATTTTTTTCATTACTACGTTACTGTCGGTTCATGTTTTTTTATACTTGCGTTACGTGTGTATTTAAGATCCACGTTACCTCACGAGATCCAAAGAAATAAACTTCACGAAGAGGAAAAGTAAGGTCTCCTTCTTCCCGAGGCCTTAATTAGCCTCATTTGCTGGCCGTGAGTTCTGAGGTTCTGCACGATCTGGAGAAACCCGAATAAAAGTTCAAGGACTACACTATTGTCTACATTCTGTAATGAAAAGATAGGGAGAAGAGAAAGTTGTTGGTTTTTTTTCTTATTTCTTGTCTATTTTTTGTTGTGTTTTCTCCCTCAGTGTTATTGTGTGGGATGTCAAGAAAGGTTAGTTTATTATTCCTGTATTGTCAAGTTGCCGCGCAAGTAACAGCAGCGTTATTTGTTCTGTTGCCCAGTGCTTTCAGAGCAATATAAATCAAGAAAATGAACTGCAATTTTTTTTACATTTGTGAAATCAATAGGATGGAATACAGTACTTAGATTTTTAGCTTTCTTTCACTATATATCTGACACACGAACTACTTCTTATTTTGTTAACTTCAGTGCGAATCACACCAAAACGTATGCCATTCTATGTTGTTTGTATCGTTATGCTTTTTCATGTATAAAGTGATGCAATCTTTTTATGTCTCAGTGGCAGCTAAAAACACCTGTTTTCGTAGTTTTGTTGACAGTTGTTTCATTTCGTAAGTCTACAGAAAAGTAGGAATTATTATCCTCGCCTATAAAAATTGAGGATACTTCTATCCTCCAATTTTGTTTTCAATCAGAAGAAATTTGTTTTTCCGTTTAACTATTTTTCAACTTTATGAAAGACCGAATTACCTCACAGTAATTTTTGTTTTTCTGGCACTTTCCGGCGTAGTACAGAGCATATACACTGAGTGGCCACTTTATTGTGACCACCTGATAGTTTCCAGCAAATGAGCTATTTCTGCACGATGTTGCCTCCAGAGGGCGAGATTAGTATAAAAAGGGAAAGCTTAGTGCTTGCGACAATAGTAGAAGTGATTTTTGGGTGACGAGATGGGTAAAAAATGCGATTTGACGGACTTTCAACGTGGGGTGATTGTAGGACCTCGGCGCCATGGAGCGCGTATCACTGAAACTGCCGCATTCGTGAAATGTTCCAGAGCAGCTGTTGTTAAAGTGTTTAAAGACTGGACTATGAGCCAAAAAACAGGGTCTCTACGTGCAACGTCTGGTCGTCATCGACTAGTGACTGCTCGGGTGGAACGAAGAGTGTCCAGACTGGTAACAAACCACAGAAGGGCAAGAGTGCAGCAAATTACAGACCATCTAAATCAAGGATCTCCTCCAATGATCTCTGCACGTACTGTTCGCCGTACACTGCATCGGATGGGATATGGCAGACGAAGGCCTGTTCGATCACCTTTGCTGTTTGCAGTTAACAAGAGAAAACGTCTCCAGTTTGCACAGGAAGAAAAGGATTGGACAGTCGATAATTGGAAATAAATTATGTGGTCCGATGAATCACGTTTTCAGCTGCACCATGCCGATGGTCGAGTGAGAATTAGGCAAAAACAGCACGAAAGCATGGACCCCAAATGCATTGCTACAACTGTTCAAGCTGGTGGAGGCAACGTTATGGAAGAAAGAAATACGGGATTACGCCATATAATACAAATTTTGAAGATGATAATCCGATTTTTGGCGTAAATGTGACAAGAATGGTAAGTCAGATAATGGGGAATGTTTTCCTGTCATGCTTTGGGCCCTTTAATTCGTGTTGATCAACGTCTGACTGGCACATTACATTTAAACATCGTTGCGGACCAAGTGCATCCTGTCATGTGGATGGTTTACCCCAATGGCGATGGCTACTTTCAACAAGATAATGCGCCCTGCCATAGGGCTCGTACTGTACAGGATTGGAGTCAGGAACATGCCGGTGAGTTTCCTTTGCTTAGGTGGCCCCCACAAACCCCAGATCTCAACCCCACTGAGAATTTGTGGGATGAAGTAGAACGAGCCATCAGACAGCTGGATCCACAAAAGTGCTATTCATCAAACACTCCAGGAAAGTGCTATTCATCAAACACGGTCTCAGATTCCACAAACCACCTATCAACATCTCGTGGAGTCCATGCCACGAAGAATCGACGCAGTATTAAAGGCAAAAGGAGGCCCAACGAAGTACTGAGGGGGTGGTCCCAGTAAAGTGGCCACTCAGTGTATACATAATTGTATTTATTTGACAGGACATTTGAAAAATAATGGAAGATTCTAATATTCTTATTCAATATCATATCAGGGTGAGTCAAAAGTTCTTCCCGTTGGCAGGTAGAAAGTCTAATAATGCAAGAAAGCCATACACACTCATCTAATTCCGCAAAGTACGTACAAGACGTTGTTTTCTGTAGCCCTTTGCCGAAGTTCCACCAGAACCACGATCCCACGACAATACCGCTTGGCAGGTTTCAAGGACAAAAACTGTCTGATGCCAGATTCCACATCCACCACTGAAGCAAAGTACCGTCCTTGTTGGAAATAGACCATGTAGCAAACAGGTGCTAGTCGGATGGGAGAAACGACAGTACCGCTCGGCAGGCTTCAAGGACAAAAACTCTCTGATGTAAGATTCTACATCCACCACTGAAGCAAAGTGCCGTCTTTGTTGGAAATAGACCATGTAGCAAACAGGTGCTAGTCGGATGGGAGAAACGACAGTACCGCTCGGCAGGTTTCAAGGGCAAAAACTCTCTGATGCAAGATTCTACATCCACCACTGAAGGAAAGTGCCGTCCTTGTTGTAAATAGACAATGGAGCGAAACAGGTGATAGTCGAATGGGGAAAAGTTCAAACTCTATGGAGGATGCTGTAAGGTCAGGAATGTGTGGAGGATGGGATAAGGTTTGCAACGTATGGAGGATAGGGTAAGGTCCCAACCCCTTCCAATTGCTGTGGTTTTCGGCTGACCACCCTGAAACCGAGATTCGGAGTATTATCCATTTGCAGAAACGCTCGATTCCTATTGATGAACGCTGGGTGGTGTTGGCGCAGAACATCATAGCCCCAATTCAGTTGTTCGGCTTGAGCTTTTCGTCCACAATCTGACCATCTGACAAGAATTTCCAGTACGCAGGACCCTCACCATTCCACTAATGCACAGTCTGATTTTCCTCTGGAAAGTCATACAGTACTAGGGTATTTCCAGTGTGATGTACACCTACGGCAAGTTTAGTATTCTATTGATATAAGTTGGAATACAGAATAAGAAATTCACGTTTTAAAAAAATTTCGATGTGTTATCATGAGCGAATTTTGTGAAATAAACGATCCAAATTTTGAGTGAAATATTGAAAAGCTTGATTAGTTATACCGTATTTTTGCACGCAGTGTCAAGATTTTTGCTCATGAACAACAAATATTCTAAGAGATGGACAAGATGTAAACTTCATTTGTGCGTGCTCAATTAATTCCAATTATACCATATTGAAACAGCCTTGGAAGTAAATAGGATGATTTTTGCCGAAAATCACTAATTTTCAGAGCTCATCCAGGAAAATAGAGATTTAACTATGTAATGATTTCTGTGCAACCGTCAGTGAGTTTTTGTTGACTGGAAGACAGATTTACAACTGCTGTTTTTGTAAGACCATTAGGTTGAATCAGTGTGCGTAACATGAAACAACCGAAGGTTTGTGGCGATTGTAAATAATTATAACATCCTTCAAATATCCGAAATTTCTGTGCATAGGGTCACTAAAATGCAGCAAGAGTTATTCGTGGTAGGCATATTGATAGTAATAATCCTGTGTCTGAGAAGTCTTTCTTTATGCGAGTACATATCTCTCATTGTTCCTTCTGTATGAAATTAGTTCGATTGCAGGATTAATACAGATTTTTATGTGGTATCAAAATATCTCTGCGTGTCGTAATATTCTAGAAAAGGAAGAAAAAATACAGGCTGATGGCGCAGCCTATATTTTCAAAGGATACACACACACACACACACACACACACACACACAGACAGATAGAAACACAAAGGGAAAAGAAAAGAGCATATCTTGATTATAAATACTCATTAACATTACGAAGCAGTGTTTAAATGTCTTGGTATGCATTCTAAGAAAAGCACTTGATTGAATTAACAAAAAAACATGCATTGCCTCACTAATTTATTTTGTCATGAACTTACGCACGAAAATATGATCCATCAACCATGGCTGACAAAACTGCCAACTTTAGCAGCAATACAATTCTATATTCTATGCTTTCTGTGACTTTTTGGAGATCAAAAATACTACGACAGCGTAGTGATAAAAAACAAAAACGAAGTCGCAGCTGATTTACGCACTACATGATTTTGCTTAAAAGGACATTATACTCTGTAAAACATGGTAATCTGAATATATTTAAAATACAGAACAGAAGTAGAATAAAAAAACATGCACATATGCTAGTAACCATGTAAGTATGATCTTAACTCTTCCTTTTACATACATACATACATATCACTAAGCTGTTCTCTGAGATTCAGAGGTTAGCTCCAAAAAGAAATACAAACTTCCAGATATTTTTACTTATTGTTGTCGTATCAAACTTCGCCATTTACAGCGATCTTGACATACAAATCGTGCTTCACTGATATCCATTACACGCCGTACACAAGATCTTTTATACTTCATACTCATAATCTTTTTCTCAAACAGACACTCCTGAATCTGATCCACCCATGTCTTCCTTGGCCTTCCTCTGCCTTTCCTTCCTGCCATTTGGGTTGAAAATATTTTCTTAGTAAGCATTTCATCACTCATTCTTTCAACATAGCCAAACCATCGCAGCATATTGGTCTCCACCTTGCTAACAACATTTTGCTTCACATCACACAACTGCAATACATCTTCATTTCTCACACAATCATATCGTGTCTTGCCACAAACCCCACGTAAGTAACGCATTTCTCCTGCACAAAAACGACTCCTATGTTTCTTCTGCAGTACCCAGGTTTCACTGCCATACATCAGAGTAGGAACAATTAAAGTTTCATACACAGCCATGCGGGACTCTCTAGAGAACCCATCATTCCTGTGAAAACCTCCCAGAGCAGCTATGACTTTCAAAGAAGAATTCACTCGCCTACTGATTTCACCATCCAACTTGTTCTCTCTGTCAAACATGCTTCCTAAATACACAAACTCACTCACCTGGTCAATCACAGTGCCATTTATACTTACATTACATTCAGTGCTACCCATTCCTCTCTCAAACACCATAACTTTGGGTTTTCCCTTATTTATACTCAGTTTGAATTTCATGCAAACTTCATGCATCCGAGTCAACATACTCTGCAACTCACTTTTGCTCTCTGCCAACAGGACAGTGTCATTAGCATACAGCAATCTGCACACACGGATATCACCAAGACATAAACCACTATTATCTATTTTGGCCTCACGCATGCATGCGTCCATAAATATATTAAACAGCCATGGTGACATTACACAACTTTGTCTAACTCCTGCACCAATGGAAAACCATTTTGATAAAACACCATTCACTCGTACACAAGCTCTACTACCAGCATACATGGCTTTTACATTATTAAGTAGATTCCCAGTAACACAATATTCATTCAATACCTTCCACAAAAGTGTCCTATTGACTCGGTCGTAAGCTTTCTCTAAATCTATGAAGGCAGTAAAAACTTTCTTCCCAACAGCCAGATACTTTTCAATCATCGTGCGTAATGCAAAAATCTGGTTAGTGCAGCCTTTATCAGGCATAAAACTACTCTGAACATCCCACACTTTCTTTGATGTAAGACCCCGTACTTTTTCAATAACAACCTTACCAAACACTTTCCCTGGCACACTCAGTAGGCTAATACCACGATAGTTCTTGCATTCAGTCTGATCACCTTTTCCTTATACAAGGGAACAATGATAGCATCCTTCCAATCCCGAGGGACCATTCCTAACTCCCATCACAACTGGCAAATTTCAGTTAACCAGTCAATTATGGAGTCACCACCATACTTCAACATCTCTGCAGTTATGCCATCAACTCCTGGAGCCTTACCATTCTGAAGAGATTTTAGAGCTTTACACACTTCTTCTTTTGAGATCCCTCCTGTGCTTTCATCCCTCATTGTGACATCATCTGCATCTGTCTCAGAATCATTTTTGCTCTCCTGATCTAATAACTCACAGAAGTATTTGTCCCATCTGTCACTTAACTCATTGGGCTCCCATATCATTTCCCCAATCTCATTCTTCACACAACTTACAACTTTGTTTTTCCTGAGTCTCATGTACTTCCAGGAGGACTTTCTATCTTTCCGAAGAGCCAGTTCATACCTTTCCACTTTCTCTTTCCTATCTTTTGCCTTACTGTGGCGAACCAGCTTAGCAACTTCACGCTTCTTACGGAGATATTCATCCACAGAGACTCTACTTTGCAACATCCCCAAATAGGCTTCCTTCTTTTTCTTTAATGCCTCATCAATCTCATTATTCCACCAAGCATCACCTCTATTGTTACCCACTATTATGGTGCCAGAGACCTCTTTAGCAGCAGTAACAACACAGTTCTTAAAACATTCCCACTTCTTTTCTACATCCCTCTCACAAGATTTCAGATCCTTCAGTCGTTCTCTGAGTAAATCAGAATACCGCTGATGATCTTCAAGGAGCCTATCAACCTTTACTCTTTCTATCCTGGGTCTCTTCCTATTCCTTTTCCTCCAACCAACATTAAGTTTCACTCGTGACACTACCAAGTAATGATCAGAACCAACATCCGCACCTCTCATCACACGGGTGTCAACAACTAAGTGTTTCAAACGCTGATCGTAAACAACAAAATCTATCACACACTTTTGACCAAGAGTACGATTTTCCCTAGTATATGTGTGTATATACTTGTGGTTGAAAAATGTATTAGATACACACAAATCATTCTCAATGCAGAGTTCAATTAATCTTTCACCATTATCATTCACACAAGGATCATTAAACTTACCCAGAACATTGTCAGAAATTGCATTCTGCACACCTACTCTAGCATTGAAATCCCCTACTATTATAACTTTTTCTTTAGCGCCAAACTGGCTCAAAACAGCTTTTAGCTCATTCCAGAAATCTTCTTTCTTATCAGAAGGTTCCGAGTCACAAGGAGCATACACTACAACAATTACAATACTCTGAAGTTTCACTTTCAAACGAATCTAGAGAATTCTCTCACTTATGCAACATAGTGAATCAAGTTGTTTTTCATCTTTTCACTTAAAATCACACCTACACCAGCCTGTCCTCTCATATTATCCAATACTCCAGACCACACACTCCCCGTGCCATTCACTTCTTCTACCCCAATTTCCTTCTTTTTTGTTTCACTTACACACAGCACATCCAGTCTATACTTATTCATCTCCTCAATCACCTCACTCATCTTGCCATTTATACCTCTAGTATTCCATACACCAATTTTGAAATTCTTTTGGTTGTATTCCGTCGTCTGTTGATTGTGTCTAATCTTTACCCCACTTCCTTTTCCTTATGCTTCGTGTCGCTGTTTACTTATTTCTATACGTTACCAATTTTCTTGTTTTTCCATGTGCATTGCTTAACGTATGTCATATTTCTGCAGGATAATTGCACTCTACGGCAAAAAAATAGTTGCACCCAGAAGGACGTGTCGGATTGCAATGCTATTCGGGTAGAAGGTAAAGGTTACCAGGAGCAATAAATGATTAAACATTGAGACTGATATGGGCAATATTTATTGAGATACACGCCAATAAGTAGTATCTCGCAGGATGGCGTTGGGCCGTCATGTTTGTTCACGTAGCATTCCAGACGTCTCGGCATGGAGTTGAACAGGTTCCTAATGATGTCCCGCGATAAGCCATCCCATGCAGCTTGAATCTTCTCACGCAGTTCCTGCAGATTGTGCGATACGGGTGGAGAGTGGATATCGCGTCCAATAGCATCCCACACATTTTCAATCGGCGATAGGTTTGGCGATGCGGCTGACCATGGCAGAGTGTCAGTGCCTTTAAAGCAAACTCTTGAGACAGCAGCAGTGTGCGGAAGAGCGTTGTCCTGTTGGAAAATCGCACCAGAGTGAGCGTTCAGAAAAGGTAGGGCCACTGGTTGACGGACCTCACTAGCGTAACGTTGTGCTGTCAAAGTGCCTGTAATGAACACTAAAGGTGATCTGGTATCGTAGGCAATTGCACCCCACACCATGACACCAAGCCTTCTGGACGTGTGACGCTCGACAACAAACCGTTCATATATGCGCTGACCACGGTGCCTGCAAGCGCACGGATTCGTTGGTCGTCTCTTCCCAGACAAAAGCGGGACTCGTCACTGAAGGTCACCCGCTGCCATTCTGAATGTCTCCATGACAGTCTGGAACGACACCATTGCAGTCTTTGGCGACGATGCAATGGTATTAAGGTTAGTCGTCGTAACGGTCTGCATGCGTGGATAGAACAAGGCACGCAAGCTACGTCGAACAGCTGTCTGCCAATGGTGCTGGCACGATTCATAGAGGCACCAGTGTTAGCTGAATATTGTTAATCGGGGCTGTTGGATCACTCCGCTCATGTTGGACAAATCGTTGGTCCTCTCTCTCCGTGGTCCGTCTAGGTCTCCCAGACCCTTTTTGTCACTGCTGCGTGCCTTGTTCTATCCACTGCGGCCAACAGCATGCTATGGTGATATACGCACGACCGGTATGGCGCGCAATACGGTGATAAGCGCATCCCGCTTCCCGGAGCCCGACGATGCGGCTGCTCTCCAACTTCTCTAACTGCTCGTATTGCTTCCGAACTTTTCTCCAAGGAATACTTCATTTGCAAAGGATGCAACCAATACAACAACACGTGTCGTAATGGCAAGAACGCGCAACGGGATGACCTTGTATAGCCGTTCAGGTACAGCGCTACGACCCCTCCTTGCTTGTGTCACGAATGCGCGGCCGAGCGTGATATTTGAATCATTTGCAGGTCTCACGATGTCAAACCTACCCACCAAGTTTCATTTCTGTCGGTTGCTTCCTTCTGGGTGCAACTATTTTTTTTGACTTAGAGTGTATATCTCGTATAAAATTTTGATTTTGCATAATTTTAGGAATATCATATGAACCAATTCCCTTTATGACGATATATTAATTATGTACATGTGTTAGAGTTTAGACCACCTACAATCAAAGTATCGGAAAGTTTGCAGCTCTTAAAAATTTTTAAGGGTTAGAGAAGGTTACATTCATTTACAGGCGCCCTCAATTTTCTTAGCAAATAAGGGATACACTTTTGCACACCGGGCAAAAGCACGTAATAAAATGATTATGCTTTCCAAGAATTTAATCACATTTTACCTTTGCAATAGATCTTACTTTCCACCTTCATGCAGTATGTTGATATATTCACATTGTTATTTCGTTCCATAAAATGAAATAAAACTTACAGTATTGCATTTATTCTCATAAATGAAGAAACACGTCTTTTTAACTTTCGTTCGTAACACTGGAACGAAATATTTTCTAAGTGAAAAGAGTATATTCTTTTCATTTGTAAGGTCTAAATGAGGTTTCACATCTTGTTTAAAATCACAGTTTTATCTGATCAGTTTCGTCCAAGTCAGCGGGAGTTTTATTCTAGGTACATTTTTATGTACGACGTTATTTTAAGATTTTAGCTCAAACGTATCAAGTGAGTATTTTTATCTCGAACTGTCTGAAAAATTGCCGCTTTTTTTTTATAAATGCTAATGCGGTTTGTGAAAACACAAGTTTGTCCGCGACGGACATCGAACGCGTGTCCCCTCACTCCGGAGTAAGTCGCTCTCCCAACTGAGCTACGAGGACAGAAAATCTCGCTGCAGCTTTGTCGTCTTGACACATGTTTTCACCTCTGTAGTACGTCACAGGTTTTATACGTAATTTCAACTTTTCAATGAAATTCTTGAAAGAGTTTACTGTTGCAAAATTGCCTCTTTTGATCCTCACCAAACTTGATGTCACAGATGGATATGAGTGCTGTTCCAGAAATAAGATACACTCAATAAAAAATCGTCTTAACAATATTTTGAGTTACAACTTGTAAAATTAATCACTCGCATCTATGAACTATTTCTCCACCCAGTCACAGTGTAAATTCAAGCACTTGTCACACTAGTGTTTGAGCTTAAAAGTTCCGTCTTGGTTCAAGACCACGCATTTTGATTGGAGAACAGTTGTTTGAATTTAGCGCCTCTGTGACCTTTACCTCCTTAGTGAAGTGTGAGCCTCCAGATAACGCTTCATCTTTATGAACAGAAAGAAATCCGATGGTGCCCGATTCAGAATGTGAAGAGCATGATTCGTAACAGCTCACAATTTTTCTCCAGCCAAAACTTCGCTTTCCCCCGCCATATACGCCATTACGCTGTCGCAAAGCAGATTAACTTGTTCATACAGCAACTAATAGATCTGCAAATCCGGCTCGGCCCATACCCGAATGTTCAAGACCTGATTCGTGCCTACTCATTTCAGACGTCCCAACTTATATCCCATGCATGTAAAGCTCGAACGTTCAAGGCTTGTTCTGTCTCAGGCCAGGCGCGACTCGGGATTTCAATTTACAGCATGGCTCGTTTATATCAGGTGTAATTAATGAACATTCCCGATCCCTTATGCACTTCCATATCTTCCTGTTAATTCTCTGATTTTTACCACCGCTAAATCTCTTGAGAAATCTGAAGGCAAGAGAAATAATTAGAGAGTGAAAGAAAAACTTCTTCAGAGTTCAATGTTTCAACTGGGTGGGAACAGGGTTATATGTGCAGTGGTGACTGGGAAGAGAAAGAGAGAGACTGTAATATTTCTGTTAAAAATCTTGCTTAAATGTATTTTAAATATGTAAAATAATTTTGATGGAATAGCCTTTGAAGCGTAAATTTGAGTCACTTTTACAAAATCAAATTTACTTTCATTTTATTTGCAAATTTTAATCATCAGCATGGGGAAGTAATACAAAGAACAATTGGTTATGACACAATTAAGTCTTCACTCTGCAAGCCGAAACGTTTTTTCTTTAGTCCAGCTAAGAAATGTTAAATCGTATGGCCCACGTCCAGCCATTCCTGAGCTCTTAATTGACGGAATAGAAACGTTGAGCACAAGCTCTATGGGCTAAATTCCGTGCACGCCTCGCCCGCAGTCTTTCACGACGTGAAAAACGAACTTTTCTTTCAACATTCATAGCACCGGAATGTAACTATCTGCATTAATAATTTCCTTCAGCCGCAAAGATTCAACCAACAGTAATGTTTTCATTAGGATGAATACCGTCTTCACACGATTTTAATGATCTTAAAATATGAAATATATGTACAATTAAAATACTCTAAAACACACTAGCACTTTCAGAGCGACAGTCGCCCCATCATCAGGTGTGGTCGGATCTCCCAAACCGTTCAGTATAAATATCTGTAGTGCGCCATAACTGCAGGCGACGTAACAGAATCTTGCGACGTACGCGCCATCTGTCCCGGCGGTTAAACCACGATCAGAGCGACACCACATCATAAATCGAAACCATGATTATAACTGCAACATTAAGTATTAAAGTCTAAAAAAGAAGATAGTTCTGTGGATTGTCCAACACTTGTAGACAAAAGACGTCTTCAAATATCAGGTAGATCCCAAGGGCAATTATCATTACAGCAACTTCGTTTGAACGCGGAAATGAAGAAACACTCAGTCACCAGTAGCATGTGTGTAGAGGCTGGGGTTATCAAAATGTTGGCATTGTCCCAATCAGGGATTAAATCTTCTGAATCAATGCACTTGATAAGGGCTGTACAGATATGGCTTGCTTTTAAACTATATTTATGTTTCTGCAGCCTGAAGCACAGTTTCCGACGAGTGGAGCCTATGTAATAGTTAACACTCTCATGCGAGTCATTGTCCACTAGTGGGATGCAATAAACACCCCACCTCTGTGAATCTATTCCTGGGCGGTCTTTCTTCAAAACAGATGATAGGTTGTTAACTCCCACGCTAAAATGTAGCCGGTATCTGGAGCAAATTTTAGACATTAAGGTAGTAAAACCAGGTAGGAAATCCTTTTTTTTACAAACTTTTTAATAACATGTGGATCACCGATCAAAGTTGACAGAGGTCAACGGGATGCAAAAACTCGACGAAAATTTTTACAAACAATCTGTCGAGGATAGCCAAACGAGTGGGCTAAATCAAAAACGTAATTGATTTCGTGATTAAAGAAAAACCTGGTGGAAGCATGTGTAAATACTCTATGAAACAAAGAGTAAAGCGCAGCAACTTTATGTTGCATAGGATGAAATGAGGCAAATGGGATTAAGGAACCAGGGTCAGAAGGCTTACGATAGACCGAAAAAGATAAGTAATTCGAAATTGAGTGCCTGTGAATACAAAAATCTAGAAAAGCCTTCTGTCCCGGTTTCCTTAATCCCATTTGCCTCCTTTCATCCTATGCAACATAGTTTCTGCGCTTTACTCTTTGTTTCGTAGAGCATTTACACATGCTTCCACCAATTTTTTCTTTAATCACGAAATCAATTACATTTTTGATTTAGCCCACTCGTTCGGCTATCCTCGACAGATTGTTTGTAAAATTTTTCGTCGAGATTTTGCATCCCGTCGACCTCTGTCAACTTTGATCGGTGATCCACATGTTATTAAAAAGTTTGTTGGAAAAAATGGATTTCCTACCTGGTCTTACTACCTTAAGGTCTAAAATTTGCTCTAGATACCGGATACATTTTGGCGTGGGAGTTAACGACCTATCATCTGTTTTGAGGAAAGACCGCCCAAGAATTGATGATTCACAGCGGTGGGGTGTTTATTGCATCCCACTATTGGAAAATGACTCGCATGAGAGTGTTCACTATTACATAGGCTCCACTGGTCGGAAACTGTGCCTCACGCTGCAGGAACATAAATATAGTTTAAAAGCAAGCCATATCTGTACAGCCCTTATCAATTGCATTGATTCAGAAGATTTTATCCCTGATTAGGACAATGCCAAAATTTTGATAACCCCAGCCTCTACACACATGCTACTGGTGACTGAGTGTTTCTTCATTTCCGCGTTCAAACGAAGTTGCTGTAATGATAATTGCCCTTGGGATATACCTGATATTTGAAGACGTCTTTTGTCTACAAGTGTTGGACAATCCACAGAACTATCTTCCTTTTTTAGACCCTAATACTTAATGCTGCAGTTATAAGCATGGTTTCGATTTGTGATGTGGTGTCGCTCTGATCGTGGCTTAACCGCCGGGACAGATGGCGCACTACAGATATTTATACTGAACGGTTTGGGAGATCCGATCACACCTGATGATGGGGCGACTGTCGCTCTGAAAGTGCTAGTGTGTTTTAGAGTATTTTAATTGTACATATATTTCATATTTTAAGATCATTAAAATCGTGTGAAGACGGTATTCATCCTAATGGTTCATGTGCACGAATATCTTTTCCGCATTTAGTAATGTTTTCATAATCCTAGAACTCTATCGCTGTGTTTTTCATTGAGGATATAGTTTGTGTGAACTTTTCTTGCGAACGGCGCCTAAAGATGTTTCCACATCCTGATACCTCTCTTTGAAGCAGGAGTGGCATAGTGCACCCACATGTCATCGCCAGCCATAATATGATCGAATACATTTTCTTCATTTTTGAAGGTGATGCCAATTTTTAAGAAAAATTACCGTACTCGGTCTTTTGTCAAATGGTTCAGCACTTATCGTGCACAGATTCTTCGAGAATTCAATTGTTCATGTACAATTCGATGAACAGTTGTCATCTGAAATCCAAACTGAACAAAAATTTCACGAATATCTAGTTTTCTACCTAATACCGCCAAATTTTCAGCAGCAGAAACAACATCCGGTGTAAGCAAAGTGGTCAGTCTTCCTGTTCGAAATTCACCAGCCACTCCTTCGCTGCACGCTAAACACAAGCTTGTTTTCTGGATAAAACTTCCGGAGCGTACGCACCACACATCTCCCTGTGAGTTTTAGTAGGTCTTAAACCTTTAACTTAAAAAAAAAAAAAAAAAAAAAAGGAAAACGAGAGCACCGCGCATCTCCACTTTTGTGTGAATTCAGTAATGTGTAGCTATGTTCACATCCTCGTGGTTCACGGAGAACTGGCGTCACTTTGCTAAAACGTCATTGACGCTTTTCCTGTCCCCACTACTAAACAACATAGAGAGTCTGAAATATACGTCACTATCCATTTGTGCCGAAAAAGAAAGTACCTTACCTTTTAGGACAATCTACGTAGTTATCTGTTAGTTCCACGTACACAAAGGCACAGAGAATGGAACTCTTTTCTCTAGGCAGTGGTCATATAGAGCTTTATTTTATTTTAATGTGATTCAACGACTGCCATTAGCAAAGTCTGTAAGCATTCGCCCGTCCGTAATTTAGAGCAACTCGTTCCATTGAAGAAACAAAGCCAACGCATCAGGCAAACACATAACTCTTGCCTCGTCCGGGAATCGAATCTGGGCTCTTCTCGGACGAATGGTGAGAAGCCAATGCCTCAGACCACTCTGCCATCGGGAAGGCTATACAGGGTTGACACGACAACCGTTGATAACGCAGTGTTGCCAGATATCAGCAAGATTCACTTAGCGGCATTAAAAGACTTTCTAGTGCAGTACCGAGGCATAGACTTAGAGATGAATTTACTGAAGGTACGTAGATGATAAGTAAGGGTACTAAACTTCTGTCTCTAAGTTACATACAGTGTACCAACTGTTAAAATTACAATCCGTCTGCTTTTGGACTTCGCTAAAAATCGGGAAAATTATGTCCACTTTGTTTACATTGAGCTGAAACATGTCTTACAAACTAATTAATTCAAACTGTTTAGTCGTGATCGTTAGAAGAAGGTACTTAAGTAATGTGGCTTAGTCAGGGTCGTTTCCTGTATTGTTGACCGTATTTTAGATCGAACCTATTTGTCCGATTTCGTTCTGAAGTAGTAAATTTGAAAGAAGCAAGATTTTTTGATAAGCTGTTTGTATGAATTCATTTTCAAATGAGATCTGTTGAACAGCCTACTTCAATAAGTAAAATTAAGTTTGTTTTTCCTTTACGTAACATGTAGTGAATTATAAATATCTGTCGCACATATTGCAGTTCCAGAGATATACTGTAGTCCGATTTCGATTTAACCCGAAAGTCACGCCATTGATTGTTTTTCAAAATCGCCGAAGTCTTACTGTTTGGTTCTTTAAAACTAATTTTATTGTTACAAACTTAATGCGCTCAAATGTTGTTATCATCTACAAAATATTTTTGACCAATTTTGTTCAACACAGGAGGAACAACAACACTATTTTTCAAAACTCTGGCACGAACTATTCGGCAGTTGTACCACATTCCTTACCTGCCGTGAAACAGAATCTATAAGTTATACTATTACACTCAAAATATTTCTGAGTAAAATGGCATTCTACCGTTTTCAATGAACATCGGCAAAGCTTTTATTGTTGATAGTAAAACCTAAATACTAGTTGCTGGTTTGCCGAACCTATTCAGACGTAAAATTCTGTTCTGATGCATTACTTGTATTGTTTTCCAGGGTTTTCTTAGTTACTAATGGAACATACACAAAAATTATTCCGCCGTAACTTGAGTTTTACATCTCCGTAACTTCAAATAAACACAATATTAAACTATTCGAACTTTACACTGAAAATATGTGACTGAATATTTGCGTAGACGGCAACGCTAAAGCACTTGAAATATTACACAGATAAAAAGGCGCAGTCATAACACAGAGATTCCCACCTTTACAAACTGCTCGGTTCTTAGATTTATACCAGACAGCTTGACTTGACTGGCTACCAATCATAGCTCAGGGAAGAAACTCTTGGGAGCTCAGAGGCGACGTTCAGTTTTAAAAACATAACGAGAGGCAACCAAAATTTGCATAACTAAAAGTCAACCAAACTGGAAAGCTAACGCAAAGATATGCATCACACGTTTTTGGCGAATTTCCCCCTTAAATTGCTCCGTATTTCAACAATTTTACTTTGAAATCAAAACCAGCTGTCCGGTTTTGGTCAGAATAAAGAGTGTGATTAGCCCATAGCAGTAAATTTTATGTCTATAATTTCAGTATTCTCTCTTTTCAGATACCTAAATAATAGCCATTTGACCTATTTAACATTTAATTTCAAATGTCTCAGCATGTTTAATATCAAGTTCCAAATTTCTACCAGAAAATTAGTTTTTAAATCTGCCCAGAATTTATCTCAAATGTTAACTGCTTTGATAGATTTAAGTGCAGAAAAGGACAACTATCATGTTTCTTTAGAAAGTAACGGCACCTTTACTCTCCTGTTTTTGAAATGTAGAATTCCAAGTTTGATGAGTTTTCAAATTTTGCCGGTAAAAAAGTCGTCAAGCACTTTAAGAGAAGTTTATTTTTGAACCGACCCTAATTTTCTGTATTTTAGCGGTCATGTATGTATATGGCTGAGTAAATAAAATTATTACTCTTACTGTCTCTTTTCTTTTCTTTGCTCTTTTTCCCAAAAGGAAACACTGTTTGCATAACAGAACAGTTAATGACATGATTTCGCATCAATGCAAAATGTAATATTTAATGTCTTGTCACAACACTGGTTGAAATTTACCAAACGACGGTAACCAGAGGTGTTGTAGAAACGAATTTTTGGACACCTCCAATAAGAAATAAATATTACGATCGTCCCTTCTTGATGTGTAAACAACTGCAGTGACAAGAAAATGAAAGAACTGTGATAAGGAGCCCAACCAGTCATATCTGCCTTTTTTCTTTTCCTATTTTAAGCTTCGCATTCATAACATTTCAATACCCTACATGATCTGTTCCAGATATTCTGCAGAGCTCCCCAAACGATGACCAAATGTCTTCTGCAATTGCGTGCTAACGAACATGATTCCTTGAAGACACACCTTACTGTCTTCGTAACATTTAAAAGGCCTTTGTTAGAGTCGAAAGCTTTGCGTTTTAGTTGTGACATCTCAGGTTTTCTTCCTTCAAAATTATTGTTCTGAGCCCCAGACAAAAATGCTAATTCGTTTTGTGCTTTTTAAATGCCCTCAAAAGCGTAATATTTGCTAACTGGACCCTAACTCATGCCTGATCATTAATTCTGAGAAGGAGGGAATCTTTCCTATGATAACGGTGATTGTGTCGGAAATTCTAGTATTAGTTCATATATTCATGCTTAAATTTGCATGAAACATTTGGTGAAACAATGCAAGCACTTTCTTCATAAATAAGCCGAGTGCTTTTCTTGAATTGCGTATTGGTACTTTTAAATGCTAGTTTCCGATTTTAGTGAGTATTTTTAAAAGCATTAAACAGTAAGACAAAGCGTTTTTTCTTTCTTTTCAGGAATCTCACGGATGCACACTACGAGAAAACAACAAATGCAATATCAAAAAATATGGTTGGGAGAGGACACCTTATGAGCCCTGGATGGAAGAAGCTTTTTCGGGTACACTACTGGCTTTATTTTTCCCTCTTTCAGTACATTTCAGACGAGTTGGCCTTACGTACACAACCAGTAATAGAAAACTTTTTTCCCTTTTGTGCTTTAAGCAGTGTGACACTGCTGCACATTAATGTTTGAGAGACGCCCAGGGTATGTAGGACAATAACTACGATGCACTCAAAACTCATCAACAGGGCCATTCAGCCAGCAGAAATATCTATTGTTAATCGTCATTTTGCGAGAAAAGGCCTCAGATAAATCAGCGATGACTGTTAAACTCCTCCCAGCAGGTAATACTCTATAATCTGTCTGTTCCTTTGACCCGCTTGCTAAGTGTTACCGATCTCACTCAGATTAACAACAATATGAACCGGTAGTGCTTTTCTGTCTCTTCTTTTTTTTTTTTTTTTCCTTTTCTTAGTGAAAAGGCTTCATTGGGGATTTAGTAAGACTTAACTTAACATTGAATAAGTCGTAGTTTCTTGGGCCATTAAAGTAGAAGTGCGAGAACTGATGCGTCTACGGCTGGATTTCTTTCAATTTGTTTGTAATCGTAAAACGTTTCTTTGAGCAGCAGATCTCTTTCATAATTTCTGGTTCTCTCAGTTCTAAGCGAACACTTTATGTCCATTGAAATTGTTTGTTTATTGTCATAACTCACTTTTTAAATAATCTACTACAATACGATGCCTCTTCGAAGAAAAAAAACGTAACTTTTTCTTATCAAGAAATAAGCAAGTGCTCTTTTTTGTTCATTAAACTCACAGCAGAAGAAAAAATAGATTTAAACGTTTTCTTTAGAGACTTTTCTATTCGAAAAGGGGGAAACAATCAAACTTTCGAAGTGCCTGTGATGTGTTGACTATTGTGCCGCATATGTTCTTCGCAACATTGTAACACGGCCATCAACTGGATTACCGTTAACCCTCAGCTGTGTGAAATTTCAGTTCCATATTTTGCCTCAAATGTTTCTAATTTATTAATTTTCTTTACTTCCCGTGGGACGAAAAGTTTGTATATCTCTGCATTATGCGGGAAATAGAGAAAAAGAGAGCGACATTTTAGTTCGCGCGCGAGTAGCGAAGTAATTCCATGATAGGAAGAACGATTTTCGTCAGGTACTCAACAAACACATGTAGCTTTCATAATATTTCAGGAGAAATTTCTTTAGTATCAAAGTATTTAGTAAATGAATACCTATCATTTATTGAAAAGACTATGTATGTTGGCCTTTTTTATATTTCAATAAACAGTTTTGATATGCAATCTTATGTCTTCTTTCCTCAAGGAGTTGTTATGCCTCACACTTTTAGTTCGAAAGGTGTCGCAGAAACCAAGAAAGCAGCTAATCTATTTTTGGAGATAAACGGTGATTTTTGTGTAAAATGTACTGAAATAATAATATTATACATGAGGTACGAAACAGTTAATGAAATTATCCATTATTGAAACATGTAAAACTTTAACTACTTTGCCGTTAGAGACTGTTTTAATGAGCGTAAAAAAACGTAGCAAGAAAACTGATTATGTTGCAAAATAAAATAATTCTTTAACTAAATGGAATAATAGTTAATCATCAAGTTTTGATAGAAAATATGGCTATGAGTACAATGAGCCAATAAAGGATACCTTAATTTTTCAGAAACTTCTAACGAATTTGGAATAGAAGGAAAGAAATTGCCACAATAAATCTTTGCCAGGAAACAGATGAATAAATAAATAAGAAAAAATAGAAAACATGAAAAATAGAAACTTGACCCGTTCACTCTTTTCCGAAGAGATAGCTCTAGCATTTCTTTGAAGCTGTTTTTCTGAATACTAGTGCAAATTTAATCTATTACGAAATAAATGATGTGCTTTTTCTGCGTTAAAATAATTATGACCCTATGTTACCTCAAAGTACTTCTCTTGTTACACAGGTGTACGAGATGGGACGAATCGGCCCACCGGAACATTTCCCGGTTTGCAATTTGGGAAACCGTCCACTTTCTCGTACTCTTTTGTCTAGCTTTCTGGGAAAGAAGAAACAATTATTTTGTTACTTATGAGTGCTAATCGTCATTTGAGCTTCATTTCTGTCCTTAAAAAAATAAACAAAATAATAGAACGTTTCTTTATATCTATATGTTAGACGTTTTCTCTGAAATGACCTGGCAAATTCTGTATAGTTACACCTGAGAGCCAAAACATTATGACCAACGCAACGCGTCTTTATGCAAATCTAAGCAATTGCAGGTAAACGACAGCGCGTGTACAGTTCATGAAACGGCATAAATAACACCTGATACTCAGCTCTGTTAATCAGTGTTATTCCTGTTCTTCAGATGGCAAAGACAGGGTGTGAACTTAAGCGAGTTTGACAAAAGTCAAATTGTAATGGACAGACGTGAGCACCTCGTAAGCCGTTTCCGATACGACAAGGCTTGTGGGGAGCTCACGGCCAGTCGTAGTTACGACATTCAAAAAGTAGTCAGCGGAGGAAAAAACCACAAATGACCGGCAAGTTGTCGGCCGACCACGACTCATCGATGTTAGAGGTGTGCGAAGGATAGCCCGTATGGTACTAGCTGATAGAAGGGGTAATGTAGCGCAACTGGCCCGTAATTTGAATGCTGGTGACGGAGTAATGTGTCACAGCACACAGTACATCGAACCTTGCTGAAAATGGGGCTGCGTAACCACAGGTCGTTCCGTGTGGTCATGCTAACCTCGGTTCACGGTAGAAAACACCTACAATTGGCACGCGATCATTAAAACTGGATCTTGAATGATTGGTAGAAGGTCGTCTAGTCCGATGAATCTAGTTTCCTTCAGCACAATGGGGACGACCGAGTACGTGTGTGTCGTTTTTCCTGGGGAACTGTTGGCACTAGAATGCACCGTGGAAAAAAAAAACAAGCTGGTGGAGGAAGTGCAATGCTTTGGGTAATGTTCTGCTAGGAAATCCTGTGTCCAGTCATTCATGTGCGACAAATTATGACGGCTACCACCAGGTACATTCTTTAAGACCAGGTACATTCTTTCAGGGCAACGATATTCCCTTCTAGTAATATATTTCTCTAAGTAATACCTTCTTTCAACTGGATAATGCGCCATACCACACTGCCTGGATTGTTCGAGAATGGTTCGCAGAACATGAGGAAAACTTCCAGGTATTGTCCTGCCCTTCAAATTCCTCAGACATCAATCCAATCGAACATCTCTGGTTTGTGTTGGAACAGCAAATCCTATCTGCCGGAATTGCTGGAGAATGGTTCGCGGAACATGGAGAAGACTTCCAGGTATTCCAAATTCCTCAAACATCAATCCAATCGAGCATCTCTGGTTTGTTTTGAAACAGCAAATCCGATCTGCCCTAATTGTTGGAGAATGGTTCGCGGAACATGAGGAAGACTTCCAGGTATTCCAAATTCCTCAGACATTAATCCAACCGAGCATCTCTTGTTTGTGTTGGATCAGCAAATCTGATCTGCTGTGTCTCAAGCGCGTAACTTACAAGAGTTAAAGGATCTGTTGGTAACATTTTGGTACCAGATACCACAGGACACCTTTAGAAATCTTGTAGCGTCCACACCTCACCGGGAAGAGCTGTTTTGGGACACGTGGGGGACCAACTTCATATTAGACAGTTTTCGTCATGTTTTGGCTAATTGGTGTATGTATACCATTTTTTTAGAATTCATCTTTCTTATTTGTCAGTATTTCTCCCATTTTATCCATTGTTTGGTACCGGCATTTACAAGATTTGTTAGCTTTTTCTATCATTACTGATGAGTTTTCTTTAGCTTCGAATGCCAACCGAGATTCCTTTTATTTATTTATTCATTTATTTATTTATTCATTTATTTATTTTTGTTCCGTGAATCTACAACCACCTTGAGCAACTCTGAGGGCTATAAGTGGTCGTACATGCCTAGTCTAGGGCCACTTGTTCCAGGGAGTGGAGAGAGCCAATGCCGTTCGACAAACAACCACCCATAGCTCATTTTGACTCCATCCCTGGTCAGCTTGTACGAGGGGTCAGAAGCCAGCGGTTAGACCATTGCGCCATCAGGGTGCCGCTTTTTTATTTAATCGATATATCTCAAGGTTCTTCCTTTCCGGATGGCAAGCTTCTAAAGTTGTTTCCTTCTTTTTTGCTTTTGACTAAACTTCGCACGGCCGCAAAACATTCGTAAATTTATTCTCCAGTTTCTTTTAAGAAACTGAAAGTTCACCAATATTACTTGTCCCAGGTTTCGTAAGAAGGTGAAAATTAGAATCCATTTGTGGCAAGAAGATCACGCCCTTTCTATCTCTCGTTTCTTTTGTTTATTAAAATATTTTAAAATTAATTTTTATTGCTCATCTTCTTTTGCGTCAACCTGTTGCGCCTTACATACCCAATGGTTTTGGAAGTACTAATCAAAAATGATCGTAATTAATATCTTTCTTGAAACTGCTACGAGTAGCTTTAAACTTTCTTGAATTTACAGAAGCTCAAAGCATTACTGTGATCATTTGGTGAAATGCACAATTATTAAACAAGTTTCCGGCAGTTTTCTTACACTGATTCTAAGTAACCACAATCAATCTAAAGATAAAATGAACCTGCAAAAAAATTCTGCTCATTTCCAAACCAGTTGAACATCCATCTTTCTTCAACTGTTTATTACTTTTTGATATACAGTTCTTCCAATTTTTTACTCTTTTTTTCTGTATAAAGGATCTTCTGCTGCCACAACAATCTTTAATCATCTAAATTCTTTCCGCCTTGTAGAAATTTTGTATGATTTCCGTTTCGTGGTTTTGAGAAGACCAAGAAAGTTTATATGCGACCGTTCTTAGCAACTTTGAGGGCTTTAAAGAGTCTGTTGTCCCTAATTTGGGACCAATGGTTCCAGGGAGGGGAAAGGGCCAACGCTGTAAGAAACACGCACCGCCCATCCCCACTCTAACCCAGACCCATATCAGACGACAGGTTACGTTTCTGTTCTGTTGTCCTACGTTTCTGACCACTTGGCAAACTGGGCGGCTATCAAATTTAGCACAATTACTTTTGAAGTAGGATTTCGTGTCTGATTGTGGTAGTCGACGTTTCTGACCACTTGGCGAACCGGGCGGCTATCAAATTTAACACAATTACTTTTGAGGTGAGATTTCGTGTCTGATTGAGGTAGTCGACGTTTCTGACCACTTGGCGAACCGGGCGGCTATCAAATTTAACACAATTACTTTTGAAGTGGGATTTCGTGTCTGATTGAGGTAGTCGACGTTTCTGACCACTTGGCGAACCGGGCGGCTATCAAATTTAACACAATTACTTTTGAGGTGAGATTTCGTGTCTGATTGAGGTAGTCGACGTTTCTGACCACTTGGCAAACTGGGCGGCTATCAAATTTAGCACAATTACTTTTGAAGTAGGATTTCGTGTCTGATTGTGGTAGTCGACGTTTCTGACCACTTGGCGAACCGGGCGGCTATCAAATTTAACACAATTACTTTTGAGGTGAGATTTCGTGTCTGATTGAGGTAGTCGACGTTTCTGACCACTTGGCGAACCGGGCGGCTATCAAATTTAACACAATTACTTTTGAAGTGGGATTTCGTGTCTGATTGAGGTAGTCGACGTTTCTGACCACTTGGCGAACCGGGCGGCTATCAAATTTAACACAATTACTTTTGAGGTGAGATTTCGTGTCTGATTGAGGTAGTCGACGTTTCTGACCACTTGGCGAACCGGGCGGCTATCAAATTTAACACAATTACTTTTGAAGTGAGATTTCGTGTCTGATTGAGGTAGTCGACGTTTCTGACCACTTGGCGAACCGGGCGGCTATCAAATTTAACACAATTACTTTTGAAGTGGGATTTCGTGTCTGATTGAGGTAGTCGACGTTTCTGACCACTTGGCAACCGGGCGGCTATCAAATTTAACACAATTACTTTTGAAGTAGGATTTCGTGTCTGATTGTGGTAGTCGACGTTTCTGACCACTTGGCGAACCGGGCGGCTATCAAATTTAGCACAATTACTTTTGAAGTGGGATTTCGTGTCTGATTGAGGTAGTCGACGTTTCTGACCACTTGGCGAACCGGGCGGCTATCAAATTTAGCACAATTACTTTTGAAGTGGGATTTCGTGTCTGATTGAGGTAGTCGACGTTTCTGACCACTTGGCGAACCGGGCGGCTATCAAATTTAACACAATTACTTTTGAAGTGGGATTTCGTGTCTGATTGAGGTAGTCGACGTTTCTGACCACTTGGCGAACCGGGCGGCTATCAAATTTTACACAATTACTTTTGAAGTGGGATTTCGTGTCTGATTGAGGTAGTCGACGTTTCTGACCACTTGGCGAACCGGGCGGCTATCAAATTTAACACAACTACTTTTGAAGTGGGATTTCATGTCTGATTGAGGTAGTCGACGTTTCTGACCACTTGGCGAACCGGGCGGCTATCAAATTTAGCACAATTACTTTTGAAGTGGGATTTCGTGTCTGATTGAGGTAGTCGACGTTTCTGACCACTTGGCGAACCGGGCGGCTATCAAATTTAGCACAATTACTTTTGAAGTGGGATTTCGTGTCTGATTGAGGTAGTCGACGTTTCTGACCACTTGGCGAACCGGGCGGCTATCAAATTTAACACAATTACTTTTAAAGTGGGATTTCGTGTCTGATTGAGGTAGTCGACGTTTCTGACCACTTGGCGAACCGGGCGGCTATCAAATTTAACACAATTACTTTTGAGGTGAGATTTCGTGTCTGATTGAGGTAGTCGACGTTTCTGACCACTTGGCGAACCGGGCGGCTATCAAATTTAGCACATTTACTTTTGAAGTGGGATTTCGTGTCTGATTGAGGTAGTCGACGTTTCTGACCACTTGGCGAACCGGGCGGCTATCAAATTTAACACATTTACTTTTGAAGTGGGATTTCGTGTCTGATTCAGGTAGTCGACCACAGTTTTATAAAATTCCACTACCATTCTAGTAATACTTATAAAAGTATTTCGTATAGGTTGTGGCGATGTCAGTGACACAACCGAGTGGTATGTTAAGTTTCTTGAAAATTCGAATTTGATTTACATCTTGGAGTATTCAAGTGAGAAAATAAAAACCCTTTTTGTTCTGTGCTACAATTTTCACAATCCCATTCGCTCATTATTTTGCTTCTTATTTCACTTATGGGGTGCACCACGTCAAAAGTACATACTACACAAACACAAAATTTGGGCTACTTGAAGAAGTTCTCCTCCTTCCTTTAAAATACCTATGAAATTAAAAGTTAGAACTGTAATTTCTTGTGTGATTTATTTTGATGGGTATTTATATCAGCTGTATAACCAATTCAAGCGCTCTAAACATGTAAACTAATCGTCAGTAAAACAGTTTTCAAACGGCCTGCAGATAACTGTCACCGTTTTGTTTGTTTTACTTTTCCAACAAACCGAAAATTTAAGGTTGCCATTCTTTGAAGATGTCGATATACATGTTTACATAACTTGTTAAAACGGAGTTACGCTAAAATAATAGCAATATCGAAATGTACGTAGTTCGAGGGATGGTCGCCAGGTTTTGGAGACCATTTCGGGAAATACTGTAGATGATGTCACTGGAGAATTAGTCTGAGGTCTCCCAAGCGTTATATATCTAAATATTTGACAGCTGGCTTTAACTGCCAGACGCAATACAGCATCAACAGTTTCCCAATTTGAATTCTACCAAGCTGCGTCCTGAGGACGAAGAAGTAGACAGTTTCCAAAGAGGTACTGCAAGGTACGGCCAGTGATTTAAGTTCCATCAATTTCCCCTGGTGGCGCAGTAGTCTAAGCGCTGCTTCTGGCAATATATCTCCCAGATGGGTCTGGATTCAAATCCCGGATGAGGCGTGGATAGTGTATTTGCCTTACGGCACTGGCTGTCTTCCTTCTCTGGAACCAGGGGCCCTAAATTAGGGACGGACAACTTCTTAGAGCGCATTGCGTTGCTCATGGTGATTGTTAAATCTCCAATCAGAAAAAGGTTCTTCAGTTTCCTGTAAACAACACTTCCTCTTATAGACAGTTCTCAGAAGCCCACGTATGATGATGAAGATGAACTTACTTAGAAACCATGAGTGGATTCTCTCTTCACAAATGAACCAAAATTCAGCTTGCGACCTGTATTGTCTTCTGATTAATTTAATTATTTTTAAAAATATCGTTAGGATCCTTTAAAATATTTTAAGAATAAAATAGTTTTACACAGTTTTTGCGGAACACACTTTGATTAAGTTTGTATCCGACATATGAAATCAGTGCTTTACAGAGGAAAGGGCTAGTCAGTCCCTTTAAGGAACTGAATGCCGACCTGTGTCTGAAAGGCTGGGTGGAAAACGGGTTGGCCACTTGTTTCTACGTCATCGCGCTGAGCTGCTCCCGGAGCTTCGTTTGTCAACTTCCATACAAGATCCGATTTTCCTCTGTTTTGGTTTTGCACGTACGCTCCTTCTCTTGGTTTATAGAATTTGTTTCACACTCTGTTTTATTTAAGTCACATACTGAGTGTTGATTTTTATTTGCGTTTTTTAACGAAATGTCGTCATGTGCCGATGCAACGTGCTGAAATACACATATAAATACGAAAGGATGGGATATCATCTTCCACGTCCTTTCGTGTGTGTTTATAAGAAGAATCTTTATCGCGTTCCGATAAAGTTCCTTCTTTAGGAACTAGTAATTCTAAAAACTGCCCCGAAACTAATTCTGTTCAAGACAATTGTATAAGACTAATATCTGCCGCCTGTTTGACAGTAATATCATGTTCTTGGAATAATGTTGTGAAACAGTTTGAACAGATTTTCTGCGCAGTTCACGGCAGAACATTTAAAACAGGGAAAGGTGTTATTCGGGAACTCATAAATGAACTAGAAAAACGTTTTCCATCTGTCAACAAAGATGCTATTCATCTGTTTCGCAGAATCCGAACATTTATTCAAATATGTCTTCTGAACAGAAATTCACTATTAGTGCCGCTCAGGAAAGCTCTGCAGAAAATGAAAAATTGGATTGACTCAAACGCAGTGATTAAAACATAAGTTTTTATGAGTTTTTTTTTTCGTTTGGGCAGTGAAGAAAACTGTTTCACATTTTCTACAATGAAGAAAACATTTTTCCAGTTTTTGCAATAAGGAACACATCTTCATTTCACGAAGTAAGTTTTGTTCACCACTTTTTAAACGCAGTGACCTTCAGAAATCAGAATGGATGTAAAATGTAAATAAATATGTTTTATTTTATATATTAACAGTGTTTAAACTACTTTTGCGGAGTTTGAAGAACCCAGTAACTTTTCGTTCTTTAAAAGTTTTCAACAATTAGTGTCTGTGACAGAGAGAAAAACGTTTTAAACCAACCACAAACTTTTCCTATGAAATTAAAAAAAAAAAAAAAAGAAGAAAGGTACACTGAGTTTTTGACATCAGAAAAATATAGTTAGTATATTAAGCAAAATACTTTTTAAATAAAAAGCATGCATAAAAGCAGTTTGTTCATTTAAAATTATCGCATTTATACTACTACATCAACGTTTTCTGATTTTAAGACCCAAAATCCTTAACTTTTGTTTACGGAAAAGACCATTTCTAATATTTGAGTGCGCATTGTAATAAATGACACACTGTAATCTGTTAAATACTGTAATAACATTGACTGAAAGTACCTTTCCCATGGTGCTCCGCACAGCTTCCTGTGGCTCTTGGCTTCGGAAAGGCCAGCGCAGCTACGTCATCAACCTCGGATGCGTGTCTCAGGGGGTGAGGTGCTTAGGACTAGCCCTTTCCTCTAAAGTCCTGATATGAAATACCATCAATGTGGATGTTTAGATTAAGAAATTGCGCCTGCATCTGCACAGGAGGTATGCATGTGATTAGTTTGAATATCTGCGCAACATGATTATATTTTCCTTATGAAGACGTAGTACCAGCAAGCGAAAATAAGCAACTCTACATTGTTTAGTGTTTCCCTGCCGATCATGCTGAACTTTGACATAGTACAGTTTTGGTTACAGAAAGCAAAGTGGATCGGGACCAGGAAAAACAACAACAACAAGTGCACACAAAGATTTTATAAATATTAAGTTATGTTTCGATTAAATTTCACATGGGAATTAACATAACCTGAAAACTCCTGTCCATGCGAAAACCCAGAAATACTGCGCATACAAATTCCATGGCAATAAATAAGTAGAAGCTCTGAAAAGTTTTGAGGAATTTAATCAAAATGCAGTGATTTTATTTGGAGATAAGAAGCACAGGAATGCTTTCGTGTGTATATAGTATATATACACCCAAATGCAGAGTAAAAGTCATATATATATATACACGAATGTGGTTCTGGAGTTCATTTGTAGTCATGTACATGTTCGGGAGGTGTTGCTTGTGGTTATTTATAAATATATGTGTATATATATATATTTATAAATAACCACAAGCAACACCTCCCGAACATATGTATATATATCATCATCATCATCATCATTTTCAACCATTATCAATCCACTGCTGGAAGAAGGTCTCCCCAAGTTTCCTCCACAACGGTCTGTCTTGTGCTAGTCTCCTCCATGTCACTCCTGCATACTTTCGAATTTCATTCACCCATCTCCCATGTGGTCTTCTTCTGGGTCTTTTCCTGTCCCTTGGAATCCAATCTAAAATTTTGGCTGTCCATGATGGTCTGTCCTTCTGGCAGTATGTCCATCCCATTGCCATTTCAGGGATTTAACTCTGATCATGATGTCTTCCACTCTTGTCATTTTTCGGATCCACGAGTTCCTCTTCTTATCTCTCCTGGTTACACCAAGCATGCACCTCTTCATGCTTTTTTGAGTTCTCTGCAGCCTTTGTATGTCTCTTTTAGTCAAGGTCCACGTCTCTGCACCATACGTAAGCACTGGAAGGATGCATTGATCAAACGCTTTTCTTTTAAAACATAATGGCATACTGCTCTTGAAAATTATGCTGTTTCTTCCAAAAGCTCTCCAGGCAAGTTTTGTACGCCGATTAATTTCTTCACCAATGGGACCCTCACTTCATATCTGCTGTCCAAGATAAACGTACGTGTCTGTTATCTCCAACTTTTCTCCATCAATCGATAAATCTTCATTTCTTGAAGAAGTATTGAACATCACTTTTGTCTTCTGAAAGTTCATTTTTAATCCCACTTTTTTACTCTTGTGAGCAAGTTCCTGGATCATACTCTGCAGCTCTGATGGGGTAGTTGGAAAAATGACTACGTCATCAGCAAAACGAAGGTGAGTTAGATAATCTCCATTAATCTTTATCCCCTTGTTTTCCCAGCTCAGCGACTGAAAGACACCCTCCAATGTAGCATTAAAGAGCTTCGGAGATATGGTGTCACCTTGTCTCACTCCCTTTCCAACTTTTACGTGTGCTGTATTCTCAAACAGCCGAATCTTTGCACTTGCATTTTCATAGATGTTATTAATAATATTAATGTATGCATCTTCAATACCGCAGGATTTCAGAGCCATTGTAACTGCTGATGGTTTCACCGAATCAAAGGCTTTTTCATAATCGATAAAAGCCATACACAATGGAAGTTCATATTCCCTCGCACTTTCAATTAGTTCTCTCATGACGTGGATATGATCTATTGTGATGTAGCCACTCCTGATTCCAGCTTGTTCTCTCGGTTGAGCCATGTCCAGTGTTACCTTCAAGTGGTGTGAAAGAACTTTAGTGAAGATTTTATAAACCACTGATAGGAGGCTGATAGGTCTGTAGTTCCTGAGATCCTCAATGTCACCTTTTTTATGTAGCAGGATCATTGTAGCGTTGCTCCAATCCTGAGGAATCTTCCCTTCATTAAGGCATCGAGTGAAAATTTGGGCGAGTACTGTTTCGATTTCTCCACTTGCTTCTTGTATGATGTCTACAGTAATTCCATCTTCTCCTGGAGCTTTTCCCCGCTTCATGTTCTTGATTGCATGTGCAACTTCTGCTGGGAAGACTGGAAGAACTCTGGTACCTTTCATGATGTCTGGAGTACATGTATCATCCCTTTCATATAATTTGGAGTAGAAATCTTTCACTGTTGTCAAAATTTCGCCTCTATTTCTTGTTACAGAACCATCTTCTTTTCTCAGTGCCATAATCTGTTTTCTTCCCTTACTGAGATGTCCCTTTGCTATCTTTAGGCTTTGGTTGTTTTCAATTGCTTTCCTCACTAGTTCAGAGTTGAATTTCCTTACGTCTTTAGTGATACTTTTTCTTACTGTCTTGCATAGCTCTATATATTCCACTTTGGAAGTCACATCTTCTTTAGTTGTCCTCATCTCTCTTCTTTTTTGCATCAACATTTTGGTTTTTCCTGATAATTTGTTCACATGCAACTTGTTCTTAGTAAACCCAGCTAATTTTGTTGCTGTTTCCATAAGAGCTTTGGTTACTTATCTGTTAACTTCCGAAATATCCACTTCTTCCGATGTTAGGCCTTCTAAAGCGGAGAATCTGTTTATCAGTTCCAATTTGAAGGTGTTACGGTGTTTTTTAAGGTTGGTTATATCAATACATTTTGTTTGTCTTATGAGCTTGCCACGTTCAAGTTTAGTGTTGAGATGCATCTTACATCTCCCCAATCTATGGTCACTACCTGTGTTGAACTTGTTTAGCACACTGCAGTCTTCTATGACGAATTTTTTGTTACACATAATAAAATCAATTTCACTTGTCGTCCCATTTGGATGTTTCCATGTCCATTTCCTGTGTGGCTTTTTCTTGAAAAAGGAGTTCAAGATGAAAAACCCTTGTGCCTCTGCAAACTCAACGAGAGTATTTCCACGCAGGTTTCTGTTGCCGTGACCGAATTTACCTACTGAAGTTTCATTCTGTTGCCGTTGCCCTATTTTTCCATTGAAATCTCCCATAATTATCTTCAAATGTTGCTTACCTTTATTATTTAGATGACGAATTATCTCATAAAATTCTTCAATTTCTTCTTCAGGATGACTTGTGGTGGGTGCATAAGTTTGAATTATCTGAGCCTGGTATCTTCTCGAGAGTTGGATAACGAGTCGTGCAACTCTGTCAGAGGAACTTTCAACTTCTACAACTTTATTCTTCGGTTTCTTGTTTATTATAAATCCAACACCACTAGTTCTGCCAGTATCTGTCCCACGATAGTAGAAGAGATGTCCACTTTTCAGTTCAATGAGATCTTCTCCTTTTCTAGTTACCTCACTTAGCCCGACGATGTCCTACTTGATTCTTTGTAGTTCCTCTTCCAATTCAAGAAGCCTTGAATCAGAAGATAGGGAGCGTCCATTATACGTAGCCAAGGTCAGCTTCAGATGGCAGCCTAGTCCGGTCCTCCGGGGATTCTTAGCACCCTCTGCCTTCATGTCGCACTGGCTGCTGCCTTGGCCAGGTACATTCCAGCTGCCGGAGACTGAGGGCCAAGATTTAAGTTGTGGAGTCATTTTGGAGGGGTTTGGCCATAACTCACCACGCTGGCCAAGCGGGTTGGTGAGTGTGGGATAGCATTTCCTCTAATCCCGATGGTATAGTTATTCCGCTATTGGTGGTCGTCAGAGCCCTTTTACTGGGAACAGGATGCACCACGAGAAGGCAGGATGGACATTTGTCAAGGAGAGGCTGTGATGTTACGCATCACCTGACCTTACATCTCATATATATATATATATACACTGAAGTCCCAGAAAAACTGGTGCACCAGTCTAATACTTGGTAGGTCCCCCACGGGAGCGCAGGACTGCAGAAATACGCCGGGCATATACTTCATTAGCTTCTGTAAATAGACTGTAGGCAATGCACACCATACTTCCTGAAGAGCGTTCCACCATTCGGGGGTATTCTGAGGTCTCGGATTCCGGTGTTCGATAGCGCGTTGCATGGCATCCCGAATATGTTCTATCACGTTCATATCTCGGGACTTGTGTGGGAATGGCAACACCCTAAACTCAGATGAATGCTACTCTAACCATCGTGTGGCGTTTCGACACTTGTGTGGAGGTGCATTGTCCTTTTGGAACAGGCCCAACCCATCAGCTTGAATGCAGGACGTGAACGAGTGTACCTCGTCAGAAAGGATGCGCACATAGCGTTGGCCGGTCAAAGACGTTTGTAGACGTACCAGGGGTCCCAGTGAAGTTCAGCTAAACACATCCTATACCATTACGGACCATCCATCAGCCGGTACAGTTCTCTGTTGACAGGCAGGCTCCATGGCTTCATGGGGTTTGCGCCACACACGAATCCTTCCGTTTGCCCGAAACAGTTGTAAACGCGACTCGTCAGACCAGGCTACGTGTTTCCAGTCATGAAGTGTCCAGTGGCGATGTTGCCGTGCCCAAGCGAGGGGCATAGCTCTGTGTCGTGCACCCATCAAGGGGACTCTAGTTGGGCGTCGGCTCCCAAAGCCCATATCGTGCAGGGTGCGTTGCACATTTTGGACGCTGATGTTTGTTGAGGCTCCAGCATTGAAATCCGACGATACCTGCGATAGTGTTGCACGCCTATCGCGTGAAACGATTCTTGACAGCCGACGATGGTCACGTTCACCCAATAGCTTTTTACGGCCCCACTGGTATCGTAGGTTGGAAGTTTTGCCGGAATTCTTGTAGTCACGGTACACCCTTGCAATGGTCGTCGGTGAAAATCCGAACTTTGTTTCGACCTCCGAAATACTATGGCCCATCTCGCGAGCGCCAACTGTGACACCGCGTTGAAAATCGCTTAAATCGTTATTACTTGTCATTTTCATGCCGAAAACAGCTCTGACAGCTGGCAAGGATGTTTATCGCTTTATGTACGCACTGGCGGACGCAACCGAGTAGGCGCATAGGTGACGTTGCTATTTTTTTTGCATAAGCTCGTCTGTACCAGTTTTTCTGGCACTTCAGTATATATATATATATATATATATATATATAAAATTCCTGAAATGGCAATGGGCTGGACATACTGCCAGAAGGACAGACTATCGATGGGCACCCGAAATTTTAGATTGGATTCTAAGGGACAGGAAAAGACCCAGAAGAAGGCCACATGGGAGATGGGTGGATGAAATTCGAAAGTATGCTGGAGTAACATGGAGGAGCCTGGCACAAGACAGACCGTTGTGGAAGAGGCTTGGAGATACCTTCGTCCAGCAGTGGATTGATAATGGTTGACAATGATGATGATGATGATGATATATATATATATATATATATATATATATATATATATATATATAGAGAGAGAGAGAGAGAGAGAGAGAGAGAGAGAGAGAGAGAGAGGGTATGACAGCTGGCGTTCTGTTTTTTCAAAAGGTGCATCTGATACCCATGCAGCACTCCATCATGACACTACTTTGGCCGGCCTCTCACCCACTGCAGATCCCTCTGGGAGCTATTTTGCTCATTTGAAGAGACGTTGCAAAAAGTCAATTGCAAAGCTATAGAGCGCAACATAAATAGTACATCACGTGTTTGTCTAGAAAAAACGGAAAGGAAATGAAAAACTTGCGGTTACTGTACTTATAAACAGAATTCGAGATGCGTATAAAACATTTGCTATGTTCGCAACAAATTTTCACATGCATTCACACTTTAAATATCATGCAAGTGTTCAGCACGGTATTTAAAAAAGTATGCATTTTAACCAATGTTGTTAATGAGTGGCAGATGCACAAAGGCAGACTTCCTCTACATCTGTGGTTGTGTGGATAGGTTTAACAAAGGCCAAGTATGGTTGTATTTTCCGTCACGAAAGGTGTCTACATTTACGAATGAGGGATTTATGGTGAAAGCAACTGAAACTCTGACGCAGTGGAACCAGTGTGTACAACGGTTTTCTAACACCAGATATCCTGATAACAGAACCGTTAGAAATGCTTGCATTATATGGATTCCGTGATACAGGCAGTATAAGACTGATAACCCGTTCTTGTTTCGCCAAAGAGGCATGATAGGGAATAGAACTAACTTATGAAGAGACACTGCAACGACAGCACTCCTCCTCGACAACACCCGCAGAACCGGACACTAGCACAGGCCGAAGCCACTACCTATGGTTACACGGATCAAAACAACGTGAAGAGACAGCATACGCGGTAAATCGGTAAATGTAAGTACCCGGATATTGCTTTATGGTCCGCGGGAACTTTTCGGGTTCCTTTCCATCTTTGTTTCGGGATAAACAAATTATGTACGACTTCTGCCGCGATCTACAACTCTGTAATTGACTTCGTTGTTCTGTCTCCGAGTAAAAGTGAGATAACCCCATTGACCCTCCACTTGAGCCAAAGGGACCAAAGTCGTCTCATCATGTAGTAGTAACATAGAGATTTCTTATATACTTACAGAGAAACCAGAACGCTAGTTACTACAGTTCTGGAGTTATTGACCTAGTCCTTGAATTTTTTGCCACCCTGTATAACACAGAAAGTGGAAGTGGGAGTTCGAGATTGCACTTTATACTCGTCCACATAAAGCTCAAAATAATATTTCACTTTAATTCTTCTTCTATCAAAGACAAGGAACATGTAAAAAGATGAAACTAAGGTCATTTTAAAATATAAGAAAAAAAATGAAGAACCTAAGTGGTTGTATGCGTGTGTAATGTTGGTATTTTCAACTTAGCGAAGCAAAAGAAAAATTAATCGTAAAGTAATGATTAATGATCCCTTTTCTTCCTCTTTTCTTTCTGTTTCTTTTTTTTATTGACTTCTAAGGAACGAAAGAAAGAGAGTGAGAGTGAGATAGAGAGAGAGCGCGCGCGGAGGAATCACGGACACAAAGGGCAATTACAGAATGTGCGCTGAATGAGTGGGTAGTCAGTCTGTGGGGAATTCCGTTCGTATTAGCGGCGGCCAGCGGAAGTCGTTTTGAGGAAATTCATGGCTCACTGCGTCGGCTCCATGGCAGATGAAACAAACAGTGGCTTCTATTCATTTGATAACCAGTTATTCCGATTTATACAAACCTATACCGAAATGCTCATCAAATATTCTGGTCTTCAAATTCTTAGACAGCCCCAAAATGCCTACTCTTGTAAAAAAATGAAAAAGAAATGCATCGTAAAAGAAGTAAGTAGGAAGTCTTGCCCACGACACTGTTGTCTTCCAATAAAAATTTATTTAACATCAATTTATTGTCCAGTTTTCCCAGTAGTTAGTGAAAATAAGGCGTTACGTAATTTATGCTTTCCTCATTCAGGACGCGAAAAGTTCTCGAAAATGAGAAATCTGAGCAATTTGGTTCATTGTCAATTGCAGATATTTTACAGTTCTGCAATATTACAATATTATTAGCAAACGGATTTTTAAGTGCTGAAAAAAGAAAAATATATTTTTATGTGCTAATAAATTCAAAAATATTTGCTAAAATAGAAAAATATTTGCTAAAAACAAGAAAGATGGCTAAAGAAATTTCTTCAGTGATAATGTAACTTGTTTTCTGTGATAAAAAGACAATGTTAGTGCCCAACTTATACAGTTATACATTTGATGGAAGAAGTTCTCTGCCGCCCTAGTGACGCAGTGGTCTAAGCGATAGCTTCTGATCATTCGTCCGAAAGGGGTCTGGGTTCGAATCCCGAGAGGCAGGGATTTTATGTTTGTCTTACGGCACTGGCTCTCTCCCTTGCCTGGAATCAGTGACTCTAAATTAAGTACGGGTGACTGCTTATAGCCCATTGAGTTGCTCACGGCTGTCGTTAAACCTCCAATTAAAAAAAAAGTTATTTGGAATTGCAGTGAAAGTCTATTTTGTGTTTGGTCTTGATTTATTTTCCTTGTGCACACTAATGCCACATGATGTCACCTCCACTCTAGTTTTTTTTTTTTTTTTTTTTTATAGGATGCTGTTGCGTTTTTGTTACCTTTCTTGGGCTTTTTTGTTACCTTCCTAGGGTAGTGGTAATTTTTCGTCTCTTGCATACCATTTCTTTGGAATTAGAATCAGCGAACATAAAAGGGATACAAGAGACGAAAAAATACCCATTGCCTTATCAAGAGAAGTCAAGTTCAAGTCCGCCGATCCTATATAGAGTGATGTAAAGAAATTACCTTCATACTCCACACCCAAATCTACTGCCATTCACGAAACCTTGGAAATCTTGACCAGCTGCGAGGCTTGCAATGATAGCGTCTCTCAGGAGTTGCCACGTATTTGGAATCAATTCTTCAAATAATGCTGCGTTTTCTACCATCGTACTGCGTGACCAACCAACGTGACCTCGTTTCTTCGAATTATTACGTTTGCGCCTATTCATTTATTGTCTAGTCAAGTCACAGCATTCAAATTGTTGAAACGTTCTATTATCCAGTTTGCAGTTAGCTGTCTACCTTCCTTGAAAAAGGCATCTAAGTTGATGTGCGAAAGCTTGGAAAGTTTTATTTCTATTCTACGCCAAGAAATTTCGGATTTTTAGTATAATTATATTATTTTGAGTAATAAGCAACTCTCCAAACCTCTGGTGCGCATTGAAATATGTAACTCAGTAACAGGAAGCGCAAGAGGAAGAATGGCAGACTGAGAGTTATTTGGAGTCCTACTTGTGCTCGATAGGTGTCTCTAGGAGTAGAGGAAACACCAAATAACTCTGAAGGGAATGAGCATATTACACTAGGATACAGAATAGACAATAATCAGAAAAAGAGGAAACACAGTTTACTTTATTGCTGAAATAAATCGCGGATGCCATAGCGGCCAATATAGATCAACAGGGTGTAGGAGAACTGGCCACCGGAGAACTGGCCACCGGAGAACTGACCACCCGGAGAACTGGCCACAAAAATTTTAAGGGGTCGTATAAAAACTGCGTTTTTGACCGCTTCATGTCCACGACCCCCAGAGGCCGGTTATCTGAGTCATATAAAGTTTCGGTAATTTCGTCTTTTCTTAATTGCGATAAGTAATGTAATTTTTTAGAAAAAATGTTTATGACGTACATTTCAACAGAAGATTTCAGGGTTTTCAAACTACAAGTCTGCAAATTATCTGAGCGCATGTGCTGACTCAGGAAACTTGTCGGGGGGGGTTACCAACCGTGTAAAATATGAAACATTTCTCGTCCGATCGGGAGATTTTCAGCATTTACAAGCTACAACTCGACACATTATCTTAGCGCATGTGTCTACTCTAAAAACTATCGGGGGGGGGGGGGGTACCAAAAGTGTAAAATATGAAACATTTCTCGTCCGATCGGGAGATTTTCAGCATTTACAAGCTACGTACAACTCGACACATTATCTGAGGGCATGTGCCTATTCTGCAAACCCTTCGGGGAGGGGGGATACCAAAAGTGTAAGATATGAAGAAGTACTCGTCCGATCAGGAGATTTTCAGCATTTACAAGTTACAACTCGACATATTATCTGAGCGTATGTGCCTACTCTGGAAACCTGTCGGGGGGGGGGGGGGGGGGGGTGATACCAAAACTGTAAAATATGAAGAATTTCTCGCCCGAACCGAAAATTTTCAGCATTTACAAGCTACACCCCCCTCCCCGACAGGTTTCCTGAGTAGGCACATGCCTTCAGATAATGTGTCGAGTTGTAGCTGCTAAATGCTGAAAATCTCCCGATCGGACGAGAAATTCATCATATTTTACACTTTTAGTATGCCCCCCCCCACACACACACCCACACAGGTTTGCTGAGAGTAGGCATATACCCTCAAATAATGTGTCCAGTTGTAAATGCCAAAAATCTTACGATCGGACGAGAAATTCATCATAATTTGCACTTTTGAAATTAAACACCCCCCCCCGACCCCACCGGACGGGTTTGCTGAGTAGGCACATACGCTCAGATAATGTGTCGAGTTGTAACTTGTAAATGCTGAGAATCTCCTGATCGGACCAGGAATTTTTCATATTTTACACTTTTGGTAATACCCCCCCCCCCCTCCCATCGCCGACAGGTTTCCAGAGAGTGCACATGCGCTGAGAATATTTGTCGAATTGCAGCTTGTAAATGCTGAAGATCTCCCGCTCGGAAGAGAAATGAGAAAATCTTGATATTTTACGCTTTTGGTATTGCCCCCCCCCCCCCCGCCCGACTAGATAATTCGATGACTTGTAGCTTGTAAGCTCTGAAAATCTCCCGATCGGACCAGAAATTCTTTATATTTCATATTTTAGGTTTTAATCATCCCCCCCCCACCTTCCCTCCACACACACCCGACAAGTTTCCTGGGTTTGCTCATACTCGCAGAGAATTTTTTAGTTATACTGTAGTTTATAGAAAAATATCGTAAATAAGAAAATACGAAATTACGGACATTTTATGTGTGTCAGATAACCAATCTCGGGGAGACGTAGCCACGGAGCAGCCCAGAACGCAATTTTTATACGGCCTCTTAAAATGTTTGTGGCCAGTTCTCCGGGTGGTCAGTTCTCCGGTGGCCAGTTCTCCGCTTAGGCTCAGCTCCGAAAATCATAGAAATGCCTAAATGTCTTACTGAAAATGAAATATTAAAAAAAAAAAATTATGAGCAATAGTTGCTGAAGTAGTGGGAAATATAGCCACACGAAATTTGTTTATGCAGAACAATTTTGTGGCACTGAAATTGCACTGTGTCCAGTTCTCCGGTGGCCAGTTCTCCGTACCCGAGATCAACAGGATTGCCTAAGGATCTGAAGCCTTTGAAGCTGCTGTACCTGAAATATGTAACACAGCAAGAACGGAACTGCAGGAAAAAGGGTTAATCTTTTCTTAACGTAATATTTAGCTTGGCAAATATCTTTATTTAGCGCCAGTAAAAATAGGCTATTTCTTGGATTTTCTCGAAGTAAAATGCAAGTTAAAGTAAGTTGACAAAGACAATAATCGGTGCAGATTTTCAAAGTACATTTAAAGTTTTTAACATTTTCTAATGAAGAAAACAAACTACAAAAAAGAAAGAAAACAGTATCTGCAGTTTCTTTAGTATGACTGCCGATGAAAAGAATAATTTCTTTAAGACACGGAGCCCCATTTTCATTTGATGTGCTGTTGACTGTTCTAATTAAAGGGGCTATACGTCTTCTACGTTTAACCCTTACAATTTCGCCACATATGTAACAAAAACTATTATTGAAATTCGCGCGTTTACGAGACATAATGATTACTATAAGTCTCTGTTACCGAGCTCATTACGTGCTACACTGATCGCTGTTATATCTAAGTGAAGGAAGCTTTTCAGCACTGTGTGAGACTGATTGACGTAATCTGCCTGACTGACGCCTATACCTATTGCATCACTCACTTCTGGTGTCGTTTGTCTGCCTATACCTATTGCATCACTCACTTCGAGTGTCGTTTGTCTGCCTATACCTATTGCATCACTCACTTCCGGTGTCGTTTGTCTGCCTATACCTATTGCATCACTCACTTCCGGTGTCGTTTGTCTGCCTATACCTATTGCATCACTCACTTCCGGTGTCGTTTGTCTGCCTATACCTATTGCATCACTCACTTCCGGTGTCGTTTGTCTGCATTGAAAAAGCGCTTAAAAAGGCAATAAAATAAGGTCAATGCGATTAATTCAAACATGAATATCTCCGAAATGATGACAAACTTTACTTTTTAATGATTACTTTCCATATCCCCGAGGGTATGTTTATTGAAATTAGGTACAATTTCCCTGGGAAAAATTTCTGGTTGATCAGTGTAATCGATATGTCTTTTTGATTTTCTGCTGGTAATGCTTTAGATATTAGCCATACAGAAGTAGCAATCTCAGTGGAATGGTCTTCGGGTTCTCTTCATATCATGGGTACAGCAAATAATATGCAGCTACCTTTACCCTTCCACCATTTTTTTAAAACTACAAAACAAACTACAGCCTTCCCAGATCTGACCTTTCCAAGTTTTTCCTCTTTTCTACTCTCACCAACTAGCTAGCAGAATTCCCAAAATAAAATTAGAAAACTTATAGGTTAGATGGTAGTCAGAGCTATTTTATGTCTGTCTACCATCTAACATATACGTTTCCTAATATACAGATAATTTCTACGCATATTTTAATACAACGTTACTTACCTTATTCGTGACTATCTTTGGACAAACCTGATCCGATTTAAAATATTTCTGAAGAACTCAAGATCTTGTCATTCTTTTATGTTTTTTAAATAAACTTTACAGATGTATTCTACACTGCTGGCCACCCAAAATGCAACACCAAGAAGGACACGAGATAGCAAAGCCAGATTTACTGGACGCATAACAACAGATACAAAGATGAAACGATTGAGCTTACAGGTCCGTGCGACTTGCAGAACACGCAGACATCAATAGTTCGTGTGGCCCCCATGGCTAACAATAACGGCCGATACACGCAGCGGCATCGAACGAAAGAGGATTTGGATGTAGGCTTGGGGTGTGTCGGTCCAGGCTGCTTCTACACGTTGCCACAGTTCATCAGGCGTAGCCGCAGGAGGTGTTTGCCTGGCCACTCGGTTGCCGATCAGCGACCAGACGTGTTCGATGGGCGACATATCGGGAGAACAGGCGGGCCAAGGCAGCAGTGACACCTGGTGGGCCGTGCAGAATTGTTGCACGTTGCGTGCCACGTGCGAGCGCGCATTGTCCTGTTGAAACGTGGCCGCTGGCAGGTCCTGCAGTTAAGGGAGGACTACAGGCTCCAAAACGTCGGAGATGTAGCGGTGGCTGTTGAGTGTAACGGCTATGCGTACTAGAGGGGTGCGGATGTCATATCCAATTGCGCCCCAAACCATAACGCCAGGTGAAGGACCAGTATGGCGATGCATAAAGCAGGCGTCATACAGTCTCTCGCCGCGGTGCCGCTGCACGCGAATCCGACCATCGTGGTGTTGCAGGCAGAAGCGGGATTCATCGGAGAAGACAATGTCGTGCCATTCCGTAGTCCAGGTGCTGCGTTCAACGGCCCACTGCCGCCGCACTCGCCGGTGGTGTAACGTCAATGGTAATCGGAGCAATGGACGCCGTGCGACAAGTCCCCGCTCCTGCAAACGACGTCGAACGGTACGTGCTAGCACAGGTTGTTGCGCAACATGCCCTAATTCTTGCGCTAACGTTTGTGATGTGGCGGTGAGAGCCGTCAATGCCCACCGCACAACATGCCGTTCCTCTCGTTTGGTGGTGTGCCGCGGCTGCGGCAATCGCTCACGTCGGTCCGTCCGTCCCTCCTGCACCCACCGAATCCATACTCGCCTCACTGTGGCTGGATGTCGTCCCACACGGGCGCCAATGTCTCGGTACGATAAACCGCTGTCGCGATAAGCCACTATTCGTCCTCTGTCGAACTCCGAAACGTGCTGGAATGACTGCCGTATTCTGCGACGAGGCATCAGGAAGCTTCCCACGCACAGGTCCGGCCGCACAACACACTTCCACTACTTACACCCCGCCTCCTGTGCACCCTTCTTATAGCGCTTCTCGGTGGCGTGCCGAGCGCACATGATTTGCATATGCCTTGCAATGCTAATCGTTTGCATGTCCTCTCGCGGGGGACGCATGCTGCGAATTTCAGGCCAATCGGATGCTTCCTTCTTGATGTTGCATTTTGGGTGGCCAGCAGTGTAGTTAGTTATATAAACAGTGACTAGAATAACATTGTAGCCACTATTTGAGTGTAAATTATTATAAACAGTCATTCTTGCCAACTTTTTAATGTAAAATTTCCTGGTTTTTCATTCCCCAAGTAATATACATAAATCGATATGTTATATCTCCATAACTATCATATTTCAGTTTCCCACGCCAAAATACTTTAGGAACACTTCTTAACCAAAGAAAATTTTCCGTTGTAGAACAGGGCAGTTAAAGATGTTTATTCCAGGATTTTTTCTAAAGGCAAAAAATTAAAATTTGGCCAATAGTTTGAAGGATTTCACTTTGATAATCCGATTGGTTTTATTAAAAAGTTCAGAAATAGCTGATGTTTATAGCGTTATTACAGATTTTGTAAGAGTGAACATTACAGGTGGTAGAAATCTTTTAAGGAAACATCACTGCTTCTAATAGATAGTTCATTTCGGAATCTACCTTTGAAGAACACTTTACTTTTGTTTAGCAGATTAATAAACAAAGGACTTCGTAGATGTTAACGAATCTACTGATAAAATATGTACTTGATTGATAGACAGTTATATTTTTACTTTCATTTTTAACCTCTTCAAACGAAGAAAAAAGGTTAAGATTTTAAAGTTTTTAAGCCTTTTTCTACTCGTTTGCAATAGTAAATCGACCTTTTTTGTTAGAGTCGTTTAGCTAAATCCATACTTCATCAATAGTCACAATAAATTTCCATCTATCTCCAGTAAAGTCATTTTCCTACACCGTGTCCTGTATCCACACATGCTTAGGATAAAGGCGGTGTACATTATGTTTTTCGTTTTGGTTGTTCAGGTTCAAATTTTTGCTTATTACCTTGTTTACAGTTGATACAGAGATTTTTAACGACTCGGCGATTGCTTTTTTGGGTCGGTGGATTTTCTTTTAAGACCTTACTTTTGAAATAGTCGTAAAAGCACGCACCTTCTTTGGATATTTGTTTGGTGTACGATTTCCCCCTCAATTATTAACAATATTGCTTATTTTATATTTAGAAAGGCCAATTTTATGATTTTCACAGCAGTTTTTAATTACAGATACGAATATTTCTCTTCGTAAAGAGCAAAATGATAACCTTCTATTAAAAAGCTTGTTTACGTGCGCCATTTCCTTAGCAGACGATATTTAACTGCAGCAGATGTTTCTTTCGTGTTCATCTAACATGCTGTTGCCAGTTTCAATTCTTTGAATTTCTTTTATTTTCTGTAATTTCTTATCAAAAACGCTCTAAAAATGTGTGAACTTCCACTGTACAATTAATAGACATCCTACTCAAAAACTTTTATGATTGCTGGCATTTTGGAAAAACACCTGCTATACTTCAGTATCCAGCGAAGTTTTGTTACAAACGAAATACTAAGAGCACATCTAATCAGAATGAACAGGTATCTGAGATTTTATCACAGATATACCACTAGTTCTTTTCAAATGACGGATTTACAACTTCACATTTTGGGGCAATTTGCGAGTGAAACAATGATTTTATCAGGCAGAAAAGGGAAGATACATGTTTTCTTTGAAGCAGGAGAGGGTAATTATATTTTCTTTATCACGCGTTCGGCTATAGATACTTGAATTCAACAGCAAGCGATTAAAGAAGAATTTAACCTAAAATATGAGATGGGGAAAGGTAATTTTCATCCCAAACATGCACCATTACTGGGCTTAAGACCAGTGATTTTTTGCTTGGATTGAATTAACAATGATTAATGAGCTTCAACGTTACGTGAAAGTATAATTTTTACATTGAGTATAGGTAAATGAAAAAATTTCTGGATTTTACGAAATTCCTTCCATTTAAGTGGGAAAATATGCATCAAGACTCATGTCCTCAAACAGATGAAATCTTATCGAATGAGCTTTATTATCACTTTTTCTTTTTAAAATTCTTCACATATTTTAAGTTAAAAGATTCCTTATTATTATTCCCTTATATACTAATCTTTTTACACACTGTTATTTAATATGTGAGGAAAAAAATTTATATTTTCTAGGAATTTTGTAGAACGGCAAATGTAAATTTTTATTTCAGTTGAGAAAAATTAATTTTCGGAAAGCAGAAAATATGTGCTGAAATAAAAAAAAATCAGAAGCAAAATGAACTTCGCTACCGTTTACTTCCAGAATAAAACTTAATTTAGTAGCGAGGGTAAACATTGCTTTTATGTTAGACAACTTGGAGCGCTGTACGCATACGTTATTGGAATTAATGGTAAGGGTAATTGAACCACTTCTCTGTCCGATTGCGATCCGTATGGAAATCCCCATTCGGGCTTGATTTTTTTTTCTTCAACAGAGCTATCTGCGACAGGTCTTCGTTGCAACGACCTGAGTAAGTAAGTCGACATTCAAAATACACCTAACCTCATTATCCGCCATTGCCATTTTGCAGAGCGGATTTCCCTTAAACCCGGAAAGAAAGTCTCTCCGTGATAATAGGTGGATGGGCAGGGAGTTGCAAGCTTACGTTGCAACTATAGAGACAACACAAGCGTCATGTGCAAACACTTCTTTAAAAAGACACCTGCCGATTTCTAGTCTCTGAGAATTAGAACGTCTGGAGCCAAACCGGTGTACTACTAGAGTTTCAAAGGTCAATCGCTAGATGTCACTTAAATCCAAGCTAAATTTTCCACTGTCGGTCACCTCTGCGGTAGAACTCGAAAAGTTGTTTTAGAGAATGAATAGAACTCTTATAGAGCGTCACCTTCATGGAGTGACATGACAACTGACAGGCTGACATATTGTTCTTACGGTGGACGGAATTATAGGCAGTGCGTAGTCGTCAATTTGCAGTCGCAAACAAATAGTGACTGTCTGAGATTTAATAAGAATTTTTAGATACACGACTTGTGACAAAACAGTACCATGAAAATGACGACCACAAAAATTATGCTAGGAACATGATTGTCAACTACGCTTGTGAAAAGAAGCCTCCCCCCTTTCTGCTGGTGTCGAAACTAGAACCCACTCTCCTCGTTCCGGAGTAAGTTTTTCGCCCGATTGAACTTCACCGACCGTGGCTTAATGCGGCAACCCGCCGCCCAGATTCTTGCGCCACCTCGGAACGCCACACACTATCAACTTTCCTGTTGGAGGGAAACTATGTTTAACAACAGGACGACGGTCACTCAGAGGAAAGAGGCTGGAGAAAGACGTAAAACTGCGCTTCGAGAACAACACCGTACTCTTTGTAGTCCATATTTCCTAAGCTTTACTGAATTTCGTTTGCTAGTTTCAGTGTTCTATAGACCACAGCCGATTTAAAAGCGGGCTAGAGGGGCTGTAGCCCCTGGCCCCACATTATCAAGGGGCTCCAGAATTAAGTAGGATGCTTGAAGAATTGACGGAGTTTTAGGGTGTTTTTTTTTTTTTTTTTTTTTTTTTGGAGATATCACAGCAAAACTATAAGAAACTGCCTTGTGAAAAAGAATTCTATTTCTTTCCACTATTTTAGTAGGATTCCGCAAAAAAAATATAGTCTTCCTCAGTCTATCCTCAAATCTTTCGAAAGCATTACAGAAGTTTTTTTGTGCACATCTGTAATTGGGGGAAATTTTCATACATTAAGAATTCGTTTGAATCATGATATTGAGATTATATTATTTTGCCCGCTACTTCGTTATAATTTCAAAAAGCTGAACCCAACCCTGGAAGAAAGGGGGATTAAAGCAGAACTGAACAGGTATCCATTTTTCAACCATGCATTTTACATTTTCTTGCTACTACTGATTCGGCCATGAATCATGGGATAGACACTTCAATACGGCGGGGATATTCTTATGGCTTCCTCATCATATTTTGGAAATGTTTTCTCCCGGGTATTTTTATTCATCCACCCATAGTGAAATCCTAGACGCCGCTAATAATGGGGCCCCAAAATACTGTTCAGCTCCGGGCCCCCTGTCTCCTGAAATGTGCTCTGGAATAGACTCATAATCATTGTGTTGTGGTAACAGATTCATTATTTTCATTTTGAATAAAACAATGTAAGACATGACGCAGGTTTCTAAGAAATTGCGCGCTTTGTGTGAACCCATACATTTTGTCTCATCAGCGCGCACATAAATTTCTGTTTTTCGTTATAGTAATTCGAATGTGTAAATAAATTCCACTTACCGAATACGTATCTTTAAGACAAAAAAACGAACAAACAAAAACACGATAAAATTGTTTTCGTTTTAATGATGTACATGGTTCCGTGCGCCAGTGTTTCCGTATTTTGGAAAATAAGTGCTTTGCTTACTGACGTCAATGCACATCACTGGCTGACGATTAAGATTTTATTGTAGAGCATTTCTGGAGCAAACTTTTCTTATCTGGGAGGAGGAGATTTGAAATCACGCCCATTCGAGTTAAAAGTTCCTAATTTCTACTCAAATAGTTCACAGCGTTTACTTTCTTATGCTTCCGTTACAGGAAAATATAATATTATGATCGTCCAAAAATTGCAATTCCGGTCTTTGACGTTACCCAAATGCTTTATAATGTTACACAATTTTTATTTTTTGACATAAATAAGTCTTAGGTTTTAAAACTAAAACGAAATATTTATGCAAACGCCGGCAACACAGGCTAGGCAGAAATGAAGAATAAAAATGAACCAGCACAGAACGAATGAGTTGAGGACAGTGAACGTAACAACAGGAAGAACCCTTCGCGGCAGGGCTTGGAAAAATTCTGCAAAATTCTGCTCAAGGTTAAACGCTCAGAGGGGATTTTTGCCGCAGAGTACACATGGCAAATTCGCTCTTCATTCCTATGGCGTATTCGGAAACGTCACGGATCAGCATATTGTTTTATATGCCTCTCTCCGCAGTTTCGAACAGTTATATTCATGTATATGAGAGGTTTATACCTCACAGAGTGGATTACTCGGTACCCTTGTTAGCTGTGCGTCATACTGAATGCGGTTAACTAAAGTCTTTAAAAAAGTAAATATTGGAGTGTATAACTTTCTTTTTATATTAAAATTTTCAGTAAATTTATCTACATGATGTGTATTTCAATTTTTTACATCCCTCAGAGCATGAATTTATGGTCCTGGTATGACTATTGTGGGAGGGCAGCTCCCCCTGCTGCTATGGGCCCTCTGTGGAGGATTTCGATCAGCCGTCTGTTTTGAAAGTGGCAGATAAACCATTTCCAAGCGAGACGATGGATCGATTGGTATGAGTGTAAAGAAGCACACAGAAAGGTTTTGCTGTCATTCAGTTCGAATCCTCTCCTTCTCACAAACAGCCCGGAGGCTATCGAATACTCCTAACTTAGCTAGAAACTAGAAAAAACCATCCCTCTAGCAACTGTGCTGTTCATTTTTGCTTTTTGAAACGCTTCCTTTTCATATCGCTTAAACGTTATTAGGATTAAAGAATTTAGATCAACAGCGAAAACAGTTGAAAGGAAAGAGACTCAGGGTTTGATGCGGCCTCTGACGGGTTAGTAGTAGAATATCTCACCAGTTGGCAACGGGTCAATGATTGATTTGTTTGTACTTGAAGGGCGATTAGCTGCTAGTCATTATTGTATCTAAGGAAACAAATCATTAAGACTACTGGTGTTTTGAATCAAGTGCACCAATAAATTTTACTACTATATATAACAATATTTAAAATGTACTGAATTCGATTCATTAATTATGGCAATATTTATCACGTGAACAGTACAAATACAATGCATGGATGCCAACAGAAAGGCGGAAGTTCACATAAAATTAGAAGGTAAAAATATTCTGCATTTTTTTACAAAAAGCTCTTATACCTTTAACGAAAATCAGTTTGATACTTTAAGGTTCCAAGTTTTCATAAAGATCCAGGTGTTCTTTGAACATGAAATCAAACTCAGAAATATTTGCTTGTAAAGAACTCAAGGGATTTTTTGACGAATCGAAGACTTGTTTCACTACGTTGGAGAATTTGTTTGCTAGGTATAAAATACCACTGTGCTTTTCCCTCATAAATGCAAGAAAACAAAAACTTTAATTTGCAATTAAAAACAATTACGGCAATGCTCAAAGCAATATATTTCACTCATTTTTCCGTTTTTATTTATGACACAATTACCTACAATTTACTCAAAAATCATAAATAATTCGATGACTACGTTGAGTTGGACACACATTGCCTTAAAGGTCTAACAAGATGTTTGCTTTCATATAGGATTCGCGCTTCCCTTTTTTCTGCAAACTATTCAATACTGTAACAGAGTAAAAATATATTGCATAATACCTGCAATTTTAGTAACTTCGAAATATAATCTGTGCTTATAGCAGTGTAAACAACAACATTTTCTACTAACTTAATGTATTATTAGCTTCACCACAAACCTCCCTTTTCTTCCTACAAAAACCAGAATGTGGAATCAGGTGGAAATTTGGGATCCGGACACATATGTGCTTGATAAGGGCCAGATCAGGACTACACTGATTTGAACAGTAAATGTGACAGTCAAATCGCATTTTTTTAGCAGCACTGGTGGCTGAGTGGCTTGAAGCTGTAGCTTTTGGCCATTCGTTCGATATAGGCTCGAGTTCGAGTCCTAGGTGAGGAATGAGTGGTATGCTTCTCCTACGGCGTTGGCTCTTTCCCTTCCCTGGAGCCAGTGGCCCTTAATTAGGAACGGGCGACTGCTTCTACCCATACAAGTTTCTCATAGTGGTTGTTAAATGTACTCAAATTGCTTCAGCATACTTATTTTACTGTGTATCTTGTATTATTCTTCATTTCTGTGTTATTGTACAAACGGCATTATTAAATGCAGTTCACTGGCATACGGTATAACGACCAATGGGTAAATGGTATAGTACACGAGTTTCTGAATACTCACTCGTACGGTCTGTGTTTAAATTTTGAATAAGATTACACTGTTCTTGCATATAACCGTTACATCTTGCGCCACAGGAACGAAACAAGAAAGATGACACCGAATATTCGATTGTAATGTGCACGTCTTTTGAATCTTTTCTAATGCTAATTAAATTGATCAAAGTTGTTCAAAGTCAATGAAACCCGTTAGAAAAAAAATCAAACGGATTTCTACAATCGCTAAAACATCCAGAAATAGAAACAGCTACTTACTTCCACCAGCGGCCAAAAAGTAAGTTATGAAAATTAACGAATGACGCACAAAAAGTTTCTCATAGTAGAAGGATGGTAACGGAAACAAACAGATTTTCAGATCGAACAGTAAAAAGAAGAAATATAGATGGAAGATGATATAATTTTACGCCTTCTAGGGGAACAATTTTGCATAATGGGATAGTTGAAAATAGGCGAAAAATATTCTTCATAGCAAAAGCTATGCTAAGGAAAAAGGACTTTTCAAATAGTCTCCGGGAAGCAGAGATAGTGAGAAAATGGCTTTGACCTTTTCAGCTCCCAGCGGGAAATCCGTGCATTACTTAAAGAGGATGATGCTCCATGGTAGCGAATGGTATTCAGTAAAAAGGAATTTCTCAATAGTATTTTTAGAAACGGAGATACAGTTGCAAACATAACCTTTTTTTTTATTATTATTATTGGAGGTTTAACGTCCACCGTGAGCAACTCAATGGACTATAAGTAATCGCCCGTCCCTAATTTAGGGCCACTGGTTCCAGGGAAGGGAGATAACCAGTGCCGTAAAACAAACACAGCATCCATGCTTTACCGGGATTCGAAACCGGACCCCTGTCGGATGAATGATCAGAAGCCATCGCTTAGACCACTGCGTCACCGGGACGGCCAAACAGAAGTACACAAACGTTACCTAGCGACAGAATTCTGAACTGTAAAACTTTTCAATTACTCAAAGTGTTCCACAAGATAAATGGCATCCGCTATTCAAAGAATTTTTTAAGTCGCAAATTTAAAAGCAGATATATTAAACAAAAATAGATTCAACATTGGTGCCCCTAGCGATGAAATTGTGCATTATATTGAGAAGAAAATACACACAAAGAGTTCTCATAGTTAGCAGTATATAACCAAAAAAGAATTATTTATATATCGAGTTTTTACTCTCGCAGATATTGCTGTACACGGAAACGGAAACTTACGCCCTCTAGTGGCAAACTTGTGCGTTAAGAAAATTTTAAATTACATGAGAAACATTTCGCAGCGGAAACGCTCTTCAACAAAGAAATAATTTTTCAAATCAAACGTTTACAAGCAGAGATATCGACAAAAATAAGATATACATCTACGCCCCTGGCTGAGAAACTATGTGCAATTTTAAGCAGGAGGTATTCTCAAAAGGTTTTCCGAGGTTAGCATATCGGTCCACGAACAATTTTTTCCATCGAGTTTTTGGAAGCTTACATTTTGCTGCAAATAATATCACAAGCAGAAATAGATACTTACGCCTCTTGGTGGCCAAACCATTTTTTGTCAAAAATTAGAAATTATATGCCACACATTTCTTACGAGGAGCTGTTTCTGATGCAGGAAAAATTTTCCGAATCGGAATTTTAGAAGCTCAGATATCGGGGAAAACGCAATTCACCTTTACGTTCTCTAGTGAAAACCTATGAATTACTCGGAAAAGAAACTACGCTTAAAACAGTCTTAGTTGTAAATGGCATCGAAAGGAAGAAAAAATTTTTTCAATCGGATGTTTAAAAGCAAAATATATTGAATAAAATGTATTTTGAATTCGATATCATGTGTATTTACGCCCTCTAGCGGCAAAGTTGTGCATCAGAAAAAACCTGAATGCGTGGATAATTATTCTCACATTTCAAGCTTCCCAATGCAGAAAAAAAATGTCAAATCGGATTAATAGTTGCAGAGATATGGTGTCCACAGACGGACGGACAAACCGATAACATTAGCACGATTCTTTTTTACAAAAGACGTGCTAAAAACCATATGCATTAGGTAAGCTTTTTTTGGATACGGCATTGAAATATCTGCATTCGCCCCATTTTTTGAAACACCATTAAGTGTTAGTCATTATTTTAGTTACACCATTTTGAATTTAAATTATATGTGTTTGGTGTTTTTATGAATTTGTACAAAAATATCAGGAAGTTTAGAGAAAATATCGAGAAAAACCACGAACAGATAATCTAAGACCACAAAAGAACAATCTCCAATTTATATGGAAGGCAGAGAACATAATTTTGCACTATCGTACAGAGATACTGGAATTAAATACCATTTACGTGCCAAATCTTGGAAGCATATTGTTCTCAAGTTTTTTGAAGAGTGGGCCACATGAATGAAAATTAATTTCGGCATCTCTATAACATAAAAATAATAAGCTTGAATATGTTTTGAAAAAATGTCCTTACAAGTTCACCAACGAAACTTGATTGAATTGGACAAAGTTGATTTTTTAACTTTCGAATTCCTTCCCTTTCCTCGTCGGAACGGACACTAGATAGCTGCTTAACAACTCAAGTGCAAGAGAGGCTCCTGTGCTTTACGTTGTCCAAGAATTTTCTTCCAGATCAGATCAGATCATACCATACGTGGATGATTTTAGCAAGCCTGTGTCTGACCCCAGGTCTTAAATAATCCTTAGAAACAGGAAGCTAGGAGATTTAGGCTACAGTGCCCAATAGGATAGTGACACGGAAGCAAGGGGAGGAAGACGCTCTTATTTATTACCGGAAAGCCAGTACCCGGGGTCCGACGGCTTAACGTGCCCATCCGACGCTCGGCGGATATTTAGTGGTTCGAACGTTCGTACCTGCATGGGATCGAACCTGAGGTTTTCCCGTACCAGTCACGAACGTTGACCACTGGGCCATCCGCGGCCCGAATTTTCTTCCAACCAGCATGTCCACTATAAATGCAGATCTTTTTTCTGTATGCAAGTGATTTCTATAAACTGTTGTACTCACAGTAAATTACGTTATGTAATTATGAAAAATATCTCGGCTACTTGAATTCGTTTAGTAATCCTTTTAGAAGTTAGCTTCTGTCGTTGTATATTCTATACGGTCTTCAGCTGAATTTTCTTGAGAGACTGAGAGATGTGCTGCTTTGTGTACAAATGAAAACTGTTAAGATGCGTTTCCTGCTTTGATTTTGTGCACTAACTATACATAATCTTTTTATATTTTCCTCATGGAGACAAACCACTTCAACCAACATCAATAAAGTACAAATATTACAGAATAAATACATAAGGTTATTAGACTTAAAAACAAATTCCCCTTCTCATATCAACTTCCAACCTTTCACTTTTTACCATACCCATGTCAACCCAAACCATTACGGAATTTTTTTCTATTAAACAATTACATGTATTTGAATTCAAAATAGGTAAACTAATGTTTCAAAGAATCAAATTGAATCTACAGACAGGTATCATTGAATTGAATTTTCATACTTATCATTACAATACGAGACATAGATCATTATTAAGACCCATACATCCCAAAAATCTCATCATGAAGCAGAGCTTAAATTATATTGGTCCTGAATATTGGAATACATTGCCAGATGAGTTGAGCACAACAAATAACCTAAATTTATTCAAAAACAAACTAAAAAATTACTTGCTAAGTTCATTAATAAAAATAATAACAACTTAATTTTTTTTTTGTTTACAGTCTAACTAACATCTAACATTACTGCTGTGTTTTATAAACCTGTGATTCCTTGCCTATTTAATCGGGAAATCAGGGCATGCCAGGATTCTCCGAGGCATTTTCCCCGATTATCCCTGCTGTGCGTATGAAACATAAAATATTTATGTATATTCACAAAGCCTACAATGTAACAGCAAAAATAAAATTTATTATTTATTATTATCTTCCGCATCGTCGTAGTCATTGTTTCTGTTCTCACCACTGAATCATACGAACACAAAAGCCGTGGCTCTGAAACAAACAATAAACATTCAAACATCTGGCGATTGTGTTAGAGTTGGCCTAAAACAAAGTTAATTAGTGCATTAAATCGCAATCTTACTTGCAAAGAAACACATTGATTCATACAATAACAGCAGTGCCGGTACATGAAATGGCAACCTCGCAGCTGCCAGAAACCAAAACCTTTTTTTTTTTTTTTTTTTTGCGTGTAAACGTATTTTTCTTTTAATTTCCCGGATAAACACACATGCGTGCATATTAAAGCGCTTTTTTTTATTTTATCTCTGATCTGTTTTTTCATTTTGCAAAAATCCGAACAGCAACTAATAGCAAAAATATATAGTCCCTCTCCAACTGAAAAATGGCAACTGTACTTCTCTAACGATTAACCATTAACCCTTTAATCGGCTTGAACGAATTAACTAGGGGTCAGTAAAATGGGCCGAAATTAGCCAGAACGAGTACATTCGCTGTCTAAGAAGAGGGCCGAACGCTGCTGGTATACGTGAAACTGCGAATCAGAAAGCGTTGCTTTCCCTTTAGTTTTATTACTCAAAGTGATCATTTAGGGCTGACACTACTCTTTTCTGATTTATTACATGTTAAATGGGTGGTAAGAAGGGCGACGAAACTAAAAAAAAAGAAAGGAGAGAGAAGATGTCTGAATCCCTTGTTTCTACCCAAAGTCCGTGTCAGGGGGTCCAATCCTTACGCATCATGCCTTGGGTCATGAAGCAAATAGAGAATTGAGGACTAGAAGGTAGTGCTTACCACCTGTGACAGGCCCATGGGCGGTAGAGCTGAGATGAGGGAGGGGAAGAAATTGTTTTGCCTCCGCTTTCGTGAAATCTGGACGATATGTAAGATTTTTGCTTGTGGAGCGCAGAAAACTTTGGACACCATTTGGTTCAGGTACATCGGCCGCTTGAAGGGTTCAAATATCTGGACCTCATAACAGCTTGACTTCTGATAGCCGCGATGAGTTAGTTTAAGATGGCGATTGGTTTATTTCAGTGATTTGGCTGGACTCAGTGGATGACGGTGGAAAGCGGTCACCCTCAGTCTTTGTTTTCGGCGGCTGGAGGCTATTGCAGTTCCATTGGCCCTCTCCCTCTTTTTCCTGAAAATACTTCAAATGCGGCTCTCTACATGTCATTCTCACTAAGATCAAGCATTATGGCGTTTGGTTTTATGTTTCTTTTTACTGGTAAACTATGAGATTTTATCTTTCTTTTTATTCGTGAACTTATGAATTCAATTGCTGGCATTTGTGGTCTGTACCTATTGTGTGTTCAAGTGAGCTTTAAAATTCCCAAGTCACGCATTCAAACAAATCCAAAACGAAAGTAAATTAATCATCGTTTTTTTTTTATTCTGTCAGTGTAACAAGAAATTTGAAGGAAAGGTTTGAAGTTTGCCCGATCAAATGCTCCTTACTGGAATTCCAAGTTGTAGTGATGAGATCGTCAGGCAAATGCTTCTAATTTGATCTACACTCATCGTCAAAAAAAAAAAAAAAAAAATAGATGCACCCAGAAGGATGTGCCGGATTGCAATGCTATTTCGGAGGAAGGTAAAGGTTGCCAGGAACAATACATTATTTAACATTGAAACTGATATGGGGAATATTTATTGAGCTACACGCCAGTAAGCGGTGTCTCTCAGTATGGCGTCGGACCGCCATGTTTGCTCACACAGCATTCCAGACGTCTCGCCATGGAGTTGTACAGGTTTCTAAAAGTGTCTTGTGATAACCCATTATATGTAGCTTGAATCTTCTCACGCAGTTCCTGCAGATTGTGCGGTAGGGGTGGAGTGTGGAAAGCGCGTCCAATAGTATCCCACACATTTTCAATCGGCGATAGGTCTGGCGATGCGGCTGGCCATGGCAGAGTGTCAGTGCCTTGAAGGCAAGCTCTCGAGACAGCAACAGTATGCGGAAGAGCGTTGTCCTGTTGGAAAATCGCACCGGAGTGAGCGTTCAAAAATGGTTGGGACACTGGTTGCCGGACCTCATTAACGTAACGTTGGGCTGTCACAAAGTGTCATTTATGAACACCAAAGATGATCTGGCATTGTCGGCAATTGCACCCCACACCATGACACCAGGACTTCTGGACGTGTGAAGCTCGACAACAAATCATTCACGTTGGCGCTGACCACGGTACCTCCACGCACGGATTCGTTGGTCGTCTCCTCCAAAACAAAAGCAGGACTCGTCACTGAAGATCACCCGCTGCCATTCTGAGTGTTTCCATGACAGTCTGGCACGACACCACTGCACTCTTTGACGACGATGCAATGGTGTTAAAGGTAGTCTGGCAGCCGTCTGCCAGTGGTGCTGGCACTAATCAGATGATGCATGGAGGCACCTCTGCTAGCTGAATATCCGCAATCGTGGCTGTCGGGTCACTCCGCTCATGTCGGACAACCCGTCGGTCCTCTTTTGTCCTGGTTCGTCTAGGTCTTTCAGACTCTTCCTGTCGCTGCTGTGTGACTTGTTCTATCCACTGCTACCAACAGCGTGCTATGGTGATATCCGCACGACCGGCATGGTGCGCAATACGGCGATCAGACCATCACGCTTCCCGGAGCCCGACGATGCGACTCCTATCGAACTCCTCCAACTACTCGAATTGCTTCCGAACTTTTCTCCGAAACATACTTCACTTGCAAAGAAAGCAATCAACACAACAGCACGAATCAGAATGGCAAGTATGCGCAACGGGACGACCTTATATAGACGGTTAGGCACAGCGCCACGACCCCTCCTTGCTTTCGTTACATGCGCGGCCGAACGCGATACTTGAATCATTTGCATGTCTCACAATGTCAAACCTACCCACCAAGTTTCATTCCTGTCGGTTGCTTCCTTCTGAGTACAACTGGTTTTTTTTTTTTTTTGACGATGAGGGTATATTATGAACTTCTGTTTGTTTGTTTGGGAATTTAACGACCACCGTGAGCAATTCGATGGGCTATAAGAAGTCGCCCGTCCCTTCCCTAATTTGGGGCCGCTGGTTCCACGGGAGAGAGAGAGCCAGTGCAGTAAGGCAAACACAATATCTATGCCTCACCGGTATTCGAACCCAGGCACATCTCAAACGAATGATCAAAAGTCAACGCTTAGACCACTACGTCACCGGAGAGGTTATGAACTTCTGTAAGGTTTATTTAAATACGGAGGAGAGAATTCCTTAAATACTTACAGAAATTTAAAAATAGTTTCCTCACAGTTCTTCAGTGTAAATTTTTATAACTTTGGAATGTTTTTCGTTAAATTCAGGAAAAGGTAAAGGGGTCAACGGCTTTACAGTTTTCCGGGGGAAGAGGAAGTTATCAGGTTTCCTGAAGTTTCTGGCAATACTGGTTAAAATGAAGAAGGAGTTCAAAATTAGACGCACGTCCCGGCTTACAAATCTCTGCAACCCGCATTGAATAGTAGTAGCAGTTGTTCCAACACTGAATCCAAATGATCAGCCTTCGTCATTCTATGCAGTGAAAATGTGATGCGAAAGAATATCATTTCATGGCTGTATCGTACCGAACGCAAAAACAATGGAAAAGAACATTCTAGGGGAATTGCTGTCATGATCCAAACATCAACGTTGCACTTGATTGTTCCTTAAAAGCGCATTAGTGCACACATAGGAATGTTCAGCCGTCTGAGCACGATTAACACAAATTAAAATTGTATCACGGATTAAAAGCATTTAATACCGTATATACAGCTTAAAGAATACTTTAAAATGCATGAGTACTTTCAGACCCACTATGGGTCCATCATCAGATGTAAGTACAATGCGAAACATCGTTTGAAGCTCATGTATATAAGAATTAGAGTTCAAAAATTGTTAGCCGCCCCCGGTGGCGCAGTGGTCTAAGCGATGGGTTCTGACCTTTCGTCTGAGATGGATCTGGGTTCGAATCCCGGCGAGGCATGGATGTTGTGTTTGTCTTTCGGCACTGGCTCTCTCCCTTCCCTGGAGTCAGTGGTCCGTAATAAAGGCCGGGAGACTGCTTATAGCCCATTGAGCTGCTCACGGTGGTCGTTAAACCTCCAGTCAAAAAGAAGAAAAGCGTTATGACGTAAAATCGCAAAGTGTAGAGGAAACAATGTTCTGCGCATTTGCCGTAGAACAAAGTCATCATTATTATTATTTTTTTTTTGACTTTACACATTTTATGGTCAATTATTTGTCCCTTCGTTTTCATTTTCATCCAGTAGGCGTTTCCAAGCTTGTGGGATATATAGAGGTGTGAAGTCATTGCAGCATAAATGTCTTAAGTATTTTTTAACCTGTATGTATTAAATGCTTTTAATCCGTGATACAATTTTGATTTGTGTTAATCGTGCTCAGACGGATGAATATTCCTATGTGTGACTCATGGCACGAAATGTTTGTATTGAGCTCATTAGTGCAAGTGTAGGAGACCCTATTGAGAAGTATGCTGACATGATCCAAACATCCACGTTGCACTTGATTTTTCCGTAAAAGCTCATTAGTGCAAGAGTAGGAGACCCTATTGAGAAATATGCTGGCAAGCCAAACATTCACGTTGCACTTGAGTGTTCCATAAAAGCGCATTAGTGCAAGTGTAGGATGCCCTACTGAGAAATATGCTGGCAGGCCAAATAGCCACGTTGTACTTGAATGTTCCCTAAAAGTACATTAGTGCAAGTGTAAGAGATCCTATTGAGAAATATTTTGGCAGGCACAGATATTGTGGTGTATTTAAAAGTTCAGTCGCAAGAGCGGGCCTCGTGGATTTGCTTAGCGGCGAATCTCAATTTGCATCTTCTGGGTATTCGTGTCATTCACACAGTGCCGGACTGGCGATCCATAAACGGTCCTGAATGCTGGGTTTTTGCGGGCCATTCTGAAAAAAATTAACAAGGGACTCAACCCTAAAAGTAACGGTTTATACGTCAGCATCACCATTGCATGTGTGAACGCCCTTTCAACACAAGTCTACGAAGTTCCTCAGTATTTTTTAATCGAGGCGACAGTTATTAAAATTTTACTCATTTTTCTGGACTGCAGCATAATATATTGCAGTAAATTTAATGCAAAAAAACATGACTTCCGTTGTTGAAGTAATAGATAGGGTATATAATCTGAGATAGACTGTAGAAGATTTTATTCCACTCTCTCTAATTTTGAATAAACAAATACATCGCTCTTTCCACGTTTTAGCAACACACAGCAACCGAAAAATTGTTATTCGGTCACCGCCGGGCCGAATAACTCTGCTAGATATCGAGAGATCCGGGACTCATTTCCCCGGCGGTGACCGCATAACAATTTTCCGGTTGCTGTGTGCTGCTAAAACGTGGAAAGAGCGATGTATTTGTTTATTCACTGACGCCACGTATTTCGAAGATTTTCACTCATTAATTTTATTGCTATAACCAAATTCAGAATTGCAATGATTTCTGTGCTTTCAGAGAGAAGGAAATTCAGATGCGCAAAAACACTTCTTTTCGTTCGAGTATTTACCTGTCATAAAAATTATTAAGAAAAATGATCATTGAAAATTGAAAATTTTGAGAAGTGCAAGAATTTTACTGCAAATTTATAAAGGGAGGGAAATCAAAGAGTGCGGCAACTGACGTTTATTAAATTACTTCAAAATGGGAAAATCACTTTTGCCGTAGCTGAAACAGTCCTTTCAAAATGTAGTTCTGTAGTTCCTGTAAGTGTAAGACTCGAAACGTAGCAAACCGAAAGCAGATCCCGTAAAAAAATAAAATAAGAAATGTATATACCTCGTCGCCGTGTCTCGCAAACTCTTTAATGCCACATTGCAAAGCGTCTTTCAACCATTGCACTGGGTAAACAAGGGAATAAAGATTAATGGAGATTTTTCAACTCACCTTCGTTTTGCTGATGACGTAGTCATTTTTGCAACTGACCCTTCAGAACTGCAGAGTATGATCAAGGAACTTGCTAACAAGAGTAAAGAAGTGGAATTAAAAATAAATTTTCAGAAGACAAAACTGATGTACAATGCTTTTACGAGAAATGAAGATTTATCGATTAATGGGGGAAAGCTGGAAATTACCGATACCTACATTTATCTTGTACAACAGGTATCAAGCGAGGGTCGCATTGATGAAGAAATTAATCGGCGTATAAAACTTGGTTGGAGAGCTTTTGGAAGAAACAGTTCAATTTTCAAGAGCAATACGCCATCATGTCTCAAAAGAAAAGTGTTTAATCAATGAATCCCTCCAGTGTGCTTACATACGGAGCAGAGACGCGGACCGTAACCAAAAAAAGTCATAAAAAGACTGCAGACAACTGAAAGCAGCATGGAGAGATGCATGCTTGGTGTAGCTAGAAAAGATAAGAAGAAGAACTCATGGATAAGGAAGATTACAAGAGTGGAAGATATCATGATCACAATAAAATCCCTGAAATGGCAATGGGCTGGACATGTTGCCAGAAGAACTGACCATCGATGGACAACCGAAATTTTAGACTGGATTCCAACAGACAGGGAAAAACCCAGAAGAAGACCACACTGTAGATGGATGGATGCAATTCGAAAGCATATCGGGGTAATGTGGAGGAGACTGGCTCAAGACATACAGTTGTGTTGGAAACTTGAGGAGATCATCCAGCATTGGATTGATAATGGTTGACAATGATGATTATGATGATGATATACCTCGTATACATAAACAGACCAAGATTTCACAGTAGGTGAATGTTAATATATTAACGTGTGCAACGAATTTCTAATTTGTACCCCAGATTTAAATAATACCTTCATGAGATCACAAAAGGAAATTTTAGTTCTGTTATTGATTTCATACTGTTATATTGATAGTATAATTGATTATGCAGATTATTCAACAGAAATGAGAGAAAGTAGGTTGAGATACAGGAAATGAGGCGAAAGGGACGGAGATAAAAATAAAATGGGGGTTCATGGAAGACAGTTTTTTTTTTTTTTTTTCGAAGTGGTTAAATGGTAAGCAAGCTTTGCCTTTCCAGCCTTACTCGATTTTCTTCTATAAGCATTAATAAAATGCAAATATACTTTATCATCATCATCATCATCATCATTGTCAACCATTATCAATCCACTGCTGGACGAAGGCATCCCCAAGTTTCCTCCACAACGGTCTGTCTTGTGTCAGTCTCCTCCATGTCACTCTCGCATACTTTCGAATTTCATCCACCCATCTCCCATGCGGTCTTCTTCTGGGTATTTTTCTGTCCCTTGGAATCCAGTCTAAGATTTCGGTTGTCCATCGATGGTCTGTCCTTTTGGCAATATGTCCAGTCCATTGCCAATTCAGGGATTTAACTCTGATCATGATGTCTTCCACTCTTGTCATTTTCCGGATCCAAGAGTTCCTCTTCTTATCTCTTCTGGTTACACCAAGCATGCACCTCTCCATGCCTCTTTGAGTGGTCTGCAGCTTTTGCATGTCTCTTTTAGTTAAGGTCCACGTCTCTGCACCATACGTAAGCACTGGAAAGATGCATTGATCAAACACTTTTCTTTTAAGACATAATGGCATATTGCTCTTGAAAATTATGCTGTTTCTTCCAAATGCTCTCCAGGAAAGTTTTGTACGCCGAATAATTTCGTCATCAATGTGACCCTCACTTGATATCTGCTGTCCAAGATAAACGTACGTGTCTGTTATCTCCAGTTTTTCTCCATCAATCGATAAATCTTCATTTCTTGTAAAAGCATTGAACATCCCTTTTGTCTTCTGAAAGTTCATTTTTAATCCCACTTCTTTACTCTTGTCAGCAAGTTCCTGGATCATACTTTGCAGCTCTGATGGGGTAGTTGCAAAAATGACTACGTCATCGGCAAAACGAAGGTGGGTTCGATAATCTCCATTATCTTTATCCCTTTGTTTTCCCAGTTCAGTGATTGAAAGACATTTTCCAATGTGGCATTAAAGAGCTTCGGAGATATGGTGTCACCTTGTCTCACTCCCTTTCCAATTTTTATGTGTGTTGTATTTTCAAACAGCCGAATCTTTGCACTTGCATTTTCATAGTTTATATACAAATGTATATAGTTTAAGGCTTGCATGAGCCCTACCGGACCAGAATAAGGTGACCCACCTAGAATTTGAGGATACCTAAAAGACAGTTTGCTGGGGCGGCATAATCTCTCTCTCTCTCTCTCTCTCAGGTATGAAAACGAGTATCAGACGTGAAGTGGCCATCATGGATTCCGACATGATGCGAGTAGCCCGTTTTTCGTTTGCAGCATGTAATACTTTCTGGTGGCCAGCACACTGAGCAGATTTTGTCCTAAAACCTTTGTGCATTCAATAAATAATAAGTTCACGTACATGTTTGTTCTCTTCTTGAATCTGCAGTGCCTTTGTTCCCTATATAGGCGCAATTCTCAACAAATTTTATTTCTGCTAAATCGTTTTCCTATGCCTTTAATAAGCTATCAATCAAGTTCCGTCGCAATGACTCCATTTCTCGCTTTTCTAGATACTCGAGAATAGGGATACTTACTTTATAATCACTCGGTATTAAAGAAACATTTACATTTGTCATTCTGAAGCAGAGCATAGATCGAAACATTTGGAAATATTTACATTTAAAAGAACTAAGGCGTAACCATCATAATTTCACATTCTTTATGAAATGCTAACATGTTCTTCCTATCTACATATGTATCAAAATGAACAAATACTCAGACGCAGAGAAAAAAATACGTAGTAAACAAGCGAGATGATAAAGAAGAAGATAAGGAGTTCACAGTGACACTAATGGATTTTCCCTTGAGGACTTTCCTTTTGTGAATGAAATAAACTTGAGTTAGGGTGTTGGTTCGTAAATCCATTGTTATTATACTTGCGTGGCATGCGACACAGAATGACACGCCCGCCATTCATATTTTCAGGTGGTGGCAACATTCTCATAAATATGTACTTTGCGGAAAGTTTTTTTATCCTATTGTTTGGAAACATGTACTACGGCAAACAAGTAGAAGTTCCTTTCCCTCGAAAATTTCAATTTTGATCATGACATCGATGAGTTTTTGAACTTCTGCAACAGAAATCTACAGTCTGATTACTCTCTCTACGCCTTAAAAGAAAAAATCTGTTAATTCGCGTTTTCAAAAGTGCTAAATTCAGTAGTTTCTTCCTTTTTTCCTTTTCTTCTTACTGAAACTTTCCAGCCATGAAAAAAATTAAGAAAATCTTACAAAACAAAGGTTCTTAATTATAGGGTTATACGATTTAGTGTATCTACCAAGAAATAAACAGATTTGGGAATATTTAAGTTGTATAGTGATACAGTATGTATTCACTGATTTACTCGCAAATGGAATCCAGTCAAGATCCTTGGGGATAAAAAATGCTAGGAAGTGAACAAAAATATGTTGGAGAAATTGTGTGCTTTTGGAGAACCTTGTAATGTTTTTCTCACCAGAAGTTCTAACACCACTATACACCCCTAGCTAAAAATAATTTTAGTACCAGGTACTAGTGGAGCCTTTGTTTAACAAATCAGAGCGAAGGTGTTTGACAGCTAGAAATGCAAATGAAGAGAAAATCGCCGGTTTAATACATTTAAAATGCTGAAGAGGACAGAGACTCCGTTAGTTGCAAAGAAGGTTGGGGTTGAGGAAAATGAAGAATGCAGATTAAAGGAACCTCACCTCACCTGTAAACCTGGTTACCATCAAAGAATAATGCTGTTTGTATGTCACAGATGGATGTTTAATGAATTTCCAGAATTTGGAAGAGATTGTATCATAGGCTTGTATGAAACAGGATGGCCTATGTAACGAACTGTAGCGCACCTGGGACGCGATGTGAGAACAGTTGGCCGCTGCTGGCAGCAATGGACACGGGAAGGAAGGTGTTTCCCATCGTCATTTACGATCCGGTCGTCCTCGAGTAAATACAGATCAAAATAATCGACTAGGGACAGATTCACCAGGTGACTCTCAGCCCCAGAAACGCGATTGTCCCACAGATATCCAGTGATAGAATGACGGACCGGGTGTCAGTAGTATTCATCGACACTTGCACGAGGCTGGTATACAAGGCAGGTCAGTGACATGGGAAATATTTAGTGATATACAGAATTCGCACTAATCGCCAGCTTCAGGAAGCATATGCACACGAAGCAAGACGCTATGAAAAGCAAAAAGCTGTGATGCAAAAGCCTCGAATCACGAAACCCCAGAAATGTTGAATTTTAAAACGAAGTTTCATCAAAAGTGCAGATAACGAATAGGAAGACCATTTATGCCGTTCAGGTAAACACTATCTTTAACAGGTTTTACTGGAAAAGGTTTTATTTATTTTATTTATACATGGCCGCTGCTGGCAGGTTTTACTGGAAAAGGTTTTATTTAACAGTTGAAGCTGATGATTAGTAATCAAGAAAGTTACTGACCTTCGCTTCTTTTTTTTATATATTCGTACGAATGGATGATGCGAGTAGGGTGTATATACAGATATCCCTTGTAACCCCTGCATTGCGGGGAAACGGTCCATGGTTCAGTCTCCACCCTCAGTAAAAAGATTTTGAATTTTTTTGTGGAAACTTCATATGTTTGGTTAAAGAAATAGTCAAGAATTTTTGACGGCAGCTTTGAATGAAGTGTTAAAAAGAGTAAAGCTCTTTTTGGTACTTTTTCCTCAGTAAATAAGTAAAATCCTTAGAAATTATTTTCGCGGTTTAGAGATTGCACAAGCTAGGTGGCAGGAAAGCAGCTATTCCTGAGGTCTTGAGGATCCTTTCCATGCTATAGCACTACTTCCTATATATGTATAATAACAAGAGAATGTGAAAGAAACATTAGTTTCATGAATGAAATTTTTATATGAGTGAGAAGATGGTGTTATGTATTACAGTTGTTTGCCCATAATTACGCAACCTTTAGAATATAATGAACAAAAACCATGCTTTTCACGAAGAAACAAAGAGGGAAAAAATTACAGTGTGCAAAACATTGTAACATTAAGTGTATTTTTCATATTCAAGAGTAAGTAATTTAAGTAGTTTTAATTTTTTTGTGCCACAGTTCTTAATTGCTGTTTATGCATTTTCATATATTGATAAATCGGTAATACACTGCTGGACAATTGCTAAGGACGGATCATAAACGGCTATATAGAGCATAAAAAAGTAAGTGTGGTTGGATGCCAAGTGAAATAAAATAATCTCAGAATGCCAGGACATTACAAGAAAGACAATTTATTGTGCTCTGAAATCCAGAAGGCTTTGGAACGTATTCAAGGGACAAACAAGCCATTTTGTGCAGAATACGTAAACGTGAAAAAATGCAATTACCGTCCGCAGGCGTTCCTGCGTAAGATGTCAATACGGGATATGGCCACCATGGAGGGCGATGCAAGATTCCACACGTCGTGTCATGCTTTGCACAACATTATCAAGCAGCTGTTGGGGTAATTTATCCCATTCCTCTGTCAGTGCACGGATGAGGGTGTCCTTGTTTATTGGAGGGCATTGGCGACCAGCAAGACTCCTCCCCAAAGCATTCCACACATTTTCAATGGGATTCAGATCTGGAGAACGTGCTGGCCATACGAGGCGTTGAATATCCTCGCTCTCAAGACACTCCTGGACAGCGACTGTTCGATGACATGTTGCGTTGTCGTCCATGAAAATGAATCTATCACCGACAGCACCACGGAACATGCGAACATGAGGTAGCAGAACATCATTAATGTATCGTTGGCCAGTCATAGTCCCAGTTGAAAGCACATAGAGGGACGTACGGCCATTGATCATGATGCCAGCCCATACCATGACACTACATGTCGGATATCGGTCCCTTTCCTGTATGTTTGATGGACAATATGCAGTACCACTATCACGCCAGATCAGTTGTCGTCGACAATCAGACGATAGACTGTATCTACTCTCATCTGAGAAGAGGACAGCAGACCAGTCGTTAACAGTCCAATTGCGATGTTGATGGCACCATTGCAAACAGGTGGTACAGTGACGTCTGGACAATGGGATGCATACAACAGGACAGCGGGCGTATAGTCCTCCTTCATGCAAACGTCTGGCGACAGTTTTTCGGGAGATCCACTTGCCAGTAGCAGCCATAAACTGATTTGCTACCGCACTAGCTGTGCTGCGCCGGTGTCTTTTTGTTGATAGCACTATGTACCGATCTTCTGCAGGTGTCGTACTGCGAACACGACCTCCCCCGTGACGTTTGCTACACTCTCCATTTGTTTCAAATGATTTCCAAACCTTGAAACAACACTGTGGCTAACGTCGAACTCCGTGGCAACATCTGTTATTTTTCGCCCTTCTTCAATCTTGCCAATAATACGGCCACGCGTAAAATCATGTAGGTGATGTCGGGAAGACATACTGAAAATTGCAAGTTCGTCAATTGATTCTTTCCCTTTCAACTTTGCGTTTGAACAACTATGGTCAATACGCGTCAAATCCTTTATATCTCTTATCAGCGCTATGACGTCACGAACAAGTTCGGCAATCCAAAATTTGCATACGCACAACATGTCGTACTGTATCCCGCACTTATGCTAATTTCCACATTTTCCAGCCTTCCATTTTATGGTTGCTATCGTTGCTATTGTCATCCGTCCTTAGTAATTGTCCGGCAGTGTATATTCATCAGACACTGTCATTCGGTAGCTACTTGTTTTGTGTATGTAATCGTGAGGCATTTCAAAGAGGCTGGCCTCAGTTCTGTAAAACAATAAAATTTCCATGATATGATTAACTTTGGCAAAAGTGTTCGGCAGTACTTTTTATTGGTATACAACTAGGGAAATCATTTATTACAACTTGCACATTTGTGCAACACGCAATAAAGAGAAATAAGTTTAGTTTTATGATAAAAACCTGTAGGTTTCAAACAATTTTACTTATTAAAACTCCTATTAAATCTAGTTAATAATATGGAATTTAGAAACCTTAATTGAAAGCTAATAGATTATCACAAAAATTCCTCGAACACATTTTCTTTTGGGAAGGAGGCGAGTTTTTCCTGTACAACCCTGTGATGTTCCATACAGCACAAACGTCTAGTAAATTTAAAAAATGAATAATATTTGAAACAATTAATTAGCAAAAATTAAAAAGTTAAAGTATATACACTGCTGGCCACCCAAAATGCAACACCAAAAAGGACACGAGATAGCAAAGCCAGATTTACTGGACACATAACAACAGATACAAAGATAAAACGATTGATATTACAGGCCCGTGCGATTTGCGGAACACACAGACATCAATAGTTCGTGTGGCCCCCATGGCTGGCAATAACGGCCGCTACACGCAGCGGCATCGAACGAAAGAGGCTTTGGATGTGGGCTTGGGGTATGTCGGTATAGGCTGCTTCCATACGTTGCCACAGTTCATCAGGCGTAGACGCGGGTGGTGCTTGCCGGGCCACTCGGTTGCCGATCAGCGACTAGACGTGTTCGATGGGCGACATATCGGGAGAACAGGCGGGCCAAGGCAGCAGTGACACCTGGTGGGCCGTGAAGAATTGTTGCACGATGCGTGCCACGTGCGGGTGCGCATTGTCCTGTTGAAACGTGGCCGCTGGCAGGTCCTGCAGGTAAGGGAGGACTACAAGCTCCAAAACGTCGGAGATGTAGCGGTGGCTGTTGAGTGTAACGGCGATGCGTACCAGAGGGGTGCGGGTGTCACATCCAATTGCGCCCCAAACCATAACGCCAGGCGACCGACCGGTGAGACGATGCATAATGCAGGCTCATACAGTCTCTCGCCGCGGTGCCGCCGCACGCGGATCCGACCATCGTGGTGTTGCAGGCAGAAGCGGGATTCGTCGGAGAAGACAATGTCGTGCCATTCCGTAGTCCAGGTGCGGCGTTCAACGGCCCACTTCCGCCGCACTCGCCGGTGGTGTAACGTCAATGGTAATCGGAGCAATGGGCGCCGTGCGACAAGTCCCCGCTCCTGCAGACTACGTCGAATGGTACGTGCTGACACAGGTTGTTGCGCAACACACCCTAATTCTTGCGTTTACGTTCGTGATGTGGCGGTGTGGGCCGTCAATGCCCGACGCACAACATGCCGTTCTTCTCGTTCGGTGGTGTGCCGCGGCTGCGGCAATCGCTCACGTCCGTCCGTCCGTCCCTCCTGCACCCACCGAATCCATACTCGCCTCACTGTGGCTGGATGTCGTCCTAAACGGGCACCGATGTCTCGGTACGATAAACCGCTGTCGCGATAAGCCACTATTCGTCCTCTGTCAAACTGCGAAACGTGCTGGAATGACTGCCGTATTCTGCGACGAGGCATCAGGAAGCTTCCCGCGCAGAGGTCCGGCAGCACAACACACTTCCACTACTTACACCCCGCCTTCTGTGCACCCTTCTTATAGTGCTTCTCGGTGGCCTGCCGGGCGCACATGATTTGCATATGACCTGCACTGCTAATCGCTTGCATGTCCTCTCGCAGGTGACGCATGCTGCGAATTTCAGGCCAATCGGATGCTTCCTTCTTGGTGTTGCATTTGGGTTGGCCAGCAGTGTATATTTTCTAAAGAAAAACGTGATTTCATGGCAGTTCAAGGAAGTTTCATCTAGCTCTTCCAGTCCATCACAAGATCTTTCGCCTCTGGAATTTATACCTCTGTCTCGCATATACTCATTGTGTATAACTTCTTCCCTTCAAATGGTTCATCATAGTCCATGTCTTCTTACTTCCTTACAGCGTAGCATTCTTTGAGAAAGGAAGCCTTTAATTTTCGAAAGATTGGACTGATATTATCAAAATACCTCAGACTTTAGTTTTGTCCCTTATTTTTGAAACAACAGAACAGGAAAGCTGTTCTGATGCAATATACGTATACATAATTGTATTTCTTTGACTGGCCTTTTGAAAAATAATGGAAGCGATGGCCTCTGATCATTCGTCCGTAAGCGGTCCGGGTTCGAATCCCGGTGAGGCATGGATGTTGTGTTTGTCTTACGGCACTGGCTCTCTCCCTTCCCTGGAACCAGTGACCCTAAATTAGGAACGGGTGACTGCTTATAGCCCATTGAGTTGCTCACGGTGGTCGTTAAACTTCGAATAAGAAAAAAAGAAAAGAATAATAATATTCTTATTAAAAAAGACTCTCGGAAAAAGGAAGATATGAAACTATAATGCAATATCATATCAGAATGAGTCAAAAGTTCTTCCCGTTTGCAACTAGAAAGTTTAATAATGCAAGAAAGCCATACACACTCATCTAATTCCGCAAAGTACGTACAAGACGTTGTTTTTTGTAGCCCTTGCCGAAGTTCCAACAGAGTCACGATCCCACGACAGTGCCGCTCGGCAGGTTTCAAGGACAAAAACTCTCTGATGCCAGATTCCACATCCACCACTGAAGCAAAGTACCGTCCTTGTTGGAAATAGACCATGTAGCAAAACAGGTGATAGTCGGATGGGGAAAACGACAGTACCGCTCGGCAGGTTTCAAGGGCAAAAACTCTCCGATGCAAGATTCTACATCCACCACTGAAGCAAAGTGCCGTCCTTGTTGTAAATAGACCATGGAGCAAAACAGGTGATAGTCGGATGGGGAAAAGTGCAAACTCTATGGAGGATGCTGTAAGGTCAGGAATGTGTAGAGGATGGGATAAGGTTTGCAACGTAGGGAGGATAGGGTAAGGTCCCAGCACCTTCCAATTGCTGTGGTTTTCGGCTGACCACCCTGAAACCGGGATTCGGAGTATTATCCATTTGCAGAAACGCTCGATTCCTATTGATGAACGCTGGGTGGTGTTGGAGCAGAACATCATAGCCCCAATTCAGTTGTTCGGCTTGAGGTTTTCGGCCACAATCTGACCATTTGACAAGAATTTCCAGTACGCAGGACCCTCACCATTCCACTAATGCACAGTCTGATTTTCCTCTGGAAAGTCATACAGTACTAGGGTATTTCCAGTGTGATGTACACCTACGGCAAGTTTAGTATTCTATTGATATAAGTTGGAATACAGAATAAGAAATTCACGTTTTAAAAACATTTCGATGTGTTATCATGAGCGAATTTTGTGAAATAAACGATCCAAATTTTGAGTGAAATATTGAAAAGCTTGATTAGTTATACCGTATTTTTGCACGCAGTGTCAAGATTTTTGCTCATGAACAACAAATATTCCAAGAGATGGACAAGATGTAAACTTCATTTGTGCGTGCTCAATTAATTCCAATTATACCATATTGAAACAGCCTTGGAAGTAAATAGAATTTTTTTTTGCCGAAAATCACTAATTTTCAGAGCTCATCCAGGAAAATAGAGTTTTAACTATGTAATGATTTCTGTGCAACCGTCAGTGAGTTTTTGTTGGCTGGAAGACAAATTTACAACTGCTGTTTTTGTAAGACCATTAGGTTGAATCAGTGTGCGTAACATGAAACAACCGAAGGTTTGTGGCAATTGTAAATAATTATAACATCCTTCAAATATCCGAAATTTCTGTGCATAGGGTCACTAAAATGCAGCAAGAGTTATTCGTGGTAGGCATCATCATCATCATCATTGTCAACCATTATCAATCCACTGCTGGACGAAGGTCTCCCCAAGTTTCCTCCACAACGGTCTGTCTTGTGCCAGTCTCCTCCATGTCACCACTGCATACTTTCGAATTTCATCCACCCATCTCCCATGTGGTCTTCTTCTGGGTCTTTTCCTGTCCCTTGGAATCCAATCTAAAATTTCGGCTGTCCATCGATGATCTGTCCTTCTGGCAGCATGTCCAGCCCATTGCCATTTCAGGGATTTAACTCTGATCATGATGTCTTCCACTCTTGTCAGTTTTCGGATCCACGAGTTCCTCTTCTTATCTCTCCTGGTTACACCAAGTATACACCTCTCCATGCTTCTTAGAGTTGTCTGCAGCTTTTGTATGTCTCTTTTAGTTAAGGTCCACGTCTCTGCACCATACGTAAGCACTGGAAGGATGCATTGATCAAACACTTTTCTTTTAAGACATAATGGCATATTGCTCTTGAAAATTATGCTGTTTCTTCCAAAAGCTCTCCAGGCAAGTTTTGTACGCCGATTAATTTCTTCATCAATGTGACCCTCACTTGATATCTGCTGTCCAAGATAAACGTACGTGTCTATTATCTCCAGCTTTTCTCCATCAATCGATAAATCTTCATTTCTTGTAAAAGCATTGAACATCACTTTTGTCTTCTGAAAGTTCATTTTTAATCCCACTTCTTTACTCTTGTCAGCAAGTTCCTGGATCATACTCTGCAGCTCTGATGGGCTAGTTGCAAAAATGACTACGTCATCAGCAAAACGAAGGTGGGTTAGATAATCTCCATTAATCTTTATCCCCTTGTTTTCCCAGCTCAGTGACTGAAAAACACCCTCCAATGTGGCATTAAAGAGCTTCGGAGATATGGTGTCCCCTTGTCTCACTCCCTTTCCAATTTTTATGTGTGTTGTATTTTCAAACAGCCGAATCTTTGCACTTGCATTTTCATAGATGTTATTAATAATATTAATGTATGCATCTTCAATACCGCAGGTTTTCAGAGCCATTGTAACTGCTGATGGTTTCACCGAATCAAAGGCTTTTTCATAATCGATAAAAGCCATGCACAATGGAAGTTCATATTCCCTCGCTCTTTCAATTAGTTCTCTCAGCACATGGATATGATCTATTGTGCTGTAGCCACTCCTGAATCCAGCTTGTTCTCTCGGTTGAGCCATGCCCAGTGTTACCTTCAAGCGGTGTGAAAGAACTTTAGTGAAGATTTTATAAACCACTGATAGGAGGCTGATAGGTTTGTAGTTCCTGAGATCCTCAATGTCACCTTTTTTATGTAGCAGGATCATTGTAGCGTTGCTCCAATCCTGAGGAATCTTCCCTTCATTAAGGCATCGAGTGAAAATTTGGGCGAGTACTGTTTCGATTTCTCCACTTGCTTCTTGTATGATGTCTACAGTAATTCCATCTTCTCCTGGAGCTTTTCCCCGCTTCATGTTCTTGATTGCATGTGCAACTTCTGCTGGGAAGACTGGAAGAACTCTGGTACCTTTCATGATGTCTGGAGTACATGTATCATCCCTTTCATATAATTTGGAGTAGAAATCTTTCACTGTTGTCAAAATTTCGCCTCTATTTCTTGTTACAGAACCATCTTCTTTTCTCAGTGCCATAATCTGTTTTCTTCCCTTACTGAGATGTCCCTTTGCTATCTTTAGGCTTTGGTTGTTTTCAATTGCTTTCCTCACTAGTTCACAGTTGAATTTTCTTACGTCTTCAGTGATACTTTTTCGTACTGTCTTGCATAGCTCTATATATTCCACTTTGGAAGTCACATCTTCTTTAGTTGTCCTCATCTCTCTTCTTTTTTGCATCAACATTTTCGTTTTTCCTGATAATTTATTTACATGCAACTTGTTCTTAGACCCAGCTAATTTTGTTGCTGTTTCCATAAGAGCTTTGGTTACTTTTCTGTTAACTTCAGAGATGTCCACTTCTTCCGATGTTAGGCCTTCTAAAGCAGAGAACCTGTTCTTCAGTTCCAACTTGAAGGTATTATGGTGTTTTTTAAGGTTGGTTATGTCAATAGATTTTGTTTGTCTTATGAGCTTGCCACGTTCAAGTTTAGTGTTGAGGTGCATCTTACATCTCACCAATCTATGGTCACTACCTGTGTTGAACTTGTTTAGCACACTGCAGTCTTCTATGACGAATTTTTTGTTACACATAATAAAATCAATTTCACTTGTCGTCCCATTTGGATGTCTCCATGTCCATTTCCTGTGTGGCTTTTTCTTGAAGAAGGAGTTCAAGATGAAAAACCTTTCTGCCTCTGCAAACTCAACGAGAGTATTTCCACGCTGGTTTCTGTTGCCGTGACCGAATTTACCTACTGAAGTTTCATTCTGTTGCCGTTGCCCTATTTTTGCATTGAAATCTCCCATAATTATTTTCAAGTGCTGCTTACCTTTATTATTTAGATGACAAATTTCCAGGCATATTGATAGTAATAATACTGTGTCTGAGAAGTCTTTCTTTATGCGAGTACATATCTCTAATTGTTCCTTCTATATGAAATTAGTTAGATTGCAGGATTAATACAGATTTTTATGTGGTATCAAAATATTTCTGCGAGTCGTAAGATTCTAGAAAATGAAGAAAAATACAGGCTGATGGCCCAGCCTATATTTTCAAAGGACACACACACACAGATAGAAACACAAAGGAGAAAGCAAAGAGCATATCTTGATTTGAAATACTCGTTAACATTACGAAGCAGTGTTTAAATGTCTTGGTATGCATTCTAAGAAAAGCACTTGATTGAATTAACAAAAAAACATGCATTGCCTCACTAATTTATTTTGTCATGAACTTACGCACGAAAATATGATCCATCAACCATGGCTGACAAAACTGCCAACTTTAGCAGCAATACAATTCCATATTCTATGCTTTCTGTGACTTTTTGGAGATCAAAAATTCTACGACAGCGTAGTGATAAAAAACAAAAACGAAGTCGCAGCTGATTTACGCACTACATGATTTTGCTTAAAAGGACATTATACTCTGTAAAACTGTAACGTACCAGGAGATGTGACGTACCTGCCAGAAGGACGCACACGACATAAAGGCAGATAGGAACCAGAATAAAATGTCCGCGTAGCTCAATTGGTAGAGCAACTTATTCCGGAATGAGTGGACCCGGGTTCGAATCCTGGCGCGGATAAAAATGACGGAGAAATTCACTTCGTTACAATGGCGCCCGAACTATCCGGATGACCCGACCGTTCAAAATCTCGCAATGGTGTGATGCTATTTCCACACCGCGAGATAGGAAAAATAAGAGAATCCCTTCTCCAGCACTTCAAAAAAAAAAAAAAAAAAAAAAAAAAAATAAGGGGGAGATGATGTAACGTACCAGGAGATGTGACGTACCTGCCAGAAGGACGCACACGAGGGAGATGATGTAACGTACCAGGAGATGTGACGTACCTGCCAGAAGGACGCACACGACATAAAGGCAGATAGGAACCAGAATAAAATGCCCGCGTAGCTCAATTGGTAGAGCAACTTATTCCGGAATGAGTGGACCCGGGTTCGAATCCCGGCGCGGATAAAAATGCCGGAGAAATTCACTTCGTTATAAAACATGGTAATCTGAATATATTTAAAATGCAAAACAGGAGTTGTATAAAAAAAACATGCACATATGCTAGTAACCATGTAAGTATGATCTTAACTATCCTTTTAGGGCATATTAAATACAGTATTTGTTAATAACAATCTTCTGAATAGTCAGCGTTTCTGTTTATCCTCTAGTACCTCAAATTAGATCGAAATATCCAAAATTGATATAAAATTTACTTAAGTATGAGAAAGCTAACTAAATTTGCATCAGTAAATTATTCTGCAGGTGCTAATTTTGGGAATTACATATCAAGATATTTAAGGTGTCTACTCAAATAATTAGAAATTGTAAGAATGCATAAGCAAACAAAATTTTTAAATTTCCAGTCGGACTGTCTAAAATTTTGAACTTCTTTTGGTCGTATTTCGTCGTCTGTTGATTGTGTCTAATCTTTCCTTATGCTTCGTGTCGCTGTTTACTTATTTCTATACATTACCAATTTTCTTGTTTTTCCATGTGCGTTGCTTAACGTATGTCATATTTCTGCAGGATAGTTACACTCTACGGCAAAAAAAATAGTTGCACCCAGAAGGACGTGTCGGATTGCAATGCTATTCGGGTAGAAGGTAAAGGTTACCAGGAACAATAAATGATTAAACATTGAGACTGATATGGGCAATATTTATCGAGCTACACGCCAATAAGTAGTATCTCTCAGGATGGCGTCGGGCTGTCATGTTTGTTCACGTAGCATTCCAGACGTCTCGGCATGGAGTTGTACAGGTTCCTAATGGTGTCCCGCGATAAGCCATCCCATGCAGCTTGAATCTTCTCACGCAGTTCCTGCAGATTGTGCGATACGGGTGGAGAGTGGATATCGCGTCCAATAGCATCCCACACATTTTCAATAGGCGATAGGTATTGCGATGCGGCTGACCATGGCAGAGTGTCAGTGCCTTTAAAGCAAACTCTTGAGACAGCAGCAGTATGAGGAAGAGCGTTGTCCTGTTGGAAAATCGCACCAGAGTGAGCGTTCAGAAAAGATAGGGCCACTGGTTGCAGGACCTTATTAACGTAACGTTGTGCTGTCAAAGTGCCTGTAATGAACACTAAAGGTGATCTGGCATCGTAGGCAATTGCACCCCCACACCATGACACCAGGCCTTCTGGACGTGTGACGCTCGACAACAAACCGTTCATATATGCGCTGACCACGGTGCCTGCAAGCGCGGATTCGTTGGTCGTCTCTTCCCAGACAAAAGCGGGACTCGTCACTGAAGGTCACCCGCTGCCATTCTGAATGTCTCCATGACAGTCTGACACGACACAATTGCAGTCTTTGGCGACGATGCAATTGTATTAAGGGCAGTCGTCGTAACGGTCTGCATGCGTGGATAGAACAAGGCACGCAAGCTACGTCGAACAGCTGTCTGCCAATGGTGCTGGCACGATTCATAGAGGCACCAGTGTTAGCTGAATATTGTTAATCGGGGCTGTTGGATCACTCCGCTCATGTTGGACAAATCGTTGGTCCTCTCTCTCCGTGGTCCGTCTAGGTCTCCCAGACCCTTTTTGTCACTGCTGCGTGCCTTGTTCTATCCACTGTCTCCAACAGCGTGCTATGGTGATATACGCACGACCGGTATGGCGCGCAATACGGCGATAAGAGCATCCCGCTTCCCGGAGCCCGACCATGCGGCTCCTCTCCAACTTCTCTAACTGCTCGTATTGCTTCCGAACTTTTCTCCAAGGAATACTTCATGTGCAAAGGATGCAACCAATACAACAACACGTGTCGTAATGGCAAGAACGCGCAACGGGATGACCTTGTATAGCCGTTCAGGTACAGCGCTACGACCCCTCCTTGCTTGTGTCACGAATGCGCGGCCGAGCGTGATATTTGAATCATTTGCATGTCTCACGATGTCAAACCTACCCACCAAATTTCATTCCAGTCGGTTGCTTCCTTCTGGGTGCAACTATTTTTTTGACTTAGAGTGTATATCTCGTATAAAATTTTGATTTTGCATATTTTTAGGAATTTCATATGAACCAATTCCTTTTATGACGATATATTAATTGTGTACATGTGTTAGAGTTTAGACCACCTACAATCCAAGTATCGGAAAGTTTGCAGCTGTTAAATGTTTTTTAAGGGTTAGAGAAAGTTATATTCATTCACAGGCGCCCTCAATTTTCTTAGCAAATAAGGGATACACTTTTCCACACCGAGCGAAAGCACGTAATAAAATGATTATGCTTTTCAAGAATTTAATCACATTTCACCTTTGCAATAGATCTTACTTTCCACCTTCATGCAGTATGTCGATATATTCACATTGTTATTTCGTTCCACAAAATGAAATAAAACTTACAGTATTGCATTTATTCCCATAAATGAAGAAACACGTCTTTTTAACTTTCGTACGTAACACTGGAACGAAATATTTTCTAAGTGAAAAGAGTATATTCTTTTCATTTGTAAGGTCTAAATGAGGTTTCACATCTTGTTTAAAATCACAGTTTTATCTGATCAGTTTCGTCCAAGTCAGCGGGAGTTTTATTCTAGGTACATTTTTATGTACGAAGTTATTTTAAGATTTTAGCTCAAACGTATCAAGTGTTTTTTTTCAATCCAGTGCCATTTTGCGTAAGAGACTTAACTTTAATACACATATTCAGAAATGTTCACACAGAAAGGCTGAATGTACAATAAGTGCCATTGAAGTAGAAAGAAATAGCAGAAGTTATGCAAATGCTTGGCTGCTACTCCCGCATTATCTCGCATGTCTGGCTGAAACTGTGTTTAAATACAACCAACACCAACAGCTTCCCAATAATGATGGATTACAGGCGTGATGGGTAAGACGAATGATTTGGATACTTTTGACAGAGAGCATATTGGAGGTGCTCGCAGGATGGGTCACTCTGTCTCAGATGTCGTCCACATATGGGTTGTTTTCCATACTGCAGTGTCCAGAGTATTTCAGAAATACGAAAATTCTGGCAAAAGGACAGGCTCGCGAATGAATTTCAGAGGTGTACCAGCCTCGGCAGCTCATGGCTAACGCCATTTTGGCCGCATTAATCGAAAAGATAGGCCAAGACAATATCAAAAATCACCACCAATTGGAGCAGTGGATCAAGCCGCCGTGTCAGTGCAAGGACAAGGAAAAGCCCTCTTAAACGTCTAGGGTTCTTGATTCCGGCCCACAAGAGTCCCAATGGTAACGGCACAACACCGGACTCAACGCCTTTTCTGGACAAAAGCGCACTGATACTGGACCACAGAGGACTAGAAACGGGTAGCCTGGAGTGATGAATGTGGATTTAAAAAGCTTCTTGCCGGTGGGAGAGTGCGGATCTGGTGTCAATCTCATGAATCCGTGGATCCTTCATATCCCGTTGGAACAGTAAAGATGGTGGTGGTGACTCAATAATGGTCTGGCGTGTCTTCGGGTGGAATGCTTTGGGACATTTGGTACGTGTACAATTGACTTTGTGGACCCCAGACATCCTAGCCCATCATTTGTCCAGTATGCATCACAGTGGCAATGGCATATTTCAGCAAGGTTCTTTCATGATTTTTTTTAAAAAGACACTCAATTTCCTCATGATTTAAAAAAACAAACCAGTATCGTCTTGACATTGTTGCGGCTGTGCCGTGCTTTTTGGGGTCTGAGATAGTTTAGGGTCTTCCTCTGTGACAACCGGGACTTAGTTTCGGAGTCATACTCATAAACTTAGAATTCATCATCAGTCGTCTAAAACGACAAAAAGAGTTTTCGTCTTTTTAGACGCATTTGAGCCGGTCACAAGCAGCTGAAACACGGGCCTGTTTTTGCTCAGCTTAGCGTAATTTTGGCACAAATTTGGCTGAGAACCGTCTCATACCTAAATCGTTCATAAGAATCGACTGAACTGAATCGAAACTAACGCTGAAGTTTTCAGATAACTCATGAATAGTTTTTCGGCGCTTTTCCCGCACACCGGTGCGCACAAGTTCGAAACTTTTCATTTTTGCTGGTTGCGGTCCTTCTAGACCATTCATCATTCTCGACTTAAAGCGTTTACACTTCTCATAAACTTGTGCACGACTCATACAATTCTCTCCATAGACTTTCTGTAACTTTAAGTATGTGTCCATGGGCGCCCATAGCTTAGTTTTCAGGAGAGGCAAACAGAAATTGCAATTACGAATAACATACACAAACACACCATAAGCAAATTTTCGCGTGCCTTGCTATGCAACCGTTTTTATTACACTCAACACAAATTTAATTGGAAACCAGAAGATCCAAGAACTACGTAAAAAGGATGGACAAATGGAATTTGACAGCATGTTTAGAGAATAAGTAAGTTTCTTTGTCATTCTTTTGAATGACAAAGAAACTTCCTTATTCTCGATTTCCAGGGTAGGGCAAATTACCCATCTTGTCCCCTCTATGGACGCCCATGTATGTGTCTTTGCAAGTTTCGGCAAGTTTTTGAAAAAAATCTGATGCTAATTCTTTGATTAATTTTTTCCGACATGGCAAATGCAACGAACTGCTGTACACACCTAAGAACAAAGCACTACTTTAGAAAACCGCTGTTCAACCTACGAACAAAGCACTACTTCAGAAAACTGCTGTACACACCTAAGAACAAAGCAGTACTTTAGAAAACCGGACGAGCACGGGAGACGTGACTCACGACACATGCGTAGTAGGTTCCAAGGTCAACTTGTGCCAAACCTCTTCCTGCTGTGTAACACAATTCCGAACTTATGCAACCAGTTTGGATACCTCTCGATCACATCTCGTATACCTCTGCAATATTTCCCTCTATTTGGGTAATCAGTGAGCTCAATAATATTTTTTTATATATCGTTATCATTATGGATTCCTGTAATGATCATTGGCGTTAAGGAATTAACATGTTCCTGGTCAGAAGACAAAGCAAAAAATTCACCCCTGGAAAATTAGCCATCTGCAAAACTGACCACAAAAGCGTTAAGAAGAGTACAAGAATTGCGCTTTTGATTTCTTTTACTCAGGAAGCCCTAGGCTATAGCATTTTTTTGAAATTTCTAATCATCCGTGTTCATATTCATGAGGTTTACGTTTCAAAAAAGGTTAATAATGTTGCACTTTTACTCAGGTACAAAACATTAATCATAAAGTCCTAGGCCTAGGCTTTTTTAGCAATTTGTAATCCATAGTGTTCATATTCATAAAGTACACATACTTATCGAAGACAAAGGTATCGCACTTTTACTGAGGCACAAAACAATTATAAAACACTGGGCATAGCCCTTTTTAGCAACTTTTTACTCACGGTGTTTCATGTTTGTACGGTTTACATAGCTACTAAATTTAATAATACCACACTAAATTAAACTCACAATGCCTAATGCATTAGTCTTACGTAACTAGTAAATGGTAGCACATTTTCACTGAGGTACAAAACTTTGATTAGAAGTCATGAGGGTAGGTTTTTTTATCACTTTTAAACACACAGTTTAAGATTTACATAGTTAATAAATTTAATAATACCATATTTTAACTCAGGTACAAAACATTAAGTATAGGGACTTAGGCCTAGACGTGTTAAAAAATTTTGTCACACGCAACGCTCATATTTCCAAGGTTTCCATAACCATCAAAGGTAATCAGATGCTACACATGTACACATCTCGAAGAAGCTCATTTTTAAGGCACAAGGCCTATTTGTTTTCCCCAATTTTCTTTTTACCGCTTTCATATTCTTGAGGTTTACATAAAGTTGCAAGCCGGTGACGTGTTGTGCATTTACAAAACTTAAATACACTTATTTTTAAGGGCTTGCACATTGAAGGCTCTTTGAATTTTATGATCCCTGGAAACATGAAAACAGTGAGATTAGAATTTCTACGAAAGCGTCCTCCTAGTTCTAGGGTTTTATACACTGGCGTGCAAAAATTAAGGACGAGACGGTTTTTCGAACGTAACGTCGTGCAGAAGTGCTCCACATCGACTCAAATCATACCATAAGATACCCAAGATGTACGAATATGGGACAAGTGAGCAAACCGTCCAAACAAGGAATTTAAAGTGTACAAAGGCACTTTATTGAAAAGATAGTTTCGAGCACAACTAGACAGAAAACAGAAACGTCCATGTGACAGGCGGCTGCCAAGAAAATTCCAGTCTTTAGTAGGGGATATGATCACCCCAGACAGCGTTGCAGGATTTACAACGTCTGTCCATGCTGAGGACGAAGTTGTCAAGGAGCTGTTGAGGCATCGCAGTCCATTCCTCTTGTAGCGCCAATCGCAGCTGCGGAATCGTTGCTGGAGGCTGGTGACGTGCTGTCAACCGTCTCTCGAGAAGGTCCCACACGTGTTCGATTGGATTTAGGTCCGGAGACCTTGCGGACAATCCATGCGTTGAATATCTTCACTCTCCAACAGCTGTGCGACAGCCACTGTACGATGGGGTGTAGCGTTGTCGTCCATAAAGAGGAGCTCAGGACCCACAGCACCTCTAAACAGACGCACGTGAGGCAGGAGAACCTCGGTACAATAGCGGGCACCAGTGACTGAACCTCCTTGGAAGACGTGGAGGTCAGTGCGGCTACCAAGCATGATACCGCCCCAAACGAGAACTCCGCCACCTCTAAACCGGTCCCTTTCGATGATGTTGGAGGTGTGATTGCGTGTTCCCTGCTCTCTCCAGATGTGTGTACGTCCAGAATCGCTCGTCAGACTAAATCGGCTCCCATCCGTAAAGAGAACTCGACCCCATTGTTGATCTGTCCAGTTCTTGTGTTCCTGACCCCACAGATACCGCCGTCTCCGGTGAGCAGGTGTTAATGGCACACACCGTACTGGTCGTCGTGCAATTAGACCACCTTTGTGCAGCCTCCTGGCCACGGTAAAACGCGATAACGGACGTCCAGTTGCCTGTTGCATGTGCCTTGCGATTTCTCCCGCTGTCTGCCGTCTGTCTCTTCTCGCCTGTAGGACAATATACCGGTCGTCCGCAGCCGTGGTTGCTCGTGGACGACCACTGTTAAACTCTCGGACAGCTGTTCCTGTCGTTTGAAATGCTCTCCAAACTCGTGAAACGATGCTGTGAGCGATCCCGAAATCCTCGGCCACACTAGTCACACTTCGACCTTCTTCCAAGTTCTCAATGACGCGACCTCGGGTAAAGTCATCCAGATGTCGTCTACTGGATTGCCTGTTGGCCATGTCACACGGTGGCAGCAACTCGACGTTGTTCAAATCGATGTACACCGTGCAATAGCTTTCACCGAATTGCTGAGCGTACACCACCCGTGTGCTTTATACCCTTCCGACACTCCTCCCCCTACGTCATGTTGCATATATGCGCACGCCCTACCGTACTGGACCATAGTCTATCTTCTGAGTGGTCTTTCGGTTCGTTCTGCCTGCTCGTTCCGCTGTTATGCTAATTTCTCCTCGTCGTCCTTAATTTTTGCACACCAGTGTATATCAGTGTTTTTGATATTTGAAATTGCGTTGAATACGCTTACCAGTACTAGCTATATTAACCATAAGAATATGAAACAGTGTGATGAAAATAGCTGAAAAGTCCTACTCGGCTAGGATCATACACAGTATAACATGTCTCGGAGATTTTTAAATATGAAGCATGTGATTATCTATTCTAGTTACGTAAACACTGTCGAACCAAAAAACACTAGGACTAATCGGCATAAGGCCTGGGTCATGGTCTTTACAATTATCTTTTCGGAACTTTGCAAACGAGATATATAGTGATCAATACAGGTTGTCCAAATCGGTGTGAAAGTGTGGAATATTATTGTATTTAATGGCTATGTACGCTACGAATGCAGAAATAATGCGAAAAAACGTCTAACAAAGCGTAAATGCCCCAGGGCCTAATCAGTTACTGATTTAAAAACTTTTAAATATGTAGCATGATATTGTCTGTAGTAGTTAAGAAAATTTTATTGGCAACATATATATTTTATAACTACTACAGCTAATATGTATTGAAAAGTTTTTGCAGTCTATTACTATTTTTATTATTATTACTGTCAACTTTCTCTGCCAGGGATTGCTAGTGAGGAAAGTCGGAGATATTAATCTCAAGCCTGAAAATTCAGGAATTTTCTAATGATATGGGAGGTCTGTAGAATGACTGCCTTTTGGATTGGGTGAAGCCGTCTTTGTGGCGATCGTAATTCCCCGAGATTTTTCAGAAAGTAATTTGATACAACTGCGGTTACTGGAATGACAACCGGTACATTTATGTTATACTTTGTTTCCAGAACCTTCGGATTTCCTTTCGCGGGTTCTCATATTTCAAGATTTTTCCAGATACTGTTCTTTGGATGTTTTCCTTAAGTGGAAATGCTATATTTATTAGTTGTGTCTTGTTCAGTTTTTTGTCTACAATTACAATATCAGGTCAATTGTGGTCAATGGCCTTGTCTGTGATAATAGGTTTATCCCAGTACCTGATGTAATTCTGATTTTCTACAACAGGTTCTGGTTAGTACTTCTAATAAAGTGGAGAATTGCCTTTGATAAGGTCATATTTAACACCAAGCTCTTGATGCAGGATCTTGGCTACCTGGTTGTGTCTGTTAAGGTATTGTTTCGAGGTTCTGTTTAGTACTTGTAATAAGGTGGAGTATAACCATGGATAAGGCCACATTTAACGCCAAGATCTTGATGTAGGATCTTGGCTACCGGGTTGTGTCTGTTAAGGAATTGTTTTGAAGCAAGAAGAGAGCAGCAATCTAAAATGTCTTTTATGGTTTCATAGATGTAGGATCTTGGCTACATGGTCTTGTCTGTTAAGGTACTGTTTCGTCCAAGAAGGATCAGGATTCGTATCCCGGTGAGGCATGGATGTTGTGCTTGTCCCTTACGGCACTGGCTCTCTCTCTTCCATGGAACCAGTGGCGCTAAATTAAGGACGGGCGACTGCTTATAGTCCATTGAGTTGCTCACAGTGGTCGTTAAACATTCAATCAAAAAATAAAAATTAAAAAAAGGTACTGTTTTGAAGCAAGAAGAGAGCAGCAGGCTAAAACGTTTATTTTGGCTTATTTGGTTTTTTCACACATTCTACAGATGTCATCATCTGCAACTTTCATAATGTATTTCTTGTAGTTCTGGGCTGCGATAATGCGGTCTTGAATCCCAATGAAGAATGGCTCGGTTTCTGAATAAAGCTGACCTTTTTTTAACCATCGCAGTGAGGAGTTTTTGTCAATGTTTTTCAGATCTAAGGACTTTGGGTATTTACCATTTCGAATTCTGCTTTTTTAGCTTTGCAGTGTATCTGAATTGTTTTCTGATTGAGGAAGGATCTGAGAAGTAGTCAGGTTCAGTGGAGGAAAGCCTTCGTCAGCTGCAGCCACCACTGTAAAGATGATATCTTTCCCCCCTAAGAAGTACTGTTTGATTTGTTTCTCTTGTTTTCTGCAAAAATCTGATGTATTGATCAGTTCTCTTTCTCCTTTTCTTTTCAGGTATAGTCTTTCAACTGACGATTTTGAATGGTGGCATTGGTATTTGGTTAAAAGCCTTCTAGTGAGTCTGTCAAGTTCCTGTATAGGTCGGTATTGGCCCATTTAAGGATCACCAAAAAGAGAGGTTAATACAGGAATTGCCCAGAAGTTGATAGCAATAATATTATTTTTGGAAGATACTTTAGCATTCAGAATTTTTTTAGGGAAATTGATGCATTTTGTTGTGAATTCTTTTTAAAGTGTGCTGTAATTTCGAGATTTCGCTCTATTCTTAAATACTTATAAGTTTGATCTTCTTCAACGTTGTCAATCAATTGATTTTCTGAAGGTGAAATTTTTTCTTTCTCGATATTCAGTATCGCGCATTATTATTATTATTATATATTTTGAATATTTTTCTTCTCTTCCTTCCGGGAAGGGTACGACGTACCAAGTCTGGGAAGTGGTTTTTCTTTTCTCTCAGTTGTCCAGGAACTTCCTTACTATCCTACAAGCGTTCAGGATAGCTGCCTTCTGTAGTTCCATGTAGGTGTTAGGTTGAAGGTTTAGTGTCTGTATAGAGCTGTGAATAGTCTTAGGTGCAACTCCTGTTGCTGATATTACTATGGGGACGGTGGTGACGTTCTCCATATGCCACAGTTCCTTGAATTCGTATCGTAAATCGTCATACTTTGACAGTTTCTCTCCGTGCGTCTTCTGGATGTTGCACGTGTTGGGCACGGCTATGTCAATGAGGTATATTCACTTCGCCTCCTTGTCGACCAGGACGATGTCGGGCCGATTGTGGGGGTGGTCTTATCTGTTCTGATCGATCTGTCCCAGTACAACTTGTGGGTGTTGTTCTCTAGAAGCGTTGTTAGCTCATACCTGTAGTAGGAGACAGGCTTAGTTGTAATGAGGTGGTGCTTTCTTGCCAGTTTCTGATGAACAATCTTGGGGACTTGATTGTGCCTGTTCATGTACTCTGTTTGTGTAAGGACTCTGCACTCTGCTGTGATATGTTGGATGGTCTCTGGCGCTTGATGGCATTGCCGGCATGTGTCGCTTTCCACTGAGGTGTCCTTCAGGATATGCTTCCGGGAGTTTCTGGTGTTTACAACTTGACCTTGTATAGCCATGTGGAACCCTTCGGTCTCGGGGAAGAGCAACCCGTTTGTTAGCCATTCATTAAATGCAGTCTTATCCACATGGTCCGATTTCAGGTCGTTGTAGTGACTTCCGTACAGGACGTTCTTCCCCAAGCTTCTTCTTTTGGCTCCTCCGGTCCAATTTCGATATTCTGAGAGATTTGGAGCTGTGTGCTTCTTGTCACTCTGGTTTATCGCTTGGTGAAGGGTCACTTGCTTTGATGGAAGTATTTTCTGAGGCTGCTGATTTCTTTGTCTCGGTGTTCCAAGAGATCAATCATTCCCCGTCCTCCTTCTTCCCGTCCAATGGTCAGCCTTTCTATTACTGACTTACGGTGGTGCTGGCAATGTTTCGTGAGGGTAATCCTGGCATTGCGCATTATTTCCTCAAACCCTGTTGTGGTTCACTTGATGATTCCGAATACGTAAGGACTGGAACTGCGTATGCGTTGATAGCCCGAGTGATGTTGCGAGTTTGAGCTTGGTCTTCATTAGTCTCCTCAGCCTTTCATTGTATTTAGCAGCTAGATTGTTTTTGATTTCTTTGTGCTCTAGGCGTTGTGCTTGAAACATACCATTTAGTATTATTATTATTGTAAATTATTATTATTATTATTATTGTTGTTGTAAATTATTATTATTATTATTATTATTATTTTCTTTATTCGAAATATACGAATCACAGCCTCTGACAAACAAAATAAACAGCAAATTATCATTGACTGGTATTGTTGAACTGATACGAGTTTGCACCCGAGACCTAGGTATCAGTCAAGAATCGGCGTAAAATATATGATGTCCCACGTAAACCTGTCTTCTGCAGTTCTCTAGGTGGCATATCAGAAAGCTGCAATTTTTCAAAATGATTCATAAAATTTTTTGACATTGTTCCAAGTTCCCCGATGACAATGGGGACTATCGTTGTGTGTTTAGTCCATAACCGAGTAACTTTTATGGCCAGGTCTCTATATTTAGTCATTTTTCCTATTCTTTTTCATTGACTCTGGCATCCCCAGGGATCGTTATATCAATTAGCCAGACTTTCCGAATTTCTATGACTGTTATGTCTGGTGTTTTATGTTCTATGTGTCGATCAGTTTGAATTCTGAAATCCCACAAGATCTTGACTTCATTATTTTCTATGACTTTCTCAGCCTTGGGTTCCCATGAGTTTTTCGATGCTGGCAGATTGTGCTTTCTGCATAATGACCAATGAATCAATTGTGCAACCCTGTCATGTCTAACTTTGTAATCTGTCTGTGCTATTTTGCTACATTCACACATTAGATGAGACACAGTTTCATCTTTTTCTTGACAAAGTCGACACTTTGTATTATCACTGACTTTCTGGATTTTAGCCTTCATAACATTTGTTTGCAATGCCTGTTCTTGTGCAGCAAAAATCAGACCTTTTGTTTCTTTCTTGATGGAACCCGATTTCAGCCATGCCCAAGTCAAGTTGTTGCCACTTTTCCCATCAATATTCTTTAGAAATTGTCCATGCAGTGGCTTGTTCTTCCATCCGTCTAATCTGCTTTCAAATTGTTTCTTCTTGTATTCAGCCTTGTTTCCTGTTCATTTAAAGAAATTTTCATTATTCACTGCCTGAAGTAGCTTTTCTCTGCTTCTGTTGACGTAATCATTCAGGCTTCTTTTTTCTTCCTCTACTAACTGTTGTACTTGTAGTAGCCCTCTGCCTCCAATCTTCCGAGTTAAATACAATCTAGTCAACATCACTTTTTGGATGGAGTGCGTGATGCATGTTCAATAACTTTCGAGTTTTCTGATCCAGTATTTCAAATTCACTTTGGGTCCAATCAATTATTCCAGCTGGGTATCTAATTACGGGAATGGCCCATGTATTTATGGCTTTGATTGTATTTCCACCATTTAGTTTTGATTTCAATATTTTTCTTACTCTTTTGATATACTCACTCTGAGTCAGACCTTTGACTTTTGTATGTAAGATGTTATCTGATTCAAGAATTCCAAGGTATTTATAATTTTCATTATCTGACAATGATTTCATTATATTACCATTTTCTAGTTCTATTCCATCTATATTCTGGACTTTTCCCCGGCGCATGGATAGTACTGCACATTTTTCCAGTCCAAATTCCATCTGTATATCATCACTAAATATTTGCAATGTATTCAGCAATGTTTCAAGTTCGGCGGAACTTTTTGCATACAATTTAAGGTCATCCATATACTTATTATTATTATTATTATTATTATTATTATTATTATTATTGTGAAGATTCCGCTCCTTTCTGGGTGGATTTTTTCCCTTCCTTCTGCGACGAGTACGATATACCAAGTCTGAGAAATGGTATCTTTTTTAGTTGTCCAGGAACTCCCTTACTATCCTACAAGCTTTCAGGATAGCTGCTTTCTGTAGTTCCATGTAGGTTTTAGGTTGAGGATCTAGTGTCCGTATAGAGTTGTGAATGGTCTTGGGTACAACACCTGTGTCTGATATTACCATAAGGACAGTGGTGACGTTCTCCATATGCCATATTACAATGACTTCGCATCTTAGGTCCGTGCGTCTTCTGGACGTTGCATGCATTGTGTACGACTATGTCAATGAGGTGTGTTAATTTCTTCTCCTTGTCTACCAGGACGATGTCGGGCCGATTGTGGGGGTGGTCTTATCTGTCAAGATTGATCTGTCCCAGTGCATCTTGTTGGTGTTGTTCTCCAGGAGCGTTGTTGGCTCATACTTGTAGTAGGGTCTGGCACAGTTGTAACGTGGTGGGATTTTCTTTGCCAATTTCTGATGGAGTTTCTCGGCGACTTAATTGTGCCTGTTCGTGTACTCTGTTTGTGTGAGGACTCTGCACCCTGCTGTGATATGTTGGATGGTCTCTGGCGCTTGATGGTATTGCCGACAAGAGTCGCTTTCTCCTGACATGTTCTCCAAGATATGCTTCCGACAGTTTCTTGTGTTTTCAACTTGATTTTGTATAGCCATCAGGAACCCTTCTGTCTCGGGGGGAAATGATCCGTTTGTTAGTCATGCATGGGAGGAAGTGTTATAGACATGGTTGGATTGAAGATCGTTGCAGTGCCTTCTGTATAGAACTTCCTTTCCCCAAGCTTCTTCTTTTGGCTATCTAACTTCAAGTTCTGGGTAGGTCTAGGGTTGTGTACTTCTTGTTACTCTGGTTTATCGCTTGATGAAGGGGCACCATGCTCTGGTGGAAGTATTTTCTGAGACTACTGATTTCTTTGTTTAGATGTTCCAGGAGATCGATAATTCCCCGTCTTCCTGTTGCCCGTCCAATGGGCTGCCTATACACTGCTGATTTTGGGTGGTGCTGGCAATGTTTAGTGAAGGTTGTTCTGGTATTTCGCATCATTTCCCATAGTTCTGTTGTGGTCCACTTGGTAATCCCGAAGGAATACGTAAAGACTACAACTGCGTGTGTGTTGTTGGCCCTGGGGATGTTGAGAGAGTTGAGCTTGGTCTTCATTTGCATCTTCAGTCTTTTTTGTGTTTGGTGGCTAGACTGTTTTTCATTTCTTTGTGTTCCAGACGTTGGGCCTGAAGCATGACAAGGTACTTATAGGTTTCTCCTTCCTCCATAGCTGCGATCTCGTCTCCGGTCTTCAATTAGTAGCTACGTGAATCGTGCTTTCCTCCGTTCGTACCGTGTGTCTTGCATTTTTCTAGACTGCATTCCATCCCGATGTCAGTGCTGAAACCTCGGTGATCCGGATTAGCTGCTGTAGTTCGTTCTGCGAGGATGCGTACAACCTGATATCATCCATGTACATAAGGTGGGAGAGTTTATACTCGCTGGTCTTGTTGCTCTTTAAAACCCATACTTGCTTTCGTTGAGCATGATCGACAGTGCTAGACAGAACCATAGATGGCTAAGTGAATCTCCCTGGAAGACGCCTCTCATGCGAATAGGCTTGATCGTGATGTTATCGACTTTGATTGTTGTTTTCCACGCTGTCATGGCCGCCTCACTCTGTAAATACTACAGGGGTTACTCAGAGCTTACCACATGGGGACTACAGGGCTTCTCTCTTACCACAGGGGAACTACAGGGCTTCTCTATACTGTAAGGTAAAAAATCATTAGCCTTAAGACAATAATAGATATTTGTTGGGTACATATTGCTGTGAAATTTGAAGCCTTGCTCCATTACAAAAGCGTCGATGGTAAGCTGTTCCTTGCATTCCCTACAGTCCTGTTGGTAATTCGTTTGCTGTTCTGCCAGAATTTCTTGTTCTTTTATGTGTTTCATCATCTTATTGACGATGCACGCAGTTAGAATCTTATGCAGAGTATGTAGACACGCTATTGATCGATATTTGGCTGGAATTTTTGTGTGCTCGTTTTTAGTCTTTAGATCGTTACTCCATTGGTGAGGAAATCGGGGATGAGGGTCGGATTTTGGATCGTGTTGGTCAGTTTGCATGTATAGGTTAACCTCTTGTACCAGTAGTTGTGTATGCTATCAATACCTGGTGCTTTTCAGCTGTGTGTCTTAGCTGACTCCCTGAAGGCCCGGTGCTGTGATCTTCCAGTTGATCATTTCCTGATATTATCCTTCTTTCTCGCTGTAGCCATGAGGCTCTGCTGTTGTGATTCTCATTCCTTGTCCAAAGGTTACTCCAGAATTCTTCTACCGTTTCACGTTCTGGTGGCCATTCGGCATTGATGTATTTCTTGGTGACGTTACGATAGAAGTTTTCTCATCGTTTTCGAATGTGTTATTGTCCATATGTAACTGTGTGTTCTCTTTGTGTCGTCTTAGTTACTTGCTGGTAGCTAGCAGACTTTGTTCCAGCCTGTCCAAGTATTCTGCCGTTTTTTGGCTTTCTTGGAACTTTGGCGCTTTTAAAAACGAGCTTTATTTTTCATACCAGCTTCTGGGACTTATTTCCTTTTGTGTACTGTGTAAATGTGATTTGGCCGATTTTCTTTCGCAGTTCATCAATTCGGCGGTGTAGCCTTCTTTGCTATTTTGGTAGTATGAACTTCTTGGTCCTTGCTCCTCCTGATAGATGATGGTTTTCCCGATTACTCTGGTTTATTATTATTATTATTATTTTGTAGTGGCAGGTTTTCAAATTTTCTTCCTAAATGTGATCAGCAAATAGGAATTTAGAAAACAACGTAAAAGTGCCCGACGTACTTTTCGGATGCTTGCCTAAAATTTCCCAGCATGTAATAATTCATAATGGCTGCTTGCAGATTCTGTCAGCACGGCTGTCATCAAGATTTACTAATGTTACGATTGGCTGTGACCGTATATTCCGAAAGTTAGGTGCAAGGATAGGTTCAACATGGGGAGAACATACTATGTTGCGCAAGGTATGTTGCCTCTAACGCTTGAATAACCTGTTTTTGCGTACTTAATGAAATCCTTAACATTCGTAAAGAACAGAACTGCTCTAATTGTTTTATGGGTAGACTGAAATCAAATTCACCAATGAATGTTTCAATTGCATCAGGCCTTCATATCTGATTGTTTCCTTGTCATTACTGCTATAATGAAGCTTCCAGAATTGATGACTTTAAAGAAATCAGTTGATAATGAAAAAAAAACTTTAAAAAAGTTGCA